>JAQPPZ010000375.1:2484508-3726762 GCA_028583015.1 Wollemia nobilis | reverse complement strand
AACAGATCTTGACTCTCTTTTTTTCTTTTCTTTTTTTTTTCTCTTTCTTTTTTTTTAATTTATTTTTCTTTATTTATTTATTTTATTTTTTTTGTTTTTTTTTCATCCTCTGCATCAAAGAACAGAGTCAATCCACAACAACTGAGCTGGTGACTTTAAACTTTGAAATACCCAGCTTTTTCTCAATAGCACACAAAATATTTTAATCCTGCATTGACGTATCTCTCTCCGAATGCATTTACAGGATGAATATTAAAATTTATACCTGATACATGTGCGTCCAAAATGATCTCCCCCTCGAATTATTTCTTTTGCATGCATAATTGGAACAACACTCGCATTCCTTTGTTTTCTGGAGTGAGCAAAAATAGTATTTCTTTCATTATTCACGGCATCTGTCAGGTGCATTGCTGAGATGTATGTGTTGTATGTGCTGGCATTGGTAGGATGTTCTCATCCGTTGGTATGATACCTAAATTAACCTACATGCCGTAGAGTTGGAACTGCACCAATTTTTGTTGCCCACATCGTGCTTGTCTAGTCAACGGGAAAAGAACATGGGCGCCTTCCCTCTGAGGAAGGCTCTTGCCTTCTAGTGGTACCTTCTTGTTGGTGCCTTCCTGTGAGAGGAAGGCACTTGCCTTCTAGTGGCGCCTTCCTGTTGGTGTCTTCTTATCGGCACCTTCCTGTGGCACCTTCCTATCGGCGCCTTCCGGTGAGAGGAAGGCGCTTGCATTCTTTTGGTGCCTTCCTGGAAAAGGAAGGCGCTGGCCTTCTATTGGTGCCTTCCTGGAAGAGGAAGGTGCTTATCTTTTCTTGGTGCCTTCATGGAAGAGGAAGGCACCTACCTTCTTCTGGAACCTTCCTTGAAGAGGAAGGTGCCTACTTACCATGCGTTGATTCCGAAGGAAACAAATATTTGACATCTATTTTTTTTTTCAAACTCCTCCCCCATTTTATTTAGCTACCAGTTGAAGGTTTCTCATTTCCCTTCGGGACCAGGCTGGTCCTCGGGAAAGAGGATGCTCTCTTCCAACGAGCAGAAAAAATAAAACTTTGCTTTTGATTTGAATTTCATCGTGGAGCTATTTCAACACAAGGTTTTTTTTTTTTTTTTTTCATAGGAGTAATTTAGGCGCCGACAATAAGGCGTCTTTCCTCCCATGTCTAAAATTTGTCACGTCCTCGTGACAACAGCCTTTCGAACATTTTTTTCTTTTTTTTCATAGGAGTAAGTTAGGCGTCGACAATAAGGCGTCTTTCCCCCCATGTCTAAAATTTGTCACATCCTTGTGACAACAACCTTTCGAACTCGCTTTTTTTTTTTTTACGGGAGGTCCTGATTCACCCGCATATTCCCCCACTTAAATTGGTGATGCCCTTATCGCCAGCAACAGGTCCCTATGCGCAACAGGTCTACAGCCCTCCAAACGTTAGGTCCCACACTGAACAACAAGTACCCCCATCCAAGGGAGAAGAAAATTGCTTATTGGTGCCTTCCTCCAGGTGAAAAAAGGCACTGCTGTATTGGGATGATTGTAGGCACTCTCTTCCTAGTAAGTGCCTTTTCCGCTTCGCTGCACTCCTAATTGCAGGGCATAAAATGTCACATCTATTAGGCCTAGTTTAAGTCGGCTCCACCTATATATCATGCTCATGGTTGTGTACTACGAAACTACACCTACAAAAACTGCACACATGAAAGCAAGAAAATAGGAGTCATGACTCCGTGCCTGTTAGACCCTGGCTCTCAGGATGCCTGCATCTTGCATTCGGTTCATGATTTCTTGCAAAGCAATAAGAAAGAAATTTTTTACGCTAAACAAGACATGTTCTATGCGTTTTTTTTTTTTTTTTTTCACTAAGAGTTGGTGGAAGGCGCCTTTAATGTATGGCACCTTCTTGATGTGGAAGGTGCCTCTAATGTATGGCGCCTTCTTCATGCGAAAGGCGCCTCTAATGTATGGCACCTTCTTCCTGTGGAAGGCGCCTCCAATGTATGGCACCTTCTTGATGTGGAAGGTGCCTCCAATGTATGGCGCCTTCTTCATGCGGAAGGTGCCTCTAATGTATAGCGCCTTCTTCCTGTGGAAGGCACCTCCAATGTATGGTGCCTTCTTGATGTGGAAGGCGTCTCCAATGTATGGAACCTCCTTGATATGGAAGGTGCCTCTAATGTATGGCACCTTCTTCCTATGGAAGGCGCCTCCAATGTGTGACGCCTTCTTGATGCGGAAGGCGTCTCCAATGTATGGCGCCTTCTTGATGTGGAAGGCACCTTCTTGATAAACAAGGCGTCTTTCACTTCATTTTTTTTTTTTTTTTCACGTATCCTCCCTCTCTTTTTTTGTTCTCTTTTTTTTTTCTTTTTCTTTTTTTTCTTTTTTTTTTCTTCTTATTTTTTTTTTTTTTTTGAAGAATACAAGCTTATACTAAGAGGGGGGGTGAATAGTATAAGACCTCTTTTTACTTTTTCCTTTATACTTCAAAACATTAAAGCAATATATCCAAAGCAATATCAAAGCAATGCACAATATCATCCACAAAGTGACACCAATTTTAACATGGTTCACCCAGAAGGGCTAGGCTACGTCCACAAAACTTTTCTCTAAAAGTTATCTCAAAGTTCTTTGGGAATCCTTCCCAATTACAATGTTTATGAGCCTAGGCCCAAAGGAGATACCTTCCCCCAATCAGAATTTATGAGCCTCTACTCAAAGGAGATACCTTCCCCTAATCAAAATTTATGAGCCTCTGCTCAAAGGAGATACCTTCCCCTCTGCTCTAGAAATGATCCCTTAGAAGATCAACTGCCTCTACCTCTTGCCAACGACGTGGAACTCCTTTCCACCGAAGACCTCCTGTCCTCAATGCTTAGCCTAAGAGACCTTCGCCTTCTATGATCATGTCCACAGTAGCTCAGCAACCTGTACCAAACATAGTCAGTCGGTCTAGTACAAGTCTTACTTTGTCTGTCAGATATGTCCAACTCTTGAACAAATCAATCCTCTACATACAAGCCTTCTCAAATACTTGCCAAATCTGTCCTCAGGTTCTTCTCATAAAACCAATGCACCTCTGTCCTCAAGTTCTCTAATAGAACTATCAAACTCAGCTCACAAATCCTCTGCTAGGACCTGTCCAAATCTGCTCACAAGTCCCCACCGAAACCTATCCAAAACTGCTCACAAGTCCCCACCGAAACCTATCCAAAAACTCAGCAAGCTCACCAAGAAAAAACTTTCTTAGTAGGAAATCACAAAGTGAATTGTTAGAGACCCAATGTGATTTGTCAAACTCATAGAAGCATAAAGATAATTGTTAGAGACTCAATATGTTCTATACTCAAATCCCAATCTCAAAACTCAACTCAAATCAACTCAGCTCAATCTTAATCTCAAATCTAAAAACTCAACTCAATATCTGAAATAGATAGAATAGAATGCTTTCTTTCAAGAACATGAAACCCCAAAAATTGCCAATTATGCATAGAATCACATAACAATGATACTCATGTTATTTTCACCATCAATTAGGGTTTCAACAACAATGCTCATCAAACAAGGTTTAGTCAACCAACACCATTCAACTCAACATCAACCTTGAAGCATTCAACCAATCATCACAAGAAAAAGGAAACAAGTAGAAATCCTTTTCCCTCCAAAGATATTTGAACAAAACATCCACCAACACAATATCACCAAATGCAAATAATAACTTGCTCAAATAAACTCAATGGAGTAAGCCCAATATCATGAATCAAGTAAAGCAATAACTTGATCAAACAACCTCTATGGAAGCAACTCAACCATCAAACTCAAAACAGCCAACCAAGGGTTCCACCAACTCAATGCAAGTAGCTAGACTCACAAATATAAACCCTAGTGCACAAAGCTTCCACTATATCAAACAAAAAATTATGCATTCACCAAAAAATATCCTTAAGGATAACAATGCATAAGTAGTCTTCAACAAACCAGAAAATAGGATTTACACCTAGCCAAAGGATACCTAGTAGAATACCTTTTCACTCCAACCTTATTTCAGAAAACATACACCAATCATACTCATAAGAATAATGTGTCCATACCTTATTGGAGTAGAAGATAATTGAACATTCAAGCTGTCACCACACACAACTCTCAAACTTATAAATCACGGTCCAAGAAACTCCGAATTTTGCGACATAAAGATTTTTTAATAAAAACGTGTGTTACTCTAGCAAAGCACCCCCGCGAGACTCGAAACGGAAACCTCCGCCAATGCAGCGTCCAACAGTAGCCTTCGCTGCCACTAGCCCATGCGGGCTACGAAGTTCACAAGTGAACTTCCCTCCACTTCACCCTCAAAAAAACTCCCAAAGACTTTTCAACCGCACGTGCTTCTAAGTCTTCCTTCGATCACAATGAATACAGAGCACAAACACCGCAAATTGCATTCGGGGAATTTCAAATTAATTAGCCTTCCAACCTTAGGATTTGGAGAATAAATAGTCCCTTCGAAGACACCTTGACATCGGTGAAAATAAAGACCATTTCAAAATTAATAAAAAGTCTTTTCAAAAAGGGTTTAAAAACCCTTAAATAATTTTAATAAATTAAGAATAAAAAATGTTTAAAAACCTTTAAGTATTTTTAATAAATTAAAAATAATTTCTCCCTTAAGTAATTAAATAATTAATTAATTAAAACCTTGAAGGGTTTTAAATAATAATTAAATAAATAATAAAGAGAACCTCCATTGGTTTTAATAAAAACCATTTAACTTGGTTTTAATAAAAACCCTTGCCAATGGAATCTCTCCGGATTCTCTTAAAAATATTCTCTTGGAATCTTCCACCTTTGAAGCCAACACATCCTCTTAACATTAATGCCATTTCCTTTTGACATCAATGACAACTCATAGACAAGAAGCTAGGATCTCAAACCTAAAATTGCCAACATTTTTTTTTTTTTTTCAAGGAATGTTTGAACATTCGTCCAAGCTACTGGTATGGTATGGGGTCTCCCCCATGCCGATGTCTGATCCACTCTTGTGAATGTGAGGTAGTGGTTAATGGAGCTCGTTGACCATTACTCGAACATTGTCTCATCACTCTTCTCTTGTACGTGGTGTAGCATCTTTGACTCCGCTCATAATTTACTCAGGTTGTAACAATCATGCACCTTGTAGCAAAATTTTCCCCCAAATTCCACAAGCACCTTGGGCTAGAAGCCTTTCGCTTGATCAGGGTTACTTAGACTGCCTTCAAGTGCCAATGTTTCCAAGGCAAAACTCTTCTAGCTTTCACCTGCTAGATTGGATGCTACACAATCAGGTACATGAGACAGTTCGTATAGTGCTATTACAAACTCCACGTATGAATCTCAATTCACGATATCTTCCTAGAGACCTCCTTATTTGTCTACTTTGCACTTCATGTTGTCCTGCAAAACATAAAAGAAAAATCTAAACTAAATACATTAAAATAAAATTCTAACTAACTAATTTTTTTTATTTTTTTATTTTTTATATTATTTTTTTTATTGTTTTTTTTTTCATCTTCTGATTACTTCTGGACTCCTCGCTTGCTTTATTTAGTGATCGGTTGGAGATTTCTCATTTCCCTTCTAGACCAAATTGGTCCTAGGGAAAGAGGATACTTTCTTCCAACAAGTAACAAAAAATAAAGCTTCTATTTTTTTATATGTTTCTTTATTTAGCTACCGGTTGGGGATTTCTCATTTCCCTTCTAGACCAAGTTGGTCCTCGGGAAAGAGGATACTCTCTTCCAAAAAGTAGCAAAATAAAACTCTAGTTTGCTCTTAACTTGGAGCCTTTGCAGTAGAAGATATGTTTTTCTCCTTTTTTTTTTTTTAGACAATATTTATTTGTGTTGTTGGTGGCAATGATGAAGGTGGGGTCTCCCCCATGCCTACATCTGAACTAGTCTTCTAAAAATTATCTTACTAGTTTGATGCACTGCAACATGAGAAGAGTATTTTACCCCATAGCCTCAAACACAAAACATTTTCAACATAATGGTAAAATGTGCAGGCTAGGAAATGACTATCCGTGAGCTAGCAACCTGAAGAAAACATGGCATAGCAGTCTGTTAAAAACACATGCTAGTTTCTAATTCACCAGGTCACCTTAAGCGCAAGTGAAGAGCATACTCCATAACAAGATGTTCTTTTTAAATTATGCTCTGTCATTTTCCCTGCATTATTAATTTCATCATAAAAAAACATTTACCAATACGTTGCAAAAAATTTCAAGCCTGTAAAATTTTTTAATTTAAAACCAAGCTTCTAGAGGCACAATTTTTCAATGGTTTCCGTATAAAAACACGTCCCTAAAAATTTTCAATCAGACTTGGGTTGTGCTTTTTCTTTTGATTTTTTTGAAACCATTTAGAACATGATGGAAATCCTTCAATGCCAGATTTTTTTCTAATTTTTTTTTTTTTTCAACAACACATTTTATTTCTACTTCTACACTTAATTATGGTACAACAGGTTCATTCCCGCATTTACCTGAGAAGCTAAAATATATAAATAATTGCCTATGGGATTTGGCTTTGAATTTACCGGCAACTATTTTTGGCCTTATAAAAAGCTCCTTGGTGGACTCATGCTTCTCAAATAAAATATTTACAGGTAATTTCAAATAAGCTTTTTATCTGACCTGTAAATCAGAACACTACAGTTTAGACACTCCCCGACAATGGCGCCAAAATGGTGAGCAGAAATTCATGTCCCGAAAAAAATTCATTTCTCTTCCATAAATTATCAATCTAGTAAGTTTGTAAACTTATGAGTGTCACACACAGTATATGCCTGCAGTGTTGGGGAACAAATCTGGTTGTACCTTATTTAGTTTGGTGGGGAGATTTGTGTAATTGGATTCCAACCAAACCAAATAAACTGAGTGCAGAGAATTTAAATAAATAAAATACAATGCTGAAAATAAAATGCTGAAAATAAAAGCACACACCTAAATTAAATAAAGCAAGAACTAAAGCAATAAAATAATCTACAAAAAATAAAGAATAGAAATAAATAGGGGAGGACTACTGCAGGGAGTGGGCCCAAGCTCTTGCAGATAGTCCGCCCGACTAGCTACGTAGAGCTTGCTCGAATAAGAGGAGTTGCACTCTTAATTAATTAAACAATAAAATAAAATAAGTTGTGTAAAATTAATCATTGATCTCCGATCTCCCTGTTCATCTGGCCTGCGTCTTTATAAAAAGCGTAGCCAGATCTCATTACAATAACAAATCGGTCTATTTTAATCACATGATGTGATTTAGTTACAATTTATTCTACACATATTTTATTCTTCTATTTTAAAGTATGTTCGTTCACCAGAAGGATAAATATAAATATCCTTAGGTGTACGTAACAACAATCCTAAACTAATGCATCCTAAAAATAATAATATGCTTTAACAGCTTTTACAAGGTCAACCGGACAATCGGTTGATAATAATAACAAACACTTTATTCTATTTAATAAATGCAAAAATAGATCTCCTTTGTCTTCACGTGCAACCTCCTCCATAGTCCTTGGTCAACCAGTCAAAGTTGACTTGGTAAATCTTGCAAAGTATGAAGGCATGGAGGTGCCTTTCGGTTGTAGGGAGGTGCTCTTCTTCCATTGGCGCCTTTCGGTTGCAGGGAGGTGCTCATATTCCATTGGTGCCTTCCGGTTGTAGGGAGGCGCTCGTCTTCTGTGGACACCTTCCGGTTGTAGGAAGGCGCTTGTTTCTATCGGTGCCTTCCGGTTGTAGGGAGGCACTCTTCTTTCGTTGGTGCCTTTCGGTTGTAGGGAGGCGCTCGTCTTTCGTTGGTGCCTTTCGATTGTAGGGAGGCACTCATTTTCTATCGACGCCTTTCGGTTGTAGGGAGGTGCTCTTCTTTCGTTGGTGCCTTCCGGTTGCAGGGAGGTGCTCGTCTTCCGTTGGTGCCTTCCAGTTGTAGGGAGGCACTCATCTTTCGTGGACGCTTTTCGGTTGTAGAAATGTGCCTACTTATATTGGGCGCCTTCCTTGAAGAGGAAGGAGCCTACTCTCTTGCCTTAGTCTCTGTAAGCAGAAGTATGCCGGGTTCAAGTGGATGTAGACTAGAAAACACCATATTAGTACCAATACCTCCATTTATACACATTTCCCACTAAAAACACCAATCAATCATAATACCGGATTTTCTATCACTTATATGCATAAGTTATATAAAATGCATTTCATATGCTAATTGAACCAGTGATAATTCTTCTTAACCGTGTATATAAAATGAGCATTTTTGGTGCTCATCAAACATCAAACCCCTCCAAATATGCTTGGAATCAAGCCTTGAAAATCTTGAAATTAATGATTCAGTTGTTTGGTGATGATTATGGAGGAATAAATCAAGAATAATATTCTCTAGAAGAAGAATTTGAAGAGGATGCCGAGGAGGAGGCCCATCAAGAAGTAGGGCAAGATGGAACCACCACAGGCCCAGAAGGGGCACGCACTTAAGTTGTTTATTTTTATTTTGTACATATACACAAGTTTTACATTTTTATTTTTTGCTCTCTAGGCATGAAGCCTAGAGAGGCACAAAGAGCAACAAATTTTATGTGAAGGTATTTTTGTAATAAGACCTTATAAGAAGAGTAGAACTGTGTTTTTGCAAGAATAGTGAAGCAGTTTTCCTATAAGGGCACAAAGACAAATTTTGGAAAAAGCGACGGAGGAACATGTGTCTATTGCATAGTCTTCATATGAGTAGTTATCCTCTGTGTTGTTTGAAGCATGGTCTTGATGTGAACTTCTACTATCTAACAGGACTGTTTTAAGAGGGTAGTGTTCATATGAAAATTATTCTTTAAAGCATATTTTTGAAGATGAGCATTTTTTGACTCCTGTAGCCCAATGGATAAGACTTTGAATTCTACGAATTTACAAGCAAATCCACCTAGGAGGTGCCAGAATGTAGGCCCAAAAAGGCCATATCCTTAGAAAGTTTTGAAAATTTTAAATCTAAGGCATGAAGTTCCCATTCTGCACATGTTCTAGTGTATTTTGGAGTGGATCCACAACAAAGGTTCTCAATCCACCCAACACTTGGTGTATTTTTGCACTTGGCACAATTTCGCATGGTTTCTAATACTTTTGGCAGTGGATTGGTGACACGTCTTGAATCTGCAAAAGTTTTTGGGAAAAGATGACATCAGTGCAAAAGAAGTGTGAATTGGAGACTGCATTGTTATTTTCAAAATGCAACAAGCGGCTAAGTGTTGGCAAACCCGATTTCGGAGAGGTTATAGAGTATTTTTACCCAGAATGGTGACAAAGGGTGAAAAGCAAAGGAAAATAATGTGGATTTGTAACAAAGGTTATTTTGATTGACTTCCTTCTGGATTGGCGACAAGCAATATTTTACACTAAAGCCAGTGCGGAATGAAGGAAGAGCTACTTAACACTACGGTGGGTCCGGATTGGTGACATGAGTTTTTACACTTGCTTGGGTCCGGATTGGTGTTCCACAAATATTTAAATGGAAATATGATGTCAGTGACTTTCGAGTGCAGATTTTTGAATGCTTCATCACCAATAAAGAAAATCAAAGGATAACGAGTGAATTTCATCTCGCTTCACTCTTAGTGCATTTTTGTGTTCGATTGGCATTCCACATATTCAGAAACATAAAGGTGACATCATTAATTTTAATAAAGCAAAATAATGCTTTGGTTTTTCCTTGTCGTTGTACTAAGTGTATTCTAGATCAAATCGTAGTCGTACGATGGGGAAGATTGACGATTGAGATTTTATCAAAGATTTTGAAGTATATAAAGGCACTTTATCGATCGGATTTGAAGCACAAACAATTGGATACTAGAAGCCAAAGCTTTCTAGCATTTCAAGAAATGAAAACTAGAGATAGTGATGAAAGCTTCCAAGAAAGGTTAACAACGTAGATGCAGTATCTAATGACCTAGACTCTAGTTGACACCAACCAACCAACAAGTTGTAGAAACTCTAAGCTTCCATGGCGGTCTACTTGCAGTGGATTTCTCAAAGGCCAAACCAATAAGAAAAAACCAGCAAGAACTCTCTTATGAGCTGGTTATTATCAAATATTTGTAATGTTCCTTGTTATTTTTTAAATTTCAAACTATAAATAGAGGTTGAACCCTCATTTTTAAGGGTCGGCTCTAGTGTGTTTTCTTGCAATATTGTAAATTTTCTAGTGATATAATGAAAGGAGCATTACATTGATTTTCACCTCGAATATGTGTCTTCATTATTTTGTATAATAGGTTCAAAGTCTGAATTTGCATTTCTGTCAATACTCGAATGGTTAGATTTTGCCATTTTATTGGATAACTAGTTGCTATGATAATTGAAATCTACTTCTAATTAGATCTATATTGGTAGAGAGTGCATTTCTATAAAATTTGAGTATTGATTAATTATGTCATTTGGATTATCATTGTTTAGATATTGGAATTGTTGTCTGCAATATTTCTCTATTGTGTTTTAATGAATGAAGGTTCATTTGATTTGAGATAATGTTGATCTAAGTAATGTGCATTTAAATTGGTTTATGGGAGATTTTTATTTTAGTGACAATGTTGTTAGCCTATCAGTCCACTGTTGTTCACATTTTATAACCCTAATTTCTTTCTCAACCCTAATACCCAAAACCCTAAGTGAGCATAATTGAGTCAAACCCCTTTTAAGTTGACAAGGAACCAGCCTACTCTGGAGGTTGTATATGAAACCCTATTTTGTTCCATCCAATGTTGAGTGTTGAGCTATAGCTATTGGGTGTGTGCCTGGATAGAAAGTAGGAAGATAGACAACCATAGTGTTGAGTAAAACTTGATGCAATTCAGTGCCCAAAAATTA
The DNA here is from genome assembly GCA_028583015.1 of Wollemia nobilis. NCBI lineage: Eukaryota > Viridiplantae > Streptophyta > Pinopsida > Araucariales > Araucariaceae > Wollemia > Wollemia nobilis. The sequence continues at coordinate 3,715,887 of JAQPPZ010000375.1, read as the reverse complement.
CCCCAACCATGCCAATCATATTACCATAGGGGGGATGCTCATTTTAATGAGACACTTGATTAGTTGCTTGTTGATTATATTTTGGTAATGGATCCTTGAATATTCCCATATCTTGATTTGTAGTTGAAGCTTACTGAGGAGGAGCCTGATTAATTGATGATTGAGAACTCCCTATATCAATACGTCCTGCATCAATCAAATCTTGAACCACATGTTTCAACTTCTTACAAGAATTTATCCAATGTTTGTCTACTCTGCGATATGTGCAATGATGACCTAATTTATACCAATTAGTTGTATTATCTGGTTGCCTTATAGGAGGTAACTCAATTGTGTTGGATTCTATAAGTTGTTTCAAAATTGCTTCCATAGACATATTAAGATTTGTAAAATTTCTTTGTGGTGGTTTCTAAAGTATTATATTTTTTAGGCTATTAACAACATTATTAACAGACCTACTATCCATTGCACTATCACCTCCTGTATGCTTATTCTTGTGTTGAGACTTAGTAGGTTTATCCTCTTTAACCTTGAGCTGGCCTCTTATAATAAGAGCTTGTTCTACCTTTCTAGCTAAATCAATTGCTTGATCAAAGGATGTAATAGTAGTAGTTTCTAGTGCATAAGATAACTATTCTTGTAAATTACCAATAAATATCTCAAGCATATATTTTGAAGGTAAAGTATACCTCAAACGTCCAACTAGACTTCTCCAATGAGCCAAGAATTCTGAAAATTTTCTTCTTTACCTTATTTTAAACTATAGACATATTTCATTGTTACTTCCTTTTCAATATAGGCACAAAACTATTGAATAAATAATTCTATTGTTTCTTCAAAATTTCTCAAAGAGTAATTAGGTAACTAATAGTACCAATCTAATGCCATACCACCAAGACTTTTAGGGAATATTTTTAGCAACAACATGTCATTAGCATGTTGTCCTAAACCTTCTTAAATTATCTATTGGATATTTTGTCCCCTTGTATATAGGTAAAACTGAAATATAAAAATGCTTAGGATAAGACCTTACAACAACAATAGGATCCAATGGCTTATTACACATTTTATTATAACTGTAAGTGAAACTTGAAGGTCAAATCATCTCAACTATTGAAACCAATTGCTTTACCATATTTGTTAAATTATGTACTTTTGGATTACTATTATGCAATATCTCTATATTCCCTAAGGGAGGGATGTTAGAAATATTGATACTATTATGGCATGTGGTATATTATTGAAGAGGATAACTAAAATTTGGTGGAATAGAGGAAAAAGTGTTGATGATAGAAGATTGAGGAGGAAATTAAAAATAATTTTGAGTGACACTACTAATTGGAGGAACTTGTAGATTTCTGCAAATGATGGTGGTTATAGTAGTGGCATTAGTTGCTTGGTTTCTCAAATTATCAAGATGCAATGATTTGGATAAGGGATTATTTTGATCAAGCACTAGAGATATTACTTGAGGAGGAAGTGGGGGAGTCTCACCTCTTTCGAGATGAGCCTCTTGTTCCATACCCTCCAATATATTATCTTTATTAGCTTTCATAAAACCCCAAATATACTCAAACAATGAGAAGATGAAAACACCATTGGATCCTTCATAAGGATAAAAACTCATCTAAATTTCAACATTATCTTATTCTTCTGAATCTATGTAAGGATCCTCTCTATAAATCTGATCATCTTCTGGGAGAACATAATCAGATTCAAGGTGCTTTCATTGAATTCTAAGGAAAGGGGCCATTAGAAGAAGCAAAAGGATAGAAGAGAATACTAAAACCAAGCACACAAAGAAATATTATTAAAGATGTTATTAATGATCTAAAATAAATTAATAATCTTGTTTAAGATTTTAAATAAAAGGAGGTGTTCACACCGATTTCACCAAATATGTAGAGGAGGAAAACTGCCCTATCGCATATGATTCTCAAGACTAGATCCATAGCGAATCCTTGAGGTGAACCGTGGGGGATTTGTTGTTATCTACACTCAGTGTGAAATTGGGGAGGGAAGGGTTCACTAGTAATGGTTTAAGGACTCACTCCAAGTCCTCTAGTTTTTAAGAATGTTTGATGTATTCAATTTAAGATAATCACCTATGTTTGGCCTTTATAGATTTATGCTATGAAATATAAAGGACAATGCAAAAATACAATATGCAAGAAGACAAGAGCTAACCCTAGAATGATTCTTTCTTTGAATGTTTTATAACCCTAGGGTTTCAAAATAGAAAACCTTCAAGCAAGGTCTCAAGAGAAGATGAACAAACAGTATTAAACCATAAGTGAACACTATATGTTGTTTTCCTTTCAATACCTAGAACTCAAGTAGATGTATTATTTTAAAATAAAATCTAGGGTTTATAATAGAAGTAAAAAAACACTAAAAAAAAAACCTAAAGACTAGTTAGGGCACTTATCTTATTCGGTGTTTGATATTTGCTTTATCCTTTTGTCCAGTGATATCAATAATTCATGTTCATGCAAGATAACTTAGCAAATACTTGAAAAATATGATTACCATTAGGGGGATTGCTTAGGCCACTGTATGATAATATTTTGAGGCACAACAGTCAAACTTCCTAGGTCCTTTTATATGACCTTGAAACATAAGCAAAATTTGACCTTTGAAATATGAACAAGCATAACAAAATATAGCAAAATAGAATGATAAAATAGATCATAGAATGTAGCAATATGTATTATGAGGTGTTTAGAATGCAGATCTAGGATTTTGGGACAACAACTTGCCCCCAGACATGGTCTAGGAAAAATTGTACCCCATAATAGGCGACTGTGATTTTGCAGACCGACGTAATTGTGCCCCACAAATATTGGACATAGTTTTGCAGAATGTATGCAAAAAATAAAATAATTATGCAAGAACTCAATTACGTCATATAAAAAATCAATGCATGAGTGAAAAGATACAAAAACACCTGATAAATAACATGAAAGCATAAAAAAGGGTTAAGACCTCCTGAATAGTCGATCTGTCCTTAGGGATCCAACATTAATCCACCAAAGAGAATGATAACAACAAATAATCCAATGCAATAGAAAATATATTATACTTCACAATTGTGAGTTAGCTTGCTTGTAGAATAAGAAGAAGAATGTAGATCACTTAGAGAGCACTTTAGAAATCACTTGAAGAAAAAAGCTTGCATGAGATTGGTATTCCAAAAATCACTTGTTGGAAAGAATATTTCAAACCCTCATATAGTGGATTTGAAAGTAGAATGGGTAGGAAAAAACAAGGAGAGTCGATGCCAAACATGCCAAATTCAAGAATTAGTGTTTCTTTACGATAAAAAACCTAAAATGTGAAATCACGCCCCATTGGGACCGATCATGTTTTTGCATTATGCAAAATCGTTCCCCGTTAAGGGTGACCGCGATTTTACATAAAGAGAAAAAATAAAAAATAAGGGAAGAGAGACCTAGCCCTTGTCTTAGGCAAGTCTAAAGGGTCTCTCTGAAGAACTCAAGGAAAATTTCCTACTTGGGTGGATCAATTTTCCATGTCTACAAAGTGTATGGACTCTTAGCTGATTAAATGAAATGTATCTTATGTATTGTTTTGATACTAATGTATGGACACATTAGACTCATGGAAGAAAGATATTCCTTGAGTGTGGATTAAAATATAGAGGTTATCTTGGATGGGTGAACATGGAGTTCATCCGAGGGAATTTATGGGGATTCCCTCATTGTTTTGGAATATGAATTAAGGGATCAGTTCACGATATGGGACATAAGGATTATGGGGTCCTTATGTGCCCTTAATTATATTAAAATATTGGTAAGAGGAATCAAGATATTTCTAGAATAATTGTATTGGACTCAATTGCAATAAATGAAATATGGATATATTTTAAGGCTGGGTTTTTCTCCTTAGGGGTTTTCCCAAGATATATGATGTGTCATATGTGTGATGTGCAAATTGGTTATTGTCATCTTGTGAACTTGTATTTATTGCTTTCTAAATCTAGTTTATCATGATTATGTTGTTCCATAATAAGGAGAAGTTCATGGTATTTCATAGACCATAGATATGAGTTTATTAATAATTATATGCAAATTAGTATGTGGTTCCATTCATGGTATTTCTAAAGGTTAAAATAGAAGTAACCAAATTATGGAGATTAAGCAATGCATACTCCTTGAATTATTGAACAATCCTTATTACGATGAACCATGGTAGAGTAATGAATACCATCTATTAAATCTTACGCTTATGAACTAGAAGTAAATTAATATATAGAGAGAAAGACTAATGGATTATACTTTAGCATGATCACAATACACTTAGTGCACCTACATAGATGAACTTACATATGGTGTAGAGATGGGCATGCCCTTTTGATGGACTAAAAGGGATAAATTTACTCATTGTAAAGATGATATGAACAACTTAATCATGGGAAATTACCACAAAAGATACTTGCATAGAATTACTTATACAAGGCGGGGTTATTTGTATTCCTAATCAATGTAAAAATAAAAATTCTCTCTCGAGTGGGTTAGAATATTAGGTCATTACATTTGGTATCAGAGCTCTAGGTTGTGATGGACTAGATGCTTTTATGAAGAAGCTCTAGGTTTTATAGACTAGAAGCTTCCATGGCTGATCTAAAGGTTGCTTAAGAATTTAATCCTAGGAAGGTTAACTTTACCTCAACATGACACCTTGCACGAAGCAAGTGTGATCATCATTGTCAAGAGCATGATAATGTGTAAACTTACCTAGGAATGATATCTTGCATAGAGCAAGAATAACCCTATCCATTATCAAATGAGTGGCAATGAAATGAGTTAGTTTGGACAATAAAGCATCATAAAAACATATGAACAAGTCATATCATCAGAAACAAGATCACATATATATATATATATATCTAAAAAATTATATACATCATATTAAAACGGGATTGGTATGCCACAATCTATACCCTGGCATACTCAATCCGCTCAACAAATCTCTAAAAAATCTATGCAGTCGATAGACACCTAGCCTCGAGAAGCCCTCGAGCTCTCAGCATCATCTCCTCCCCCACCCTAATGTGGAGGAGGTGGTCCCATAGAGGTTCGGGATGTATCTCGGGTCCTCGTCGTCGATCGGGAGGATGTCCTCGTCGATCTCAGCGTGACTCGTTTTGCAATGTTGGCTGGTAGTTGTACCCTCTGGCCCTCTGGAACCAGCTGGAAGTATACACCCTGGTAGAATGCATTCTACATCATCGACCACAATAGATCATCCCTGCTCGCTCCTCCACTCCGCACCCTGAGTCGTGTCATCTCATCCTGTAGTGTCTGTACCTACATCCTCAGCTAAGTGGCCTCGTCCTGTAGTGACTACACCTGAGCTCAGAGGTGGGCAGCCTCAGCCTAGAGAGCTACTGTCTCACTGCTCTCCCCTGTGTTAACACCCTTTCCCTTATCAGGCGATGGTGGTCTCTCCCCCTGCTACGAAGGGAGCCTCTCCTCCCTCTGCCCTATCTCTCATGGCCTCTGTGGAGCCCGTGCCATCCTTTGGTGTCTCTCCTATGAGATCCGCTATTTCTCTCTCCCCCCGTGACCCCGTGATGCCTCAATAGTAGCCTACCATCGCCTCCCCATCTGGCACACCATAGCATGTATTGGACCCTGTGCCCTTGTCATCAAGGAGGGCAGATGCCTATGTACAAGGCATCGTAGCCATCAGCAACCCCGGCATCGTCACCATCCACTGGCTGGATGGGGGCATCGTACATGTCCTGACTCCAAAATCATTGCATATCTGGAGCCCCACTCAGTGTAGTATTATACCAAACAGTCTGGGAGTACTCGTAATCCCTGAGAGAAGGGATCTCCTACTGTAGACCAAATTGTCATAGTACTCGGTCGTAGCGATGGAGTTCTACCTCTCTCTGCTCCATCCTCAGCCAGTAGACTCACCTGATGTGAGCCAGCTCCTACCCATCCTCTACCCACTCGAGGTGCTCTCACCATGGCCTCTAAGTGATCTGGTCTGGGATGAGGTCGTCTAACAACCTCCAAGACATCGACAGATCTATCTGCCATTGTGCACCCCACTGTAACCACCAGTAGAAAACCTGAGGTCTATCCTGGTCAATACCTGTTAATGGGAGCCCTACTGGCCTCCACACCGTAATGTGCTACTAGCACCAAATTTGTAGCAATGATGTCAAGACCAGACATCGACCTCCCTTGTATATGAACCCATGCATAATATGTCTAAGAGCACCCACGATAGTCTGCATCCACTTTGGTGGCACAGTAGTAAGCCATTGACAACCCCTGCCAAAACCCATGTCAGCCTAGATGCACCAAGCATCTGTCATAGTGACTCGATGTTCACTCCACCCTTCTCTAGGGTGAAGCTCGGGTCTCCAGTGAGCCTCATCATCACCTGGCCCTGATTGGTCGTAGGCGTCATCAACCGTACCTATATGGGGATCCTTAGGATCCTCCATACATCCTCTAGAGTGGAATCCATCTCCCTTTTTGGTAACCAGAAGTAGGATGACCCCAGATACCACCTCTCTACTAGGGCTGTTAGTAGCCCTATGTCAGTCGGTACTTGTGGCATCTCTGCCACATGCTGTAGACCAACCTGTCCTAGTCGGTCATGCTCTGCCTGGTCAAGAGTGGCCAAGTCGTCTCTTAGTCTACCGTATTTCCATTCTCGGCTCTTTAGTAATCCCTTATGCAAAACAAACAATAAAAACAACAAAATCATTAATAACTCAAGCATGCAAATTAAACAACTTAAAATCAAGTTTAAAAGGATATCGTCCACCATTGAATGATATCGTCCCACATTGGGAAAAATCATCCTTTGTGAGGACTAAATCGTCTTCAATTTCACAAATTGGGAATCGCCCCTTGTTGGACGAAATCACTCCTAATTCATCGATTTTGTCGTCAGACGAAATCGACAATCTAGGGTCGATTTCGACAAAATCGAGACGATTTCGTCCCGACGACGTCGACGGCCTAAAAATGGCCGCGATGCCCCAAACAATCAAATTTAAATCAAAATAATTGCACAAAGTTACATTAAACCTAATCTACTAGGATTAGATCCTTACTCGTAGCCCATGCCGGACCTTTGTCGATCGGTGTGTTGTCTCGACCATTTTTGTCTGCAGAGCTCTAGAAATCAAGAAAATGAACAATAAAAATGAATTAGGGTTTTTCCCTATTTTTCTTAATTTTATTCAAAAAAAATTAAAAACATTTTAATTTTTGCTTTTTCATGTTTTTACCTCAAATGTTCGATTTGGGTAAAAACACGAAGGGGGCACCATAGTCAGCATTCGTACGATTCGACCAAGAATCATCGTCTAAAAAATTGAGTATATTTTTTATTTCTCGTAAAACGGGAAAAACTCGTCTTTAACGCATTTTCTTTGAAAAATTTGCTAAAGAGGGGGCAAAATGTAGCACCCTAAAATTGACACAATAAACCATAGTAAATAATTAAAATTACTTTAGTAATAATTCAAATACAAATTTCAATCCCGAATGCCGGTTAACCGCCTGTTAAACCGCTCCCCTTGTTTTTCGTGCCATTTTTAGGATTTGTTGTGACCGTTGGATGATATCTTCATGGATAAGATGATATCACCTCAGATCGGACGAATTCATCTGGAGAAGAATGTCCAAACGATTTTGTCCCAAAACTGATTTTTCATAATTAGCTTATGTTTCAACGGCGTCTCTAACCGGGGCAAAAGCGTGTCTACGCGGTTAGACTTCCCCCATTGGAGATCTCCCAAATTGGGATGATATCCAACCTCCAAACCTCCTTCCTATGCCTATTTAATCTTAGGACCTCCCCTTGACATTCCCCTGGCTGAAATTTTCTGTAACACGAGTTTTATTTGCATTAGAATATCTTAAATTACTATTTGCCTTCGTATTTTTCCAAGTTTGTTTGCAGGAACTTCACTATTTTTTAGTTAGAGCAAGCTCAGATCGTAGACGATCCTATACGATCTCGGACAATCATGCCAAAATTTGAGATGATTTCGTATCCTGCAGATGATCTCGACTACAGCCAACATTGGGGGCAATCAGTGCCCTGAGTTTGCATTCTTTCTCCACTATCTACTTTTTTGCTTTGCATTAGTTAGACTTATTACTATTTTGCATCTTGCAGTTCACCCATGTAGCTTAAATGCATAATAAAGTCATAATTGTCATTAAATCATTGTAATGCACTTATATATTTATTTTGTAATTATCAGTTTAATATTATTATTATCATTCTACATCATTTTCCTCTGTTAGTATAGCTGCATTTTCTGTATTCTGTGTCTATTTCTTTGATTGTAGGTCTCTGACGAATTTGTCTGACAAATTTGCCAGATCTCAGATGATCTTGTCTGATATCAAACGATCCTATCATATCAGAGGCGATCTGGACTACTTCAAAAATTAGAACCTCCATCAGACATCCATAATCAGGTATGGGTTTTCTCATCTAGCTTGTTCTCTGTATTTTCTATTTAAATCTGTTTTTTGTATTCATTTAAATTTACATTTCATATAGAACAGTTTAGATTCATTTGGCCAAACCTAGGTATTGAATGATAAAGCATAAAAATGAACACATCAAACACACTATCAACCTAGGCGTGGAAACTGTCATTCAAAAGTTTCCTGGTGAACCCACCATCCGTCGAAAATTCGCCCTTATACACCTCCCCCGAGAGGTGGGACCTTCAAAGGGCCTCTCAGTCTGAGGTATTGTCCCATACTTTTCACATCCCCATTTTGGGCATGGATCCTATAGCCTGAAGGTAAAGGTGCGAAAAATTTGGAGCGATACAGGGATAAAGGACTAATTATAAGCAACTAAATTCAAGTCCTTTGTAGATAAGGGAAATGGCACCTTGCGACAAGGAAAGTGTGACCTAATATTTTACGAGAAAGGTAATGAGGGTCATAATAGATATGGCACCTAATGATATATAGGTGTAGTGATGACCATTAGTGATTTAAGTTATCTCTTGAGAAGATATAGCTAACCTTTGGAAGCACAAATAAGATGAGTCATATAGCTTAAGTTAGCTCATCATGGAGATGAGACAAATAGCTTAAGCTAGCTCATCATCAAGATGAGATACATGACTTAAGTTATCTCATCATGTAGATGATAAAATTAGCTTAAGTTAGCTCATCATGGAGAAGAGAGGTTCTTATGCCTAAGTACTAGCTCAAAAGACTAAGCTTAGTAAAGGAATTGACATCCATTTTCTTGATTGACTAAGATAGGGTTAATCCTTACGTTGTGGTTGAGTTGTCCTACATTCATGGAGAGTGTTAGGAAATGGGGAGACCACATGAAGGTATCCTTTAAGTTGTATGGGCAGTGTACAAGGTTAACCCCAATAAACTACGGGAGAGTGATCACTCCTATCCACACAAGGGATGTTTGTAGCATCTAGAACTTGAAATGTGGTGGAACATCTATGATCCTATTTGGTGTTTCTTTGGTGAACCATAACGATGTAAAAAAAAAGACATTCTTACTCTCTCTTCTAGTATGGTTAAAATTAGACTATTACTTTTTCATCCAACTTTTTCAAGTGTGTGTGTCAAGGAGAATTGGCACCCAAGGTAAGAAAGTGAAGTAGGGGATCTTCAAAAAATTTAGGACTAGCTAAGTAGGATTGAAGTATGCTCAAGACCAAGGAATTGATCGCATTCAAGTCTGAGGTGATTCAAAACATGTGCAAGTAGGTAAAAATTGAATGGAAACCAATATTTGAAAACATTGTTGACTTGAGTAGGGAGGCAAATTATCTAAGCTAAGGATTCAAATAATTTGATATTGCTCATGTGCCTTGAGCACCCAATTTTGAAGTAGATTCTCTAGAAAATGAGGGTATTTATCTTCCAAATGGTAAATGGGTGTTGAGCTAGACCCTGAGAAAAAAATTGGAGAAATTTTACAAAGAGGTACAAAACTTCATTATTGTAGTATGGTTACTCAAAGAATGAAATTAATGATAGAGGGAATAGATTAACCAAAATGAGCAATTATTGGAAAATATTATTGTTTAAGTTCCCTATAATGAAGATTCGAAGCATAGATAGGAACGATATCCTATTTTTGAAGATCAAGAAGGCAAAGCTCGAGTATTGGTAGAGCTAGCGAAGGACCTAAATAATATCAAGGTATTCAAAATGGTGATTCTAGTTGAGACATCACTGTATGAAGTAGAAATAAATATTTCCTTGAGGAATTATTCATGTGTAACCCAAATAGTAGGGTTACCCTCCATATGCTTGATACAACCTTAGAATGGAGGAATGACTTCAAATATGGCAAGAAGATTCAAGTTATGAAACTTTAGTAGATGGTTTTGTTCAAATCATATGTTGAGCAAGGTGCAGCAACAAGATTGTCATTGTTGTCAACACAGTCAGATAGATTTGTTGATGCAGTGGACAGGAAGTTCAAAAGCTATTCAGATGCGTAAGATAGGAGTTCAAAGGTTATTCAAAGTATGTACAATGATTTTCCAAGAAGACCGAAGTGGCCCATATGCAAAATATCAAAGAAAAAGACAAGTAAGAAAAGTGTCACGATTTCGCGACATGTTGGAAGAGAGAGAAAAAGTAGGAAAAACTGTCACGATTTCACGACATGTTGGAAGAGAGAAAAAGCAAGTGGAAAAATTGTCACGATTTCATGACATGTTGGAAGAGAGATAGAAAGCAGGAAAAATTGTCACGATTTCATGACATGTTGGAAGAGAAAAATGCAAGTGGAAAAATTGTCACGATTTCACGACATGTTGGAAGAGAAAGAGAAAGTAGGAAAAACTGTCATGATTTCGCGACATGTTGGAAGAGAAAAAGGCAAGTGGAAAAACTGTCACGATTTCGTGACATGTTGGAAGAGAAAGAGAAAGTAGGAAGAAGTGTCATGATTTCGTGACAAGTTCGAAGAAAGAGAACAAGTAAGAAAAGTGTCACGATTTTGTGACATGTCGCATTTTCGTGACTAAAATAGGAGAGAGAAAGTAAGTTGGAAAAGTGTCACGATTTCATGACATGTCACATTTTCATGACTAAAATAGGAGAGAGAAAGTAAGTTGGAAAAGTGTCACGATTTCGCGACATGTCACATTTTCATGACAAAAGAAAGAGAGGAAGCGTATGGAAGCAGAACTATCATGATTTCATGATAAAAGTAGAAAGCAAGACTTGAAGGTAGAAGTGTCATGATTTCATGACAAAAGAAAAGAAGTAAAGTATGAAAGGAAGTGTCACGATTTCATGACAAAAGTAGAGAAGAAGACTTTGAAGGTAGAAGTGTCACGATTTTGTGACAAAAGCAAGAAGCAAAGTATGAAAGCAGTGTCATGATTTTGTGACATGTAATTTTAGACTAAAAGGAAGAAGGCAAAGAAGAAGAGTGTCAGATATCGTGACATGTATTTTCAGATAAGTAAGAGAAAGCGTAGAGGAGAAAAGTGTCATGATATCGTGACATGTCTATTTTCATGGTAAAAGCATAGAGAAAGAGTAAGGAGGAAAAGTGTCATGATATCACGACATGTTGTATTTTTGTGGGCCAAAGCTAAGAGAAAGAGAAAGGAGAAAAAGTGTCACGATATCGTGACATGTATTTTCAGGGCCAAAGCAAGGAGAAAGAGAGAGAAAGAAAAAGTGTCATGATATCGCGACATGTATTTTTATGGTTGAGTTGAAGCCGACGAAGACCGATGATAGCCGACTAAAATTAGGGTTTACAGTTGTTATGAAAGCCGACTAAGATTAGGGTTTACAACCAACTAAGATTAGGGTTTTCATCATAAAAATTTTGTTATAAAAGGAGGGTTATTTGGAGAATTGAAGTATGTTGAAGTGTGCGAAGTTTGGTCATAGTGCATAGAGAGCAAGTCATGTCGAATCATGCTAAGTGCAAAATTTGCAAAGAGAGCAGAGTGCACAAAAGGGAGAAGACGATCGTGAAGGTTGACTGTAACAAAGTAGAGTGTGCAAAGTGATTGTGTAGAGAGAGCAGAGTGCACAGAGAATGTAAAGGTGAAGAAGACTAGTCATGGTCTTGCAAAAGCAAAGGTATCTTACTATCAAACTTATAGATTCAAATTGAAGTCCAGGTTGTAGCTTGGCATCAGGGGTTGGTGCTCCTTCCAGTTGGTGCGATAAATCAGGGGTTGGTGCTCCTTCCAGTTGGTGCTGGTAAATCAGGGGTTGGTGCTCCTTTCTATTGGTGTAGATAAATTAGGGGTTGGTGCTCCTTCCAGTTGGTGTTGGTAAATTGATTGTAAAGTTGGTGCTTTGCAAAGGCTAGATTTGGATGGTAGTCCAAGCAATCATTTTTGAGGAGTAGCCACATTGGTGAACCTCATTAAATCTTGTGTTGTGTGATGCTCTTTTGTTATACTTGCTGTATCTAGTAATAAGTTTTAATTATTTCTGTATTAAGAGCTATAAATTTAAGTTTAAAGAGCTACACTGATTCACCCCCCCTCTCAGTGCCATTGTAAGACTAACAATTGGTATCAGAGCTAAGTTCCTGTACAAGCTTAACCGGCTAGGGTGATCTTGGAAGTAACACAATGGCATTTGAAGAAGTAAAATCAGAAAAGGAAGAAGGAGTGAACTCTAAAGTATGTGGTGAAAACCCTGAGGCTGAAGTAGATCTAGAAGGTGAGTTGATCTCTGCACTTGAAGAGTGGAAAATAGAGAGGAAAAAGAATAAGAAACTTTCAAAAAGGCTTGAGGATGCAAATGAAATCATAACCAGTCTGAAAGTACAGATAGAAGAATACAAGAAAATATCTGAAGATCTCGAAGTACAAATTACCATGAAAATAGATTATTACTACAAACTAGAAGAAGAGAATGTTGGTTTACGGATGCAGCTAGAAGAGATGAATAAGAAAATTAGTTGTTATCACAAACGTGAAGAAAGTTCTATGAAGTCGGATAAGATCATAAATGACCAAAGGCCTGTAGGCATCAAATTTGGTCTGGGTTTCATCGAAGGAGAATCATCAAATGGATCAAAGGCCAAAAATGTAGAATCCATAAAGAATGAAGATAAGAAACAGATTGATCAAGGAAAAATGTCTCATGCAAAAGAAAGCAATAATGCCAGGCACGAAAGGAGAATTGACAATGATGGATTCACCAATGTCACACATCAAAGAAGAAGAAGACCTATGGCTCCTACGACAACATGGCAAAGACCATCACCCAGGTTCAATTATCCCTTTTCTGGTTTCTGTTTTAAATGCAATGGCTATGGACATAAAATCTCAGACTACAAATATAATGTAAGACCAAGGAATTTCACCAAGTAGAAATGCTTTTTCTCCTCTCGATGAATTATACAAGTAGAATGTTATAACTGTCATAATTTTGGGCACATTGCAAGAAACTGTAGAAGTACATTTGCATCAAATCAGTTTCAGGGAAGAAAATTTCAACCAAATAGGATGAGACAAAATAGAAAACTTCCCAAAAAACATGCACAAGCTATTGATAAGGGAAAGGCAAAACAAGAGCCCAAAACTACTATCAAAATAGAGTGGAAAGGAAAAGAGCGACTTAAGGAAGAAAAGGAATCCTTAATCGTACAAACAACATTTAAAGCACAGAATAAATATGTACCATGGATACTTGATAGTGGATGCTCCAATCATATGACAGGTGACAAACAAAAATTTGAGAAGTTACAGAAATATGAAGGTGGTTCAGTAAAGTTTGGAAATAATGATGGAGCTAAGATAGTTGGCAAAGGTTCAGTTAAAATTAGTGACGGAAAAATTAAGTCAAAAGAAGTCTTGTTTGTGGATGGTTTGAAACATAACTTGTTGAGCGTAAGTCAGATTTGTGATAAAGGTCATGAAGTAGTTTTTATGAAGTAGGGTTGTGAAGTCAGAAAAACAAATAGTGGAAAATTGATAGCAACTGGATCAAGGACATCTAGAAACCTGTACACGCTCTCGGAGACTTCAAAAGGAGCTTATTTTATTGGACAGGAAGAAGAAAATTGGTTGTGGCACAAGAGACTCGATCATATCAGCTTTGATAATCTAGTAAAAATCACCTCAAAAAGGGCAAGTGAGAGATATTCCCACCATCAACAAACCTACAAACAACATTTGTGCTTCATGCCAAAAGGGGAAGCAAACTAGAGTCACATTCAAAACAAAAGAGTACTACACAAGCAAACCTTTGGAACTAATACACACCGATTTATGTGGACCCATGAGAACACAAAGCATAAATGGTGACAAATATTTTATGTTGTGCATTGATGACTATTCCAGAATGACATGGATATTTTTCTTGAAGCATAAATCAGAAGCTTTTGAAATGTTCAAGATTTTCAAAAACCATGTTGAGAATGAAACAGGAAAGAGGATCAAATGTTTAAGATCAGATAGAGGAGGAGAATTCATTTCAGAGGAGTTTACAGAGTACTATGAAAAATACGGTATTAGGAGACAGTTTTCAGCAGCCAGGACACCTCAACAGAATGGAGTGGTAGAAAGAAAGAATAGGACAGTGCAGGAAATGGCATGGACTATGTTGGCTGAAAGCAGAGTAGCAGATAGATTTTGGAAAGAAGCAGTCCATACTGTGGTGTATATCCAAAATAGGTACATGCTGAGAACACATGAAAGCAAAACTCCTTATGAGTTGTGGTTCGGTAAAAGGGCAACAACAAAATACCTCAAAGTTTTTGGCAACAAGGCAGCAAGTGCTACATCAAAAGAACTGAAGATAATCTTGGTAAGTTTGAAGATAGAGTGGATGAAGGTATTTTTGTTGGTTATTCATCAAAAAGCAAAGCTTACAAATGCTACAACAAGAGGCTAAAGAAAATTGTGGACAATGTCGATGTTAAATTTGATGAAGGTAGAGAACGAGTAATTAGCTATGAAATGAACTACCCAATTTATGAAGAGGTTATTGAAGGAGATGAGGAAAACGAAATGGAAAAGATACAAAAAATTGACTCGGATGATTTAAGTTGTGATTCAGAAGTGGAAGAAAATAAGAAATTCAAAATAGGCAAATGGCAGAAAAATCATCCTAGAGAGCAAATAATTGGAGACCCCAAAGTTGGTGTTCAGACAAGAAGAAGAGTAGTAAGTAACTACTCTCTATTATCCAACTTCGAGCCCAAAAATGTTGTTGACGCAAGCAAAGATGAAAGTTGGATGAAGGCAATAAATGAAGAATTAGATCAGATCGAGAAAAACGAAACTTGGGAGTTAGTACCTAGACCTCGCAAATAAAAATATAATCGGGACTAAATGGATTTTTTGAAACAAATTGAATGAAGACGGACAGGTAGTCAGAAATAAAGCAAGATTGGTATGTAAGGGTTATGCACAAGTTGAAGGCATTGACTTTGAGGAAACTTTTGCACCAAGTAGCTAGACTAGAGGCAATTAGAATGTTTCTGGCTTTAGCAGTCTACAAGAATTTCAAAGTTTATCAAATGGATGTGAAATCAGCGTTTTTGAATGGGAAACTTGAAGAAGAGGTTTATATTGAGCAACCAGATGGTTTCCAACTTGGTGATGATCCCAACTTGGTTTGCAAGTTGAAGAAAGCATTATATGGCTTAAAATCAGGCACCCCGAGCATGGTATGCAAGGCTAGACAACTATCTCACCCAACAAAGGTTTAAGAAAGGTATGGTGGATAGTAATTTGTATGTCAAAATAAAAAATGGGCATCTTATTGTTCTTGTTGTATACGTAGATGATATCATATTTGGCAGCAAAAAAGATGAGTCGTGTAAAGATTTAGCAAATAAGATGCAGAAAGAATTTGAAATGTCAATGATTGGTGAACTTTCGTATTTCCTCAGGTTGCAAGTTAATCAAAATAAGAAGGGCATATTTATTTCTCAAGTTAAATATGTGAAAGAGATGTTAAAAAAGTTCACAATGGAGGATTGTAAGCCAATTAGCACTCCCATGACGATAGGTTGCAAGTTGAGCAAGGATGAAAAATCTCCACCTGTTGATCAAACCATGTACAGATCTATGATTGGAAGCTTATTGTACCTGACAGCTACCAGACCAGATATTTTGCAGGCAATATGCATGGTAGCACGATTTCAGGCTAATCCCAAGGAGACTCATGTGACAGCAGTGAAGAGGATTCTTCGGTACCTCAAGGGTACTATGGAGTATGGGTTATGGTATCCAAAAGGTAAAGACTTCACCCTTATTTCGTATTCAGATGCAGATTGGGCAGGATGTGTAGATGACAGAAAGAGTACCAATGGAGGTGCATTCTATCTTGGAGACAGATTGGTCGCGTGGCACAATAAGAAACAAGAGTCAATTTCTTTATCGACAACAGAGGCAGAATATATTGCAGCGACAACATGTTGTACGCAGGTATTATGGATGAAACAAACCCTGAAAGATCTTGGTATTAGCTTCAATGAGCCAATATCAATTAAGTGTGATAACACCAGTGCCATTAACATCTCCAAGAATCTGGTTATGCATTCACGCACAAAACACATTGCTATCAGTATCACTTTTTGAAGGAGAAAGTTGCGGAAGGTGAGGTTAAGTTGGATTTTGTTCCAACTACAGAGCAAGTAGCAGATATCTTCACAAAACCATTGCCCAAGGAAGTTTTTGAGTACCTTCGCAATAAATTGGGAGTGGTCACACTTCCCAAGAATTGACTAGCTACAGGGATCACATTCTCAGGGGGAGCATTTAAGTATTTGATTATCTTTTTGCTCATGTTCATGATTTTTGCTAAGTGTAATAAATTGTGCCTCGAGAATGTTGTGCATGGACTCAGGGGGAGTCTGCAGTGAGCCCTTTGGTATTATTGTCAAAGGGGGAGAAGAGTTACAGGAAATTGCACATGTGTTGCCAACAATTCCAAAGGGGGAGATTGTTGAGCAAGGTGCAGCAACAATATTGTCATTGTTGTCAACACAATGATAGATCTGTTGATGCAATGGATAGGAAGTTCAAAAGCTATTCAGATGTAGAAGACAGGAGTTCAAAGGTTATTCAGAGTATGTACAATGATTTTCCAAGAAGACCGAAGTGGCCCATATGCAAAAGATCAAAGAAAAAGACAAGTAAGAAAAGTGTCACGATATCGTGACATATACAAGAGAAAGGAAAAACTGTCACGATTTCGCGACATGTTGGAAGAGAGAGAAAAGCAGGAAAAACTATCACGATTTCGTGACATGTTGGAAGAGAAAAATGCAAGTGGAAA
Source organism: Wollemia nobilis (assembly GCA_028583015.1). Taxonomy (NCBI): domain Eukaryota; kingdom Viridiplantae; phylum Streptophyta; class Pinopsida; order Araucariales; family Araucariaceae; genus Wollemia; species Wollemia nobilis. Next base: position 3,698,602 of record JAQPPZ010000375.1, on the reverse strand, counting down.
AACTGTCGCGATTTCGTGACATGTTGGAAGAGAAAGAGAAAGCAAGAAAAACTGTCACGATTTCACGACATGTTGGAAGAGAAAAAGGCAAGTGGAAAAACTATCGCGATTTCATGACATGTTGGAAGAGAAAGAGAAAGTAGAAAAACTGTCACGATTTCGCGACATGTTGGAAGAGAAAAAGGCAAGTGGAAAAATTGTCATGATTTCGCGACATGTTGGAAGAGAAAGAGAAAGTAGGAAGAAGTGTCACGATTTCGTGACAAGTTCGAAGAAAGAGAACAAGTAAGAAAAGTGTCACGATTTTGACATGTCGCATTTTCGTGACTAAAATAGGAGAGAGAAAGTAAGTTGGAAAAGTGTCACGATTTCGTGACATGTCACATTTTCGTGACTAAAATAGGAGAGAGAAAGTAAGTTTGAAAAGTGTCATGATTTTGCGACATGTCGCATTTTCATGACAAAAGAAAGAGAGGAAGCGTATAAAGTAGAACTGTCATGATTTCACGACAAAAGTAGAAAGCAAGACTTAAGGTAAGTGTCATGATTTCATGACAAAAGAAAGATAAAGAAATGTGTCATGATTTCATGACAAAAGCAGAGAAGAAGACTTCAAAGGTAGAAGTGTCATGATTTTGTGACAAAAGCAAAGAAGTATGTTGAGGAGGTGAAGGATAGGAAGGCAGAGAGAAGAAGTGTCGCGATATCGTGACATGTATGTGAAGAAGGGTAGGGAGAGTGAAAAAGTGTCATCGATATCAGACATGTTGTATTTCGGCAAAGAATAGAGAAAGAGCAAGGAGATAAAGTGTCATGATATCGCGACATGTTGTATTTTCATGGGCCAATGCTAAGAGAAAGAGCAAGGAGAAAAAGTGTCACGATATCACGACATGTAGCATTTTCACGGTCCGATGCAAGGAGAAAGAGAGAAAGAAAAAGTGTCACGATATCGCGACATGTATTTTCATGGTTGAGTTGAAGCCGACGAAGACCGATGACAACCGACTAAAATTAGGGTTTATAGTTGTTATGAAAGCCGACTAAGATTAGGGTTTATAGCCGACTAAGATTAGGGTTTTCATCATGAAAATGTTGTTATAAAAGGAGGGTTGTTTGGAGAATTGAAGTTATGTTGAAGTGTGTGAAGTTCGGTTGTAGTGCATAGAGAGCAAGTCATGTCGAATCATGCTAAGTGCAAAATTCACAAAGAGAGCAGAGTGCACAAAAGGGAGAAGACGATCGTGAAGTTCGATTGTAATGAAGCAGAGTGTGTGAAGTGATTGCGCAGAGAGAGCAGAGTGCACAGAGAATGCAAAGGTGAAGAAGACCAATCAGGGTCTTGCAAAAGCAAAGGTATCTTACTATCAAACTTATAGATTCAAATTGAAGTCCAGGTTGCAGCTTGGCATCAGGGGTTGGTGCTCCTTCCAGTTGGTGTAGGTAAATCAGGGGTTGGTGCTCCTTCCAGTTGGTGCTGGTAAATCATGGGTTGGTGCTCCTTTCTATTGGTGTAGATAAATCATGGGTTGGTGCTCCTTCCAGGTGGTGCTGGTAAATTGATTGTAAAGTTGGTGCTTTGCAAAGGCTGGATTTGGATGGTAGTCCAAGCAGTTATTTTTGAGGAGTAGCCACATTGGTGAACCTCGTTAAATCTTGTGTTGTGTGATGCTCTTTTGTTATACTTGTTGTATCTAGTAATAAGTTTTAATTGTTGCTGTATTAAGAGCCAGTAAATTCAAGTTTAAAGAGCTACACTGATTCACCCCCCCCCTCTCAGTGTCATTGTAGGACTAACATCATAGTTAAATTCAAATATAGACTTCCTTATTATTATGTAAATGATGAGGCCTATTTTTACACTATGTTTGACATATAAAAATTGTCATATTACCAAAAATGACAAATTTAATTGTCAAATAGTTGACTAGAATATATTATTTGTTAAGTATGTGCATAATTTTATGTTAGGAACACTATATCTCTTTTTTTGACTATTTTCAGCATTTTGTGGTTGTTTTTTCTTGATTAAGTAGCAAATAAAAACATGCATTTCAATTAGCCAAATGTGGTATGCTGATATCCATTAACTTAAAAATAGTTTTTGAATTTTTTCTTGCCCTTCAACTTGTTTGAAATCCACATTAAAGCCAAATTTTCAAAACTGTCATAAATCTAAATATCTGTAGAAAACAACCATATAAAAATTAGCAAGCTATCACTTTATAGGGGCAACTTGAAGTTGTCAAGAAAATAATGAGAAAATGGATGGAATGAGTTCATAAGGACTACACAAGACATTTAATCTATTTAGAAACATTCCCACATGGTATAAATAGGTAGCAACAGGGTATAACAGAGCAGAGACAATTGTGCAACACTGTTACACTATTTTAGCATAGTTACTTGGTGAATGAAGCATATAAATTCAATAAAAACTTTATATACTCTTTCATGTTTATATTTGAATGATTTTACCACATTATAATTTGTTTGAATTTGCAAGAAATGCCAATAATTTACAAATGTGCAGCAGACCTGGAAAATGCAGTAATTTACCATGTAAATTCCAACCAATTGCCAATGAATGGCAGGGCCTAGAATTTACCAATAGAAGAAGGTAAAAATTGTTGGGATAACCTCCTAGGATCTAGATTAACTGACCTACCTAAAAGAAGCAACCAAAAAAAGCAGTCTGAAGATGTTTTGAACTTAAAGTGCACCTACAACCAGTTATTTTGAAGATCTTAGGAATAACAGGGGAACACACTTCTGTTTGAATTTTTGCAATTTCAAAATGGTTGAAAAGGCAACTTAAGGTTGATAGGATATAGGAAAAATCTTCTACAATTGTCCCCACCATTTATTTCCGACCAGAAGACACATCTCACGAGGAAATATCAATTGATGCAATTGACCTTGTCCTAAAATAGACCCAAATTAATTGTAAAATATTCGGAAATGATATTTTAAAGTGGAGACAAGTGTGCAATATATTTATAAGACTCCTCCAATGTACTCCTACCACTAAAGATGCATTTTAAGGGCCAATGAGTGCTATTGTAGCACAAACTATACAAAATTACACTTATTTCAGTTGTAGATTATTTTGCTGATCATTGAAAAATAGCAAATAGGTTGACTTTGAGCACAAGATATATTGTAATATTTTATTATAAATAACATAGATCCATCCTTGGTTGAGCTAAGTAGGAAGTAGAATAGAGGAGAGTAGTTAGTAGCAAAAAATAGCATAGTACAACATTTTCGTAATAGTTCTGATAGAAATAAAGTGTAGTTTTTTTTCTGCTAATTTCTGTTCATAAGAAAGTGTGATTGTTAATTAGTTAAGGAGTATTTTCCCACCTTCTTCTATATTAGGAATCATGGGCCCACTTTCAGGCCTATAAGGAGGATTTTTATGACAAGTTTTAATCTATAAATTTGCTACAACAGAATTAACAAATTGCTTGTCAGATTTCATTTTTCTTGTTTTAAGTTTGTGTGATGTTATTTATGTTTTCCATTATGTTTTTATACAGATTTGTGTGTGTGTTAGATGATAAATTAGATTAGATTTTTTTTCCCATTTTTCCTCTACTTTCCATGTTTTCTATTTTTATATTTCAGCTACTTTCAATTTTCATTATATTTCATTTTGATGTTAGTCATTATAACATAAGCTTGATGACATTCTATAGTAAGACACTAACATGTGTTTTTAGCATAAGTTTTATTTCCAAGCATCATTTCAATTCTGCAAGAGTAAACTAGGTTTCAATTCTGCAAATGTAATTTTGGATTTCATTTGAGCAACATTTTAATTTAGCAATTTCAATTCTGCAAAAGTAGATTAGATTTTAATTTAGCAATTTCCATTCTTGCACTTGTAGTTAAGTTTAAATTTCTAAACTTAGAATTAGTTTTCAATTCCTAGAAGTTTCCATTCTACAGATTAGGTTTAGTGTGACACCAAAATCTGTTTCACCTAATAAATTCTTGAAACCTGAATGCTTGAATTGTACTCTGCCTTAACGTTCTATCGTAGAAAGCCTTGGACACTACCCTGGATTGATAAATCATAATATTTAATGATTTTATTAACGACATGCATCATTTTTATACCATTTTTTGGGAACACGGTGTTGTTAGAGGGTAAAAGTAGTCAAATAATTATTATTATGCTAAGTTGTGAATTTAAGAGTAAAATTTGAATATAATAACTGGTATAAATAATAATTTTTGATAGTTGCATTTCAGTCCATTTAGAAAACAAGCAATAAATCACAGGAATATGGTCTTCACACTTAGGGGGTTAAAATTGCCTATGTTTAAAATTGCTGATAAAATTGAAAGAATTCATCATCCTCATTGTCAGGAAACATAAGATCTCTTGAAAACATTAGAGGATCCATCTACTAGTACTGCCCTTTTTATATCCATATCATCAGGGTAGTATAAACAAATTTATACTAGGTGTTAGGAAGACATCATGGCAAATATACAAGACTATCCCTTGAATAAAACAACCATATAAGCTACTTGTAGCATTTGTTCACAGGGACATATCACTGATGAATACCATTTACATCCATAACTTAGAAATATCCTAGAGATACAAAATTTGTTACCTAGCCTGAATTATTCTCAAAGAGAGATCCCAACAACAACAAATAGGGCAAGTAAATCAACCACCACCTCCAGCCCAACCTATGGCCAATCTGAATAATACAGGATAGGCAACCCCTATCTATGTAAGCTGATGATGTAAAAAAACTATAGGAAATGTTATTGACTACAACAACATCCAACTGTGCTCAAACTAGAACTTACCTGATCTTAAAAAGATAAACGTTAATGGAGATATACAAAAATCCTTTAGTCTAGAAATACATAAATCAGCCTTGGATAAAGGAGAAAAACTAGAAAATATGCACATAGAAAATTTACTTCCATTAAACTCCTTAGGGGTAAATTTTGTCCTCCTAGGAATGAATCAAATTGAAGTACAACCAAGAAAATCTTAAACATTATTAGTTTGCTGATTTATGAAAAAAAAAAAATTGTTTGTTGTTTTGAAACAATATTTCAATCCCTTTGCATGGAATTACAAGGGTATGTCAATATTTCATCTTGATGTATGCACTTAACATCTTTGGGAATTGGTATTGAATTGTTTCAAGTACAGATTGACAAGATTTTCCAGACTAGGAGGCATGGACAACACTTCATTGAAGAAATTTTTAGATATGGAGCAGTGCTTCTTTTTCCCATTGGTGATTCACAAAGGAAGTTAGTGGTGAATGGTTATTATCTTCGGGTATACCATGCACCATTAAGTAAGGAGGAGTTCTTAAGGTGAATAATTGGATGGACATAGGATTGAGGAGAATTTCTCTTCCATGACAGATTCAGAGTGATGCTAAAAGTCTGACAAAAAGAAAAAAAAATACAAGAAAAATAAAAGAGAATAATATTGCTTGTGAACTTCCTTCATGAGCATAAGCAAGACAATAAAAATTGAAAAAAAAGAGAAAAAAAACAAGATGAAAAAAGAGAGAAAAAAATACAGCAAAAGGCATGTCCCATAAAATGAGGATACATGAGGACAAGCATCAATTTCAGCAGGGATGAGGAACAATGAAGTCAATATTTCATTTCCAGCAATAAGGAGTTAATGATAACACAAGAAGGCTCTTATTACTTATATGGAAATAAATGGTGCATCATTGTTGCAGCTTTCAGCAGGAAAAGATGGTGTCATTATACAAATATTGACATGTTTTTTGTAGAATAAGGATTCTTCTTATCCAAATAAGAGTGAGATACATTCTCTCTCATTATAGCCTCATGAGAGACATTCTCTCTCATTGAAGCATTTAAAAAAAATTGATAGAAGTTAGTTGAAAACCAGAAATGGCAGCCTCTTATGATGAAAAAAAGAAAAAAAATGAAAGAAATAAAAAGAAAAAATGAATAATTTAGTAGTGAAAACCTCCTTGAGGCGCTGTTGAGTTGGCTTGCATGAAAACCGGTTTTCCAAAATGCATTAACTTGTTGATCCACCCATCATTGTTCCACCATTGTACAAATCTCACACTGCACATCAGTTATGTTTATGTTTTCAGATAGCTTGCTAACAATTATCAGAAGCAGCCTGTAAGGTGCATGATCAATTTTTATGATAGTAAGGTATGTGTTTCTTGCATTTAAGTCATAGTAAGAATTTAGAATTTAGTGTATGATAATCGGTATTTGGTATAAACTATTCATACAATATTGGAAAGATGAAAATGGAACATATTCAAAATGTCAAGAAACACCCCCTTTTGCCCTTAGTTGTATGAGAACTTCAAAACTGTGCAAAAACCTAATTTTGGGATAGACATGGCAGAAATTCTATTTCAATTAGTAGGGTAGGTTTCAGAAGGAGAACTGCAAGTTTATATCTCGTAATTTTCTCATAACTTTGAGGAGGATAATCTAGAAAATGCACCTAAAGATTCTGTTTTACTATTGCTGCAATAAAATAGTAATATACAAAATGAACAATAACATCTAAAAAAAAGGATAGAGAGGGGATTTTTGATGTTATGGAAGGCTTACATACCCTAGATATGGGTCCAAAATAGAATCTACATATAACTTTTACAAATGAATTCATTTCTGCATTTTTAGATGCATCTTTGGAATAAGCAAAGACATCTTCGAAATAATAGTCTTATTCCGAAGATCTTTAGAATAAGACAGAAATTACGCCAAAAATTCTTGAAAATGCTATAGAATAGAAAAAAGAGTAGGGCACATCAAATATTAAGGTTCCTAAAGCTCAAAATCATCCCACCACAAGTAGTACATCCCTCAAAAATATTCAAATTTATTTTTTTGTCAATTTTGTTTCAAAGGTGCAAAAATAGCAAAAATAGACATTCAGGCTGAAATGTTGTCAAAATAGAAAATTCCACTAGTAGTAGTGCATATACCAAATATGGTTCCACAATAAGGCTATTGCAAGATGAATCACATGATATCAAGCCTTTAAGAGGTACCGTTCAAAACTAAAACTTGTAGAAAAGTAGAAACAGAGTCATACATGTGCTTAATTGCAAAATACTTGATATAGTGCAGCAAGGAGGAATTTCTCATGTAGAAGGTGGTAAATGATGTTTTTCACAAGGATAAAACCAACATATTACTATGGCCTACTAGGATGCATGAGGGCATGCATTAGTTCAAGTTGGGGGCGATGATGAGGCCTAGAAATACCTCATTTTTAAACTATGTTTGACATATAAAAACTATCATATTATCAAACATGACAAAGTTAATTGCAAAATAGTTGATTATAATATATTATTTGTTAAGTATTTGCATGATTTTATGTTAGGAACACTATATCTCTGTTTTTGACTATTTTTCAGTATTTTGTGAATGTTTTTGCTTGATTAAGTAGCAAATAAAAACATTCATTTCAATTAGCCAAATGTGGTATGCTGATATCCATTAAATTCACAATGGTTTTTGATTTTTTTTTGGCCCTTTAGATTGTTTTAAATCCACATTAAAGCCAAATTTTCAAAACTGTCACAAATCTGAAAATCTGCAGAAAACAACCATATAAAAATTAGCAATTTATCACTTTATAGGAGCACCTTGAAGTTTTAAAGTAAAGCATGAGTAAATGGATGAAATGAGTTCATAAAGACTACATAAGACATTTTACCTATTTAGAAACATTCCCACATGGTCTAAATAGGCAGCAACACGATATAATAGAGCAGGGACAATTGTGCAGCACTTTTACACTATTTCAACATGGTTACTTGGTGAATAAAGTGTATAAATTCAGTAGCAACTTGATGTACTCCTTAATTTTGATATTTGAATTATTTTCCCACATTATAATTTGTTTTAATTTGCAAGAAATGCCAATAATTTACAACTATGCAACAGATCTGGAAAATACAGTAATTTACCATGTAAATTCTAACCAACTACTAATGAATGGTAGGGCCTAGAATTTACAAATAGAAGAAGGTAAAAATGGTTGGGATCACCTCTTAGAAGATATATTAAGTGACCTACCTAAAATAAGCAACCAAAACAAGCATTTTGAAGACATTTTGAACTTAAAGTGCACCTACAACTAGTTATTTCAAAGATCTTCGGAATAACAGGGGAACATGCTTTTGTTTGAATTTTTGCAATTTCCAAACGATTGAAAAGGTAACTTGAGGTTGATATTATATAGGAAACATATTATACAACTATGCCTACCATTCCTTGCTAACTAGAAGATACAACTCATGAGGAAATATCAATTAATGCAATTGACCTTGTCCTGAAATAGACCTAGATTAATTGCAGAATATTAGGAAATGATATTTTAAAGTGGAGACAGGTGTGCAAGATATTTATAAGACTCCTAAAATGTACTCCTACCACTGAAGATGCCTTTTAAGGTCCAATGAGTGATGTTGTAGCACAAACTATCCAAAATTACACTTATTTTAGTTGCAGATTATTTGGCAGATCACTAAAAAATATTAAATAGGCTGATTTGAGCACGATATATATTATAATATTTTATTATAAACAACACAACTCCCTCCTTGGTTGATATAAGTAGGAATTAGAATAGAGGATAGTAGTTAGTAGTAACAAATAGCATATTACAACATTTTCTGTAATAGTTATGATAGAAATAAAGTGCAGCTTTTTTTGTTAATTTATGTTCATGAGAAAGTGTGATTGTTAATTAGTTAAGGAGTATTTTTTCCACATTATTCTATATCAGGAAGCATGGGCCCACTTTCAATCCTATAAGGAGGATTTTTATGACAAGTTTTAATCAATAATTTTGTTGCAGCAAAATTAACAGATTTCTTGTCAGATTTCATTTTTCTTGTTTTAAGTTTGTGTGATGTTAATTATGTTTTCCATTATGTTTGTATACAGAATTTGTGTGTGTGTCAGCTAAAAAATTAGATTAGACATTTTTTTCCCATGTTTCCTCTGCTTTCCATGTTTTTTGTTTTTATGTTTCAGCAACTTTCAATTTTTAGTAGATTTCATTTTGTTGTCAGTCATTGTAACAGAAGCTTGACGACCTTCTGTAGAAAGACACTGACAGGTATTTTTAGAATAAGTTTTATTTCCAAACATCATTTCAATTCTACAAGAGTAAACTAGGTTTCAATTCTGCAAGTGTAATTTAAGATTTCATTTTAGCAACATTTCAATTTAGCAATTTCAATTATGTTATTTCAATTATGCAAAAGTAGATTAGATTTTAATTCAATAATTTTCATTCCTGCACTTGTAGTTAACTTTAAATTTCTGAACTTAGAATTAGTTTTCAATTCTTACAAGTTTCCATTCTGCATATTAGTTTTAGTGTGACACCAAAAGGCTAAACCAAAATTTGTTTCACCCAATAAATGCTTCAAACTTGAATACCTGAATTGTAATCTACCCTAACCTTCTATCGTAGACAGCCTTGGAAACCACCCTAGATTAATAAATCATAATATTTAAAGATTCTATTAATGACACGCATCAATAAACACTCATGGTTATAGGTAGAATTCATGTTTGAGGTTTATAATTTGTGAAGATATTTTAATGTTCATTATAACCACAATGAAATGTGGCTCCCATAAGTGGGTAGGCTTAGGGAGGGTCCTAAGCAATGTAGCTTAGACTATGATAGATACACCTGGTAGTATTTTAAACATTAAATTGTGCTCTTATTATAAATATCAATCATGGACCCCTATGAACTTGGACTATGAATATGACATAGTAGTTGGAGTAGAGAAAATATTGAAAGAGAATAGGTGGGGAATATATTCTCGAGAGGAGTAAGGGATCCTCTCAGAAAAATCTAATTTGTGGTCAAACTAAATGGGGAAGAATGGAAATGTAATTCCATTCATAATTTTGAATAGGTATTAGTGGAAAGAATAGATGGGAAAATCTAATCTTGAGAGGAGTATGGGATCCTCTCACAAGGGGTTAATAAAGTATGTACCAAATTATGAGATTTGTAGGAATTTAGAAGTACACAAATACATATTAGAAGTGGATCCTAATATTAAAGTAGGATAAATGTATTCAAATCAAGATATAGAAAATGGCTATTAGCTTTTTGGACCCATAGTCATAAGGACTTAATGGATTAAGTCAAGGTGATGCAATCTTAGGATGTGCATTACAATGAAAATTTGGACCTAGATATAAGCAATTATGAAGAGAATAGGGATTTAAGGACTAGGGATGGACTCTTGTGCCTTGAAGATCGAGTAACTATACCCAAAATTGAAAAATTATGGTGATTGATCATGTGGGAATTGCATAGTTCCCCAAATTTCACTTATCTTGGAGGGGCTAAGATGAGGGAAAACATAGGAAAGGATATTATTTTGTAAAGATATTATTGATTCTATTGCTTAATGTTTGGAATGGCACCTTATGTCATGGCTATTTATATATCATCAGCGAATGATGATAATGTTTGGAATGGGACTTGATGTGGAGTAAGCATGACCATTTATATCATCAATAGATGATGATAATATTTATAATGGTACCTTATGTGGAGTAAGTGTGGCCATTTATATCATCAGTGGATGATGATAATGCTTGGAATGACACCTTGCATGGAGTAAGCATGGCTATTATCAGTGGATGATAATACTTTTGTATGGCATATCACATGGAGTGAGTAAGTCATTGACATTATTAGTGGATGGTAATATCTTGTGTGATTAATAGGATGATAGACATGTTTCCTTATTTAATTTGAAGATGTAATGATATATTTTTTATTGCAGGTAAACACACAAGACTATGTTTAGTCCAAGGGGGATAGAATGTCATAATCCCCTGGTAGAACTTTTTCTTGATAGAGTACACATTGAAAAATGAGGATTAATACTTAGTGGTGATGCATTAAATTGATTGAATTAATTAATTAGGAACTATTATATATATTAATGCTTCAAGGTTCTAGTTAAATTTGTTCTTTTACCTTTTTGATTAAATAAGGTAACAATTGGTTTCTATTTTAAATAATGAGGGACTTTTATTTAAATAGAAAACAATGTTTCTATTTTAAATAATGAGGGATTTTTTTTAAATAGAAAATAATGTTTCTATTTTAAATAAAGAGGAAATTTTATTTAAATAGAAAAGAATGTTTCTATTTTAAATAATGAAGTATTTTTATTTTAAATAATGGGGGGTCTTTATTTTAAATAGAAAAGGAATGCTTAATTCATTTGTACAATGAAATACCATTATTTTGAGTGGAAAGGAATATTTATTTATTTGTATATAGAAGACCATTATATTAAATAAGAGAGGCATGTTAAGGAAGGTCTCTCTTTTTGTTTAAGGAAGAATTTCAAGAAGACCTGAGGGAGAAGCTAGAGGAAAAAAAAGAAGAATTTTAGGAAGACTTGGAGGGAGAAGGTGGAGGGAAAAGAGGGAAGAATTTCAAGAAGACTTGGGGGAGAATTTGGAGGGGAAAGTATAGAATTTGAAGAAGACTTGGGGGAGAATCTGGTGAGGAAATAAGAAGAATATCTATTGAGGAAATTTATAGGTTGGTGTTTTACTTATTTCATTATGCATTTGATTTCTGAAGCACCTTCATTGAAATGGGTTTCACTTAAATCTGGTCTCCCTTGGTTTAAATAGTTGTTAAAATTGTTTTAAATTTTTTTTAGTGGGCAAAAAAGTATGGTTGTAGATGCCCAATGGAGATGTTTTTGCTTTTGTTTTAGTGGGCAGCCAAGTATGGTTGTATATACCCAATGGAGACATTTTTTTTTTTGCTTTTGTTTTAGTGGGTAGCCAAGTATGGCTGTAGATTTGTGTTAGTAGGCAGTAAAATATGGTTGTAGATGCACAATGGAGATGTTTTTGCTTTTGTTTTTAGTGGGCAATAAAGTATGGTTGTATATGCCTAATGGAGATGTATTTACTTTTTTTTTGTGGGAAGCCAACTATGATTGTAGATTTATTTTAGTGGGAAGCCAAGTATGGTTGTAAATGCCAAATGGAGATGTCTTTGCTTTTGTTTTAGTGGGAAACCAAGTATGGTTTTATATTTATTTTAGTAGTCATCCAAGTATGACTGTATATGCCCAATGGAAATGTTTTTGCTTTTTTTTTAGTGGGCAACCCAGTATGGTTGTAGATTTGTTTTAGTTGGCAACCAAATATAGTTGTATGTGCCCAATGGAGATGTTTTTTTCTTTTGTTTTAGTGGGCAACCAAGTATGGCTATAGATTTATTTAAATGGGTAGATAAATATGGTTGTAGATGCCCAATGGAGATGTTTTTACTTTTTTTTAGTGGGCGGCCAAGTATGGCTATAGATTTGTTTTTGTGGGCAGCTAAGTATGGTCGTAGATGCCTAGTGGAGATGTTTTTGCTTTTGTTTTTAGTGGGTAGCCAAGTATGGTTGTATATTTGTTTTAGTGGGCAACCAAGTATGGTTGTATATGCCCAATGGATATATTTTTGCTTTTGTTTTTCATGGGCATCCAAGTATAGCTATAGATTTATTTTAGTGGGCAGCCAAGTATTGTTGTAAATGCCCAATGGAGATGTTTTCACTTTTGTTTTTAGTAGGCAGCCAACTATGGCTATAGCTTTGATTTAGTGGGCTACCAAGTATGGTTGTATATACCCAATGGAGATATTTTCACTTTTGTTTTAGTTGGCATCCAAGTATGGTTGTAGATTTATTTTTAATAATTTCAGTGGATAAACTTATGTTAAAGAATAGATTTATTATAATAAGTTTAGTGGATAAAATTATGTTAAAGAAATGATTTATATTAAATAAGTTTAGTGGATAAACTTATGTTAAAGAATAGATTTATTTTAATAAGTTTAGTGGATAAACTTATGTTAAAGAAATGATTTATATTAAATAAGTTTAGTGGATAAACTTATGTTAAAGAATAGATTTATTTTTAATAAAATTAGTGGATAAACTTATGTTAAAGAATAGATTTATTTTAATAAGTTTAGTGGATAAACTTATGTTAAAGAAATGATTTATATTAAATAAATTTAGTGGATAAACTTATGTTAAATAATAGATTTATTTTTAAACAAGTTTAGTGGATAAATTTATGTTGAAGAATAGATTGATTTTAATAAGTTAGAGGATAAACTTATACCTAAAATAATATATTTGCAAATATGAATTTAAATAATATGTTTATTTAAATTGGATATATAGATTTGCAAAGATGGATCTAAATAATATGTTTATTTAAACTAGATTTTTAGAATTGCAACAAGGGATTTAAATTATTGGTTTATTTTGAATGCATGGAAAGTCAAAGTGAGATTTAAATAGAATGAATTATATAAATGAGACTTTGGACTTTGAAGGAATGTTTTAGATGAAAGAAAAATTATTTGAACTTAAACTTTGATTAAGTAAGGTTGAAATATGAATTTTAGTTGGATAAAATGAGCTAGATATACATTAGTGGATAATGTAGTTCTTGATTAAATGAGCTAAATCTTGTTAGTAGACAATATGTCTCATGAGATAGAGTTATGCATTAGTGGTTAATGTATGTCATTTGATCATATGAGCTGAAATATGCTAGTGAACTGTATATCTATGAATTAGTGATATACTTTAATGGATAATGTAATTTGTTGGTTAAATAAGTAGAATGATGTATTGATTGAAATGAATTGGATTTACACATTGGTGGATGATGTATTGTATCTGATTAAATGGGTTTATAATCATATTAGTGGATCCCCTTAAGTCATTATGGATAAGTACGTGATCGATTAAGAGTATGGGATCTTAATTGGTTAAAAAAATTGGTTTTGATAATTTTTTGGATCGATTAAGAGTATGGGATCTTATTTGGTTAAGGAAATTGGTTTTGATCAATGGTTGATTGAATAAGAGAATGGAATCTTAGATTATTAATTGAAATGTATCTTATGTATTTTTTTATACTGATGTATGGATAAATTAGACTCATGGAAGAAATATATTCCTTGAGTGAGAATTAAAAGATAGAGATTATCTTGGATAGGTGAACGTGGAGTTCATATGAGGGAATTTATGGGGATTACCTAATTATTGAGGGAATTTATGGGGATTACCTCGTTGTTTTGGAATATGAATTAAAGGATCAATTCACGATATGATACATAAGTATTATAGGAACCACATAAAATTGGTTCAAAATTTATAAATAAAATTTTCCTGCCCCAGCAAGAAATCAAATTTATGGAACCACTTTGGATATTAAAATTTTGAAATAATGTAAAAAAACTAGAATTTTCACTCTCAGCGGTCCGATAAAAACCAAAATCACTGAGCACCCAAAAATCTGAACAAAATAATACTATTTTTCCAATCATTGGAGATTTTGAGGGACAATGCTCATTATGATTATTATGGAATCTACCTTAATTTCAAGGTCAAACCAATTACTTTTAACCATGAATGATTTATTCGAAGAAACATACTTTGTAATCATAATTCCTTCTTAGGCTTGGAATTTTCTATGCTATTGATCATGGCAGGTTTCATTTTTATATCATCACAATTAATATATTATTTTTAACATTCAATATATTGAATTTTTTACATTCTATTACTCAAGCATATAATATTTTGTTAGCATCTTTCTTTATTATAATAGAACTTGTTTTAAAGTATTTTTAAGTAAATTAGACTAATTATTATTTTATTTTTACTATAAATATAATATTTTAAAACTAATTATACATTATTTGCGTTAATTTCATTATATCGTATAATAGATAATATTAAAAAAAAAATTGTTATTACGAATTATTATATTATATGAGTGTTTTATTATGATTTAAATATTTTAGTATAAGTTACAATTAATAAATTACTACTTTACTTTTGTTTTTTTTTATTTTTTTTTATTATATATATATATATATATATATATATATATATATATATATATCCTATGAAAATTTGAGTGGTATATAAAGTCCATCACTTATTTATTTTTTTGAAATAATAAACTTAAATATTCAAACTAAATTTATCTAAAGTAACATTTCTCACTTTTATTACCATAGTTTTTATTTATATATAAAAGGGTAGTTTTTTTTTTTGCTAAGTAAAAAGGTTTATATTGCAAAAAAAGGGTTTTAAGGATCCCTGAACCTATTTACAAAAGCATCAAAAAGTAGTACCATGTTGGAAGGATGACTGAGGACCCCAGTAGAAGACCAAAAAGTGAAGGTCATAGAAGAGGACGCAGCCTCAACTTTAGACAAACTAGAGACAACCCTGAAGACCCAAAAGTGAGGACGCAACCTCAAACCACAACCTGAGCTTAGACAGATGGGAAAGTCTAAGAAATACATAAACGCAGGACAAAAAATAAATAGAAACCTTAAAGACCAGTAGAACTTAGGCTCCACGCAGGGAGGCGAAGAGGACAAAAAAATGTAAACAAAAAGGAACAAAGGGAGCATGGTGAGACAGAGGAAGTCATTCCTCAGCATCAAATTTTTCTTCTTCCTTATCATCCTCTTCAACCATTTCCTTAGGTTCGTCATCCTTGGGTTCAATCTTGACAGTCGCTAAGGTCGGTTCAGCAACAACAATGTCAGCTTGAGTCATCTGATCAGTGTAGAATAGCTTGTGGAGCCCCTCCCTAATGTCCATAGTACAATTCATCATGCAGTTCATCATTGTCGTAGTAGAGGCAATAATGTAATCCTTAAGCTTCTTGTTCTCCTCATTGTCATCGCTGATGTCAATCACCTTACTCTTGGCAGCCAGGTTCTGAATCCTTACCGACTTTCTCACCGGTTCTTCACTGCTATCAAAGGTTATGCTTTTCCTCACCTTCAATTTGGAAAGGGCTTCAGTTGCCTTTTTCTTCTTTTCCGCTTTGGACAGGCGTTCGACAGGGGAATTATTTTTGGCAGGGCTGTTAGGGTCTAGGTTAGCCTTAGGACTATTGGCAATGATATAAGTGTAGATAACCTTAAACATACCTTGATGTCGGGGAAGGTCATGGTTCTTCTTGTCTCTACAGGAGGAAATAGAGTGGTTCATGGAATTTAGGAAGAACATAGGGATGCTCAAGGGGTTTAATTCTCTGAAATGATTGACGAAGGCCAAATGGTAGGTTTTCATGGGTTTATCAGGGTCATCGATGCAAATGAACTCCATAATGGGTTTCATGACAGCATTCCAGGGTATGGACAAGTCACTTCTGAAGAGGCCTGGCCCCTTGACTTTCTTAATGATTTTTTCATTTCCCTTGAAGTGTTCCAACTCAACTTCCCAATTGTGCTTGTGGTGATGGATGGACCGACCACCTTCATGAAATTGGCCAGTGATGGAAACAAGAAGGTTAACATCGATGACAAAATCCCTCCCCGGATAGACACAATGCCATTATCCCAGGTTTCAAGGAAAGCCATAGTTATCTCAATCTCATCACCAGAGAAGAGGTGAAGGAAAGGGAAAAAATGTCTATCTTGAAGGACTAGGTCAGCAAGATGATCACACACATAGGCATTAGGCTTGATATAATCACTCGACATTGTGGGGACAATGGGGTGATCGGTAATAGAGTGGGACAGAGACAGGTCGACCAAGGGGAGGGTGGTGCAGGCGAAATGGGCGAAAGTGAAAATGGAGAAGGAAGGGGAGGGGTTGGAAATATGAAGTGAAAAAAGGAAGTGACCGTGGTGGAAGCAATGAAGGGGGGACAGGTGGAAGAAAGAAGGCTCACACATGGGGAAGGGCAGCCTAACCAAGGAGGGCCGATCACCAAGGTCTAGATAAATATTTGAAACCGTGCGAAAGGCTAGGAAATCACCACGCAAAGGACTGGGAGTTCCAAGGTAGAACCAAACTTTCCTCTTATTTCTTGGCTGAATGTCCAGGTGTTTAAATATTTTAACAACTATTTTCACACCTAATGCCTTCCACGTGTGGAGCTTGTTGACGTGGAAGTTGATCTTAGCATGGGCCTTAGACAAAGTCTGAGCATTGGAATGAACACCCCCGCTAACCAAGGAAGGATGCCTCCGAATCAGCTACCAGGAGGCGGTGTGATGGAAATAATAATGAAACTTCATGCTATCATCATTGAGATCTACACACCAAGACCTACACAAGTGTGACAAATAAAAACATTGATTGCCATAATCGTTAGAAAGTGTGCCACAAAAATTTACCCAATGGTATGGACACGGTGGAAGGGTGGTGGTGACGGTAGGGCGTTGGTGGATGTACAAGGGGTCGGGAATGGAGGTAGAGTGAGACACGTGGTGCATGGGTCGGGTGCCAACATGAAAGAAAAATAGAGGAAAGACATGAGAATGCTGACTAGGAAGATGGTAAAGGTGGTGAAGCACATGGGGATTGGGCCAAGAATGACAATTGCTCATCACGTGACAAGGTGACAGATGACAAAAATTATTGTTGGTTTTGATCATGAGGATCAGGAGGGGTGACCTAGGGATGGGCTTCCTACTGAGGAAGGCTTCTATGATGCTTCTCTTGGTTCACCACTCTCTGGACTTCCTCTGGGAGATTCGTGTACCAAATTTGGAGATTAACCATGTTGACCCCGATATTAGCTAAATTGTCAGCCACCTTGTTGGATTCTCTGAATGTGTGCTGGCATATGACTTCCTGCCTATTGAGGATGATGGACCTAGCTTCCTCAATGTAGTCTTTGACTTTCCAAGAAGGGTTGGAATTAATGTTCTTGAGATAATTGATAATATTGAGAGAGTCTCCTTCCACTATCATATTGGTGGTGAAATATTTTGCTAGACTTAAGCCTCTCCACATACTTTTGGCTTCTACCACATGATTTGTCTATTCACCTAATCCTTCAGCAAAGGCAAGTAAAAAGTTTCCTTGATGATCCCTCACAATACCTCTAGCTCTAGCCTTCCCAGGATTGCCTTTGGCAGCTCCATCAACATTAAGTTTGAGCCAACCAACTGGGGGAGGAGTCCAAATAGTCTCAGGATGGATGAAGGAGGGAGGACGAACATCCTCTAAAGACAATCCCAACTCCTTTCCTAGGTCCGATTCAGCCTTGGAAGCAGGTTTGGATGAAGGGGGGATGAGGAAGGTATTCTCTAAAGTGAAAGCCATAATTTTAGCTAGAACTAGCTTAGGGGCTTTTGGCTTGAGGGAAAAAACTCTATTATTTCTTTCGAGCCAGACTTGCCAAAGAAAATGGTGGAGGGATATCTTCCAGAAAAATTGAAGATGGGGGTCATGGAAAGGGGTAGGCCACTGATGGAAGAGATCTCCTATAGAGCAAGGTTGAGCCCACTGTATATGGAAGTGATGGAAAATAGAATCAAGAATGGAAGTGGAAAAGGGGCAGTGGAGAAAGAGGTGGCTGGTGGATTCCCAATCATTAAGGCAAAGATAACATCTGTTAGGAATGGGCATGCCTTTTCTGATGATATTATCAATAGTGAGGATTTTCTCTTGAATAGCTAGCCAAGAAAAAAAGGAGACCTTGGGATAAGGTGCTTGACCCAAACTTTGTCAACTGGATGCAAAATATCCTCAAAATCAAGGAGGATAAGGTAAGCCGACTTGATAGAGTAATTTCCACTTTTAGTATGTTCCCAGATGAAATGATCAGGTGGCATGGAAGAAGGGATGATAGTGGAAGATAGGAGGGAATTTAATAGATTGGATTCAGTAGGAAGATCAGGGTGAGCAATGGGAATCCAGTTTGGAGGTATACTCGGAGTGAAAAAGTCGGAGACTTTGTAGCCTATTCTATCATCAGTAAAAGGTTTGAGTTTGGACAGGATGGGATCATTGAGGAGGGGTCCTCGGGTGATCCAATTATCACTCCAAAAATTAATGCTTCTTCCATCTCCCAACATCCACCTTAGTCCTTTGATGATGAGGGACTTAGTACCACGGATAGAGTTCCAAAAATCTGACCCTCTGTTTGGGATGTCTTCATTGAAGAAATCACCATTTTGGAGATATTTTCTTTTTATGATGGTGGTCCAAGCAATGTTATCTCCAGAAACCAGCCTCCAGGCCTGTTTGCCAATCAACACAGTGTTGAGGGCGTGAATCCTCCTGAGTCCTAATCCCCCTTGAAGTTTGGGTCTGCACACCTTGTCCCAAGCCACCAGATGAATTCTTTGCTTGTTGTCAGTGCCTGTCCACAAGAAGTTTTTTTGAATTTGCTCTATTTTTGCTGAGATTAAGGTGGGAGCCTTGAAAATGGATAAGAAATACATAGGAATGCTTTGAAGGACCGCAATAGTTAACGTACATTTGCCAGCTTGGGACAATAGATTTCCTTTCCATCCTGCAAGTTTTTTTGGATTCACTCAAGAACATTGTACCACATAGACGCTGCGGGTTGGCCATAAAATAGAGGGAGGCCAAGGTAGGTGGTAGGAAGGTCAGCTATGGAGCATTCAAGGATTCTAGCAATCTTGATTTGTCTTTGCAAGGGAGTATTTAGGAAGTACACTTTGCTTTTGTTGAAATTGACTTTCTGTCCAGCAACTTCCTCATACAGGTGGAGAATAAATTTGATGACTTTTGCTTCAAGGACAGAAGCCTTTGTTGAAAGAATGGTGTCATCCACAAATTGTTGATGTGAGACTGGTGTGGTTTGAGAGGAAGCTTTGATCCCTGACAGCAACCCTGTTCTGCAAGCAGCCTGTATTGTTCTACCTAGAGCTTCAGCTAGGATGATGAATAACATTGGAGATATGGGATCTCCTTGCCTAAGACCTCTGTTGCTTTGAAAATAGCCTGCTGTAGACCCATTAATGAGGATAGAGAACCAAGCTGAAGAAATGCAGTTTTTGATAAGATCAATCCAATCGGGATGGAACCCAAACTTGTGAAGGATAGCTAAGAGAAAATTCCAGTTCACTCTATCATAGGCTTTATTCATATCAAGCTTGAGGATGCAAGTGGGGTTTTTAGATTTGGAGGTAGAATGAAGGGCTTCATGAATGGAGATGACCCCATCTAGGATTGACCTACCCTAAACCGAACTCCCCTGACAGGGGTCAATGATGGAAGGTAGGATAATTTTCATTCTAGTAGCCATAATTTTGGTAAGGATTTTGTAGACTATGTTGCAGAGGCTAATAGGCCTAAAATCAGCTAAGGACTTGGTTGTTTGGTGTTTGGGAATGAGAGATATAAATGTTGAATTAAACCCACATGGAATATTTTTAGAATATTGGAATTCTTTAATAGTTAAGCAAACATCAGTGCCGACAATGTCCCAAAAATTTTGAAAGAAGCGAGGAGGAAACCCATCTGGACCTAGGGCTTTGTCCGGATTCATCGAGAAGAGGGCATATTTAATCTCATTATCCTAAAAAGGGGAAATGAGGGAGGAATTGATTGAATCAGGAATGGAATTTGGAGGGATGTGGTGAAGGAGGGCCTCCTGGGCTAAAACTGAACAAGAATCATCATCCTCTAGAAGCTTTGAGAAATAGGAGCAGGCTTCATTTCTGATTTCCTCAATATCTGACATGGTGTTGCCATATTATTTAGTTAGCTTTTTGATGCTATTGTTGCTTCTATTGTGAAGGGTAGCCACATGAAATAATTTGGTATTCGAATCTCCTTCTTTTAGCCAAAGGGCTCTGGATTTTTGGTGCCAAAAGGTCTCTTCGCAAGCAAGGACATTATGATACTCGACAAGGATCTTTTTTTCTTCATTTTTGGTTTGGTCATCTAGCTCTCCGCATTCACTTTTGAGTTCAATCTGGTTAAGTCTTTCTTTTAGAGATGACTTATTGGCAAAGAGATTGCCAAAGACTTCTTTATTCCAAATTTTCAAGTCTGATTTGAGATTTTTAAGCTTCTGAGATAGTCTGAAGGAAGGGCACCCCTGACAATCTTGCTGCCAAATGTGAGAGACACGTTGTCTGATATCTGGGTGGTGAAGCCACATATTTTCAAATCTGAATGGTTTTTTGAAAGGTTTAGGTCTGTCGATGTCCAGAATGAGTGGATTATGATCAGATCCCACTTTAGGAAGTGAATGGAGGACCGCATCACCAAAGACCTGCACTGCTTCTTGGGAAAGAAACATTCTGTCTAATTTGACTTGAATGTGTTGTGCCCCAACTCTTCTGTTACTCCATGTGTATCTGGCATTTTTGAGATTAACATCCATAAGACTATTGGAATTAACAAATTCAATAAAATCCTCCATACTTTTGGTAGGAGTTTCAGATCCTCCTTTCTTATCTGAGGGATAAAGAGGAGTATTGAAATCACCAGCTACTATCCAAGGAATATTTTGAAGGGAATATTTCATTCTAGTTAATGTCTCCCACAACTGAGATCTCCCTGCAATAGTGTTGGGGGCATAAACATTGGTGAGGACCCAGGATGAGTCATTACTGATGTCATGGAAAAGGATACTTAAGAGTCTTTCACTGGAGTGGAGGAGGCGCCCTTCTAATCTCTGCTTATCCCACAAACACATGAGTCCTCCAGAAGTTCCTCTGGCATTGCTAACTATAACTCCTACATTTTTCCATATGGCATTAGTTACTGTAGAGTTGTTAATGTTTATTTTGGTTTCCTGCATGATAAATATGGAAGGTCTAATGTCCTTTCTCATAGACTTGACAAGTCTTTGTTTGGATGTCCCATTGAGGCCTCTCACATTCCATGAGAGTATCTTCATTTGGACGATTTGGGGGTTTTTTGACCTCCCCTACCACTTGGGTGAGGGGGTTTGGAACTCTTACTCTCATCTGTAAGTTGAGCAGTAATATTTGGAAAGAGTGTCTTCTGAATTCCATTTGCTATGTCATCCGCTATTTGAGAATTCCTTAAATCTTCTTTAGATGGTCTTCCTCTTTTCCTTTCACCCCCAAAATCCACAGGAGATTTGGTAGAGCTTCTGGTTTGCTTAGGACTGGGTTTGTAAGGAATTAACTACTCCAAAATAGGGTTGAGGGGTCTAGTGGCCTGACTTAGTCTGGGCGAAGAAGTTTCTTCCAAGTGGTTGGGGTTGGCTACAAGTTCGTCAAGGGGGCTTCGAGATGGTCCAGACTTGGACGGTGTATTAAGGAAACTGAGATCAATATTAGGCTCAGGAAGGGTTTCTAGAGACTTAGGTGGATCTGGAGGGGCCTCAGATTGAATGGGGTTGGTAGACCCATGGTCTCGAGATTTAGCACCTGCTTTAGGGGAGACCTCAGTAGAGAGAATCGGAATGGAGGAAACCAGAGCATTCCTTTCTTGCATTTCATCAGACTCATTGAGGATATTAAACCTGTTGGCAGTAATGATAGAAGAACTTACTTGGTGGTGATCTGGGTTCATCTTCTCCTTGCCTCTGGGAGATTGGACTCCTTCGATAGGGTTTGAAGCTACTTTTTGTTGGTGGTTCCTTGCCTGGTATTGTTGTTGCCCTCTATTATGGGGTTTAGTGCCTTCGCCTCTGACCTCGCTTTGGGGCATGCTTGCAGCTTGCGATTGAATTTTTCCAGGATTTGACTTAGCTTTGAGGACAGGGCATTGCGACCTCAAATGTCCTTGAGTATGGCATTCCACATAGAAAGGTGGTTTGTTTTCATATTCCAGAGCCTATTTTAGGAAGAAATTCTTGTGAGAAAGGGTAACGTAAGTAGGGAGTTCCGACGCTAAATTTGCGTTGACGCAGATCCTCACTACATTCATCCTTTTGCACGCTCTGGTAACCGGATCAATGGCTAGGAGGTCTCCTATAGCAGTTGCAATAGAGAGAAGAACGTCATCATGCCAGCAGTGAAAGGGTAGGTCAGGAATACGGACCCAGATGGGGGAAAAATTTATATCTTGGGTATCTAGGTTGAAATATGGGTCCCATTTCCTCAGGAACAGGCTTTTGCGACCTAAGAACCATGGACCACCGGTGAGAATACGGTTTGTGTCTTCAACATTGCTCAACCTGATGGTAAAAAAACCCCTGGATAAAACTATCAGTTCCATGTCTCCAAGGGTCTTCCATTTGGTAAAGGCCCACCTACGAATGGTTTCAATGTCAGGCCTGCCTCCTACAAACTTCCCAACCAATGTAAAATTTTCCATGACTAGGTATTTGTCAGCAATGTCATCAGGAATTATGATATTTTGGCCGTTTGGGACAATGGTGGTACTTGGGGGTGCAGGAGGGCCCCGTCCATTTAAAATATTAGCATATGATAGTCCTTTGGAAGGAAAGGTAGTGGGACCCCAGGCAGGGGCCTCAGACTGAGAAGGATCATCTCCCCAAAAAGTAGGCTCCTGCTCCCGAGGCTTGGCAGGAATTGATTGTCCATCTCCTTTGTCAACCTTGTCCTCTGAGTCCTCGTCCTTATCTCTGTTGTTGCTCTTGGTCGTAGGTGACCTGCCAGCCTTGCCTGCAAGGGTTCCATCCTTGGTGCTTCCAACCTTACCTCCTAGGACTGGTTTCCCTCCTCAACCTCTTGCATTTTATGTAATATTGATTTTTAATAAATATTTTATTTTTATGTTTAAATTTTTATTTCATTCTAATAATTATTTTTAAAAAATTTGTTGTATGGGATTGAGATAAATATTTTTATATTACATCATAACCACCTAGTAGTGTTATAATAATTTAGTCATTATACATAGAATTGTAGTTAAGTACTATAGCATGTTGAAAAATACACATCTTTGATAATGCGATGGCGATCAAAAAATCGAGCGACATCTCAGGCGAGAAGCAGAGTAAAGCGGATGCTCGGGTGGTGAGCGGTGCACAAACGCACGGCAAACCCACCCCCAACTCGATGGTGAACCATGATGAAAACACTCCACCCCCTATGAGCGGCAATATGCAAAATGGAACTATCAAGGGGAAATACCCCCTTGACAAACAAGACCATGGTGGGAAAATTCACGGCCAACCCTCCTACGTAGAGCTCCTACAGAGCAAATGCAGATAGCCCATGACCACTTCAAGCGGCTTCATCACGCAGGGATATGATGTGTTGTGTCCTAAACAACTCATGGAAGGCTATGCGACACGAGATTCCTTTTCCCTTGTGGGAAAATTCATCGGAGGGCACCCGGATATGGACTCAATCCGACGTTGGGCATCAACAAAATGGAAAACCCTAGGGAGTCTGGAACTCTCCGCAATGTCCAGGGGATTTTTCATGATCCAAATTAACACAAGGGAGGATGCAGAACGCATATTGTCTAGAGGGTCATGGTTCTTCGAAATGCAAAGCTTGTTCCTAAGGAAATGGGAGCCAAAATTTGACCTAGAGACACAGAGCATAAATTATGCTCCCATCTGGGTCTGGCTCCCTAATCTCCCTGCACATTTCTTTTATGAGGATGCATTACAAGGTCTAGCTCGAGCACTCAAGGAGCTTGTGGCTATAGACCCAGCCACCCATGCCAGGACTCGCCTAACTCAAGCGTGCATCTGTGTCAATGTGAATCTCGAATCACAACTCCCAGATCACCTCAACCTGATCTATGGGGATTACAGGTGAAGACAACCACTGGTGTATGAAAACAAGCCCACCTTCTATTCGGAGTGCCAATATCAAGGGCACCTCCCATCCCAGTGCCCAAAGCATAAAAACCCTAAAATCAATCACCAAAATGTAGTGCATTCGGACCAAGCTGATAGCCAGAAGATTATCTCTAAAGCAAGATAGAGCCTGAACATCATGAGCAGGCAACCGAGCCAACCACCGCAAGCTAGAGTGATGCAAAAGGCAAGTACCTTGGTCTCTATCTCTAATAAATTTAGTTTACTTAATGATTCTAGCACCATTGAGGAGATTGAGGATGGAGAAATCCCTGCTAAGACTCCCCCTTATCCTAACCCTGCATCCCTTCTACGATCGAATGTCAGCTCCACCCAGGAAATTCCCTATCCCCCTCCCCTCTGTGTCAGTCACCACCCACTTCCAGCACCGCTCATCAAAGCCCTCCCTCAAAGGCCCCATGTTTGCCTACCCCCATGTCCCCCTTGCCCCTCCCCATTGGGTCTGAATTCCCTACCTCCCCGGCTAACACAAACTTCACCAACTCCGATGGCGAGGAGTCGGCCCTATGAATCCCCAGAATATTGGAGTCCCAAGAAAACCCGAAGCTTCAAGAAATCCTAGATGGATGTAGGTGGAGACAGAAATAAGGGTAGGCCTTCCGGTGTCGAATGAAGAAATTGGGACACTACCGAGGACATAGCCAACGGAACTCAGAAAACCCTATTTCAGGAAATTGAAAACACCATCAAGGAAGAAAACCGAAGACCCAAAACCCCCATGCATCAAGGTAAAGGGGGCAAAAAACCCTCCAAAAGTTCTAAATGAAAGTCCTCTCCTAGAATGCGAGAGGACTGAATGAGGAAACTAAGCAAAGGTTGGTTGCTGCCATGAGGAAAGATTCCAATCCCACAATATTCCTTATTCAAGAAACCAAATTAGATGATCAATGGTCACCAAGGGTCGCTAAAACCATTTGGAAAAATTGTGACTTCATTTTCTCCCCGACTACCGGATCCTCAGGTGGCCTTCTATGCCTCTGGAACCCAGCCAAAGTTGAAGGCAGATTCATCTCTAGTCAAGATAGATTGTCTAACATTCTCTTCCATGACCTCAGTTCCCAGACCTCTTGGATCATGACTAATGTCTATGCCCCCAACACTTCTTAGGGTAGAATGGTTTTGTGGAACACCATCACTCAGATGAGGCAAGCATTTGGCAATATCCCGTGGATCTTGGTAGGGGACTTAAATTCTCCACTACACATTTCTGATAAAAGAGGAGGGAATGCCATCACTCACAGATCAACAAATGATTTAAGACAGTTCATGGACTCCAATGCTCTTATGGATGTCCATTTGTGGGGATCCCATTTCACCTGGAGTAATAGAAGAAGGGGAAACAATCTCATCCAAGAGCGTCTTGACCATTTCTTGCTGTCCCAAGAAGCCCTCCCCCTCTTTGGAGATGCCACTCTTCAGGCTCTCCCAAAGATAGGGTCTGATCATAGTCCGCTCCTTTTTGAAATAGCTAGCAGACCCCAGTTTAAGACTCCTTTCAGGTTTGAGTCAATGTGGACTCAACACCCTGATCTCAAAAATCAGATTGTAGAGTGGTGGAAAAGAAGATTCCCTAGGACAACCATCAATCAAGTAATGCAAAAACTCTGGCTGATCAAAGAAAATCTAAAAGTTTGGAATAGGGAGACCTTCGGGAATATTTTTGAAACCAAGCGGGATATCAAAACCAGGCTTGATCAGATTGAGGATAAATTTTAGAAAGGGCAGGGGGATGACATGCTTTGAAATGAAGAGAGGGTTTTGTTGTCTGATTATCATAACACCTTGCACAAAGAAGAAATATTTTGGCACCAGAAATCAAGATAGCTTTGGCTCAGGGAAGGAGATACAAACTCCAAGTTTTTCCACATATCTACTCTCAGGCATAGGGGAGCCAACAAAATTAAAGGCCTCACCAGATAGGATGGGTCGTTCACCTCTGACATTCACCAAATTAGGAATGAAGTCATCTGTCACTTTGAAGACCTCCTCGCCCCCCCTCCCCCTCCGTCCCGGCCATGGATTCTCTCCTCAAAAACATCCCCATAACCATATCTGAAGCTACAAATGAGTTCCTCCTCAGCCCCCTATCCCACAAGGAAATTCACCAAGCCCTATTTTCTATGAATCTAGATAAAGCCCCAGGGCCCGATGGCTTCCCCCCAGATTCTTCCAAACATACTAGGACATTGTGGGCCCTGATCTATGTCGAGCCATCACTGAAATGCAAACTTCCAGTGTCATTCCTAGAGATGTCAATTCTACCTTCCTTGCCCTGATCCCCAAGGGGGTGAATTCCTAGTCCTTGTCTGATTACCGTCCCATCAGCCTATGCAACGTCATCTACAAAATTTTGTCCAAAGCCCTTGCCAACAGACTCACTGAGATACTTCCCACCATCATCGATCCTTGCCAAGGCAGCACTGTAAAGGGGTGAAACATTCTTGATGGTGTCATAACTATCCATGAGCTGATCCATTCTGCACACAACTCCAACTCCTCTACCTTCTTCCTCAAGCTTGATATGAACAAAGCCTTTGACAGAGTTAACCGAGATTTCCTGACCAAAATTCTCCTCAAGTACGGTTTCCATGAATCTTGGGTAAATATGATCTCCAACTATTTTTCCTCTTCTTGGTTCTCTATCTTGGTCAATGGGTCAGTCATCGACTACTTCCCCAACACCAGGGGTCTAAGGCAGGGAGATCCCCTCTCCCCCATTCTCTTTATCATCTTGGCTGAGAGTCTGGGAAGAGCCATCAAAAGTGCTTGTTCTAAAAATTTGATCTCTGGTATCAAGGTAGCCTCTGGACTCCCTCCTTCCACTCACCAATAGTTTGTGGATGACACCCTACTGGCTACCAAAGCTTCAGTATCTGAAGCCAAAGTTATCAAGGCCATCCTCAACCTCTATGAGGAGGTTGCTGGCCAAAAGATCAACCTCATCAAGAGTAAGCTCTACTTTATCAACACCCCCATCAAAAGGTAGAGCATGATTGCAAGAATTCTAGGTTGCACCATAGTTGATCTCCCTACAACCTATCTGGGCCTTCCAATGTTCAGAGGAAGGCCTCTTAAGGCCATGTGGGACAATGTCATAGAAAATATCCACAAAAAGTTGGCAGGTTGGAAAGGGGTCCTCCTATCCCAAGCAGGCAAAGCAACTCTGGTTAAATCTGTCCTTCAAAGCATTCCAACGTATTTTCTATCAGTTTTCAAAATCCTTGCTATGGTGGGAGAAGCTATCGAAAAAGTGCAGAAGCATTTCCTATGGGCTGGGAATGATACTCAAATAAAATTCCACCTGGTCACCTGGGATAAGGTCTGCACTCCTAAAAATAGAGGGGGGCTGGGTTTTCACCGTATAAGCATCACAAACAAGGCCCTCCTGGCCAAACAAGCTTGGAAGGTGATCACCAATGCCAATCTGGAGTGGGTGTCCATCATCAAAAGAAAGTATCTTCAGCACCAAACATTTTTGGATATGGAGACCCCCCGTATCGGTTCCCACTTTTGGAAATCCATAGCTCACACCAAGCAACTGTTGCATCAGGGGTCATGGTGGCAGCTGGGAAATGGCAAGCACATTGAATTTTGGAAGGATGCCTGGGCCAGATCAGATCCCCTCATTAATGATCTCGAAGTGGCCACCATCAAGCACCTCACAGATAAAAAATTTGGTCCCAAAGTTGTTGATTTCATCACCACGGACCAGGGAATCCGAAAGTGGAAATAGGTCTAGTTCAGAATCAAGAATGATGCCATTGACAAGGCCATAGCAACCCTACAGGACATCTTTCGGGTGAAATTCATCCCGTAGTCTCAGAGGAAAGATGAACATTGCTGGAAAGGATCCAGCGATGGGCTATTCACCATTAAATATGCTTCCCAGATGATGGATACCCATCCCATGACTCCTAGAAATAGAGATAGCCAGGCCTTAGCCAGGAGCATCTGGCTCAAGCACCTGATCCCGAAGGTGGCCCACTTCTGCTGGCTAGCTTCCCATAACAGAATCCTGACTACGGATAATTTGATCCAAAGGGGAGTCATTGTTCCCAACAGGTGTTACCTCTGCACCCAAGCTTGGGAGTCCACCCAACACATTCTTCTGGAATACCCCTTCACTTGGGATGTTTTCTCCTACGTGATTAGTAGATTCCAGGTCAGCTGGGTGTGGCCCAAGTCTATCATAGCCCTATTCACCCAATGGCCTAGGGTCTTTAAAAATTCAAGACTTAGCTTTCTGTGGAACTCCTTGCTTCATCATGTGACTTGGAAAATTTGGTTGGAATGCAATAATCATATTTTCAATGAGAGCCCCAAAAACTTGGATGATGTCACCATCAGAGCCCTGTCCTTTGCCATTGAGAACAACAACCTCATTCCCTGCACTGATGTTCCAAAATTTGGACTTGAATCCCACCTGTTCGCTTCTCTTGGGATCCCCTCAGACTGCATCAAAGTCTAGAATCCCCCCAACCCCAGGGCCAACACCAAATGGGTCCCTCCTCCCCTGGGATGGCTCAAGGCTAACTTCGATGGAGCATCCAAAGGCAACCCAGGTAGCACAGGGCGGGAGGAGTCATCAGAGATCACAATGACAATATTATCAAGGCTTTCACAGAAAATTTGGGGACCCAAACTAACAATTATGCAGAGGCCAGAGCATTGTGGAGAAGCATTGAGGTGAGTAAAGCCCTTTCCAAACCAATCATATTTGAAGGGGATTCAATTGTTATAGTTGGCCACATCATCAATAAGAGCATAGGAGGAAGAAACATTCAGACCATTATCCAGGAGTGCCAAGCCGCCCTTAACTACATTTCCCAATACAAGATCAATCACGTGTTCAGGGAAGCAAATAAGGTCATTGACATCTTAGCTAACAAATATGTCAACCAAACCACTCTATCTGTCTAGGAAGAAGACTTCCCCAAGGATGTCACCACCATAGCCAATCAGGATGTGGAGAAAAGAATCGAAAGGTAGCTCTAGCCACCATGATGGTATTCTTTCAGTACCAAAGGTGTTCCTTTTTAGCACCACTTCTCCTCGAAATATTACCAAAAAAGGTGGTTCTTACCACCACGAGGATGCTTCATCAACACCAAGGGTGTTTAATCTCATCACCATCAACCTTTGGAACTCTGCTACTCCCATCATTCTTTGGCGTGATGTCAGTACGATTTTTTGCATAGACATTTTGGCTCATCTCATCCACCCGTGCATCCCATGTTGGCCCTCGTCTTCGAATTCCAGTAGCTCATGCTGCATCATTTTTACCTCCATCTCATTTTCCACCCACTTCGCTCTCTCCCCCACTCTCCACCATTCTAGCTCTGTCTTCATAAGCCATGCTTCTATCAAATTTTTCTCTCTCATCCCCTTTTTTCATATTATCTTCCCGGTGATCCATGGTGGCTGCTTTTCTCGCCTCTCTCTAGCCCTTTATCTCCACCTTGCATTCAAAAATATTTCCTTATCTAAGCATGCCAATAAATATGTTATAACTCTTCTTTCCATCCTTGTCTCCCCTGGTTTGATCACCACCATGGCCCTCTATGAGCCTGCTAACCTGGAGATTGAGCCTGGGACTGCGGCCCTGTTAGATGCCAAGCGCTTCATCAATTTCTTCAAGTTGTTCTCTAGGATAGAGGAGGATGTCACCAGAGATTTCATCGAGATGTGGAATCAGGGGAAGGTGAAGGTTCGTGGTCTCTGCTTTGAGGTAAGTGTGCATTCTATTGCCTAGGTCTCCGGTATTCCTCCTGATGGTAGAATAGTGTGCAGAGATAGGCATAATTTTAAGGAGGAAACTGATCAGTTTCCTAATAAGGGGAAAAATCTAGTTTGGGATAAGAAAGGGGTTGTACGCTCTTCCTTGCCTCGGCTGTGGGACTCTGCCATTGTCCCTGTTATCTAGTATGTGACTGTTGATGACCCCAATAAGCCCCTCCGAGCATATAATATTGCCTTTGTTAACCATCTTCGCGATGTTCGGCCCATCAACATCCCAGACTTCCTCCTGTGTTCCATCATTATCACCATTAACAACTTTAGGGAGAGTAAATCCTCGAAACCCCCTCATCACCAGGGGCTCTTTCTGGTGCTTTACAAGCATGCCCTAGCCCACCAAGTCTTAGGGGAAATATCCTCTCGGTCTCCATCCCCCGCTCACTCTTCCACCTCTGCCCATGTCGATGCATCCACCCCCTCATCCCCCAAGCCTGCCAGTTCCCCCCCTCATAGACTCCCACCAATCCCCCTTCCCCAGTGCCTTCCACCCCCGTGACCTTGGCAAGAAAATTGCGTCCCCTGGTTCCATCCCTGCTAAAGCCGCTCCCACTGGCAAGCGCCCAAGGCTCAAGCAAAAGTCAGTTCGCCCCCCTAGAAAAGAAGGAAGTCCAACAGGCTCAAGACCTCGAACCTGAGTGATCAACGACCGTCTCCAGAAATTATCAGTGATGAAGATGAGCATATCAACACTAACACCGAGGATAAGCTTCGCTCAGTGGCCCTCAACCGTGTCAACGAAGTAGTAGGCCACCTGCAGACTGTTGTTAACATTTATCGAGAAGGAGGTGCTCTCCTTAATAGTGCCATCCAGGAGCTCAAGGATCTCCCTGCTATGCTCAAGACTCTTCTATCCCCTGATCATAATTCCAATGCAAAGGAGGAAAGGAACATGGATTCCCAGTAGCCTGGGAAATTGTCTGTTAGGCAGTGAGACTGCCTATTTTTGTAATGGTTTGATGAAGTCTGTTTTTGTTGGTTTCGGCCTTTACTGGACCAGGTTGAAAGGGGTAGAACCCCTGATGGTTTTTGTATTGCTGCCACTGTTGGGCACTGATGTATCTACCTACGTCTACTGTAATAGGGATGGGACCCTTTAACCCATGCAGTAAATAAAATCCTTTTACCTACAAAAAAAAATTTAGTCATTATACACATATTGAACATGCATTTTATTTTCTCTAATAACTATTAATGTAATCAATTGTTCTTATATATATAATAAAAATAATATAATTTTTACATCTATAAAATCATAAACCACAGATTATATAAAACATTTTTATGAAGAATGTTATTTGTTTTACAAACTTCAATTAACAAATTTTTAACATTCATAAAATCATTTTTTTCAAATATTATTTATTTCACAAACTTCAATTAATCATTTATTCCACAAACTTCAATTAACCAACCATTGATTTACAAGCCTACTCTATTTGATTTGAATCTTAAAACCCTATTAAATTTCTAAAGTCTACTAAAAACGTTTAAGCATACAGTTCTTGTACCAAAATTTTCATGGATGTCTAGTTGCATCATAATGTAACAATATAATTTATTTATATAAAAATTAGAGCAAATTAAATTAAATATCTACTTTATAGTACTCCAACTAAAAAATAAGATCTGCACTTACATCACAGATAAATAGAGATAAAGCACATACCCATGTTGAATGTGACCCTCACGGATCAGTACTGATAATTTTTTTTTTGGATGAAAAAATCAAATTTACATTAAATTAAGATAAAAGCCTTTACAATAAAAAAAGTGGGTGGGTTAACATACACCATGGGGAATCAAACAAACCCTTATTAGAAAGGGTTAGGAAACAAATAAACCAACAACACACAAGTTTACCAATCATAATCTTTGATGATCATTACATCAAAGAAAGCATATCATATGGAATAATGTGCCCTGGCGTGTTGTCCTACATAAACTGCTAGTGATAATGGGATGGGAATTCAATTCTCTGCATCACGATTAAGGCCTTCAGTACCCATATCACTCCAACCAACAATTGGCCTAGGTGAAACTGGTTGGATATCATCCCATCACCCAACCTGACAAGATGAAAAAGCAATGTCAACATTAGGCCGCTTCCTGATTGGCGAGGGTTGGGACCAGTGCTTGTCTACGAGAACACATCTTACATATAACAAATATCGATGGCAAGATAAAAAGTGATCCTACTAAGAGAGATCTGGGGGGATCCAGTTGAATGTACATGGAGCATTGGCCTAGTGTGCCAGAAGAAATTGTAGGTGATCCAACTCCATAGCAACTTTTTTGGCTTGAGTACATATCTATAGCCACATATTATTAAAAACTTCTAATTTTTCAACATGAGTAAATGTGACAGAAGGTGTATATTGTTGATTTTTTTTTTTGTTATGAGCCTTCCAAATATGAAAGAGTAGGCTAGTCCTAAAAATCTACCACACTTAAAAAAGTGGGAGAGACAAAGTAAAAGAGTCCCAAAGAAGAGCTTGGGGCCAAGAAACTCTTGTAGCTATAAATGGGAAAAATGTAAGCAATAATTTACTCCAATATGAAAAATCAAATAATATTGCTATGCAGACATTAGGTTCAAAAATGAATAATCAAACCCAATATATAGGTTACAAAATAGTAACACTAACAAGTTAGCGTAGGATGTGCTAACCACCTAGAAAATAGAATATGCCAAATAACCAACTAAAATATCTCAGGATATTTTAGCTATTAACCTAAGTTAATCTAGGAGGTAATTTATACAATGGTAAATATCTCCTATGGTAGAAAAGTAAATGTAATAATCTATGTAGTGTAATGCAATACACTACCTATTTTACCCTAACATCCCCCCTTTATTACATTTACTTTGATATACAAAGTTTACTCCGAAACAGTTGAAATTTGACACGTCCAAGTGCCTTTGTAAAAATGTCAGCAACCTGTTCATCGGTGGGAATGTGTTGGAGCTTGATTCTGTGCTTAGGAACTTCATCACGAATAAAATGACAATCTGTGTCAATATGCTTTGTTCGTTCATGATGTACTGGATTCTTGACCAAGTTCAAAACACCTGAGTTGTCGCAAAACATGTGAATAGGAAGTTTCTTTGGTAGGCCCATGGTAGCCAAGATGCGACTTAGCCATATCGCTTCACACACAGCTCCACGTGCAACGCGATATTCTACCTCAGTTGAAGATAAAGCAACCACCTGTTGCTTTTTACTATGCCATGAGACAGGACCAGATCCAAGATGAAATACATACCCTGATGTTGATTTTCTGTCATCTATGGATCCAGCGTAATCAAAGTCAGTGTAACTCTATAAGAAGAATGAGTTATTCTTCTTATACTCTAGACCATAATCTACACTACCCTGAATGTAGTGAAGAACCCTCTTAGCTGCTTTCCAATGAGAGACCTTTGGTTCTTGCATGAACCGTGAAAGATAGTTTACAACATAAGTAATATCTGGTCTAGTATTAGTCAGATAGATGAGGCTTCCAATCATCTATCTATAAAGTGTGCCATCTACCTATGGTGAGTCATCATATCATGATAACTGAAGCCCTGATTCCATTGGTGTTGCTTTGGGCTTACAATCAGTCATACGATATTTTTCTACTAAAGTCTTGGCATATTTTTTTTGAGTCACCCTAAGATGATTCTTCTTCTGTTCTATCTCAAGGCCAAGACAGTAGTGGAGAAGTCCTAGATCTATCATATCAAATGACTCTTTCAAGTCATCTTTCATGACGTTAATCAAGTTCTCTGAATTGCCAGTGATGATCAGATCATCTACATATAACACAAGAATCACTATTTCAGAACTTGTGTTCTTGATATAGAGATTTGCGTCAGATGGACTTCTCTTAAATCCATGTTGTAGTAGGTGACTATCCATTTTTATGTACCATGCTCTTGGGGCTTGTTTTAGCCCGTATAATGATTTGACCAATTTGCAAACTTGTTGCTCATGGCCTTCCTCAGCATATCCAGGAGGTTGAGTCATGTACACCTCTTCTTTTAAGTCACCATTTAGAAAGGCGCTTTTTACATCCATCTGATGTAATTTCCATCCGAACTGTGTTGCCATAGCACAAAGCACTCGAATGGTGGTCATCCTTGCTGTAGGAGCAAAGGTTTCCTCATAGTCAAGCCCTTCCTTTTGAGCATAGCCCTTCGCCACAAGATGGGCCTTATGCTTATCTATGGTGCCATCTGCCTTATATTTTACTTTGTAAACCCATTTGCAGCCTATGGGTTTCTTTCCTTTAGGCAAATCCACCAGCTTCCATGTTTTATTCTTTATGAGGGAGTTATGTTCTGCATCCATAGCTGCCTTCCACTGAGGCAGTCTAAGTGCTTCATCAACTGTAGAAGGTTCATTTTCATCATATGATGACAAGTAAACCCTCTCCTCATCTATTTCCATATCATCTTCCCTTGGTAACTCTCTATCAATAGAAAGCTCTTGAAAATCTGCACAAAGATCATCAACTGAAGTGGATGCTTCATTATTTTCTTTTTGAGTCATGCTTCGTGTCTTTGGATGATTGAGAGTAAGATCAGGTGGTGAAGTGAGTTTGGAATCTTTCATTGTGCTTGTATACCATTTGGGAGGCTTTTTCTATTGTGGAGGAGGAAGTGGTTGTTGCTCCTCATCATCTAGGTATATTGATGTAGTGTTGGGTGTGAAAGCTTCATCAAACACTACATCTCTGCTGACATGTATTTTCTTGGTAAGTGGGTCTATCAATCGATAGCCTTTTGAGAATTCATCATATCCAAGAAAAACACATGGTAGGGACTTCTCATCTAATTTCTTTCTTTTCTCCTTGGGTATATGCATAAAAGCCTTACACCCAAATACCCGTAGATGAGATATGGAGGGTTTCCTTCCACTCCATGCTTCCTGAGGAGTCATACCTTCAAGAGCCCTTGTGGGTGCCCTATTCAGAAGATATACTATAGTTTGAACAGCTTCAGCCCAATAAATTTGCTCAAGATTGGCTCCCTTAAGCATACATCGAACCATTTCCATAATGGACCGATTTCTTCTCTCAACAACTCCATTTGACTGAGGAGAGTAGGTTGTTGTCAACTGTCTCTTTATCCCATGTGTCTGTAAAAATGAGGAAAATTCCTTTGATGTGTATTCCCCCCTCGATCTGAATGGAGGGTCTTGATGAAGCATCCTGATTCTTTCTCAACTAGCTTTTTGAACTGTTGAAAATAGGTAAATGCTTCAGACTTCAACTGTAAGAAGAAGACCCACATCTTTCGTGAGTGATCATCGACAAACAATTGAAAATACCTTTTCCCTCCACAACTAGTAGACATGGGACCACACAAATCTGTGTGAACCAACTCCAAAGGTACCTTAGCTCGAAAGGAGCTAGGTTCAAAGGGTACTCTATGTTGCTTTCTTGACAAGCAATCTGAGCACACTGGCAAAGTAGATGAAAGAGTAGGCAGTCCTTTCACCATTTGATATTTACTCAATTCTAGTAAATATCCTGAACTTAAATGCCCAAATCTCTTATGCCATAGAGAAGTGGCCTCTTTTGTGGTTACTGCCATTGCAGTATGTGTTGAGGTAATTGCATCTAAGACAAACAAACCATGTTTGTATGAACCTGTTGCTATATGTTTTCCCTTCTGAGTGATAAAGCAATGTTTCTTTTCTTTGTCCACTTTGAAATTGACATTCATGTTATTGTCCAGGATTTGTGGAACTGACAAGAGATTATTTTTCAATCCTGGTACATAAAGAACTTTTTGAATTTTACATTCTCCATCCTGGAAGGGAGACAGAAACACTTCCTTCTCCCTGAACTCGATAGGTTTGATCATCAGCAATGGTGACCGGTCTACCTTCTCGAGCCTCAAATGTTGCAAACCAGGACTTATCGCCAGTCATATGCTTACTAGCGCCTGAATCTATGTACCACACAGAGTCCTTGTGAGGGGAATCTGTATGTGTCATGAGCACCTTGTGTGCTCTTTCAGAGTCCGAACTAGAATCTTCAGCTGCAATGTGTCCCTATTGTTGTTTATTCTTGTTCTTTGGTTTGCCTTTGCCCTTCTTGTTTCCTTGCTCATTGGGTGGTTTGTTCTTAAACCAACATCTTTTGGTTTCATGAGTGTCCTTGTCGCAAATCTTACAATACTGCTTCTTCTTCTTAATCTCTTTGCCTTTACCCTTGTCTTTATTAGAAGAAGAACCTTTCTATTGATTCCACTTTTTCTTACCACCTTGTCTGTTTGAAAAAAGAGCATTGTTGGATGCCTCATCTCTTTGGAGTTGATTAGCTTCTTCTGTTTGAAGCATATTTACCAACTCGACAAAAGTTATTGTCCTTCCAGAAACTTGTAGTGAAGTGATCAACATTCTGTAGGAGTCGGGAAGAGCCCTCAAAATGATAGAGGTCAAGACTTGGTCTTCCACTTTTTCTCCTAAGGATTGCAGTTTTGTTTTCAATTCTGCCACTCTGTAGAGGAATAGCTCTACTGTTTCTCCTGATTTCATATGAAGAGTATGAAGCTGTGTTTGGAGGTTAAGAATCGTTGATTGATTCTTGCCCTCAAATATGGTGCTCAAGGCATCCCAAGCCTCCTTACCATTCTTAGCTTCACTGATATGAGGTTGGATATCATCAGTAATAGCTAGCAAGATCATTAAGGATAGTTTCTTATCCTTCTTATCAAAAGTTGTTTGATCTGCTCCAGGTGATGTAGGTCTAGTTTCACTTCCATCCACTATAGACCACAAATCCTCTACAGTTAAGATAGCTTTCATCTTAGTCTTCCATGCTGAATAATTTGAACCTTTGAGCAATTGGCTCTCAGTGAGATACTTGTGTATCATGGCCATGGTTAAGGTTTCAAATTTGATAGGACTAAGATGGTTGTATCTTGCACTATACCCTCAAAAGAGTATATGGAAGATGTTTAATTTACCTCTATAAGATATTTAATGGCACCTACCTTAACACCCTTAACAAGGGATGAGAAGTTTGAGGAAATTAAGCCAAACAAGATAGAGCAAATTAAAGGGGTTTGGTTGACAGACTTCTGATTGTGCTCTCTAGGATATTTAATGGCACCTGCCTTAACACCCTTCAAGAAGGATGAGAATTTGGAGGAAATTAAGCCAAACAAAGAGAGGTAATCAAGGTGTTTTGGATTTTGACCTTTTGAGGGGGTAAAAAAAATTGACTTCTGTTCAACCTGTGCAAAGTGTAGCACGTTTTGGAGTGAAATATGGGTTTTGTGAAATGCTTCTGCCAATGTTGTATCTGATTGTTTAATTGCACACAAAAAACATGAGTGTTAGTGCAATAATCAAAACATGAGATCAACCCACATTATTATCACTCTAGGCATCGGGTTCAACCGAAAATGCACCTAGTATTAGTCAATTTTTGAGAAAGGTGTCGAGTACAATCGAGATTGCACCTTTCTTGCTTTTGGAAAATCCCCCCTTTTTCTTTACAATTTTGCAAATAATAGAATAAAAAAAAATGATTTCTATCCCCCCTTAATGTTTACAAAATTGAGAAATTTTCGAGCACTCCTTTCAAGACAAGTCGACACACGACCCGCGTTTGAAAGGCTTCCAGACCAGTCGACACACGACTTTGGTTTTTGTCTTCAACAGTTTAGCATGAGGAGCAAAAAATTTGGTTTTATGGATCTCAAGTTTACAACAAAAAAATTTGCTATTTTATGTTTTTATGTCTCCTTTCTTGAAGGAGAGAACAAAAGCAAAATTTATGGTTTTGGGAAAAATTGAGATGACCTTTTATGCTTCCTGAATCATGGCATGCTATGTGTTTTGCAATAGAAATTTTGAGTTTCTATGTCTTATATCTCCAAAAATGAATGAAGAAAACTATAGAACTTCTGAGGAGTTTATTGCAAAAAAAATTGTTGAAGCAGGTTTTTAAAATTTGCCAAAAAGAGGTTCCTATGTTCCTTTTGTCTTCAATTGAGAGAAAAACATATTTTGATTTTGGGAACTTTGAAGGCTAAATTTTGTTTGGATTTCCAGTTTTCTAAGTTTGAGAAAGCATAAAAATATATGTTTAAGATTAAATTTCTATAATTTAGGAAAAATTTGGAAAAAAAATCATCCAAATTGACTAAAAATTGAACATTTTATGCCAATTTTAAAGAAAATTATAAAAAAAATCAAAAAAATAATATTTAATATGCTTAAAAACTTTAGAATAATTGAAAAATTCGAAAAAAAATGGTATTCCGAATAAAACCTGTTTTGTTTGGATGCGCGGGGGTTCGATCCGGGGTCTGCGCTGGCCTAAGGCGTCCGCCTTGGCCAACTAACCAAGCGCAAGGCTTGGTTCTCAAGCTGCAGGGCCTGAATCTTAAAGAAGCCTGTGGGCTTCTTTTGGGATGTTGTGGGAATTATCCCACATGCATCCTATTTTGGATGCAAAGGCCTTTACGAGCTGGGTAGCTCATGATTGCCCTTGGGCAATCGAGTTTGGGCCCTCCTTTTTGATCGTCGAGTCCACAGTGGTCTAGTGGGTCCCAGTCCGATCGGTTGTCCCATGGTCTAGGTCGGTCTAGTGGTTGTCTAGTCAGGTCAGTGTCATGTCATGGCTGTGTGCCACATGTCACCTCAGTGATTGGTCTAGGTGGCACCTCAAGGTGCATGTTGAGGGTAGATCATGATAGGTGTTAGGTATAATTTTTGAGGTCATCTACGTGTCAGATCATCCATGTCATGGGAGGGGAGGGCGCTCCTGCCCTCTCTGCTCTCTTGAGCGTGGGCCACGTGGCTCCTGGGCCCATGTGGCTCTGGAGGCATCGATGCCTCAAGGCATCGACATGGGGTCGATAGCTGATCCACTGTCGATTGGTTGCCTTAGGCGATCGTTGGAGTCGATGTGGATGGCTGACGTCATGCCTAGGTCGCTAGATCCCCGTCGGTTGGCCGATCGATTGGTTTAAGTGATGGTCGAACGGTCGAGCGATGATCGATCGATTGATCACGTGGCTAGTTGATCGAGTCCATGGGTGATGGCTTCAGGCGATCCTTCCATGGGCCAGTCGGTTGTGCTTCAGGCCTTCCAAGTCAGCAACCAGAAAACAACCAGCAAATAGCAGCCAATAGGAAAAATGCATGACCAAGTCTGCAGTCCAGGGGAACGAGCGTTGCTCGCATTACCCACCTAGCGAATGATACCAATGTAAGCAATAGTTTACTCCAATATGAAAAATCAAATAATATTGCTATGCAGACATTAGGTTCGAAAATGAATAATCAAACCTAATATATAGGTTACAAAATAGTAAACCTAACAAGGTTAGCGTAGGATGTGCTAACCACCTAGAAAATAGAATATGCCAAATAACCAACTAAAATATCTCAGGATATTTTAGCTATTAACCTAAGTTAATCTAGGAGGTAATTTATACAATGGTAAATATCTCCTATGGTAGAAAAGTAAATGTAATAATCTATGTAGTGTAATGCAATACACTACCTATTTTACCCTAACAAAAAAAGGAAAGAAGCCATTCCCAAGCTTACCTAGATCTTCTGTAATTTCAAAATAGGTGAGTACAAGACTTCAGTACACCATGAAAAGGACATTTAAGATCAGGTATTTCCAAGGTGATTCAAATGTTCTCCCAAGGGAAGGCCTTGACACAACAAGCTCCATGCAAAAAAGATTACTTGGGCTCAACATAAGTAGCCCAAATATTTTGAAATCTAGAATTTCATCTAGTCCTTGTAGAAAATAAGTCCTAACACTGATTGAGCTTAGGAACCAGAGGAATATGAGGAGATAAACATTTATATCCCAAATGATCCTTATAATTAAACATAGGAGTGTCAACATGTCATCTCTAGTCTGACCACCAAGGATGCTGTGAGTGCACACCAATATTGTGCAACATAGAAAAAGGGGTGATAGCAATAACAACATAATAAGTATCTTTGTTAGCACCATTCATACTTAAGGTGTTTTTGAACTCATTCCATGGGATCCAATACCTGGTTTTGTGAGAAAAGAAATTAGCTATTATAACAATACCCTTTTTGAAAAATTGTTGAGCAAGGATCCATTGCACTCAAGGTAAGAGAGAACCTTGATGAAAAAACATGGGGGTCCACCAAATATTCATAGAATTGATGGATAAGCCTTTACAAAAGCCATCTCCTCTCTAATATATCTAAGGAGTGAGTTGCTTCTGTAATTTCCATATACTTTTAATAACAAAGGAGCCATAAAAATTAACAAAGTATAAAGCAACAATGAGAGAGGGAAAATCCAACCCTCTCCATGCTCTATGGTTTAAGGGAAGATCGAAGAAAATAAAATGTCAAACCAAAAATTTGTAAGCTTCAACTCCCCTTAGAGCCTTGACCACCCACTTAGCACACAAAGCAATATGCTAGCTACAGTCCATCAGACCCATTCTACCATATTCTCTTGGAAGACAACAACTATCCTAGGCAACCCTATGAAATACATTTTTTTTAGAAGAATTATTCCAAATAAAATATTAGAGGATTTTCTCAAGCTTATTATAGCAAGCTTGTGAAGGAACCCAGCAAGAGGAATAGTATACATGAGTGCCAACTAAAACTTTAGAGAAAATCTAAAATTTACCTATAAATGGCAGCTTCTCAGTAAGCCAGAAATCAAGTTTCTTTTCAACTCTTTGAAGTACATAATTCCAAAGGTGAGCAGAGGAGCCTTGAAATGTAAAAATAATACCAAGAAACTTAAAAAGTTCTCCATAAGGGATCCAATTCCAATGATATCATTGAAGCCAAGGCGGCATAGGCAAGGGAGATTGTCTAAAGCAGGAGGTCTTCCTCCATTGTATGCTAGAACCAAAGGCTATGCAAAAGGTGTTTAGACAAAATAGAGTATTAGAAATAGATTACTCCTCTTCCCTTATAATAATAAAGGAGTCATAAGAAAAGTGACCATTAATAAGTTGTCCCTGATCATTCAAAAGAGCAATTCATTTAATAAGACCTGCTGAAGCTTGAGCAACTAAAAGATAGCCGAAGGCTTCAGTAGCAAGCACATACAAAGAGGGAGCAATAGGACACCCTTGTTGAACAAACCTAAAAATACAAACTACTTCAGAATATGAATTATTCAAATTGAAAATAGCTGAAACATCTCTAAATAGTATAGCAATAGTATGAATGAAAACTGGACTAAATCCTAAAGCTTTGAGCATAGCAAGAATGAATCTCCATTCAATGCGGTCATAATATTT
Organism: Wollemia nobilis; assembly: GCA_028583015.1. Taxonomy (NCBI): domain Eukaryota; kingdom Viridiplantae; phylum Streptophyta; class Pinopsida; order Araucariales; family Araucariaceae; genus Wollemia; species Wollemia nobilis. The sequence goes on along the minus strand of JAQPPZ010000375.1, from coordinate 3,656,925 downwards.
TTCAAAATAAATCTTAATAAAAAGCATGTTCTGTTTTGACATATGGGCCCATTCCATGTCCTCCCAGAAAGCCAAAAAATTATCGAGGATGTATCTTCCTTGAATAAAGCTAGTTTTCTTTGATATGACTATCAAAGGAAGAAGAGGCCTAAGGCGAAGAGCCAAAGCTTTGGCCATAATTTTGTAACTAAATTTCAACAAATTAATAGGCCTCCAATTAGTGATCAACTTTGGGTCCCCTTTCTTGGGTATGAATTTGATATTACCCCTATTAATAGTTGCTCCCAAAGAGCCTACTCAAAGAGCCTCCAGATAAACTTTATGTAGATCAGGATCAACTAAGTCCTAAATACCCTTATAGAACTCATAGGGAAAGCCATCTAGATCTAGCGCTTTGTCATTTGCTATTTAAGACAATGCATCCTCTAGATAGGGTTATGCGTAAGGGTTCGGCCCCAAAATTTATTTATAAAAAATTGGCGAATCAGTTTCAAAATCCAAGTTAAGAATGTCCAAATGCATGTAGAAGGTTCACTATTATTAGGGGCAATGTTAGAAATTTAAACTTAAAATGGTAAAATTATTATAAAATTGGGGCAAATTGACCCAAAAAAAAATTTCACCCAAATTTTTTTGCCTAATGGGCCCTTGTCAAGGGTACCAAATATTAGCCAATTCTAAATTTTAAAAATCTTAATTTTAGCCAATTTGGCTATAAATAGCCAATATGCATAACCATACCTCTAGATCTGTAAGGGAGAGTAGTTTATCACACCCTGCTCTTTGAGACATTGAAACCTTAACTAGTAAAAATTCCATATAAGCTTCAAGTGCTTGCTCCTACTTAGGGGAATAAGCTTGAGCAGCAAAAATATTAGTATAGTGCTTGAAAAAAACATCAATCATCTCAGGAAGAGAGGTAAGCCTTATTCCATTGTCTTGAATGACCTTGAATTGAGTAGCTTTCATGGGAGGGTGAAGCCTTTGAAAACATTCTAAGGTGACCCTATCACCAACTTTAAGCCAATGAAGTTGGGCTTTAATTTGAGCTCCTCGAGCCTCATAAAGTTTAGAAAGTTTAAGTTCATGCCTTAGCTGGGCAACATGAGACTAAATTTTAAGATTAAAAGGACATGCCTCAATCCTAAGAGAAGATCTGGCAATCTCATCATGAAGGACAACATTGGAATGTATTCTAAACTACACCACCTTTCTCCTCAAAGTATGAAGCAAGACAAGTTGTACAAAAAATGGCATTATTCCACCATTCTATCCAATCCAACTCTCCAGTAGGTCAAGAAACTAGATTCCAAACTCTACGGATATGACAGACCATTGAAGGGCGCTGAAGAAAGGAAGTATTGAACATATTAAACATATTAAACATATTAAACATATTGAAGGGATATGACTTGTAGTGTCTTTGAGGTAGGGATTTCATGAAAATATTAAACATGATGGGTGAATGGTCGAAAAGTAATACCAAGAATGGTTTCCACAAATGGAGCTGAAGCATTTATCCTACAAAAGAAAAATTGCACATGATCTGAAAGCATGTCTCTATCTAGCCTTCTCATAATTCTTGCATGACCAACATGGAAATTGGACCACCTATACCATAAATTTTTAGGAAAATTCTGAGGAGAAAAATAAGAATTGGGATTTGAAAAACCCAATTTGTTTTTCATGAAGTACCAGGTCTCTTTTTCCTAGTAGCCCATTGCATGGGAAGTTGTCCTATCTTATATGTAGGATTTTCAATCATATTAAATTCTTCGTACATAACCCAAACAATAAGTGGTAAAGAAAAATCACACGACCACTAAAGGCTAAAACTTTCCTGAGTGTCATTGGAGGTATAGACATTAATAATACCAAAAGACAACCCACCAACCTCAAGTAAAACCCAAACTACATGATTGGAGGGGTCCACACCCCATGAGATAAAACTATTTTTCCACCTAGCTACCAAAATAATGACAGCTCCCCCTATACCAAGGGAATTACTGGTGGCATAAAAAAGCAACCTAGCCAAAGAAAAGGGCAAGTACATTGTAAAATAAAGTCAAAAAACTTAATCTCTTGAAGACAAAGAAAGTCAAGATTACCATAAAATCTGGAGCATAAAGCAATATCATTTCTAACCAAGTATTTGTAGAATGGATTCATCAGCCCTATGAAATTTTATGATAAAAGAATCATGGAGATTGATCAAGACTCATATGTCTAGCTACATCTTCAACATCTTCGAGGTTTGAAAGAGAATCATAAATATTACTAAGAAAATGCTCCTGACCTACTTTCCAAAACTCTATTTGATGCCTTTTGTCTTGGTGAACTAGGGAGTCTCCCTAAGGTGAGCTACAAGATATTTGACCATTGAAAAAATCCCATTCAAGTTCCATGAAGCTTGAGGAATACTGCCCACTGATATGTAGAATTGGAGAATCTAAAGATTGACTAGGAGCAAAAGAAGTAATAATTTTGATGAAGGAAGCACTAGTCGATGGTACATTAGCAATCATCTGTGAAGTTGTAGCATTGGGTACTATCGGTTGTGTGGTATACTTCTCTGTCACCACACCATGCCCAACTGACATAGAAGACACAAGGGGTTGAGATGAGCTACAGGGAGCAACCACAGGGTTTACATTTTTACCATTCTTACCATTATTTTGGACTACCTTCCATTCATATTGCACCCCTTTGGAAGCAAGATTAGAGATAGTAGTAAGAGGAGACATAACCGTATTCTTAGATTTAATATTGTCCACCATTAAAGGACAATATTTTATCTTATGGGCAACTAATTGGAAACAATAATATGTGTTAGGTAGTTTTATGTAGACAACACGTTGCTTGAACCTATAGTCACCAAATTGGATATAAATAGTCTCCTTGAGGTCTTTATAAACATCAAATTTAACAAAAAAATACTTTTGAGGGTGAGACATAAAATTTATTTGTTTCATAATATAAAAATTCACCAATGGGGACCACAAGCTTCTGATAGTAAGGCTAGAGTGGTAGAGGAAGACCAGGGAATTCAACCTAAAACATAACCCGCAAGGAAACATCATTAGTGACTAAACAATCCTTAGTCTACAACTAAAAATCAACAAGGAGCTATGAACAGACCAAGGCCCACGAATGAGGATCGCTTTGGCTAGGCCAGGATAAAAAAAATTAAACAAAAAAACCTTAGGTGAGGTTTTGTATACCATAAACCTTGACATCATGCCAAGCTTGTTGGATCCAGTTTCAAAGGAATGTCTCATCAGGGATGCGACCTAGATAATACCCTACCAGTGTATAGCTTTCTAGATAAGAACAAGTAGTATGAAACTCACACAACGAGATAAAAACATCCGAAGGAGAAATATTGCATTATGATAAACTTTAGGAATAAAATTTTGTGGTTTCTTGTTCATATTTAGTGTTATTGCTCCCTTTTGTAGCTTCAATAAAAGTTGAAGTTGTTGATTGAGCTTCGTCCATAAAAAAGAGGTTCAATCCACAAAACGTGGAGTAAATTCGATGAAAGTAGTAAAAATGATACCTTGAGATACATCACGCATAGACTCTAGAGTGGAGACGCAGTATAAAACATTTTCCATTACATGACAGATTAGTAGACCACTTCTAAAATAGAAACTTAAATAAATAATTAATTAAAACTATATCTACCACCCAATCATAACAAAAATAATAGTGTAGAACCAATGGGATATTCTGGATTTCATAGCTAATGGATATTTTTATTGTTTTTCTTTTATAGCATAGGTTCTTCCTCCTTCAAAGTGGCAAGATATGATAATGCATTTTTGCACTTCAATATTTTGAGGTAATATCTAGTTATAACACATTTGTATGATCTTCATTTTTAGAAAATTGACTGTCACCAATTGTTTCATTATTAGCTTGAAGAATACTATCTAATGTGCTAATATTTTATATGGAATTGACTAAATGGTATTTTGTAACCATTTGGATTTTATCAATGATTTGATTCAAAATCTTTTTGGGGGTTGAGTCTTATGTTGCTTGCTTAATTACTATTGAAGAATTGACACAAATGGAGGATGAGCTTCTTCCTTATGAACTGGAATTTTTGAAGGCTCAATATCATTTACATACAAGGTCTTCTCCTTCACCAAGGATTAATTAGATCATGATCAGATGATTGAGCATATCTTATTCAGGTGGCCATATTACCGACAACCATAACATCTTAGGGAGAAGTTTTCATATTCAATATTTTGGAGTCCATTCCTCTTTTATTGAGGAGATAGTAATGGATTGAGGTCAAGGAACTAAAACATCCAAACAAAAAACCAATCTTGCTTTACTCATATTAATATTATTGGACAATTTTTCCTCTGTTTGGGCATCCATATAATGTAATGCACCAATGGTATTACCAATTTTGGTGATTATCTTCTCTCCCCAAAATTCCATAGAACTAGAAGTACAAGGTTGTATATAGACACCTCTTTGTCCAAAAAACCAATTGTATCTATAATATATTACCTTATCTCTATCCACGAAATAATAAAATGAAACAGAAAAAGATATTTTTTTGTAGCAAAGTTACTTGGAATTTACTGGACCACCAAATTTTAATGTATCCTTTGAGCTCCTCCAGATCTAGTCTTTACCTTTGAGTTTGTAGATAATTTTTTGGGCTTCATGATCAATAAAATCCAACCCAAATTCATCCTCTAAAATATTGATAGGGGGTAGATGTTCATCAAAAAGCTCCACCCATAGAGATATTTCTTATGACTAAAGAGGTTTTCTCACAGACTAAAGAGCAACTAGTATCCTCTTGAGTACGTTGAGTGGGTTACTTACAACCCTCTTTCTACAATGCTTGACTACACCTAGGGTTTGCACCCCTTTCACTTTGTTCCATCCTCATGTCCTCTTGAGTACAAAAAGTGGGCTGCAAAAAACCCTCTTCTTGTAACACTTGATTACACTTAGGTTTTGCACATCTTCCACTCTATTCCATCCATATATCCTCTTAAATATAGCGATTAGGCTGCAAAAAACCCTCTTTATACAATGTTTGACTACATCTAGGGTTTGTATCCCTTTCAATTTATTCCATCCTCATGTCCTCCTTAGCACAACAAGTGGGCTACCAACAACTAGAGTGATCAAACAATTAAAAATCATGGGATTTATTACTTTTATTAGAATTTTAATTATCAATTTTTTTAGTATTTAAAATATTTTTTATACCTATAGTCTTATTTCTATAATATTATAGTGTAGTGACTTTTTATGTTTTAGAAGTTTTTTTTTTATTGGTAAAGGGTTTTTGAAAGGATCCCATAACCATTTACAAAATGGAGTCTAACTAAAAAAATACTCCTTAGCAAAACAACATGAAAGTCATCCCATTACGGGTTGTTAAAAAAAACCACAATAATATTAGGAAGCCCTCATAGGGGTAGTAAGGAGCAACCAACATGACCATCCATAAAGAAACCCATGTAGGGGTAAGTCATGAGACAGGAAATAAAAAATGTACACCCAAAAGCACCAAAGAAACCACCAAAGAGTCATAAAAATATGCTAAATGTTGGGTTACCTAATTTAGTGGCCATCTCTGCTTGCTCCCACTAGGATCTTGAATTCCTCCAGGATCTTGAATTGGTCCTTGTATTCATCTAGGAGAGTCTCTACCTAAGAGAGGAGAGAGGAGGTCATCCTAGCCGCTCTCCTCAGGGCCTTCATAATATCATGGAGATCCTAGATATGGCCACATTCAAAGAGTTTAGACCAGTAGGAAACTTTGGAGGCTAGCAGAGGGGGAGGTTGGGCGGATGTACCCTCAATAGGGTGTCTTTTCTTAGGTGCAATGTCCAATTTTACCTGGAATGAAATAGAGTCATCATAAAAATCATTCTCAACAACAATGGGGGCCTTACATTTTCCACTACTAGATTTACTTTCGGTGGAATGTTGAGGCTTAGATTTTTGAGTGCCCAGAGTTTCCTCCAACTTTGCATTAAATTCCAATAGTTTATTGGTTTTGGGAGACACAAAAGTGTATCGACTAGCTCCGCTAGCATAATTTATAGTTCTCATGGCAAAGACCATCGCTCTCATAGCTTTATGATTTTGTTGCTCTAGAATGTATTTGTATATCACCAAGTGAAGGGCTTGGTGTAAGGTGAAGGTTGAGACCACTCTCTTGACATTAAGGACTTATCATTCAATAGACCGAAAAAGGTACTCCAAGATGTTTATGGTCTTTTTCCTTACAAGTGGTTAAGGAACACCAAATGGAAGCTCCTCAAGACCACTCTAGGGTTGTCCAATGTAGAGTATTGGAGGATCATCACCATCATGATGTACCATGACTTTGAGAGTGTTTGCCATAGAATTTCACCCTTATATTTGCCCAAGGATTCACCTCGATATCAGAAGAGAGCTAGATCACCTTGAAGCTAGTGCTTCTCTCTGTTAATGATCTCATATTCGTTCAAAATTACCATTATATTAGCAAGTAGTAAATATAAAAATTAAACCATGGATGATGACATGGCCATCGTCTCATGTCCACAAAAACTCTAGAGAAATATTAGAGTAATGGCCATTAAATAGTTAAAGGAAATTGAGGAGGCCATGGTCTTTGAAAATATCCTCGACGAGGGCAGTAAGGTGAAGCATTGAGGGTTCAAATTCAGCCATCAGAATAGGGCTTGACAAGATGAGGGAGGTAGAGGACAAATACACTGGCTCGGGTGGGATAAGGGAAAAGGATAATGACATGAGGGGCCAAAAAGTAGAGGATAAGAAGGCAGAGGATCCTTCTAGAAAACATATCCAATTGTAATGGCACAGAACACGTAAACCTCATGCTAGAAAAGCATGGAACATGATGGCACTCAGGATTGAAATAATTGGTATGGGCGGGTTGACATGAGCATGAAAACTCTAATAGGAATGCAGGATCGGATATCGGGATGCACAAGTCAAGGGAAAATGATCTCTAGAAGGAGTAGCATCATATTTGAAGGTAAATATTATCAACAATGATAGGAAAGTACTCCATTGGTGATCACAAGGAACCAACACGCAATGTCTCAAGGGAAATAAGTAATTTCCAATGCTCCTGGCATGAATGATGATATCTATGGAAACAAAAATATTGGGAGGATCACCACCAATAACATAGATGTAAATAATCCAATCAGAGATAAGTTTGAGCTTCACAAAGGAAGCCACCTGTAAGTGCTAAGTCGAATGGTAATACACATGATTTTGATGAGGATTTACTAAATTCTAGGTTGGATAGTGAAGCTGCCACATATTCCCCCAAAGGTGAGTCTCCCAATAGTGGAAAGAGGTAATATTGAGCATGGTGTCGATCACAAGATTACCATGAACAATGTCTACAATAATACTTTGATTGGTAAAATTGGCATCATAAGCTATCATGTGTCCCATGTCAGAGCTATTGCAAATTAAGAGATGATATCTTTCCAAAGCTTGAATATTAGGTGGCCTATCAAAGGTGACATCAGTAGTGAAATGCAAAGATGTGTCTGTATTATAACCCTTGGGGTGATCCACTTGATTAAAAATTATGATGGATCCTAAACTCATGGTATTTACGCAGGTGCGACTTGCCACATGATGGTGAAAAATTTGAACATTGCTCCATGTGGAGAAAAGGGGATTCCACCATAGATACTGGATCAAATTAGGGGTCTTACTAAGAAAGAACATCTAGAGCATTGACATCATTGAGGTACAAAGGAAAAAGGTCTCTCTAGATGGTAAGACTAGGTTCAGAAACCCCTATGTTCGCTAGGAGATCAGCAACACGGTTTCCTTCATGGAAGACATGATTGAAAGTAACATTTGTGAAAGAGTTCATTAAAAATTTAGCTTCAAAAATCATGTTGGAAATATTCCAAGAAATAGAGTGTGCCTCAAACAGATTCTAGATGATATTTTTGGAGTCCCCTTCAACAATTAAGTTGGAACACTAAATGTTGTGAAGGAGAACAATACCTTGATGAAGAACTTGAGCTTCTACAAAATGACTAGATTGATATCCCAGACTTTCAAAAAGGCAAAAATGATTTTCCTTGTGTGATATCTGACAATTCCTCTAACATCGACAACCCTAGTATTTCCTTTTTTTGGACCATCAAAATTTAGTTTGAAGTATCCTTGAGGAGGAGGATACCACTTGATCAATGACTGATCGACCTTTAGAGAAGGAGGATGGGTATTGTAGCTTGGAATATTAAGAGAAGAGGCCAAAAGAAATTCATAATTGGGTTCGGGATCACCATATCCCTGAATGATGGAAATATTCTGAACAACCACATGAAGGATTATGGAGAACACATACCAAACATCATGGCTCAAATCTTTGAAAGCATGGGAGTTACGTTCATGCCAAATATCCCAAAGGAAGTGAGAGAGATAAAAAGACCAAAAATTCTTGAGGTGAAAACCTTTGAATGAATTAGGTCACTAAAAAAATAGATCACTTAGGAGGGCAATAGGAGCCCAAGCAATGCAAGGGAGGAGAAGAGAGAACACAAGATGTATTGGGAAAAATGGTAAGAAAGGAAAATGTTATGAGTAGACTCATAGTGCTGGTGGTATAGGTAATAGTGATTGGGGATAAGAATGCCATGATATGGAGGTTCGGTATGGTGAGGATTTTGTCATGAACGACAAGCCATAATAAGAAACTCACTTTGGGGATAAGATGTTTTTTCTAGATGATCTTGGAAGGGAACCAAGGAGGGGAGGGAATTTCGATGATGGTATAGGTGGAATTGATAGTAAAAATGTCATTGGAAGTAGTAGCCCAAATTATCTTATATTCATAAGGTTTACTTGGTATAACACAAAGGCATAAAAGATTTGATAGAACAAAAGTAGCTTGTTTTTTATCACTAGATAGACCATCAACTAGGATAGATTTCCAAGAATTACAATTAAGATAAAAAAAGTGACATACATTTAGGCTGAATAGAGATTCAGTGATAGGTTTCAGATAGAGGAGATTAGCACAAGTCTACAGAAGATTGTTGCACAACCAAAGATCCTTCCAAAAATTGATCTTCTCACCATTACCTAATTTCCAATGAACGTATTTTCTAATGATCTCCTTAGATTTTAGGATGGAGTTCCATGTTGTGGAGCCTAAGATAGGAGAAGGATCATCCAATAATTTGGTGCGATGCCAAAGATATTTTGATTTTATAATAGAAACCCATAGAGAGTTCTCATTGGTAAGAACTCATCATCCTTGTTTGGTAATGAGAGCTAGATTCATATTACAGACCTTCCTAAGTCTAATGCCACCATGATTTTTTCTTGAATAGATCCAGTCCCAGGAAACCAAGTGGATGTGTTGCTTTAATTCTGATCCAGACCACAAAAAATTTCTTTGGATTTGCTCAATTTTGTTGTAGACTTCGATCGAGATCTGAAATATGGAGAGGAAAAAAATTGGGATGCTTTGGAGGGTGGCTTTGACCAAGGAGGCCTCCACGACATCCTCATACGAAGCATTATATGGTTAAAAGCATTTATCCTTGGTAAACTATTTTTTGGACTCCTCTCATGTGCCATAGGATATGATTTATTTTAGTAGCATCAGATTGTCCTCTAAATCCACTAAGATAGTCTTTTTTAGGGCCAAAATATTATTAATCAACTATAATATTTACAACAATTAAAATGACATATTAAGGTGGATGATATGGTCTTCTTGTGGCTCCATCCATATAAGTAGTTTTCTTTGAAGACCAAATATAATCAAAAGATAGCACCTAGATTGTATGTTCCCTACAAGGTGATTCACCGATTCACCAAATTGGGAAGGTAGCATATCAGTTGGAGCTTCCTCCTACCTCCAAAACCCACCATGGTTTTCATGTTTATTTTCCTAAGAAAGTACTTGGTTAAAAAGTGTAGTCTCCAGAGTTAGATGAAGGACTTTTTGATTTGCATCTTGAAGTAGTGTTGTAGTCATGGGCTTGTAATACATAGTCTTGTCAAGTGAAAGAGTCCCTTATCAACTGATAAGATATTTTGGAATAAGTAGAATATGGAAACCAATAAATATTCTCTAGTCATTTTTATTTTTGATCACAATGTTTTTTGGGGAAGTATCCATGTAACAATCTCAATATAACCATATTAATAATATTTAATAATGATTGGTACATAGGTTAGGATAGCCAACTCTTGACCATTAGAGTTAGATTTTGTTACTTGGCTAGATTGTAAATATACAAGTTGTGATGTAGTTGAATCACATTTACTTGTCTAATATTTTAATGTCTCTTATAAGTATAAGAAACTTTACCCTCTCTAAATAACTAAGAGACTTCACTCTCTCTAAGTACCTTGGATATTTCAAACCTTAAAATTATGATTCTCTTTTATTTATTTAAAACAATTAATATAAAATTATATATAGTGCACACAAGATCATTAACGCACACACACCACATCCAACCATGGTTTGAACCTCGGCCTCTCAAAAGAGAGCCTAAAGCCCTAACCACTATGGTGTCACATAGGGATTATTTTTATAAATATTTCAATACATATCTTTATAATTATTTTTTTTTAAATTAATTGAAATTTGTTTTGTTATAATTATCTTGATACCATTATTTTGCTTCATCTAATCAACAAGTAAATATTTAAATTTTATTATATATATATATATATATATATATATATAAGCTTAGGAGAGACCCTAGGTTCAAAGATAAAGGTGTATGTGTGCATTTGGGAGCGAGCCTTGCTTATATACACCTTCAGATTTGAACCTAGGGTTTCTCCTAAGAAATATCAACACCCAAACCACTATGGTGTGATTGTATATCAAATTTACTTCATTTGATACATAACATCTTTATAATTAAATTTTTAAAATTTATTGTTTGTATTTACTATACTTTGAAAATTATTTTCTTATAATTATATTGATGTCATTCTTTTACTTCATCTAATCAAAAAGTAAAAATAATTTAAATTTGTTCATATATAAACAAGATCATTCTCACATACATAGTTGGGTTTTAACCTAGGGTCTCTCATAAGAAATCTCAACACCCAAACCACTATGGTGCGATTGCATATTAAAATTTAGTTCATTTGATTGAAAAAACCACTATGGTGTGATTGCATATTAAAATTTAGTTTATTTGATTGAAAATTATTTTATTATAATTTTCTTGATGTCATTCCTTTTAATTCATTTAATCGACATCACATATGCACATATACCATTAGGTTTGAACCTAGGGTCTGTCATGAGAAATACCAAATCCTAAACCACTATGGTGTGATTGCATATTAAATTTACTTCATTTGATATATAATATCTTTATAATTATAAATTTTAAATTTATTGTTTGTGTTTACTATTCTTTAAAAATTATTTTGTTACAATTCTTTTGATGATATTCTGTTTAATTCATCTAATCAACAAAAAAAATATAAGTTAAACTTGATTACATATTTTTTTAACAAGATCACTCTTATATGTGCACATACACATCCCCTAGTTTGAACATGGGTTTCCGATAAGAAAACCCAAAGCCTAAACTTGTACGATGTGATTTCATATTAAATTTAGGGTTTTTTTTTTTTTTTTTTATGGATCTTGTCAAGACAATGCATAAAGATGTGGGGTAGGAGGAGTGTTATATCAATATGAAAACCATAAATTCACTTTTAAATGAGGTCTTGGTGAAGGTGTCGATGATGTGGGAGAGTGGAATGTTTTGATCTGGGGCAGGAGGAGTGTTATATCAAGATGAAAACCACAAATTCACTTTTAAAGGAGGTCTTGGTGAAAGTACCAATAATGTATAAGAGTGGAAGGTTTTGATCTTTTTGTTAAAAATGGTAATGGAATAGGGAATAATAAAATAAGTATTTGGTGTCTCAAAATTGATGGTGGATTGTGTTTGAGGTTTAGTAGGGATGCAAAGTTTGATACTTAGGTCTTATTAAGTGAAATTACTAAAAGCATCATTTACAAAGATATATTATAAACATATTTATAGAAAAATCAATGAAGAAGGAAATGGTCTATGAAAAGCTACATTGGATATTCTAGTTGGTATTTGGTTAAAATAAAGAGTAGTGTATGGGTCTATGATTCCACCATAGTATGTACCATTTTGATAATTTTTTTATATTTGTGTTCTATTTTATGTCTTTGGATAATATAGATAATGATTGATATGTTCAATATATTGATTTTAATTTTTGTTAATAAAGCATAACATAATATTTTGTTATCATTTTTTACCATAGTAGAATTTGTTTTTAAAGTGTTTTTTAAAAGTTGTCTGATTATTATTTTATTTTAATTATAAATATAATATTTTTAAATTACATTTTAGAATTAATTGTACAATATTTAAGTTAATTTCATCCTATGGTATCATCATATTATATTAAATAATATTATAATAAGATTTATTATTATGGATTATTATATTATATGAGTGTTTATTGTAGTTTAAATTTTTTAATGTAAATTACACTTTATAAGTTACAACTAAATTACTTTTGTTTTATTTTATTATATATAGTTAAATTTGAGTGGTTTATGAAGTCTATCACTTTATTTATTTTGAAATAATAAATCTAAATCTTCAAACTATAAATTTATCTTAAGTGATATTTCTTACCCTTATTATCATAAATTTTTGACATATAAAAGAGTAGTTTTTTTTTTGGTACTATTAAAAAAAGAAAGAGGGTTTTGAAAGGAACCCCACAACCTTTTACATCAACTCCAAAAAGGATAAAACCAGAAGAAAAACAATGCAGCTAAGAGATCAAACACCACCTCCCCAAGGGGTAAAAGAGACGCGAAACACATAAAGCAAAAACAAACTAGAAAGGAGGGGCAGAAGACATATCAACCTCTTGAATGACCTTACCCGCCATCCTGGAAACCTCCTCTAAATAATCTAAGGTAATATTCATCAAACTCCAGATTTCACATTGTTTTATCTCCATCAGTTTCAAACTATGAATTACTGAATTCTTCCTCTTTGAGACCTCCTCTGGGGTGTATACATCCTTAACCAAATTTTCCTTATGAAATTCCCTCGACAAGATCTCCAGATCAATAGGAGGAGAGATGGGGGATGAACCATCCTCCTCCCTATTTTTACCAAGCAAACACTTGGACTTACGTGTACCGCTCCCCTCCACCTATCTAACAGACGGGGCTCCCACCACCTCAGGCATAAAATTCATCTCGTTAGATGATATTATCAAAAAATCATCAATAATACAACGCAGTGTTTTACCTCTCATACCTCTTGTCAAAACCTAGATTTTACAAGAAATATTATCAGGTTTATACCCCAATGATAACGAATACATATCCTCATTTTTGTCACTTGAACCTTCAGAAATATCCTTATACTGACCAAGCACAAGAACCGGTAAATCAACTAATGGTTTTAGAAGCTCCTCCACCACCAACCCATTTTAAGAAGTCACTTGTTTGAAAACTAACAAGACAAAGCCTTGATGAAGCGGATATTGACCACGACCCCCTGCACATCCAACATCTATTTCTTCATGGACTGAAATAAGAACATAGGAATATTCATCCAAAGTTATCTCTAAAGGTGATTGAGGACAATTGCATGGAAGCTACGTATGACTTCATACGTGGAGTCCAAAGTAAAGTAATCATTGATTACTTTAACCACCCTGTCCCCTGGAGGGGCAATGCCTTAGCACTGAATCCATTCTGCAATCTAGGAAGGAACTCATCCACGTCTAGGAAAAAAATTATCTCCTTAAGCAGTGAGTGATGATATCTATTGTGATATGCACCATCCAAAACTAGACCAGTAGTTATATTGATTAGCTTCGTCAATACCTCAAAGGACCATGATATAATTCTAATCCATCCTTCATTCCATGTCATTGTCATCCAGTTCGAGAGAGTTAGATTGTATCCATGGAACTTCTGAATACACTCCAAAATGTTGCCATTCTTAAAAATAGATTTCACCTCATCATCAACCTTAGGGAAGCAGGCTCCACCCAAGTTTTAGAGAGATGTGATTTAGGGCTATAGATTTTAGCCTTCTCCATATTCAAACCCTTACCACACCCCACACTCTTCTGCATACCATTCCTCCACAAATTGCATGCTATAAAAACTAAACCCACACACTCGAAATGCCACAGAGCTTCCCATTCCAAAACAAAGAAGAAATAGGCAACCACCACAAAAATCATCAAGATTGTGCCATAAAAAAATCTCTCAAAACTAAGCAACCAAGGAAACCTAAACCCTCTAGAAAACACCAATGCAGAAATCCAATCATTTCCCAAAATATCAAAGGACTTCAAGAGAAGAAAAGGGGCCTTGCCCATCAGAGAAAGTTTGTAATTGCAGGGCTCGTGAGAGAGGAAATCAAAATCTGAAACCATATTTTTAATGTCGTTCACCTTCCAAACCGTAATAGAAAGGGGTAAGGTTAGGGGCCCCACGTTCTACCACCATCTTTGATCACCCACAAGGAGGCCATCTAGCAAAGAACATCCTCTCCCCAAAATGAGAACAAGACCAAAGGCAAAAGCCACAATCATATTAGAAACCTTAATCACACCTCGAAATAAGGTACTATGGATGAATTGATGGAACTACCACACCTTACAATCAATGCACAAGACCACTCCCTAAGAGAAGGAGACAAACAAGACCATGGCAAACAACCAACGAAGCTTCGAAGCAAACCTACACCGCCACAAAAAAGGACAAAAAAGAGACACAAAAGAAACCAATCCAACACAAAAAAAAGGTAAAGGACATTCCCCCTTATCGAAGACAAACCTCAAAATAAGACTCAGAAAGACGAGGAAGAAAACCTGACAAAGAGAAAATGATCCTCGAGTGAAAACCCCAAAACTGAGACAACGAAAAAAGAAACAAACAACAAACATCAAGGGAGGGACTGATAAAAACGATTTGAAATTTGAAAATAAAAACACTCCACTTGACTCAGCCAGCCCCATAAATACTCCGCAATCCCAAGAAAAGTGATCTCAGTACGAACAAAGAGAACATCATACTTAGGGCTCCAATGAACGTACTGATAGAAAGGATTCAAAATTTGAAAAAGAAGAGCTCATTCCTAGATTGGACTACATAATAAAACCTTCGTACCACCAATCCCCAAAAACCCTCCACAATAAACCACCAAAAGAACCAAACTTGCCTCCTATGGAGTGATGCCCTATCAACCTTCCGATAACAATTACGATTTTTCTTCATTAGAATTTCTAAAAACCTCGATCAGGAAATCCCTCTACCATATCGAAAATCTCATTTGAGAAGCTCCAAGATTTGCCATTAAGTCTACCATTGCATTGCCTTACCTAAACACGTGAGAAAATAAGACATTATCGAGGAAGCGAACGTTCCATTTCGCTTCATCAATCAGATTAAACACCTTCCAACTAACCTAGTTGGCATCGTTGCGCATATAAAAGGGTAGTTCACCCTCTTGCATTTTATTTATTATTTATTTTTAAACACTATTTTTACCTTTAAAATTTTATTTCACTTTAATAATTATCTTTTAAAAAAATTTTGTATAAAATTGAGATAAATCTTCTCATATTACATCATGACCACATAGTAGCATTACACTAATTTAATCATTATATATATTGAACATTCATTTTATTTCTCTAATAACTATTAATTTTATAAATTATTATTATATATATAAAATAAAAATAAAAATAAAATAAATTTTGACGTCCATACAACCATGAACCATAAATTATATAAAACATTTTTGTGAATAATATTGTTTATTCTACCAAACTTCAATTAACCTTTTATTCCATAATATTCAATTAACCAACCATTGATATGCAACGTTGAATCTTAAAACCCTATTAAAGTTTCAAATTCTACTAAAGACGCTTAAGTATTCGGATCTTTTGCCAAAATTTTCACAGATTTTTGGTTGCATCATGATGTAAAAGAATAATTTATTTATATAAAAATAAGAGCAAATTAAAATTGAAGATCCA
The DNA here is from genome assembly GCA_028583015.1 of Wollemia nobilis. Classification (NCBI taxonomy): domain Eukaryota; kingdom Viridiplantae; phylum Streptophyta; class Pinopsida; order Araucariales; family Araucariaceae; genus Wollemia; species Wollemia nobilis. The sequence goes on along the minus strand of JAQPPZ010000375.1, from coordinate 3,640,830 downwards.
ATTTTATTTTCACTTTATAACACTCCAACTCAAAAATAAGATTTGCACTTACATTAAAGTGTTAGAAATTAAATCAGATTTCACCTGTTATATCTTTGACAGATCTTCTGAATCAATCATCAGATTTTGAAATGATTGGATTGATTTCCAGTAGTTGCAGTTGTTCGATGATTGGATAAACACCATACTCTTTAATTTAATGCATGTCAAAATGTTGGTGAATTTTTTCCCCAATTCCTAGCTATAAATATGATCCAATTGGTATCATTTTTGGGAGATAGAGATAACACTTGGAGAAAACACGAATGAAGAAGGTGAATGTTGGAGAGCCGAAGATTGAAGCTGTAGTCTTTAGAAATATTTTGGTTTGATTTAACCTGCAATATTTCTAAGTTGTAGATGTATACATATATTTATCCATTTTGATCAATATATATGTATATATATATTTCCGCATATTTTGTTTTCGCATGATATTTAATGTTGAGTAAATCAATTTTGCAAAGTTAGGTTTTACTCTCTTTATTCTTCCTTGTATTCTCATTCTGCTCGCTGGAAAAAGTCTGCTCTCCAAGTTTCCATTTAGCTAAGTGAAATTTGCACTACTTAGGGTTGGATGAGTTAAATTATGGGTTTAGAAGATCTTTCAGAGATATAACAGATCTGCTAAATAGGTGTTCCACAAAAATTATGGACAAGATTCCTCATGACGATTGGAGAAACCAGAAGTCGAGAGTTGCTCATTTAAAAGTTTCTGGGTGCATAGCATATGCACATATTCCAGATGAGAAGAGAAATAAGTTAGATGACAAAGTGGAAAAATGCATCTTCACTGGTTACAGTGAAGAATCAAAGGCTTATAGGTTGTATAACCCTGTCACAATGAAGTTGATCATAAAACGAGATGTAAAGTTCATGGAAGATGAAGCCTAGAATTAGAAATCCAAGACTGGTCAGCAAGAGCCAATAATTATTGAGTTTTAGGTCTTGGAAGAAGATAGAGTGCATCCACCTGTAGCTTCAAACAGTAATATTGATGCCAACACAACACTGCCTTATCATCATGGTCCACTTAATTTGCAAGAATGGTCCCCAACTTGAAGACACCATCAAAGATAAGGAGCTTGCAAGATATATATGAGGTAACTAGAAATGAAATAGAAGAAGAGCATTCTAATTTTGCTTTATTTTTTGAGTGTGATCCAATTTCATTTGAAGAAGCAATTCAGAATAGAACTTGGGTGAAAGCTATGGATGATGAGATAGAAGCCATAGAGAAAAATCAAACCTAAAATTAATGGATCTTCCAATAGGTAAGAAAACCATTGGAGTGAAATGGGTATATAAAACTAAGTTTAATGCCCAAGGTGAAGTTGAAAGACATAAATCCAGGCTAGTTGCAAAAGGCTACAAGTAGAATTTAGGGATTGACTATCATGAGGTATATGCACCTGTAGCAAGACTTGACATAGTCTGATTAATTTTAGGACTGACAGCCCAAAAGAGGTGGAATATGTACTAGATGGATGTCAAGTCTACTTTCCTGAATGGAGTGTTGGAATAAGAGGTCTATATAGACCAACCACCTGGCTATGAGCTAGAAGGGCAAAAAGGCAAGGTCTTAAAATTGAAGAAATCCTTGTATGGGTTGAAGCAAGCACCCAGGGCTTGGTATAGTTGCATTGATGCATACTTTCAAGAGAATGGGTTCATAAAATTCCCATATGAGCACACTCTCTACATGAAGATAAATGAAGAGGGGGAGATGATAATAGTTTGCTTGTATGTAGATGATCTAATTTATACTGGCAATAGCAATATGCTATTTGAGCAGTTTAGAAATGCCATGAAGCAGGAGTTTGAGATGACGAAATTAGGCCTAATGAAATATTTTCTTGACATTGAAGTTATCCAATCTAAGGATGGTATCTTCATCTCTCAAGGCAAGTATTCTAAGGATGTCTTGAAGAGGTTTAAAATGGAGGACAAAAAACCAACAATTATATAAGTTACAACAAGCTTAAAATTGAGCAAGAATGATTGCAGCAACAATGTTGATCCAACTTTCTACAAAAGGTTAGTTGGAAGTCTCATGTATTTGATAGCAACCAAACCAGATTTAATGTTTGCAGTGAGTTTAATTAGCATATTTATGGAGTCCCCAAAGAACACTCACTTGCAGGAAGGAAAAAAAATATGTGTTATGTCAATGGGACCAAAAACCATGGAATTTATTATGCAAGAAAAGACTAGCTTCAACTTGTTAGCAACATAGATAGTGATTGAGCTGGTGATATAGATGATCGGAAGAGCAATTTTGGTTATGCTTTCCATCTTGGATCGAGAGCAATTTCAAGGTCATCAAAGAAACAAACAATTGTTGCATTATCAACCATTGAATTAGAGTTTGTTACCGCCACCTCAGCCACATGCTAGGCAGTTTGGCTGAGAAGAATTTTAGGTGAGCTGAATCATCAACCAGAAGGGGCAATAACCATATATTGTGATAATAATTCCACCATAACACTGTCAAAGGAACTGGTATTTCATGGAAGGACTAAGCATATTGACATCCTCTATCACTTCATCAGAGAATTGGTAAAATCTAATGATGTTGTGTTATTGTTTTGCAGGTCTAAAGACCAGGTTGCAGATATTTTCACAAAACCTTTGAAGGAGGAAGAGTTTAAAAAGCTGAGGGAAATGCTTGGTGTCAAAGTTTTTGTGAAATCTGATTTAAAGGAGGATGTTAGAAATTAAATCAGATTTCACCTGTTAGATATCTGATAGATCGTTTGAAGAAATCATCAGGTGTTGAAGTGACTGAATTTATTTCCAGTAGTTGCAGTTCTTTGATGATTTGATAGATACCATACTCTTTATTTTAATGCATGTCAGATGGTGATGAATTTTCCCCCCCAATTCCCAACTATAAATATGATCCGTTGGTATCATTTTGGGAGATAGAAATAACACTTGGAGAAAACACGAATGAAGAAGGTGAATGTCGGAGAGCCGAAGATTAAAGTTGTAGTCTTCAAAAATCTTTTGGTTTGATTTAACCTGCAATCTTTCTAAATTGCAAATGTATGTGGATATTTATCCATTTTGATCAATATATATTATTTTCAGCATATTCTGTTTTCCCATGATATTTAATGTTGAGTAAATCAACTTTGCAAAGTTAGGTTTTACTCTCTTTATTTTTGCTTGCATTTTCATTCTACTTGTGGAAAAGAGTCGGCTCTCCAAGTTTCCATTCCACTAAGCGGAATTCGCACTACCTAGGGAAATCTCTTTGTTAACCTCCGCCCCTAAATCCCTTTGTTAAATTCCGACAATGAATTTCTGTATAAAAATCCGCTCAACAAACCCTTAGTAATATTACAGAAAAATCATTTCCTTGGTTAAAATCCCCGGAAAAGCTCCCCTCAAGCACCTTTTATTTCAAATCGCCGAATTTTTCCAAAACGATTTTTAACACACTCCCTTTGTTCCGTATTGATTCCGCTGCGCTCATTATCAGATTTATTCTACTTTCGCATCTTTCATACAGATCAGAAGAGATAAAGCACATACCCATGCTGAACGTGACGCTCACGGATCAGTGATAAATATTCAACACCAATACAAAAGACAATATCAGAATCTGACGCGTGCCCTCCTAATCCCTGAGACATTTCCAAGAAAAAGAATCACATTCCCATCAAAGGACATACCAAGATCCCATGACACGGGACCATATTATCCTATTCGGAAGAGTATCCAACTATCCCCCAACCTCCCTTTGATTATTGCTTTCATATCCTTTATTCTTTGACCTTTGATCAAGTATTCGACATTGTCTCTTGTGATTTTTTATTTTCCAAATATTCATAACATCCAACAAAGAAATTGAAATCAAAGGTACTGGTCGAAGAAATCCTCCACTGTGGTGTACTTCATGTCTGGATAGAGCTGGCAGACCTCTGCATGGTGAGGTGGCTAAGTCAGGTTTAATTTTAAAATTTAGGTAAACTTTTTAAGTTAAGGTAATGTGAAGTATAAGGCAGTATAATTAAATAATTTCAAGAAATGAAGTAATAGAGGTAAAATGCCAGCTAGACAAAAGTGTTCCACAAAAATTTTAATTAAATTTTTTTAAATATTTTATTTTCTTTTTTAAATTTGAAAAAATTATATTAAAACAAAATCATTTGCAAGCTGTTTAATTAATAAAAACACTGTTTACAATTGTAAAAAAATCAATAATACTCATCTTAAAAAGTCAAAGATTTGAATTCTTATCATCCGCCCTCTCAAATTACCTTAACACCAACCATCCCAATAAAAGTTATCCTTGCTATAGCAGAAGATAAGGATCGCCCTACAACTTCCTTGTTTTTTTCCCAAAAAAAAATCGTCATTCTTGCTGCCAGAACCAGCTTCCCATAAACACAAAAAATCCAAATGCATAACTTCTATGGAAATAGTTGATTCCATGAGAATGGTAGATGAGAAAAGTAGCTATGTCTAACTTCCATTCCACATGATGAATCCTAGACTTATAAAATCATGGGCACGGGCACATTGCAGTACGTGACTTATATAGCTCTTTTCTTCAACAAAGTTGGCGGAAAGAAATTCTTTCATAGTAAAAACAAATTGTTTAAAAAAAAAAAAAATGGCTAGTACTGCTGAAGTTACACACCATTTGGCAGAGGAAGCCACCATATCCTTTGGTGGTGGTGTTAACAATAAGTCTGAGAAGAATTATGAGTATTACGATGAGAAGAAGGTGGGTAATGCCAAGGTGTTGATAATTGGATCGACGGGATTTATCGGGAGGTTTGTGACAGAGGCCACTTTGAGCTTTGGACATTCCACCTATGCTCTCATACGACCCACTCCTGCTAAGAAGGAGCTGGTTCAGGACTTGGCAGATTCTGAAATTCAAGTTCTCTATGTAAATTTTAGTTCATGTTGTTTTTAGAAGACAAAACTATGTTAGTGTTTGTGTGTCGACGTTGGATAAAAATCTTGCATGCATTTCATTTTATTTAATTATTATTATTATTTTTTTTGTTGTTATTTTGGATTGTAGGGGTGTTTGGAGGACCATGATTCGCTTTTGGTGACATTGTGATTCTGTAGTGGGTGGAGATCAAATTCTGGAGCAGCTGAAAAATGTGGATGCCATCAGGGAGGTTGGCACCGTTAAGGTGAGACTTGGCCTTAGCCAATTTTTAGGTCATGGGTCTAGTTCACAATTATTAGACCCCTGAAAGGATGTACCCATCTTGTATTATAAGAATCAAACAAATAACTAAGTCCAAAATTCAATCGTCAATTTTAGCTTCAAAGCTACTGGAAATTAGCTTGCATTTGAGTGTTTCAATCTTGGTCAATGTAGAGCAAAATAGAGCATCGCTTTTGTTTTTTGGGTTTGATTTTGCTCATTGCATGTCATGTATAGTTAAGTTATGACTCTTGTCAGCCTGCATCAGGTAACAAGTCAGAGTAAGTTTGGTTTGAAAATATTATTGCTATTTATCCAATACCAATGGATTTCTCTTTATGTTACGTTTCAGAGGAAGGTGGGTAAATGTAACAACCGGTTTTCAAACCTTCTACTGAAACGTAACATAAGAGTAAGTTTGGTTTGAAAATATTATTGGATTTCTCTTTATGTTACGTTTCAGTAGTGGTTTGAAAACGGGTTGTCAGAGGAAGGTGGGAAATTATAGTTATAACTGTTGTCAGCCTTACAAAACGTAACAAACCGTTGTTACGTTTTGTAAGGCTGACAACAGTCATAACTATAATTTGTTACGTTTTGTAAGGCTGACAACAGTCATAACTATAATTTCCCACCTTTTGTTACGTTTTGTAAGGCTGACAACAGTCATAACTATAATTTGTTACGTTTTGTAAGGCTGACAACAGTCATAACTATAATTTGTTACGTTTTGTAAGGCTGACAACAGTCATAACTATAATTTCCCACCTTCCTCTGACCCGTTGTTACGTTTTGTAAGGCTGACAACAGTCATAACTATAATTTCCCACCTATCTCTGACAACCAGTATAAATTACACTCACCTTTCTCTGACAACCGCTATAAATTACACCCACCTTCTGACAACCGGTTTTCAAACCACTTATGAATCCATTGATGTTAGATAAATAGCAATAGTATTTTCAAAGAAAACTTACTCTGACTACTATACATGACCTAGGCAAGGCTGACAACAATCAGGAGAATCAAACCCAAAACACAAAAGAACCGGTTGTTAGGTTGACAACAGTCATAACTATACTATAAATTACCCATCTTCCCCTCACAACCGGCTTTCAAACCACTACTGAATCCATTGATATTTGATAAATAGCAATAATATTTTCAAACCAAACTTACTCTGACTTGTTACCTCAGGCAGGCTGACAACAATCATAACTATACATGACATAGGCAGGCTGACAAGAATCATAAGTATACATGACATGCAATCAGCAGAATCAAACCCAAAAAACAAAAGCTATGCTCTATTTTGCTCTCAATTGACCAAGATTGAAACACTCAAATGCAAGCTAAATAATTTACACTAGTTTTAGATGATAAAAATTTATGATTTCCAGTAGCTTTGACGCTAAAATTGACGATTGAATGTTGGACTTAGTTAGTGGTTTGTTTCTTCTAATACAAGATGGGTACATCCTTTCAGGGGTCTAATACTGCTGAACTAGACACATGACCTAAAAATTGGCAAAGCCCAAGTCTCACCTTAACGTTGCCAACCTCCTTGATGGCATCCACATTTTTCAGCTGCTCCAGAATTTGATCTCCACCCACGATAAAAAAAATTAAATTAAATTAAATGCATGAAAGATTTTTATCCAATTTAGACACACAAACACAAAGACAGTTTTGTCGTTTAAAAACAACATGAACTAAAATTTACATAAAGAACTTGAATTCCAGAATCTGCCAGGTCCTGAACCAGCTCCTTCTTCGCAGGAGTGGGTCGTATGAGAGCATAGGTGGAATGTCCAAAGCTCAAAGTGGCCTCTGTCACATACCGCCCGATAAATCCCGTCGATCCAATTATCAACACCTTGGAATTACCCACCTTCTTCTCATTGTAATACTCATAATTCTTCTCAGCCTTATTGTTAACACCACCACCAAAGGATATGGTGGCTTCCTCTGCCAAATGGTGTGTAACTTCAGCAGTACTAGCCATTTTTTTTTTTTAAAACAATTTGTTTTTACTATGAAAGAATTTCTTTCCGCCAACTTTGTTGAAGAAAAGAGCTATATAAGTCACGTACTGCAATGTCCCCGTGCCCATGATTTTATAAGGCTAGGATTCATCATGTGGAATGGAAGTTAGACACAGCTACTTTTCTCATTTACCATTCTCATGGAATCAAGTATTTCCATAGAAGTGATGCATTTGGATTTTTTGTTTTTTATGGGAAGCTGGTTCTGGCAGCAAGGATGACGATTTTTTTTTTTTGTTAAAAAACGAGAAAGTTGTAGGGCGATCCTTATCTTCTGCTATAGCAAGGTTAACTTATATTGGGATGGTTGGTGTTATGGTAATTTGAGAGGGAGGATAATAAGAATTCAAACTTTTTAAGATGAGTATTATCTCCTTATCATTTTTTCAAACCCTTTCATTAAATGTTCTCAAAATTAAACAATTAAGAGATTTGGTTGCAATGCAGATCTTCTTTACTATTGTAAAGGCCAAGGTTGGGAGGAGTCTCATCCCAACTTGTAAATGATCTTGTTTTAATATAAAATTTTCAATTTTTTTTTCATAGAAAAATAAAACATTAAAATATTTTGAAAATTAAATTTCAACTAAAATTTTTGTTGGCACACTTAATAATGAGTTGTTGGCATTTTACCTCTATTACTTCATTTCTTGGAATTATTTGAATTATAAAAAAGGAGACTCCTATTGCTATATTTATTGAAAATGTGGCCTTAATTATGCCACCCTTATACTTCACATTACCTTAACTAAAGTTTAGAATTAAAAGCCAAGAATCTTACCAATTTATGGATGGAGAACATATATATATATATATGGTTAAAAAGGCTTTTGTGATATTTATAAGTAAGTATGACGGTTACATCATCGGTCCTTCAAGCAAACAAGGCTTTCATCTAAAGTTTTACCCATAGTATAAAGCCCAATTTACCATAGCATCTGTGTTTTTATTTTGTTCTTGGAAAGCATGAAGAAACTCTACTATTATGAATCTAGACTAAAGCACATGTATCTTGTCAATCACCCTTTGTGAATTCTAATCCTAGAGGAGGTTCTAGTGGATTTCTTTAGTTGATTAATGGTTACTTGTGAGTCTGATTCAACTTGTACTGTAGACTAGCCGATCTTAGCAACTTCTTGTAGACCACAAAGGATACCACATGCTTCCACTAGATTATTAGGGAGCACACCAAGATTCTTTGCAAAATATGAGTATCATTTGTGAGTCTTTCCATTCCTCCCATGCTTGCCCTTCCTAGATTATTTCTTGATGCACCATTAATGTTGATCTTCTCCATACCTCTAGGAGGGACTTTCCATGGTCCATCATTTTGAATAGTAGGCCAAGGACTCTATGGATGACTACATATCCATTCACCCAAAGGGAGTTGAAGCCTTGAGAGTAAATTGTGCCACTATTGAGATACCATGGAGGGGGGATTCAAAGTATGCAAGGTAGTTTCCTTGATATTGGTTGTATTATTTTACCAAATATGTTGGATATTATGGTGAGTTGCTTTAAAATTATTTTATTCCTTTATTTCCATAGATTCTAAAGTAATAGAGAGATGCTAACCAAGGCCATCTGTTTCATCGAGTTGTCCAATCCATTCACTTAGGCCAAGTCCTCCATGCCTACTCGAGGAAAGTGAATTGAAGGAATTTTAGATCTAAAATGGTTTCCAATCATTTCCATAATTGAATAGCCTGGGGACACAAGAAAAAATACGGTTCCAAGTCTCGTTCTTTGCACAACAAAGCTCACATCTAAACGGATTAAAAAACAACGTTTCATCAACTGGTCTCCTATAAGAACCCTCTTGCAAAGTACAATCCAAATAAAAAGTCTCACTTTAGACCATGTCAAAAGTTGTAACTAATTAAAGATATATTTGAGTGGAATTTCTCCATGATGAGTGAGGGATGAGTATCCTAGAGCTACAATATACACATCGTTAGAATGTGCTCCCTATCCCAGCCTATCTTTGGCTTTTGATAAATATAGCAATTGACTTCTAAAAACATGATGAATAGCCTCCTTAACGACCTCTATTACCAGCATTGGCTAGTCCCTTATTGGAATCTAGAATCTATCCTTTGAATTACTTTTCCCATAATTTTAATAATAGTGTGATATCTTTGTCCATCCTCGACTATGCAGTTGTTCCATGATGTCTCATCATTTTGGAAATTGTTGAAACAATGGAGGTGCACCATCCCAAAAACCTATTCAAAAAAATATTGATGGTCATTCTTTACTAACTAGAATAGTTACAATTTAATAATTGTCACTCCTATATGGTTGGGAGATGCACCCGTAGCATATTTGAATAAGACAAGGAATTTGTAGGGTATACCAAGGATGAGAGGAATCTTACCAAACCCCACAAGGTAGTATCCATTGGGACAACCACCACTAATACGATAAGGACCTTGAAGAGTGGTAGGTGGAAGAGGATTACTCCATGAAATGGAGGAACCACCACTAGCATAGAGAAGCCCGATGTCAAGAGGAATATTATGGGGAATACACTTATGCGATAGAGGCCTTTTTGGTAGAGGAAGAGTGTGTTTTGCAAAGTATTGCTCTTACCTCTTCCTTAACAGAGTTCCCACTCTTGGAGCATAGCGTTCTCTGTTATTCAGTGCCATCGACTCCACAATGCTCTCGAACACCCATTTCCCTCGAGCCCCAAAATTCTCCCTTCAGCATGTCACAGTTTTGACTATGCTCAATGCTCATTTATCAAGCACACTCTAGTTTTCACTAAAGCATACTATGGCTTCACCAAAACACACCCAAGTTTCACTAAAGCATCCTTTGGCTTCACTAAAACACACCCAGGTTTCACTAAAGCATCCTCTGGCTTCACTAAAACACACCCAGGTTTCACTAAAGCAATCCTCTGGCTTCACTAAAACACACTCAAGATTCACTAAAGCAATCCTCTGGCTTCACTAAAACACACTCATGATTCACTAAAGCAATCCTCTAGTTTTACTGTGCATAACTCTTACCAAAATATACAGTGATTTCTTAAAATACCTAGCGCTCCTCAAAACATACGACGGTTTCTTAAAACACACAACATATTTCTTTGGAATGTATGGTGGCTTCTTAAAAATACACAGTGCCTTACTTTGAAAAGTATGGTGGTTTCCTTAAGAACACATAGCCTTACCAAGACATATTGTGGCTTATTAAAAACATATAGCTTGTAGTGCTCTACAAACTCAGATGCAGGTGGTTTCCATCCTTACCAAAGACCTCTCACGCTACAGGGAGTATAACCATTCAGTTTCCACCAAAACAATACATGCAATTAAATAGGTTAAAGCATAAACATTCCAACCTTAATCCTTTTGCGGTTGGAACTTGGTGGCATCTCAGTTCTCTCTCTCTCTCTCCATTGTTTACGGTGCATTTCCTTCCTCTGCTTTCGCTGGTCTGCATCCTCCCTCTTCCTTGCATTTTATTCTTCTCTTTCCTTTTTTATTCTCCTTGTCCCTAGCACCTTACGTGCCTCTCCTCCCAGGTGGCCCGTCTGTCATCCTCTCGAATCCCGAGCCCCTACCTTCAATGAACCGCCCCCTATCCTCTATGCATTTCCTCCCATAATTCCCATATTTGGAAATTAGTAGCCTTAGGATACTTAATCGGTTTTAATCTATAGGTAAAGGGATAATGATGTCTTATTAAAAATGAATTATGGCTTTTTTAATTTAAAATATCATTTTTTTGACATTTACCAACATTAAAATATATATCTTTTAATTACACAATTTCATTATTGTGTTTTTTTTTTTTTTAATAAAAGATATCTATTATTACACACATATATAATTATTATTATTTTTAAATGAATTCTCTTTCATTTATTTCAATTAATTAAAGTATTTTAATGAATTCTCAATTATCATTAAAAAGAACACTTTTAATTAATTTAAAAGAAAATTCATTTGTTAATTGCATTGAAGTTTACTAATGAGCTCAAATGAGCCAAAAATTATTTAATTAAAACTTCATCAATTAATTTAAAGAAATCTTTATCCGACATATAAATTTAATTTTCTTTCCTTCATAAGAGTTATGTGCTATTTTCACTTCAACATGGCAATTTAATTTATACATCTATATACATCTTGTGATTGTTCTTCTATAGATACCCCAATAATTAAACTACTCAAGCCATGATGCAGTAGAGAGCAAACAAATTTACACAACAACAAAGAGGGAGTCTTTCCATCGACCCAATCACCTATCTTAGCCATAGATTTTACGATAGCTACTAGGCTATCAACTAAAGCTCAAGGTGATTATTCGTCGATGATTATCCCTTTCGTCAATGCATGCCTATATGAAGGTATCTATCCATGTTACCTTCGAGTACCTTAATCATAATTTCCCCTAATCTTTGGTACCCTTGTTTTTGGTGGGCGATTATGCTTATTCCACCTACGAGTGCACCTGATCCTGCACACTTGGCAACATGTTAGCGATATCACACCATTATAAATAAACTAAAAATCATATAGTTGGTTCAATTGTTCAAACTAGATATCACCACATCATAGGTTAATACATTTTTTTTGTACCATAAAGTCATCTAGGGAGGGTCATGAAATCCATGTAACAACCTCAATATATCCACATTGATAATGTTTCATATTGATTGGTATATAGGTTGGGATAGCTCATCCTTGAGTAATATAGTTAGGTTTTGTTACTTGGTTAGATTATAGATATATGAGTTATGATGTAGTTGATTTACATTTACTTGCCTAATATTGTATTACCTCTAATGCATATAAAAAACTTCACACTCTCTAAGTGGCTAAGAATCTTCACTCTCTTTGAATATCTTAAATATTTCAAGTCGTAGAAACTTGATTCTCTTTTATTTTTTTAAAACTAGATTTTGACTTATGAATATTTATTGCATAACATATTTATAATTACTTTTTCTTTAATTTATTTTTTGTATTTCCTATTTTTTGGAAATTATGTTGTTATAATTCTCCTATAATCATAAACTAGGTTTTTGGAATTTACTTCTCATAAAGGCTTCAATCCCACTCCATACATATGATCTACCTTATCGAGTTGTAGGTCCATATATATTGATAAGGATGAAACAAAAAATCTATAATGTAGCATGTGACTAATAAGGTTATCTAATGCCTAGTTTTATAAATGGTTTCACGCGAGGTTCTAAGTAGATTCCAACATGTTAAAATCCCCTTGCAACTCCTAAATGCACAACATCCCATTCACATATTACCCATACTACTTTCATAGTTTTGGAAACTTCTTCCTTTGTCATTTTATTTTCTTAGATACAAAGAATAGCAGGCTTATTACTTAAAGAAAGTTCCCTGATACACCTTATTTTGAGGGGGCACTAGCACCCCTTATATTCTATTAGATGGTAATCATGTTCCATTAGGGATTTTTGGTCCCACCTACAAATTACCAATACCATTTTTTTGTTTGGTAAATAGAAGTTCAACCAATGTAGATTTATTCCCTTATCTATGTTTTCTCTTACTTTCCTTGTTCACACTTGATAATTTAAAGGCTTTCCTCTTTTTTCCTTGCTAGTATTGAAAGTAAGTCTTATTATTATATTACTCAATATTATTTTTCAACTTTTCTTTCCTTTAGACTTATTCTTGCCTAGCTCTAATAAAGGAAGCTTTTGACTTATCTTACTCATTTTCTAGCATTTTCTTTATAATGGTAGAGGTATTAACATCTAACACTTGTTTTCTCTACCACTTTCCTTCTCTTAAATGGTGCATGGTACTTAAATAGAGTCTTCAAAATATGATGAGGCACATTCCTTAGGTTCATATTCCTTAGGTTCAACATGAATGTTCATCCATAAATTGGGATCTTAGTTATTAGATGGTTTCTTGTTAATTTTTTGATTTGGTTGTACCATGTCCTTTGAGATTTGATTTACTTTTTCTTTATAGGCTAAATCCTCAAAAGAATTGGTATTTCTTCCAATATACTTATTGGTCTCCATTGTTTATTTAATTTCATCTATTTGGACCTTTATTAGAAGTTGAAAATCATCCTCATCCATATCCATTTGTAAGTTTATCTTAAGATTTTCTACATATGTTTATATTTTTTTATTTGATGGGAAAGGGTTTTGAAAGGGACCCTAAACATTTTACGAAGAAAAAAGTAAAACAGGGTAAATCAACAAGACAAACCCAAGAAGAAACATAAAATGGAGCAACTAAAACAATATCTCAAACCAAATGGAGAGAGGAAAGAAACCTAAATAAATCTAAGAACAACCAGTCGACCATGAAGTGAGTCTCAGTCATGCAAACCAACATCAAGGAACTTCATGTGAGTGATAGATCGATGAACAAAATGGAAAGGAAAATTAGAGTAAACAAATATCATCATACTTATTAGTAGACATGAGGTTCTAAGGGAAATAAGCATGCCAAACCCAAAGGATCTCTTCCTCAACTCCTTTATTAGCAAGTGAGTCAAGAACTTTATTTCCTTCTATTAACACATGTTGGATAATAACATTAGAGTACTTGCTAACAAGTGTTATACATTCATTAAAGATATTGGAAAGGCTCCATGAAGGGTATTCAGAAGCTTTTATACAATTGATAACCAACAAGAAATCTCCTTCAACTATTAAATTACTAAAGCTAGAGCCTTATAGGACAAGCATACCTTGATAAAGAGCTCTGACCTTAGCCAGTTGTTGGTTTGAACTCCAATATTCTATGCATAGGTTGCAATGGTTTACCCTTTATCATACCTGATTATGATGTTGCTCCTAGCCCTTCCATGATTTCCCTTAGCCGCTCCATATAAGTTGAGCTTTATCCATGCTGTAGGAGGAGGGGTCCAAGAAATGATTGATTTTTTAGCAATAGGGTGAGGAGATCCTACAACACAATTTGTTAGATTAAAAATTACAAACAGGCAAGATTCAAGATCAGGTTTGGGGGCCCAATTCGATGAGACAATGTAAGAATATTTAGAGGTAAATATGGTGATGTGAAGGAAGATAAAATGAGGGTCTTCGAAAACTCCTTTAAACACTCTATTGTTCCATTCTAGCCAAATATACCAAAGGAAGTGGTATAGGTATATGGACCACAGAAATTTTAACTAGGAATTAAATAAGGTGTTAGGCCATTGCTCAATTGGAAGGATTATGGAAGATGGTTGAACCTAGGTAATGTTGACCAAATCAAACAGAAAATTCATAATGGAAAGAAAAAAATGGTATTGCAGGAAAATATGGAAGGTTATTTCTCAATTGCACTTGCAAAGAGGGCAAAAGTTGGGGATAAAAAGGCCTCTGATGATTAGATTATACATAGTTAAAATTTGATTTTGAGATGCAAGCCAGAAAAAGAAGCTAATTTTTGGAATTAGCTTTTTAATCCAGATATACTTGGTAGGGGTCTAGCTAGGGGAGTTGGTATCTTGAATATAATAAGTAGATTTAATCATGAACTTACCATCCTCACTAAGCTTCCATATGAGATTGTATTTTGACTAGTAGTTCAGAATAACAAAGACTTGAAGCAAATTTTGAAGGGTTCTGGTAGCATAGGTGGAATTGAAATCTAAATCATTGGTGGGAATGGATTTCTAGAGGTATGATACTAAGAAATTAATTTAATCACTCTATCTTCAATGGTTTGGTTCATGAAGGACTTGAGAATTTCTATATTTTGCTCAGTTATGAGGGGGTAATCCTTAAGCCAAACATATTCCCATAACCTTATAAAATTACCACAGCCAAGTTTCCATCTCATTCCTTTTCTGATAATGTCACTGCATTGAATGATAGAATTCCAAAAGCATGAACCTTAAGGAAGAGGTTGGCTATCCATGAAATAGGTTTGTTGGAGGTATTTATTTTTTACTATATCAATCCAAGTAGATTGAGCCTTAGTGAAAATTCTCCAAGCTTGCTTTTCCATGAGGTAAGTAGAAGGAAGCTGAGAAATAGTACAACCCAAAATCCTAGCAATCTTAAACTGTCTATGAATGGGAGTATTTAGGAAATAGATTCTACTCTTCACAAAGTTAATTTCCTACCCAACAACTTCTTCAAAAAAATTTAGAATTGTTTTGATTATTTTGGCTTTATGAACTAAGGACAAAGTTTCTAGGATAGTATCATCCACAAATTTTTGATGAGTAATGGGACTGGAAATAGATGAGGGATTGATACCAAAAATAAAGCCCAAAGAGCAAGCCTATTTAAGGGATCTATCAAGTGATTTAGCCATGATGATGAAGAGAAAAGGTGACAAAGGGTCACCCTACTTGAGCCCTATTAAAATTTTAAAGTATATCACTGTTGAACCATTAATAATGACTGAGAACCAGTTAGATGTTATGCATTCCTTGATTAAGGTGACCGACTCATTAAAACCAAATTTATTTAAAACTACAAAGAGAAAATCCCAAAAAAAACCTATTGAAGGCTTTGTTGATATCAAGTTTTAGGAATAGGTTAGGTTTTTTACTCTTGGCAACATAATGAATAAGTTCATGTATAGTAGTTATACCATCTGTTATGAATTTACTTCTAACGGATCTCCTTTGGCAGTGATCTATTATGTATGGAAGGATAACCTTGAGTCTATTGGCCAGAACCTTGGATATGGGCTTGTAAATGACATTACAAAGACTTATTGGTCTAAAGTCAGATGGATTTGCTTACTTGGGATTTAGGGATAAGATCCAAGAATGTTGAATTAACATCTTTGGGAATGAATTTTGATTGCTAAAAGTCTTGGACAACATTGGTTACATCATGCTCAACAATATTCCAAAAGTGCTAGAAAAACCTAGGAGGGAATCTATCAGGTTTCGGAGCCTTATCAGGGTGCATAGAGAACATGGCATATTTAATTTCTTCTTTTGTGAACTTCTCAAGAAAATTAGCATTTGATTCTTGGGAGATAAGGCAAGGAATATTTTGAAGAAGAGCATTACAGGCTTGGAGAGAGGAAGGTGCATTGGGTCCCAAAATATTCTCAAAATGAGAAATAGCTTCAGACCTGATTTGATGAATGCCACTGATGCTTGAACCGTCAGTCTTGATGAGTTCCCTGGTTCTATTATAACTTTTTTTTTCGAGCATTGACGCATGAAAAAACTTAGTGTTGGAGTCCTCTTCTTTTAACCATAATTCTTGACATTCAACTCTTCTTAGGCTATGATCTTTCAATATGCCCCACCTCATGACATCTTCTACATATGAAAGATATGTTTTCAAAATCCATGGCTTAGGTCCACAACTTACCCCTATACTTAAGAATGATTGATTTTAGTAAAGGTTAAATTATATCAATCATGACCAATATCTGAGCATAAATAGTTATGAATCTATTTTTTAAAGTTTTTTAATTATTAAGCAATTCTCCTAGAGTTTTGTCTATTTCATTAATGGTATCCATTTTCTAGAATTCAATGGGATACCCATACATCCTAACCTATATTGGTACTAGGGATAGACTTACATTTTTAGGTGTAAAGACTTCATACCAATGGGTACCAAGGACTCACTTTTAGGATTTTATCTCTTTCCTCCCTAAAACAAAAAATGGCTAGAAAGAAACCTTTGGGAAGAAAGGATAGACTCACTCCTAGAGACTCCCATATCCTATCAATCCATTTTCTCATAGTCAAAGACCCTAGCCAATGCCACTAAATTTATCAATGACTATATTAAATTTGAGCAACAAGAAATGTTACTCTATGAGGTCCTCCCTAACCTCTACTACCAGCGATGATTTAAAGGATTTAGCTATAAATTGATCCATAGAAAGGAAACTATAACTTGATATATCAAAAATTACTAGTATATCCTATAACAATTATATTATTTGAAATGCTTTCAGTGGCATAAAAGGTTTTAAATGATTGTGGCATGGTGGTTATAGGGGCAAACTATGTGAATGAGTGTGTCACAGCTTCCGGGGTGGATAGTAGAATATTGTGGTGGCCATAAAAGTTGAACAACCTGCTCGAATTCATGGCGGCTATATATATATATATATATATATATATATATATATATATATATATATATATATATTATTTGGAAATAAATCTAAAATAATTTTCTTGTGAAACTTCTAAAGGATAAATGAAACCTCGCTAAAAAATTATATGTCTAGGCAAAATATTTCGTCTTGTTGATGCCCTAGTCCTCCTTTGCTCTGCCCATCATCCGAACCTTGGCTAACAAATATTTTCAATTTTATTTTCTATGACTTAAAAAATTGTCAATACCTTATTTCAGATGGTTGACTCATATTCCTTTACGACCACTCATTTTAAAGCTCTTAAAATTCCACACAAATTAGTCCAAAAATTATTTGAATCGGACAACCCTTTACAAAGATATGGTTATTGAAAGATGAGATGATTTTTTAGAAAATTTTACCTTAACATTGTCCTTGTTTTAAACTGTTGTCTTCACATTACTATATCTCCTTCAATATTTTTTGGTCTATTTTATATGACCACTCATTTCAAAGCTCTTCAAATTTTGCATAAAATACCACAACCTTCACTATATTAGTTTATATTATTTTTTATTTAAATTTTATTATAAAAACTTAACATAATATTTTTTTAATTTTTTCTTTCGTCATAGTAAAATTTATTTTTAAAGTATTTCGAATAAAGTAAATTGATACTAATTTATTTTTATTATAAATATAATATTTAAAAAAAAAAAATTAAAATTAATTATATAAAATTTTAGTTAATTTAATAATATGATATTATTATAATAATAAATTTTAAAATTAATTATATAAAATTTAGGTTAATTTAATTATATAAATTATTATAATAACATGATAATAGGTATGAGCTGTAGATCAATTGGTTCTACTAAACCTCATAAGGGAGGCGGAGGTCCAAGGTTTAAATCTCAAGCCTCGTTGGACCGAACGCTTGTCCCTTTCCTGGTACTTTCAGCAGCATAAAAAGTTCAAAATGATTTAGGCATGGTGGTTATAGGGGCTGACTGCGAAGATCTGTGTGACGGCTTTCGAGGCGGACAATGCAGAATACTATGGCGGCCATAAAAATCCGGATAGTCTACCCGAATTTGTGGCAGCTACCGATTCCACCATGTAAATTCAAAAAAAAACATGATAATATTTTTTTTTATTAGTGTGAGAAACTCCTACGACCATCCCAGGTTAAGCAGTCTCCTCCCAACCATAATCCTTCGTAAAGCCTAGAGCTATGCTTATCAATAGGGAATTGAACACACACCCACCACACACCCACACCCTCACACACACTTGCCCACGCCGTGGTTTGAACCTTAGACCTCTCAAAAAAACCAAAATCCGAACCATTCAGACTATCCCCTTAAAACAACAAAGAAAATCTTAAGTCCCTACTTTATCTCCTAAAACAACATGATAATAAATTTTAATATTACAGATTATTATGTGATATGAACGTGTATTATAAATTGAAGATTGTAATGCAAGTTACACTTGTTAAATTACACCTATTTTAACCTTGCTTTATAATATATTAAGGTATATTATTTATATATATATATAGACGCGGGTGCCTAATGAAATTTGGGTGGTATATGAATTATATCACTTATTTAATTTCTTTTCAACCAAATAATAAACTTAAATGTTCAAATTATAAGTTTATTTTAGGTGGTATTTTCTTTTTCTTATTCTTATTATTATATATATATATACAAACGAGTAGTTTATCTTTAATATTTATTTTTAATAAATATTTTATTTAATTTAATTTTAATAATTATATATAATTTCTCTCTAATAATTATTAATATTATAAATTATTATTGTTTATTTTTTAAAATCTAAAATAAAAATAAAATTATATACAATAATATTTATTTTATATAAAATTCAACTAACAAATCATTGGTGTACAATCATATTCCACCTAACTTGAATCTTAAAATTTATTATTTAAAGTTTAAAGTATACCAATAAATGTATATACATATATAAAATAAATGGAGATAAGCATTCAGATGGATATCTGGATGCATCGTGATGTAACGGTATGATTTATTTATCTAAAAATAAGAGCAAATCAAATTAAACATCCAATTTATTTTTTCAGTTTATAGCACTACAACTCAAGAATAAGATCTGCATAGAGATGGGCATACCCATGCTGAGCGTGATGCTCATACAAAAGACAATGACATAATCTGACTCCATCACAATTCAGGAGAGATAAAGGACATACCCATGTTGAACGTGATGCTCACGGATCAGTGATAAATATTCAATAGCAATACAAAAGACAATGACAGAATCTGAATCGTGCCCTCCTAACCCCTGAGACATTTCCCAGAAAAAGAATCACAGTCCCATCTAAGGACACTATCAAGATCCCGTGACACGGAAGAGTGCCCAACTATCCCCCAACCTCCCTGCTTTCTTATTCTTTGTTCTTTGACTCTTGTGATTTTTTATTTTCCAAATATTCATAACATCCAACAAAGAAATTCTATATATATTTCTTAAAATGGAATCAAAGGTACTGGTCGAAGAAATCGTCCACTGTTGTGTACTTCATGTCTGGATAGAGATGGCAGACCTCTGCATGGTGAGGCGGCTCTATTGCGAACTTGAATTGGCATCCATTGATAAAGATGTCATGAGTCAGAGCAGCCACAATGCTTGCAGGAAAAGAACTCTCTATGAACAGAAACAAAAAAAATTAGAAAAATTAGGTTTTAAATTTTCATGGTGCGAAAAATTATTGATAATGATTTGAGACTAACATTTATGTCTTTCTGAATGTGATCATTAAGTTTTCGAATCCCACAAACCATTATCAATAAGAAAACAATCAGCCATTGTAACATTTGTTGTAGCAAGGGCATTGAATAAGCTTAGATATTTAACCATTTTGATATTGGATTCATGGATTCTTTGATTATTTTACCTTTGGCTATTAGCAGGAGATCACCTTCAGAAACTACCACCCTTTTGAGAGTCTTGGCAATCTTCTTCTCCCATATTGCTGCAAGTTCGTTTAGAGACAGAAAGTTTTGGGGTGGTCTGAAGTGAAGACTCTTATTCAGAGTGTGAGGGTCGTCCATGGCTTTGATGGTGTAAGCTCCAATGTCAGAACCGGTAACAAAGTATGCTGCTCAACAATTCAGAAAACAAATAATATAAAAAGAATCAGAAGGGAATGGTGAGTAAGGTGTTGGGTGTGAAGAGGGATCTTTACAATAGGCGTAATATCGTGACAATAAAGGAAAAAATAAAATAAAAATTGAAGAATAGTTGAGATTTTAATCATGCCTTTGACATTGCCTTCTCCATAGATTTCCACCTGGTCCATTGGAGGAGGAAGTTCTGTGGGGTGTGTGTGGTAGTAGTATGGCCAGCCTGCAATGGAGTTGCAGCAGATGTAGGTGTAGGGAATCATGGCCTCCTCCACAGCACGCCTGATTGTCCTCTTGTTCTTGTAGAATGTCAGTGCAGGCTCTGCTGGATCTGCTTGGTCCACATCATGCCCAAATTCAGAGGGAAGAAACCTCTGCGTAGAAGAGAAAAAGGAAAAAAAAAAAAAAACAACAAGTTGTATTCAATTGTTAATGCCCACAGATGGTTAAAAGTAGGTTAATATCATTACAATAGCATTCTAATTATCTATAAAAGGGAAAAAAAAAAATGAAACTAAATACTAAAAACATCCATTCAATAATTTGCCACAGCATGTAGTTAAAACCAGCTGAGCCAATGCATCCACATTTAAATGTTTTGGACTTCTCCGCAAAAGCTTAGTTGTCAAGAGTAAACAGCATAGAAAGAAATTATCCTTTTAAGTTTAGTTTTATATTTACAGCAAGTGGAAAATAATGGCACCAAAATGGCCTGCAATGGACTGCGTGCAAAACAAAAAACAGCAAGTATCAGAGGATCTACTGAAACGTAACATAGAAAGGAATCCATTGATATTGGATAAATGGCAATAATATTTTCAAATCAAACTTACTCTGCCTTGTTACCACAGGCAGGCTGACAACAGTCATAACTAAACAGGACATGCAATCAGCAGAATCAAACCCAAAAAACAAAAGCAATGCCCTATTTTGCTCTGCATTGACCAAGATTGAAACACCCAAATGCAAGCTAAATAATTTACACTAGTTTTAGATGTTAAAATTTATGATTTCCAGTAGCTTTGGAGCTAAAATTGACGATTGAATATTGGACTTAGTTATTGGTTTGAATCTTATAATACAAGATGGGTACATCCTTTCAGGGGGCTAATAATGGTGAACTAGACCCATGACCTAAAAATTGGCTAAGGCCAAGTCTTACCTTAACTGTGCCAACTTCCTTGATGGCATCCACAATTTTCAGCTGCTCCAGAATTTGATCTCCACCCACTACAGAAATCACAATGTCAACCTGCCTTATGGCTCTCACAAGCGAATCATGGTCCTCCAAACACCCCTACAATCCACAATAACCAATAAAAAGGCGGGGGATTAATTGCATGAATGATTTTTATCCAATGTAGACACACAAACACAGTTTTGTCTTTTAAAAACAACATGAACTAAAATTTACATAGAGAACTTGAATTCCAGAATCTGCCAAGTCCTGAACCAGCTCCTTCTTCACAGTAGTGGGACGTATGAGAGCATAGGTGGGATGTCCAAAGCTCAAACTGGCCTCTGTCAAAAACCGCCCGATAAATCCCGTCGATCCAATTATCAACACCTTGGAATTACCCACCTTCTTCTCATTGTAACACTCATAATTCTTCTGAGCATTATTGCTAACACCACCACCAAAGGATATGGTGGCTTCCTCTGCCAAATGGTGTGTAACTTCAGCAGCACTAGCCATTTTTGGGGGACAAAAACAAATTGCTTTTAATATGAAAGAAAAATTCTTTCCGCCAACTTTGCTGAAGAAAAGAGCTATATAAGTCATGTACTGCAATGTGCCCATGATTTTATAAGGCTGGGATTCATCATGTGGAATGGAAGTTAGATAGAGCTACTTTTCTCATCTACCATTCTCATGGAATCAACTATTTCCATGGAAGTGATGCCTTTTGGATTTTCTGTTTTATGGGAGCTGGTTCTGACAGCAAGGATGGCGACCTTTCTGAGGAAAATACGAGGAAGTTGCAGGACGATCCGCATCCTTATCTTCTGCTATAGCAAGGTTAACATTTATTGGGATGTTTGGTGTTAAAGGTAATTTGAGAGGGCGGCTCAAAAGGATTCTGAATATTATATCCTTATCGTTCTTCCAAAAACTTAGATTTAATGTTCTGGTGCTGTAAAACTTTTTGATGGTGTAAAATTTTGGTCTCAGATCAAGGTTGTTGTAAAAAGGTTTTTTAAATTTAAAATAAATAAATAAATAAATCTAAAAATTAAAAGATTTTGAAAAACAAAATTTAATTAATGTTTTTGTTGAAGATCTAACAACACATAACCTTTTATTTTTATTATTATATTATCCATTATACTTCACATTATTTTAATTAATTTTTTTTTAAACGAAATATTAAAATTAAACTCTAATCATGGATTCTTACCGATTTATAAATCTGCATTGATGTACACGTTATTTTAGGATGATTGGATTTAGCTGGATGTTTTAACGTTTGTAAACTTTAAATATAAAAAAGTTCAATTATTTCTTCTTACATTACATTAATTTCAAAGAATCAATGGTTGGATAGCACTTGGAGCACATGGATAGGATTTGTTTTGCACACATGTTTTGAAAATGTTGTGATAGTTGTTATAATTTATTGGAGTGGGCCATTAGTGGCTCAACTTTGTAAGAAGAAAGTCAAGCTTATTGTGCGACATGAGCTTCCGAACATTTGACTAGAATCTTTTCGTGGTTTGTCAAGGGGTTGGCAGCGACAGCGAGGTTGCAAATTAAATTAGCAACATGTTTGATGTTAACCTTCCACAGATTTTTAATGGAAAGTCTGAGATGCACGTTGAATCTGAAGTAGTGTAATTGTATAACCACACTAATGTAGTATAAAGTAGTGTTTGCGTGTGGTTATAATAGGTATTTTACAATTATGGTTTTTAATGGAAAATTGAAGATTTATTTTGAATTAAAAGTTAAGTTTATTAAAATAATATAATTATAATAAATATTCAAAATTTAAATTTAAATATTTTTAAATAAATGATTATGGAAAAATTCTTTTACCCTGTGAAATGTAGAAAGTTAAAGCACGGAAGTCTACTAAATATTAAAAAGGAAAAATTTGAGACGTACGATTTCACGGAACCTTTTATTTTATTAAATAATTTAGCAATAAAAAGTAAACCTATTACCTTTTAAAAAGTAATTTAGGCATTGAAATAGCAATGTGCGTTTTAAAGTGGTTTCACTTGGACTAATACTAAGAGAGTTTTATTAGTTCTTTTCAATGTCTAAGGAGAGAATGACAATTATAGGACTCTTACATGATCATAAAAGAATCTGAAGCATTGTAAATAAAATAAGTTTACTTTTTGGAATATGAATTTTCCACCATGAAACATGTTGTGGATGGTAGCTAGGTTTTGTTGGAGTTTTGGGTATGATTAAGTTAATCATGTTTATTATAAAGGAGTGTCTCATTAGGTTTTTTCAATGTTAAAAGAGAAAATCACAATAATAGGTCTTTCACATGAAAATTTAAAACATTGTGAATGAAATAAGCTTTCTTCTAAATAAGATTGCTTCTAGGAATATGAATTTTTCACCATCAAATATGTTGTGGATGATAGCTAGGCTTTATTGTAGTTTTGGGTATGATAAAGCTAATCATGCTTTTTATAGAGGAGTTAAGACCAATGTGACGTGAGATTTTAAACATGAATGAGAAGATATTTTAGTGGTTTGTTATGATGCAGTGGAAAAGTGGTTGTTAATTCTAAATGCATATGGAATTTCATGTGATTTTTTATTTTTAATTGAAGAGTAGATTGTGTAGTAAATATTAATATGAGTTTGATGATAGATTAAGAGGAATAAAATATCTTGAATTGAGAAGATTTGATGATAAATTTAGCGTAGATTTTGTAGTAAATATCAATATGGATTTAATGGTAGATTATTAAGAACAAATTGTCTTGAACTCAAAAGAGCAAAAAAAAATATAATAATATTTGTTAATGAGTGTTCTTAGAGAAGGCTAATTGGTTTCTTTAAATTTGCTTGTTAAGAAGCAATGGGGTTCTTAGTTATGAATTCAAAAGTCATTCTTATAAATCCATTTATGAGGTTGGATTTGGTGAGAAGAAGTGTTTAGACAAATAAAGAGTTGAAGGATGAATGGATAGAACTTAATAGGAACAATTTATTATTTTGATTGAACTCATGGAAGGCTCCACTAAAATAGTGGTAAAGAATGATAGAGATAATATAATGATGAGTGAGTCACAAGAGAAGTGATATACTAGTTATTTAGTTTCAAAAGCTAACTCTTCAAGCAGAGATAATTGTTAGTGGATATCAAACAAGCATCAAGCAATAGTATGAGTATCATACTCTCAATTGGAAGGAAATATGAGGCACTCTAAGACGAGAGAGAATGTTTGCATGAGATGTTCCCAATGGAGGAGTTCTTAGCCAATGTTACCAATCATGGAGTGTTAATTTCCTTATAAGAAATTAGTGGGTTGTCCTCTCCCTTTTGGTACGGTGTTTGTGGAGCATACTAGTTGGAAAAGGGCTTACACAGTGTTTATAAGGCAATCTCAAACATAAGGATGAAGTAGATAGACTTTCACATAGAACTCAAGCTCATGGTTGAAGGATTTTAGTGGCTTCTATTATGAGGGTAGTTTAACTATTGTTATGCAAGGAAAAGGGGCTCTTGAGATTCGCTCATGACATGTTAAGCTACATTCATTAACAATTAAAACTAAATTAACCACGTTTTAGGGATGGTGCTTGTTTTTTTTGGTAATTATTATAGTAGATTAAAAAAGGGTTTTTATAGAGGATCCCAAAACCTTATGTACAAAATCAGCCTTGCATCATGCCTCCTGGCTTTATGTATAAGCCTATTACAGAAAACGTAACCCCTAAAAAAACCCGATTACATAAGCAATGGGCCTAGGGCATCAATCCCTTGAAACTGAACACCAAAACAAAAATCCCGCCCAACGGTAACAGTAAGCATGAAACAATCCCTGTCAGCGGGAAACAGACAAATAAGAAAGAAAGTAGTTTTGGAGATCCCGCCCAGCGGGGAGTAGCCAAAAACCACCATCGAGAAGATCCCGCCCAGCAGGAAGCAAAGAAAAATCGTTACAATAAAATCCCGCCTCGCGGGAAGTAGTCAAAACCACCACAAACAGTCCCGCCTAGCGGGAAGCAACAAGGAAATCCCGCCATCCGGGAAACCAGCAAAAAAGAAAGGATCCCGCCTCGCAGGAAAACTGGCGGATTTGGCAGATCCCGCCCTGTGGAGAAACCATCCCGCCCACTAGGAAAACATTCCGTTCAGCGAGAGCCATCCTGTAGGAAGCCGACAGCCAGCACAGAGAGGATCCAGCCCATCAGGAAGTGACCAAAGAGTTGCACCACAAAGAACCCGCCCCAAGAAAACAGGAAGAGGATCCCGACGGCAGGGACCAAGAATCCCGTCCAAGCACAGAGCCCGTCGAGGATTCACAAGAAAAAGGGGGAAGCTGTCCAAACCCTAAACCATCACCTCCACCGCACCGAGAAACGCAGGTGACCAGATCCATGCGAATAACCTGCAAAAAACCCCAAGGGGAAGCCTAAGGGAAAAAGGGAAGGGATCCCCAACCAAACAGGGATCCCTGGGAAGCACCAGTCCGAAAAAACAACCAAGGAAACCCTAGCCGGCCGGGAGGGGCACAGATAGTGGAGAAGGATCTCCCCCAGGAGATCATCTGCAAACAACCACTCCCCGGGAGGGATGACCTGGGTTGAACCAGGAACTGGGCAGGAACCAAGAGCCATGGGAGGGGGAGCAGGGGAGGGACGAGAGCCCTCCCCTCTCTCAGATTTTGAAACTAGGGATGGTGCTTGTTATTTTTACATTTTAATTTGATATATTCATATGTCAACCTTATAGAGTATATATCTATATTCATATGTCCATATAAATACTATATGAAATCAAATTATAAGCTAATAATAACCATAAAATTGTATCATTGTACTTGTAACAAAATATCTCAAATAAAAATATGATTTTTTTTTGTTTTCTTTTATTTATATTTAAAGAAAAGCGTAAAATAATTAATAAATTATTATAAATCTATAACTTTATATTGATTTGATTAATGATGTTTTAAAATGTTTTTGAAAATTAATTTTAGAATTTTTTTATTTACATTAGTATTTTAAATTATTTTATAAATTTATTTTTAAAAAATAAAATAAAAGACATGTTGACAAACTTAATTGATATTTATATGCATTTCACGTCCAATCTTTTGTAAGAAAATTAGTTTACGGTGAGAAACTTGAAAAGTGGTTTCCAAGGGTTAGGTGGATTGTTAAGTGCTTGTTTGGTCAGACATTTACCAAGAAGACATTCAAGTTCAAATTTAGAGGTGTTTGTAAAGGTAGTAGTCTGATTTGAATCCTGATCAACAATAACAAATCCGGATAAGTTTGATGAAAGCAACCCATGTGGTTTGAACCATGCAGTTGTCTTTTACTAAAAGTAGTGTGATTGTAGTTTGTGATTGTGACCAACTCTCCTTGTGGTTTGTGATTGTGACCAAAAAAAAAAAAAAAAAAAAAACTTAAAAAGTAGGGTGCAAAAGTTTTCACCATATTTAAAAAAAAAAATTTACAGCGTACCATTTTAAGAAAAACAATTATTTTTAATTTATTTTTGCATAATTCGAGATGGCAAGGAACCTGGATTCAACCCATCGAAAATATGTATAAGTATAAGAAGTATTTACTCAAATAAAAAAAATAATTCCGAGACGCCACGATAGGACCCACAAAGATAAAGACTTAACTTATTTTCGCCGCCGACTAGGTGGGTTATTCGTTTTATTTTAATTTTTTTGGGTTGATGTTACAGTTTAGTGTCGGGGGCTTCTTTATAGCAAAGATTCCCTTGTTATCTCTCTATGTTTATATAAATTAAATTAAAAGAGAATTATAGCGATTTATTATATATTTATAAAATATTTAAAAGAGAATATATGGTTATTTGACTTTAAAAGGTGTATTTATTATAAATTTTATTATAAAATATAAATAAATTTAATTTCATTAAAATAGTTGTTTTACAAGTAATCAAATTGATTAAAGTTAGTTTGATTCTTTCAAATTGTTGGGCATTGTTTTAATATGTTTGTTTAGATAAAATGGTGTTATTTTAAATAGGTTAGAGTGGTAAGGTTAGATTTATACTTGAAAATAACCGTACATGAATGAGTAATTTAATTTAGAGTTTAATTATAAATAATTTTTAATTAGTTAATAATTATTTTTATGTTTAGTTTTTATCTAGTTATACTAAAAAGATTTAGATAGATCATTTTCAATGGACTTACATTTAAGTTTTCATATTTTAAAGAAATAGTTAAAGGAAAATAAAAGTCATTGCTTCTTTTAAAGAACATACAAATTTAAAAGAAATATGTTTAAGTTCAGCCTCATCTTTAGGTTATTATCATCTTTAGATTATTAATAGATTTTAAATTCATTCGTCCTAACTTTATTATATATGTATTTTGATTTCATTTTTAAATAAATTAATTTAATTTTAATATATTAAAAATATATATTTTATATTAAAAATAAATTATTTTTTTATAAATAAAAATATATTTTTTATTAAATAATTTTATTTTATCGTTATAAAAATAATTATATAGGTTTATTGGCGACGTGAATAGTTTAATACAAATAATGTTTATTTTATTTTATTTGGTTGGTGTGAAAAATGTTACTATTAACAAGAGGTTTAAGTTATTTCCTCCTAATCATGATCCTTCATAAAGCCGACAGCTATGATTATCAATAGGGAATTTAGCACACACCCACCCCTCACACACTCGCCATGACCCCTCATAAAGCTGAAAGCTATGCTTATCAATAGGGAATTTAATACAACCACCCATTTGGCTCATGCTGCAGTTTGAACCTTGGACCTCTCAATAAAAAACCAAAACCCGAAATGTTACTGTCCTCGCTTAACATTATAAAATAAAATTATTGAAAATCAATTAAATGAGAACTATGTTTTTAATTTAATAATAATAATAATAATAATAAATTTAAAATTGTTGACAGCCTTATATTGAGAAGCTATAATTGTTGACCGCCTGCACTAAAGAATTTAAAAAAGGCGTAAAACTATGGTTTGAACGAGTTTAGGTTTGAGTTTGAATGACAAAGAATATGGACTATTCATTAAACAAAACATTGTTATCTCACTCTCATGAAAGGAATTTGACCAAATGCATTGCGTGTGAAATGCTAATTTACTCCTTGCTTGCCATTGTCCTCACCAAAAGACGTGCTTCCTTTCCTTTACATATTTTCTAGGATAAAAATTGATTAGTCATTTAAAAAAAAAATTAACTATATTTTTAGTAATATTATATATAAATAATTTTATATAATTTTTAAATTAATTATGTAAATTGAAATAACTTTATTAGATGATGAATGTATTGTTATGCCATTTTCAAATAAGAAATATAAGAGAATTTAGATGGATATGTTAATAGCAAAATGAAATAATATAAAAAAATATATTAATTATAATATTAAATTTATATTTTATAATTTAAATATTAAAAATAAATTAATAATTTTAATTGAATTTTATAATAAAAATATATAAAAATTTGATAAAAGAAAAATTATGGATGATAAAAAAATAAGTTAGAAAGATTTTTTTTTTTTAAGGAAAACATAATATGTAGTAATTATGCTTGGATAGGATTTAGAGACAATAGATTTTATTTAATGTTATTTAATTTTTCATTTAATAATTTAAAATAATAATTTTTAATATTATTTTTAATTATGTGTGTCTAGTTAGGTAAAGTGGTTGACATGAATATTTTTATGAAGAACATTAGTGTTTAATTTTATAATATCTTATGTATGAGTTTTGAATGTTTGACCTTAAAGTAATTAACCCACAATACATGATAGATCTTTAAAATAAACATTACAAGATTTTTTCATATTTTTTTATTAATAATATTAAAATATAAACTCTTTATAACATTTAGATTTTTAAATAGTTTTTTTAAGTAGGATGTCAAGTACAACTGGGCACTACTTGTGTACCCTTCCCTAGTTTGATCTTGGGTCACTTTGATGAGAATCCAAAAATATACCAACTTGCATGTTTTGATAAATATAATATAAATATTTGATCTTGGGTCACTTTGATGAAAATCCAAAGATATACCAACTTGCATGTCTTGATAAATATAATATAAATATATAGAAATAAAACAGGTCCCACTCATATTAAATCATCATCACATAGCACTATAATAACAAAACTTGAATATTATATGTATAGTTTAGTAAAATTTAGATTTAGATGAGAATCTATTTATTTTTATTTTTATTTTTTTTCAAAAAATTCTTTGCAAAGCAGTTTTGGTCTAAGTGACCAAGAACAAGGGGTTCTACACTGTCAAAGTCACTTTGGGCCCGCACCAACAGTATCAATTGAATTTTGGATACCCAATTCAACTTTTTAGTAAAGTGGAGATTCGAACCTAGTTCTCCCTTAAAGGATTGCCCTCTCTCCAACTCACCTGCAACATCTCCGTGGATGAAAATCTAATTAAATTAACCTTGTAACATTTAATAAAACCTTACCAATTTTATACTATTAATAAAAACTAATATAATATAATAAATTGTATTTTATTATATAACTACTTTTAAAGTCATTCATTTAATCATAAGCACATGCAGGCTAATTTCACTTGCCAACTGTTCAACACAAATCTTTTAATAACCTTGAATCTTGAATGAAGACAATCCATGCATACAATTAAATTAATCTCAAATCATTTGTGCATGTGTTCTATAAATCCAAACATACGTGAAAGGTTATAAACCTTTGTGAGTAGTTATACCAAACTTTGAATGAATGATGATTTGATTTTTCAAAATACCTCACATCCATTTCTATCATATAAAAATAAGATAGAGATGCCTCGCTGAAATGAAACATCCCCAGCAACAAGACACGTTCAAAAGAAAACAATTAAATCAATTCAAAATTGAAAATGAAAGAAATGTTTCCACAAACAGACAAAATGAATTTTTGAACATCCAATAAAAAAATATATAATAAAGATTCGTATGTATGTATTGTACGTAAGTTGTTTTTATTTTTTAATTTAAACATATAAAAAATTAGAGGTTTACCATTGTAAAATATGTTTATGTTCTTGATAATTTAAATGATGGCGTTTATAATGATGTCATGATGTTGCCTTATTTTTAGATAATAATTCTTTTGAAAATATGTTATTTTATTAATAAAAAGAATTAAGTATAAGATATTAAACAATAAAAAAATGGTTATTATATGATAATGTAATATTTTAATGATATGGTTATATTAAGACAACTCAAAATTCAAAATTAAGAGGTTTTTAAAAAGTATAAAATTATCATCACCAAGTAATAGTAATACTACTTGTATAAAGAGAATGTTGAGGACCAACACCTCTCTAGCCTTGGTGTAGTCTTCATTAAGATTTCTAGCTAAAACCATCTCCTTCATGCTTCACTTTTGTTTTTTATTGAGCAAAGTCTTGACCTCTTGGGGGAGATGGCCAAGGTAGGGGAGGGAAACTTGTTAGAGATCCCCAATGAATCTCCAATCTACAAAGGTCTAAAGTGGTCGATAGGGGAGTTTGAAACTCAAAATGCAAATGCTCATGTAGACATGGATATCAAACTATAAATAATATGAGTATGAGGGTGGTTGTTGCTATAATATTTGCATTAATCCGCACTAGGTACCTTACTAGCAAGTTCCCTCAATCCTCAAAAGGACGTCTAGGGTTCAAGCTTGGTGGCCTACGCCGGATACAAAAAACCCTCAAATAGTTAATTAAACATTTTTAATACCAAAAAATAATATATTTGTATTATAACAAGGAGCAAGAGTCATTTTGAGTAGACTAAGAACGCTCCTTTGGAGGGACCCAAGCAACTATGCATGAAACATTTCCTTAGTGTGCAATAAGATCCTATAGATGCTAAAGCACAAGTTCATCCTTATAGGTTTGGTTATGATTTTCGATCAAAATAGACATAAGAACAATATTGTTGTCATTATATGATAAGGAATTAGCTTATCATTGAAAAAAATATTTTTATTACAAGTTTTCCAAATATTGAAGAGGATCTCATCTCTACAACCATCCTAATTATTAATATAAGTTATAGCACAAAAAAGTAGTCTCCCAAGGAGATTCATTATAGAAAAAGGCTCAAGATGGTAAGGGCCAAAGATAAACCTTAACCAATACTAGGATTCCTAAGTTTTGGTACAAAACCAAACAAGATGGTTAATGGCCTTAGGTCAGAGCAACCAAATCACAAAGGTTAAGCCAATTCCATATGGAATAGTCTTGACTATTTACCCTAAAGGTAAGCCTTGAAAAAGTAGTCACAATAGAAAATGATCTTTATTGGGATAAATAAGACAAGCCTACAGTTGAGTGAGCCTCATGAACCAAGTCATTTAGGGAAAGTGGGATCCTTAATGACGATTTAACTTATCCCTCTTGAAATTAATAGGGAAGACCAATAGAGGGTACAAGAAATTTAGATAGTATTTTAGGAAAGGTGTTTCAATCTTCCAATTCTAGTCTCTCCACCATTTAGTTACATGCATAACATCCAACTTATGTAAATATTTTTATGGTATGAGACTTGTAATCTCCTCTAGAATATGTTTATCCTTAGGACTATGACAAATATTCATCTTTAATAATTTCCATAAATATTTAAAAATGATTCTATTATAGGTCCTTGATCATGTGTATTCTATTTTTAAATACATAAAGGGGTTTAGAATGAGAGCTCTTTATAATAGGTTTGTTATCACAAATAATTACAAGCTACCACCAAATGGATTCTCAATTTAAATTCATCCATAAATAAAAATTATCCCCATCCCTTTTGATATGAGACTTAACCTTCTCCCAACCCTTTCCTATACTTCAATATTCCCTATCTTATTTGGATTAGAAGTTATAAAGAGATATGAAGATCAAAGCCCTTCTATCAAGTTTTTATCTAAGTGGATTTGGACATGGTATAATATCAAAGAAGCATTTTCTAAGCTTTTGGGAATTAGAGTGCTCTAACTCCCATTTAGAACATAACATCAAACCTTGTTGGTATCAATAATACCCATACCACCCTAGGACCGAGAAAACAATAGATTTATCATGTCAGTTTATGGAATCCCCTCTTGCTATGGTCCTTGGCTTATAGAAAGTATTTGAGAAGTTTTAAAAGCTAGTCATAGGTGCCTTTAGAGGGGGGACAAACATGAGGAATACTAAAGGGCGAGTAGTCATGAGGACTTTGAATCATACTTCAAACTTTCCATTTAGGGTGTGATATTTAGTAACTCAATATAAGATTTTATTTTCAATGTAGTCAAGGACCCTTTTCCATCTCATAAAAATAAAGTTCTTAAAGGTAAATAAAATACCTAGGAACTTAAAATTTCTCTAGGATAGATCTATTTTCAGTCATACATAATTAACCATAGAGGCATATCAAAATAATACAGTCTATATCAATAGGTTTCACCCCATTATATGCTAGAGACATGGAATTTGTAAAAGGTATCTATAAATTTTATGGTATCTATGGTTGATTGCTCATCCTTACTTACAATGAAGAAATATTCTTCAACTAAGTGGCCATTAGGCATATGTTATTAGCCACTAGGAAGGGCAATTTTTATGATGAGGTTGAGAGAGGTTTCCTTGGTAGTTACGTAAGCAAAGCTCTCCACAATTAGGACATAATATTAGCATACAAGTGGGAAAACTTGTTTTATGAAGACTTTGTAAACTCTAATGTATAGGGATTACACCACATTGATCATGAGATATGAGTTGAATTCAAAAAAGTATTTTAATCCTACATGGAAGGGACCAAGCCAAAGTTATTGTAACATGACCAATATTTTGGTCCACTCGATTCAATCATAGGATTTCTCCATGTTGATTAAAAAAAGATTTTTTATTTGGAAGCATGATCCTATTGTAGTCCTTCCCATATCACGATATGATTGTGAAGGATGTACCGTTTATAATAATTATTTTCTATCTAGGATGAATAATGATAGGGAGTAGGAAATATATATAATTGTTAAGAGCTTTATCCATAATATTATAGGTGATATTTAATAGTTGATTAGATACCAATTGATAATGAGCTCTTGGTCCCCTCCCCTAGGAATAAATTAAATGTTACTTTATTGATTTGGATTCTTGTAAAGGATTTTCATAGAGCATCTTTTTAGACATGGAGGAGGTCTTGTCTAAAAAATATCCAACATGCTTTGTCAAAATTACATGGGAACGCATCCAACCTAGGGTACTTGGTATTGGCCATCTATAGAATCACCTTATGAAGCTCTTTTAGAGTTAACCAAGCATCATACACTACATGTGCAATAGGGATATATTAGAAGGAATAACCTCTAAGCATTAATAAAAAGCATAGATTTTTTTCTTTTCAATATTCTAGAATTTAAATACCATATCTTAATGGCACATGAAGGTGATAAAGATCCTTGATATAGTAGAGAGTTTGCTAATTTATGCCACTTGGATTGCCTAAATTTTATCAATAGAGTGGTAAGACTTAAGGAATTTGAGTAATTTCATAGAATATGTATCCTCCATATTCATTCAATGAAGTTGCATTTGTAATTGGGTCTTTCTATAATTCCATGCCTTTAAGGTCCTAATCTGACTTCAAATCACTAAAGAATTAGTTGAAATGAAGAGTCAATCTTCTGTGTGTTTCTAGATATTTTATATAGGGTATCACATTTACTATGTCTAACTATTTTTAACTTAGATAATTTATACCATATTTATAGAGAAAATAGGTTCTTTGAATAATTTATTCGAGCCACCATTCAATACAACCCTCCATGCCACATGACCTAGGACTTATTATCTTTATGCTTAAAAAATGAAAATATTAAAATTCCTTAGAGACTGCTAATATTTTGTAGGCTTTTGTTCGATACTATCAATAGGTTTTCAAAGCTCAAGATCCTTCCTTTCCTCATGACCATGCTTTATAGTAGTGTGTTAGTGTGGTTTGTTGTTGGTTCTCTACCTCTCAACATGCCCTTTGTGATAGTTTTCTATCCAAGGATGATATCTAGGATGTTGTCATTTCCATGGACAAAGGTAAAGCTTGAGGCTATGATGGATTCCCCTATAAATTTTACAAAGTCATTTGAGATATTGTGGGGCTTGAATTAAACCAATTTTATCTTGAATCCCTCAAATAATTTCTAAATCTAGAAACCCCATATATATCTATAATTGAAGATCAAACACTTTTCTAAATGTGTCCTATAATATTATATCCAAATCTCTTGCTCTTAGGCTAAGGTATCTTCTCCTTCTCATCATACACCTAGAGCAAACTAACTTTATTAAGAATAAATTAACATATCCTAGACAACAATATTATTGTATGGAAAGGGATGGAGTGGGTGAGGCAATCACAATAGAAGGTCATGTTTTTGAAAATTTATTTTGTGAAGGCCTATGATAGGATTGGATGACTTTTCATTTTGGAAATGTTGTAGGAATTAGGGATTGGACCTAATTTATTAAGCACTATTAAAATGATTTTCTAGATACCTCTACTTGTATTGCTATTAATGGTAGGTAGTCCCCCTCTATTGGCTTGCACAGATCATTTTTTTGAGGATGCCCTATTGACCCAAAATTATATATTTTGGTTGCCCAAGGGTTTGGCTATCTTCTAGAAAATGTTATTTAAGGGTTGGATGAAAGGGATAGCCCTTTCGGACACTTCTCAGTAGCTAGTTAATGGGAACTTTGTAGATAAATTCTTTCTCACTCTTATCAAGAAGAAGGATAAAATTGATCATGCATTGTAGTTCTTAGACATGTTCTATTTAACATATGGATCTAATATCCAATGATAAAATACCCTGTGTTATAGGTAATCCTTCCTATTGAAGCCCTACTAGCTCAATGGATATGGCTAGAAGTGGATCCAACATGAAGAAATGTTCAAGTTCGCAAGTATTCCTTTTACTTTCTAATCGTCATCCTCTACACTATGGGAATACAGAGTTGATAGAGTGGGAAAAAGAATTATAGAATTTTTCTCTAAGATTTTGGTTGCCACTTATGTTTATTACTTTTCACGTTGGCCCCCCTCAAAAGTTTCATACCAGAAACTAGAGAAACTTCTCCAAGATTTTTTTAGATCTCTTTATAGGGGAGGAAATGTTTCCATAGAGTAGCCTAGGAGTTATGTTGTCTTCTAAGGGACCTAGGAGGGCTAGTTCTTCTAGAATGTTAGTGAATATTACATTATTTGGTACATGCAATTGTAACCCCATGGTACCTTTATAATACAAATGTAAATATGTAATAGAGTAGGGTTTGTGTCTATCATTTAGATAAGTGATTTATATTTTCCTTTTATGTAAGTGTCTATGTGTGTGATTTGTAGAAGTATCATGTAAGAGTACAATATGTAGGATATGCACAAGTGTCATGTAATTAAGAGTGTAAGTGTATATTAAGAGAATGTGCAAAAGTGTCATGTATGTAAGTGTGCAAATTTGTAATGTAAGGATGTGCGCAAGTGCCTTAGGAGTGCATATAGTACAGTGAGTCATGTATAAGTGTGCAAGTGTCATAGGGTTACAATATGCATGTAAGAATAGAGTGAAGAGTCTAGTATGCAAGTGGAAAGATGAGAAGCCAAAGTTCAATAATAGGAAAGGTTGCATCTCCTAGATATGTGAGGAGTATAATAGACAAGTATTGAGGAGTTATATTACTATGTCTATATTGTGGATATTTTTCTCCATACGATGTAAGGAAAAATGGTTTGTAGCGATCACCACATAACAAGCATTGATAATAAAGCTTGTATACATATTTTGAGCAATTTTATTGTAAGTATTCTTCATGCATGTACATGAATGATTTTGGCCATTTAAATTTATATTTGATATTATAAGTGAATGTTATTTCATTATTATATTGGCCTAAATATATATTTGATTGCTCATATATATAATTCTACTCTTGATTATTGATATTTTAACCTATAATATTGTGGCTTATTTATATTGGGACTTGTGATATTTTGAGGTAGTTAGGATTAAAATCCAAAATTAGTATAAGATCTACTAATTAACTCTATCTATTTTTTATAGAGTTATATTTCAAAACCACCATAATATTAGAGTCTATCCACTTTGTAAGCAGTGTAGACTTGGACTGTATTTTAAAATGTTTGATTGAGTAGATATTGAGGGGACAGGTAAAAATCACCCTAATTTGGATGCTAGAGTATTTCCACTTGGTTCAAGGACAACCAGTGAAGAATAGGACTCACCTTGAATATATTGAGGCCCAACTCAACAGAAAGTTAGATATGAGGGGACATTCAAAGTCAACTTGATAATATTTTTATTCTCTAAAAAAGAGGAGAATCATTTTAATTTTAGGTTTGACCTAAGATTTTAGAGATATATTTTAGAATATTGAGAATCATCATAGCTTCTAGATATTGAGAAGCATAAAATCTTCTAGAGATAGCTAAGTAGTATAAACTTCTATATACCAGTAGAGTACAGAGAAGAGAAGTAGTATAATATTCTTGAGAATAGACAAGATATTAGTACTAAGAAGTACAAAGAATAAGAATCTAGGGATAAGGAAATATAAATGCTAGAGAAAAGTTGATGTTTTGGTTAATAACCAAAAAGATCAGGCTGACTAGAAATTCTAAATATATTTCAATATTGATCTTAGAATTAGTATTACTTAAATTTTAAGAATGCATTCATTTTTTAGTTATTAAAAGAGCTATTTTGAAAAGTAATAAATAAAGATACTAGAGAATGATAAGCACTATCAAGAAGTGATATCATCCAAAGGATATTTGGGAATGATAAGCATTATCATTCGAAGGTGAGAAAGAAACTAAGAGCTATTAAGATATGTTATCATTCTAAATCTACCATAATAGTAAAGGGAATAGTCTTTCCAAAATACCACCATCAATGAGAATCAAATAGTTAAAATATACTATCTTCCTAAAACACCACCATCAGAGAGAACTAGACAAAAAATTTAGCACTATTTAGAGTGTCACTTGTACTGATATTAGGATAGGGAAGTGAGTGTTATCCATAGCACCACCTTGTATTTACGTTCAAGCACTGTTACCAAAGATGAATAACATATAAAATTTTTATCACCAGAGATGATTACCATCTAGAGCACCATTTAGACATGCAAGCACTATCATTTAAGACAAGAACCATTCAAATTATCATTTGGATGTATAATTTCTATCACCAAGAAGGAACATGAGAGTAGAATGAGGATGCAGAACATTCCTCATAGTAGAGTGAATGAAGAGCACAAAAAATATGAGAGGAATTCCAAGCATTTAGAAATATGAGCATTGGAAGAATAATTCAATAAATTTACATGCTAACCAACACCTAGATTACCACAATATTAAAGGAGCTAATTCCATTGACCATAAAAGAAGTTATAGGACAATTTCAAGATTGCAGGAAAGTAGAAAGGAAAGAAGCACATGAACTAGAGGCCAAAGAAGAAGCTCAAGCAATTCATGAACAAGATAACGAATATGCAAAGTCTGAAGAACCAAAGAATAGATATGGATAACATAGAGCGAAACTCATGAATGAAGTTAAAAATAAATCTCAAACAAAGCTTCATGAACAATGCAACTTCACATGAATATTTACGACTAAATTCTTCAATATGCAAATAATGTAATACAAATGGGTGTTGGAGAATATTACATTATTTGGTACATGCTAATGTACCCGCATGGTACCTTTATGGTACAAATATAAATATGTAATATATTAGGGTTTGTGTCTATATTTTAGATGAGTTATTTATGTTAATTTACCTTTTATGTAAGTGTCTATGTGTAGAATATACATAAGTTTTATGTAAGAGTGCAATATGTAGGATATGCACAAGTGTCATGTAAGTAAGAGTGCAAGTGTGTATTGATATATTATACACAAGTGTCATGTATGTAAGTGTGTAAATTTATAATGTGAGGATGTGTACAAGTGTCTTAGGAGTGCATGTAGAAGAGTAAGAGGCATGCAAAAGTGTGCAAGTGTCATGGGTATGCATGTAACAAGAGAGTGAAGATTCTAGTATGCAAGTGGCAAGATGAGAAGCAAAAGGTCAAGAATAGAAAAAGTTACATCTCCTAGATATGTGAGGAGTGCAATAGATAAGTATTGTAGAGTCACATTACTATGTCTATTTTATGGAGATAAAGGTTCGTACGATATAATCACCACATAACAAGCATTTATAATAGAGCTTATACAGAAATTATAAGAAATTTTATTGTAAGTATTCTTCATGCATGTACATGAATGATTTTGGTCATTTACATTCGTAATTGATATTATAAGTGAATTTTTTTTATTATTATATTAGCCTGTATATATATTTTATTGCTCATATATATAATTCTACTCTAGATTATTGATATATTGACCTATACTATTTTGGCTTATTTATATTGGGACTTGTGATATTTTCATATAGCCTTAAAATCCAACAATGGTATCAAAGCTACCACTTAAATCTATCTATTATTTATAGAGTTATATTTTAGGGCCACCATAATATTGGAGTCTGTCCACTTTGAAATCAGTGAAGACTTGGACTCTATTTAAAAAGGTTTGATTGAGTAGATATTGATGGGATAAGTAAAAGTCACCCTAATTTGGATTCTAGAGTCTTTCCACTTGGTTTAAGGAAAACCAATGAAGACTATGACTTATCTTGAATAGAGTGAGGGTCAATGTAAAATAAAGTTGGATGTAAGAGGACATTCAAAGTCACCCTAATAATAGTTGGATTCTCTAGAAAAGAGGAGAATTATTTTACTTTTAGGTTTGATCTAAGATATTAGAGAGATATTTTATAATATTGATAAGCATCATATATTCCAAAAATTGAGAAGCATCGAAGCTTCCAGATATTGAGAATCATCATAACTTCCAAGAGATTGAGATGCATCAAAGCTTCCAAAGATAGAGTAGTATAAGCTTACATAGATCAACAAAGTACAAATAAGAGAAGTGGTATAAGCTTCCTAAGAATAGATAAGATATTAGCACTAACAAGTATAGAGAAGAAGCCTCCAAATATCAGGCTGACTGGAAATTCTACATATATTTCATTCTTCACCTTAGAATTAGTATTATTTAAAGTTTAAGAAGGAATTCATTTTTTAGTTATTAAAAGAGTTATTTTGGAAAGTAAAAAATAAATCTACTAGATAATGATAAGCACTATCAAGGAGTGCTATCATCCAAAGGATATTTGGAAACAATAAGCACTATCAAGAAGTGTTATCATCCTAAGGTGAGAGAAAACTAAGAGCCATTAACCTAGGTGTTGTAGGTGAGTTGGAGAGGAGAGGACAATCCTCCAAGGGAGGTCCCAGGTTCGAATCTCCACCCTACCAAAAATTTGAATTGGGTACCCAAAATCCAATTGATAATGTTGGTGCGAGCAGGTCGGGTGCGACTCCTAGGTGACTTTGATGGTGTAGAATCCCCTGTTCATGGTCTCTCAGACAAAGGGGGCCCGCAAAGGGTTTTTCGCTTTAAAAAAAAAAGTAAAGGGTGTAGTCTTTCCAAAGTTCCACCATCTGAGAATTAAAGGGCATTGTATTTATAAAGTTCCACCATTAGAGAGAACTGTACAGGGATTTAAATGCTATTTAGAGTGTCATTTGTAGTGATATCAAGACAAGGAAGTGAGCACTATCCATAGTGCCACCTTAAAATTAGATTCATGTGATGTCACTAGAGATGAGTCCCATCCAAAAGCATTATTACTAGAGATAAGCACCATCTAGAGCATCATTCATACATGCAAGAACTATCACCTAATATGATCAACATATGGAGCATCATTCAAACTTGAAGTATTATCACCAGGAAGACACCTAAGATCAGAAAGAGGATGCAAAAAATTCCTTATAATAGAGAAAACAAAGAGGGCAACAAATATGAGAGTAATTCCAAGCATTTTCAAATATGAGTATTGGAGAAATAACACATTAACATTGCATATTGAACAACACCTGTATTACCACAACATATAAGGAGGAGCTATTTTCATCAACCATCACAAAATTTACAAGACAATATAAAGAT
This sequence comes from Wollemia nobilis, assembly GCA_028583015.1. Classification (NCBI taxonomy): domain Eukaryota; kingdom Viridiplantae; phylum Streptophyta; class Pinopsida; order Araucariales; family Araucariaceae; genus Wollemia; species Wollemia nobilis. Next base: position 3,600,030 of record JAQPPZ010000375.1, on the reverse strand, counting down.
TGCAATAAAATAGAAAGGAAATAAGCACATGAACCAAAGGTTCAATCAATTCATGAATAAGATAATGAATATGCAAAGTCTAAAGAACCAAAAAATGGAGATGAAGGAGAACCCATAGCAAAAATAAAGAATGAAGATGAATATGAATATTAAATAAAGGTTCATGAACAATGCAAAGTCACATGAATATTTTAGATCGAAGATGAATATTAAAGACTAAAGTCTTCAATAACCAAATAATGTAATACAAGGGGTGTTAGAGAATATTACACTATTTGGCACATGCAAATGTATCCCCATAATACCTTAAAGATATAAATATAAATATGTAATATATTAAGATTTGTGTTTATATCTGAGATGATTGATTCATATTTCCCTTTTATGTAAGTGTCTATGTGTAGGATATGCACAAGTTTTATGTAAGAGTGCAATATGCAAGATATGCACAAGTGTCATGTAAGTAAGAGTGCAAGTGTATATTGAGATAATGTGCACAAATGTCATGTATGTAAGTGTGTAAATTTATAATATGAGGATGTGCACAAGTGTCTTAGGAGTGCATGTAGGAGAGTAATATTCATGTAGAAGTGTACAAGTGTTATAGAGTTAAAGTATGCATGTAAGAAGATAGTGAAGATTCTAGTATACAATTGGAAATATGAGAAGCAAAAGATCAAGAATAGGAAAGGTTGCATCTCCTGGATATGTGAGAAGGGCAATAGACAAGTATTTAAGAGTAACATTACTATATCTATATTTGATGTGGGAAAAAATCATAATAAATGACACAAAATGACACAAATAAAAATTGAAAATTGCATTAATCAAAAATATATATATATGTATGTCTGCATTTACAATTCAGAATTTAATTCGCTCGATCCGTGTGAGTATTAAACACCATATATCATGATCCATGTGAGTAGGGGTAACATTATATAATATAATATTAATCCCTATAATTCCTCCCCACCGTAGAAGCATTAGTCTCTAATGCTCTTGGAAGAGGAGAAAATTTGTTAGCCATCTGAGTGTGAGCCTGATGCATAAGTTGGTGCGAACTAATGGAAGGTAGTTGTTGAGGCTAGACTACCAACGACTAAGATTCTTGTAAGGTGGAAAATGTAGGATGCTAAGTAGTGGTGACCAGATCTAGAGCTATAGTAGAATCTAAAACTGGAGGAGGAGGAGAAGGATCAATAGTAGTAATATGAACTATTTTAGGTGCCACATAGATAGGTACCGGTACAATAGGAATAAATGCTAGTAAAATCTAAATTGTGGGAACCAGGGTAGGTACCACAAGAAAAAATATTGGTAACAACTAAATTATAGGAACCAATGCTGGTACAAACTAAATTGGTGGATATGTAGCAGGAATATGTGTGTGATGAACCTGGGAGTGAGTTGTGAATAGTGCTCATGCTTGTGTGTCCACTTGTTGATGTGTGCTAAAAATTAAGGTAATTTTTCATGCCTGATGCAAATTAGTGTGAGCCTGATGTGGAGGGAATTGAACACTTCGAATAAGAAAATTTTGGTTCTCATGTTGAAGGGTGTAGGTATTGTTATAGGCATCATATTGATCTCTCTTGTCATATTGATAATTTTTTCTTAAGAACAAACCACAAAATAAAATAAGAGTTACATCACATGTGATAGTGTCTATATACTTAGACCCAAAGGCGAAAGATAAAGTGCATATTTTTGTGATTCGAGAAGTAGTAGTATTGTCATTCCAACCAAGGGAGTATGGAGAAGGATTAGGATGGGTGGAAATATGCAAATTATTAACAATGGACTGCACAATCAAGTTCTTTTGCAAGCCATTATCGATGATATAATCAACTAAAAAACTAGGTGTTAAATGAGCATTAGTAACAAACAGGTTCTCACGATCTCCAATAAGAGAGTGATGGTTAAGTAAGGTGACCTTGTTTAGTCGACCTTCTAACTCAAGATAAAAACAATATTCCCTAGAATTTTGGATGGGGTTTTTGGGAGTCCCCTCCTCAAAAAATGACTCCTCAAAGGGTTCTATCATAGATGCTTGGACAAACAATTATTTTTGTTGATATTTCTTTAATTGGGGATATTCTAATTTGTCATACCCACTTCTTTTACAATAGTTACAAATTTGATACCTGTAATAAGAATATGAAGCATGAAAGGCAGAATAAAAGAAGTTAGTGGGAGTGAGAAGAGAAGAAGAAGTATAATAATGGGAAGAATATTATAGAGGTTTATGCAGTGGTGGCGTGGAACCCTTTGAAGAGTGTCTAGCCCCTATGTAGCATGCTAAAATATTCTCCTAGGTGAGTTGTGCATGATTGAAGAAGTCATATGGTGTAGTATAAGGAGTGTATTTTAACTCCCAATAAAACTTTGCAAGGAGACCACTTTTGAATTTGGAAATCAATACATCATCAGGATCTGAGATGCTAAGTAAAACTTGAAGGTAGTTGAAATGATGAATGATATATTGTACAAATTACCTCTTGCCCTGATGAATGCATAGCCATTCATTCAGTAAGTCCTCATAATTTTATGGATAAAATGTAGCCTTCAAGACTTTGACCATCTCCTCCCATGTACAAATTGGATTTTTGCATTTGGAAATGAGGACTTTGGTAATGTTGGAAATTTTGAGCTTTGCAAATATAATTTTTTCATCATCAGGGGTGTGAGTATATTCAAACTAGATCTCCATGTCAAGGATCCAGGTATTGAGTACATTAGGGTCTCAAAGCCTTCATATATTTTTAATTCACACCTTGGACGAGGAGGATGGGAGGAACATTAAAGGTTTTTACTTCCAACAACAATGCTAACAATGGTTAATGACATTTAAGGGAAAGCAATTACATGGCCTGCATAAAATTTTTAATGGTATTTAATGGCAAGAATCCAATGGCTAGATAACAAAAATAACTCAACATGGAAGGATGGCATGACCGAGAGGAATTCCCAACAACGAGGTAGACACAAGGAAATAGGAATGTGTGCATGAGTGATGGAACACGTGTCGAACGTGGGACTAGTATAGTCAATGATTCATGTACAAGTTTGAATGATGTGGTAGAGGTGCTAGATATGATGAGCAAGAGGGTAATACCATATAGGGTGGTTGATCGGGAGAAGGAGGGTCAACATGATATAGATGTCGTAGTGATAATCATAAGGGTGGACATGGTGGAACAAGGGAAACGGACATAAGGATGATCGAGAATTGGGATTGAGCATGGGAGTCATGGCTCGAATGATGACACAAAACAGATAATAGACCAGGAGCTAGGTGCGATGGTAGGCATATGACAGAGGCAAGGGAGTAGGTGACATCAAGCTATGAAAGTGATCAAGGGTGGAGACACATCGAACAGAGCACTATTCAATAGAACTAATGCAAGGTAAAATGCTATGGGTAAGATAGGGGAAATAGCCAGTGTAAAGCTGGCTATTAGACAATGTGAGACATGACGTACAAAAAACACAAAGGTTTAGCAATGGTGGAGATGTGGGATATTGCAAAATGAACACCAAAACACTAAAAATGGTGTGAAGTCCACCGAAAACATGGAAAAGCATAAAAAATTTTGAATGCTGCCAGAAATGTGTCGAAACCTTAGGAAATGGGTTTTAATATTTTTTTCTTGGTTTTTTGAATGATCTAGAGAAATATGTGTCATGTTGAAATTTTTAAGCTCACTGTGAAGCTGATAGAAATAATGGAGTTCCTAGGGAAGATCATGTGTAGCGGTCAAAATGAGTGTTGATATTATGGAAGGATGCAACGTAAGCTAATGTGATAGGCAGTAGCGAGGAAGTATCAATCGACATCGTAATTTATAATAGGTGGAAATATTTCTCGTCAAATTTGATGTATGCATAGGAAAATACGTAGAGCACTCATAAAAAATGGGAAATAGTTGCTCAAAGTGAATGCATGATAGAAGCAATAATGTAGCAATAGATCTCTACCAGGATGAAAGATAATATTTGGCGGCTCCAAAGATAATAAAGTGAGATTCACCAAAATCATCGAATGCACCAATAGTCACACAGAGTTGGGCACCAAAATTTTCTTTGAAATAGTAGATAGAGCCACCAAAAAAGATAGTTGTGATGGTAAAATGTGGAGAAACAATAGGAAGGGTAGATCATGCAAAAAAGGTGAAATTCCAGTGGAGCAAACTGGAGGTAGCGATGATTAACTCAAGCATAGAACTTGTTCGATGCATTAGAAGGACACTGGTAGGACGTTCGATGTACCACCAACAAGATATTTCATCCACAATGGTAGTCGTTGAATTGAAACTAACTAGAAGGATCCAAATGCAAAGATATATGCTTGGATTAAGAGCTGAAGGTCAGAGTCAAAGAGACCCAACTAGTTGAGGATCAGGAGTCAAAGGGAGCCCAGCTAAGATTTTTTATGAATGGAAGTGCTTGAAGGTGTCTATGAAATGAAAATAATGTTCACCACTCAAGATATATGGGTTCGTTTTCTCATTCATTTCTAAACCAATATGATCTTAGAAAGAGGATACTCTCCAAACCCTTGCACCTTGATCTGATACCACTGATGTGGGAAACACTCTTAATAAATGACACGAAATGGCACAAATAAAAATTGAGAATTGCATTAATCAAAAACATATTTATAGGTATGTTTGCCTTTACAATTTGACATTTAATACACACGATCCATGTGAGTATTAAATGCCATATATCATGATCCATGTGAGGAGGGATAATATTATAGAATATAATATTAATCCCTATCAATATTATAGAGATAAAAATCCATATAATATAAGGATAAATGGTCTATAGCGATCACCACATAACAAGCATTGATAATAAAACTTGTATACAAATTTTGAGTAATTTTATTGTAATTATTCTTGTATAGAAGGACCCCCATAACATCTAGTCATCAGGAGCTCCTTGGCCAAAGGAGATACAAGTTGAACACATCTACACCAATGACCCTAATTTATAGAAATATGGGACCATATTAGAGCACTTCAAATATCCAACCATGTACATCATCCAATATTGAATCAACAATAAGTGTTAGGTGTATGATGCAAGAAAATATTGATGTGCATTAAGGTTGTTATGGCTATTATATCTCTTATCTATGACTAGTGATCTTAGCACACAATAAGATCTATACCCTTGTACCTAGAGCTATGATACAAAATTTAATGACCCAAAATTTAGCTACAATAAAATACATAGAAAGAAAAAAAAATTACTATGGAGAGGGATCCATAAATTCCTAATCAACTTTTAACTGATCTATTATTTAAATCCCTTAAGTTTCTTGAAGAGCTAAATCTCACTAGATATCCTAACACAATTCTATATGTGTAGGTGTATTATGTGTTACTGCAAATAATTTTATTCTTCTCATCACCCTTGATGAGCTAAAATTATCACCTTCAACCAATCAAAGGTATACGCCCATCTCCATACCATACACAAGCTAGTATGTGTAGGCATGCTATGCATATTACAGGTTAAGCTATCCATATCGTCTCCATGATGAGCTATCTTAACTTAGATTTAGTATTTCTCTAAACTTAGTTATCATTCTCCCTAAGGGGTGTTAATCCCTTAGGTCCACTATGTTCACCCTAAGCGGTCTTAATACCTTAGGTCATCCTCTAACTTCACCCTAGAACTCGTTACTTAATTTTATATTGTTTAAAAATAAAACAAGGATAACTCTAGATACCAAATATAACAAAACATAATTCATAAGCATACAAAGATACTAGAAGAGAAGCAACATTTAAAGAAAATAAAAATTAATTGAAAGGAGTTTAAATACAAAACATAAATAATCTAAAATGGTAATTTAGAGGTACATCATCCAATCAATAAGAAATTATTACATGTAAGCAGGTATGGTCAAACTTCCATACTCTCAAAGAATAATATATTACATCAATTTCATCAGGGAAATCTCCCCACAAATATTCTATTCTAGCATAAGTAAATCATTTACAAGTAGAATCAACTAACACATTGGTTCCAATTGCCTCCTTGGTCCTCCTCAGCTCCCATCGATCATTTGAGGATAATACGGGATCAGGGCACTCATGGTTCTATAATAGACATGCTCTAAATGCATCTACTATACTTATTGACAAATCCTAACTATACAATCAAATCAAAGTATCTAACCATCTATTGTATAGTTGATATCTTAATACCATAATTTTTATTTCCCCACTCATTGTCCCATGAAAGTCTTTCAACAGATGCAACTAGATCATAGGTCCTACTTTAATCAATTTCTTTTCAACCCTTATTCAACAAATTAAGTCCCATACCTTTAATTTTTAAATAAGCTAGGTTCTTTATTTCATAAATCAAGTCCTATTACTTAATTCATAAAGTAATCATTCCCTTCATTTCATAAATCAAAGTCCCATACCTTTAATCTATAAAATGAACCATTCTTTTCTTTACTTAATAAATCAAAGTTCTATTTCTTAAATTTAATAAATAAAATATACTTTTCCTTTACTTAATAAATCAAATACCCATACCTTCAATTTAATAAATAAACTATTCTTTCTTTTACTTAATAAATTAAAGTTCCATCTCTTCAATTTAATAAATAAAATATACGTTTCCTTTACTTAATAAATCAAAGTCCCATACCTTCAATTTAATAAATAAACTATTCTTTCTTTTACTTAATAAATCAAAGTTCCATCTCTTCAATTTAATAAATAAAATATACTTTTCCTTTACTTAATAAATCAAAGTCCCATACCTTCAATTTAATAAATAAACTATTCTTTCTTTTACTTAATAAATCAAAGTCCAATACCTTCAATTTAATAAATAAACTATCCTTTATTTTACTTAATAAATTATTTCTTCCCTTTTCTTTTCCTTTAAACAACATATTATTTAATTAAAGATAAACTATAACCATCATATTAAATGAAAAAGTATTATAATAATCCATTTTATATTATTTAAGCCACTTACATACAAGAATTATCAGCTGCCAATGTGAGGAAGCACAAAATAATCTTTAAGCTAAAATAAAAAATTTGATGAAGTACCAAAATTTTACCTGAAAGCAACATGAGGAGGTGTGCTCAAATTCGAGATGCACTCCTTAAAAAATCAGTCCGATTGAAGGGAAGGTAAACCTACAACTATTGGGTGAGGTGTTTATGAGTAGATAAGTGGCCCTACGACCAATCCAACAAGGATTCCCAATAGAAATGGATGCACCAAGGTTATACTAAATAGAGGTTGTAAACCCTTCAACCCAATAAAACCCAACAAACAACTTCAGTGTTCTCCCTAGCCACAAAATGCATGTTTGAACGAACCAGGAAAAATAAATGATAATTGAAGATAGGTTCATCGAAACGTTGTCAAGGTATCCCAACAACCTCAAATGTAATAGAACTTAGAAGGGAGATGATGCGTACCAATATTTAGCAGTGCTGGATGTTTCAACAAATACCCAAAAATGAGTTTGAATATCTAAGTACGACTAGAGAAAGCTATTAAATAGATAAAGTCTCAACACCCATGCACATGCTACCCAAGATGGTAGAGGCATGGAGGTCAAAAAATATAACTATAGATGAGATTTAAAGAGTAGCCTATCTAATGGTTTCAACAACACTAAAACATAAAATAGTTTAGCACAGGAATAGGTAGCTGGTCTTGATTGGAAACATTGGACAAATTGAAAAACCCAACCATGTCCACAGGGCTAAAGGAAAAATCATCCAAACTTTCTTACTTAGGAGAAAAATAAAAAAAGGTAAAACCAACCTTTGAATGCATGCAGATGAATCGTAAGATGTTCGATCTGCTCAGGGTTATTCACTATGGTTTTTGGTTCTCCTTTCACAGATCGAGTCCTTCTACCGCTCTCGAAACGCATTCCATTTTCTTCTTCCCTCTATTATGTTTGTTTCCTTCTTCTTTCTTCCAATCTTAGGGAGAGAAATTCTTCTTTTCCATATTAACAGTCTTGTCTCCCATGAAACTCATCTGCTTATCATTAATTTTACCTCCTCCTTTCATGACTACAAACATCCTTTTGGTTTAAATAATTTGATTTTATCTTCTCCCCAAAACTTGCCATCAACGAGCTATCCTTTCAGTGACTACGAAAGCTCCATATTTCAAATTTTATTGAAATCCTTTGATAGGTGGTCTCATGAAATCCAATTTTGCAATATCTCCTTTGAAGCGAAGCAATATTATTATTTCTTTCATAAAAGCTTCACCAACTTGCTTAATGAACTTCCATTATCATTCGTGTGAGAGCTTCACTATCTCTTTCAAATGAATTTACATTATCATTTGAATAAAAGTTTTAATAATTAATTTAAATAAAAGTTTCAATAATTAATTTAAATGAATTTTCATTTAAAGGAGTTATTCCTAGAGAGGATTGATGTCCATTATTGTAGGCAAATTCCACAAGATATAAGTAGTCTTCCCAATGAGACTTATGATCCATGCAGTGCATGCAAAGCATGTCCTCTAGTACTTGGTTTACCCATTTAGTTTGACCATCTGTTTTAGGGTGGTATGTTGAGCTCATGTTTAGTTTTGTACCTAGTGCACAATGTAGGGACTTCCAAAATTTAGAAGTAAACTTGGAATACCTTAGGAAATCCATGTAAACATAATACCTCTCTAGAAAATCTATTAGCCACTACCTGAGCATAATCCTTAATGTTCCTAGGTATGAAATGTGCAACCTTAGTCAATCTGTTGACTATTACAAGGATTGCATCATGGTGATACCTAGTCTTGGGTAACCCTACTATAAAATCCATAGATATAACTTGCCATTTCTATGTAGGTATATCATGTAGATACAATTTTCCTGTAGGATGCTTGCATTCTGCCTTAACTTTTCTATAGTTGAGGTATCGAGTGATAAAATTGATGATATCCTTATTCATTCCTACCTAGAAGAAGGTTATTTTCATGTTTTCTCACATTTTGGCCCCTCTAGGATGGGTATAATAAGGAGATTTATGGATGTCTTGCATTATTAGTTTCCTTAAATCACCCAATTTTATATGATGACTCTATCTTTTTAGCATAAAATATTATCTTTCATGCCAAAATCCTTATTACCCTCAAGGTCTCTATCCATCCTAGCTCAAATTTCCTAGCAATACTCATCTTGATATTGCTCTTGTCTTACTTGATCCATCAGATCTTTGCCACTTTGTTACAATACAAACATAGCGTCGGCTATATTACCAAAAAATACAATTTATTTATTATTAATATGTAGGTTGATTTAGTTTGATATTATATTTTTATCATCATTTATTCATTTGTTATTTTCAAGGGATTGAGCCCTCTAAGTGGTGAGGATCATCCCTCCTCAAGTGGTGTGCTTGAATTAAACATTGTTTTATCCTTCTTATCGATCAATCAGTTTTATGTTGTTCTTACTTGTTGTATGTAATTTGTGGATTGGTAATTATTGGAATAGTTTAATTAATATTAATAGCAGCAAAGGCAAGAAGTGCCTTCCAAGTGGTATCAGTTTCACAAAGATCCAAGTGCAAAAGTAGGTTATTTTTTGCATTCGAGGAGTCCATAATTATGCTTTGCTTCAACTCAGCTCATCAGGTTGCTCATCACCGAAACATCCACAATAAGCAACTACGATTGCAAGGGCCAAGAGAAGATCACGATTATAAAGAAATGCTAGAAAAAACCTAAAGTAGCTGCTCCAAAGTGCAGTAGTATTTAATCAAGCTATCGAACGGTGGTGACACTTCTCATCCAAACGTTACGCAGACGACGAACTATGCATTTCGAAAGGAATATAAGCAAGTTTGCCCTAATTTTTTTTAGCATCTAATTTTTTCAAACTCCACACATCAAAAATATAAATCACTATCTCTACCAATAACAAACTCCAAGAAATTTTTGCATTCTCGGCCAATTTGGTGTAACAGTAAGTAATTTCAACTACATCTAGGAAGAAGCTCGATGGCCAATCAAAAAATAGTAGAAATCATAATTAGCGATTATAACCTAAGGTATAATTTTTTTTTTATGTGCAGAGGCCATTATACCACACGCATAGTATGGTCAAGCCTCCTATAGTTACGTGTGACTCCGGTCACATAGATTTGATCTTCCTCGCTTATATACTCTCACTCGGCTGACGTGTTGGTTTCTCGTTCTTTTTTAACTTGTATTCATGTTTCCTGTTTGTGTTTGACTTATGTTCGTATCTTGCATTGTGTTCTACCTTCATGGTCTAGGTGTAGCATCATGGTATTGTCATCTGTATTATGTATTCATGTCTCACCTTGTGTACTAGCTTCATGGTACAGGTGTCATGTCATGGCATTTTCATTTTTTGTCTATCTTCCATTTAGTATCTTTATCCTACGGGTATCCACCATGTCTTAATCCTATGCATATCCATCATGTCCCTCATGTGTCGTATCCACTCGTCACCCTATATCCTATCGGTGTTATTGAATCTCGCTTGTCTAGCTCCTGAATCATTGTGGGTGGTTCCGCATATCTAGTCCAATAGCCATCATTGGGTTTAGCATCGGTTTGTACAAAATCATGTGTTGCACATCAAATCACCTATAGCCATTGGAAAATTCAAATTAGTTAAAGGGATAATTCAAAATAGTCGTTGGAAAAGTCGAAGTAGTCATTGGGAAAATTCAAAATAACTATTGGAGCTTGGAAATTCAATCAAACAATAGTCATTGGATATCTAGCCATTGAGAAATCAACTACAAATTTTGTGTCGCATTTGGAGCGGAAAACCAAATTTTTTTCCCAATTTAACCAATTGTTTTTTGTAAAAATCAAAGGTGCAAAATGTTAATAAGGACTTATTGACAAGTACATGAGTAAAAGGTGGACCAAAGGACTAAATGGGTGATTATCCAGCAAATATAATTTCAGAAACGAGCTATTGAAGTCACCCAGAAGACCTCCATAAAATAAAGGTACATAGTTTACTTTCCCATTATGCATTAATAGTTTTGATCCTGATCATCCATTGCTTAAAACCATGGATTCCAATACTTCTTCTACTTCTTCCCATGAGAACCTCACACATGAGGAAACAAGAAACTCTAATACCAACACCTCGACCATACAATCCTTAATAGACAACATCAGAAAATTGACCACATTGGTGACCCAACTATTGGACAAATAAAGCCAACCAACCCCTCCTATCCTGAATCGCTTTCATGGACACTAGAATAATGAGGATCAAGATGGATACGAAGTTTATGAGCAGCAAAGAGGTCATAATGATAGTCTCCAAAATCACTTCCATAGACATAGGAATAATGATGACCATGATAGAGATGAAGTTTAACAACAACCAAGAGGTCCTAATATTGTCAATTTCCCATGCATTGATATGCCCACCTTTTAGGGTCATGATCCACGTGGGTGCATAGCTAATATGGAAGGCATTTTAGACTTATATCGAATTCAAGATTCAAAAAAATTTCCTTTTGCTGCCTCAAAACTTGGTACTGAAGCTTATCAATGGTTTGTATGGCTCAAATGTGAGAATGGAAATACCATCTACTGGGATGATTTCACCACACAATTCCTAAAAATATTTGATTTGGTATCCTCATATTCATACATAATGAGTTTGTTATCACTTAAGCAAACAAGATCTATAATGGATTATATCTCACAATTCACTACTCTGCTTTCCTATGCAAGAAATATACCATCTGATGTGGTGGTATTTGATTTTATAAATGGGTTAAAAGAGAATATTCAAGTTGAATTTGACCTACAAGATCCATCCTCTTTAGATAATTGTATAAGGATTTCCAAGTTGTCTAAGAAGAAGATGCAAATTGGGACATCTATACAACATGAATCCTATGGTCGACCTCAATAACGCAATAATTCTTTTCGTAAAAATGATCAACCATCAAGATATTTTTGCTATAAATATCGTAAATACCATACAAAAGACAATGCATGTGTACCATGATAGAAATTTCAAATCAAATATGCTGACAACGAAGATGAAGAAATAGAGGATACCATCTCACCTGATTTACCCATAAACCAAGACCAAATTGAACCCGAGGAGGTCATAGTTGAAGAGGATACTATGGCACTTTCAGTACATGCTCTTATGGGGTTATCATCTTACCATACAATCAAGGTATCACGATGCATTTGACAAAGGAAGGTAACTGTATTTATTGATTTAGGAAGTACTCATAACTTTATTGACACAAGGATTTCCAAAGCATTAAACTTACACATTAACTCCTCCAATAAAGATAAATTTCAAGTTATAATTGTAAATGGGAGAAGTGCTCAATGTATAGGTAGAACATCTCCAGTTTCATTGTAAATGGGAAGTTACACTTGGTGTGGTCCTCTTTTTTTTATGAGTTTAGGGAATTCAAAAGTTATCTTGGGAGTTGAATGGTTAGAACAAATGGACACCATGATCAGTTTTAACTACAAGCAGTGCTTTTTTGAATGGAAGGAAAATAGGAATACCATTCACCTCAAAGGAATTATAACACCTCCATCCAAGATAGTAAGTTCTCACAGCATGGAAAAAATATTAAGAAAAGGTAGTTATGGACTCATTGCCCAAGTTAATTGTATGGAAAATAAAGCACAAGATATTCAAGAAATCCAATAAAAAATTCTATGAAAAATTGTTGTTGCCTATGATGAGATCTTCCAAGAGCCAAATGGGATACCTCCCAAAATATTCCATAACCATGTCATACACCTTGTTCTAGGAATTATTACTCCTAATGGTCGTCCTTATCAATATCCCAAACCTCAAAAAATAGAAATTGAGAAAATTATCCAAGAACTATTAGAACATGGTTTCATCCATCACAACACTAATCCCTATTCTTCACTAGTGGTTTTGGCCCGTTGTAAAGACAATTCTTGGCGTATGTATTCATATTTTCATTCCCTGAACAAAATCACCATCAAGGATAAATTCCCTATACCTGTCATTGATGATTTACTAGATGAAATACATGGTGCAAATTCTTTTACAAAATTGGATTTACATTATGGATTTCACCAAATTTAAGTTAGGGAAGAGGATATTCCCAAAATAACTTTTCGTACTCATGAAAGTCACTATGAGTTCCTGGTCATGCATTTTGGTCTCACTAATGCTCCATCCACATTCCAAAGTCTCATGAACCATGTGTTTCATCCATTCCTTCACAAATTTGTCCGTCTTCTTCGATGACATACTCATATATATTAAATCATGGAATATCATCTATTGCATGTGGGAAGAGTTCATATACTACACAAGGAAAACTTGTTTATCAAACACTCTAAATTCTCTTTTGGTGTTCAATAATTTGAGTACCTGGGTGATATAGTTTCTCAGGAAGGTGTTAAATTGGATCCCAATAAGATAAAGGTAATTCAATATTGGCCCTTACCTAAAACCATTAAGAAAATTCATGGTTTTTTGGGTCTCACTAGCTACTATCACAAGTTTATGTGCAACTATGGTAAAATTACAGCTCCTATCATAGCTCTTACAAAAAAGGATGCTTTTCATTGGTCAAAAGTAGCCATTCAAGCCTTCGAGGCTCTCAAAGAAGCAATGTTTACTACACCAGTATTGGCAACTCTGGATTTTCACAAACTATTTGTGATCGAATTTGATGCTTCAAGAATGGGTATTGGGGCAGTATTACTACCAGAAGGTCATCCCTTTGGCATTCAAAAGTAAAAAACTCTTTGGAATTTTTTTGAAAAGATCCACATATAAGAAAGAAATGTTGGCTATTCTACATGCAGTAGAGAAATGGAGACACTACTTAATCAATAGCTTCTTCATTATTAAAACCGATCATAGTAGCCTCAAGCGCTTTCTTGAACAACAATTTTCTTATCCAGAACAAAACAAGTGGTTAACAAAATTGTTGGGATATAATTTTGTTATAGAATATAAGAAAGGGAAATAAAACATGGTAGCAGATGCATTATCATGAAAATATGAAGATGAAGTGGTTATTAATGCTATTTCAGGTCCTTGTTCTCAATGGGTATCTTAGCTACAAGAAGAATGGTTGTCTAATACATAAATTGCTCAAGTAATTTGGGATTTACTGCTAGGTTCACCCAAGCATCCTTTTTTTTCCTATGAGGACAAGGTGTTAAGAAGAAATAATAACATTTACATTCCACATGATTCTACAATGAAATCAAGAATTCTAGATGAATCACATGCTTCTCCATCAGAAGGACATTCAGGATTTTTGAAAACTTATATGCGTATAAAACAATATTTTTGTTGGAAAGGATTAAAAGTAGAAGTCAAACAATGGGTGGCTGAATGTGAAGTATGCCAATGCAATAAGGACAAAGTAGTCAAATCACCAGGTTTACTTCAACCATTACCTATTCCAAATCTTTAGTGGGAACATATTTCAATGCATTTTATTGAAGGTCTTCCTAAGTTAGAAGGCAAAATAGTAATTCTCATGGTAGTAGATCGCCTCTTCAAATATGCTCATTTCCAGGCTCTACAATATCCATTTTCAGCAAGCAAGGTGGCTAAGGTATTTATGGACTCAATTTTAAAATTGTATGGAATGCCAAAAAATATTGTAAGTGATCATGATCCCACATTTACTAGAAATTTTTTAAAAGAATTATTTTGTCTTAGCGGTACCAAATTGAATATGTCCTCTGCCTACCATCCACAAATAGACGGTCAAACTGAGGTAGTTAACAAATTTTTGGGTACCTATCTAATATGTTTTGTTCAATATAAACAATATCAATGGAGTCATAAGCTTTACTTGGAAGAATGGTGGTACAACACTTCATACCACTATTACACTAAGATGTCTCCATTTGAAGCATTATATGGAATTAAACCACCAACAATAGCAGATTATGTACCAGGTTATTCCAAAGTAGCTCAAGTTGATGATTGGTTCCAACATTGATAGTCAATGCTCAATATTCTTAAAGAAAACTTGGTCCAAGCATAGAATCATATGAAACAACAACAAGACTCACACCGTTCAGAGAGACAATTTAATATAGGTGATATGGTGTTCCTACATTTGCAGCCCTACAAACAGTTGCCATTAAAAATCAAGACAAGTCAAAAATTGGCTCAATGATTTTATGGCCCTTACAAAATTGTGTCATATTGGAGAAGTGGCATATCAGCTAGAGCTTCCTCCCTCATCTTGTATACATCTAGTATTCCATGTTTCTTGTCTCAAGAATGTGATCAGCCAAAGAGTACAATCCTATTTAGAATTACCAATACTCTATGAAGAAGGACGTATATATATCCAACTTGAAGAAATTTGAAAAAGTATAACACGTATGCTAAGATCTCATCACATCCAAAAATTCCTCATCAAATGGTAGGACCTACCTAAAGAAAATGCTACATGGGAACCTGAAATTATTTTCTAGATATTTTCAGCTTTGAGGACAAAGCTTTCCGAGGAGGGGAGCCATGTTACAATACAAACATAGCGTCGACTATGTTACCAAAAATATAATTTATTTATTATTAATATGTACGTTGATTTAGTTTGATATTATCTTTTCATAATCATTTATTCATTTGCTATTTGCAAGGGACTTGTTGAGTGTATTTTCACCCAATTGTGAAAGTACACTCTCCCTTAGGATTTGGGTTCCAAATCCCTCTTGCAAAGAAGTTAAACAACCAACTTCTCCAAGGTCTCCGCTATATTAGCATTTGCATATGTGTATTAGTAATCTCAAATAAAGATATTCAATTGAAATGCTTGGAACACCTTAGTGATTGCAAGTAACTGTAAACAAGGGACAAAGTTGGTTTATTTTACCATGAAACTTTAGTGATTGTTCATTGAACAGAAAATAAAGCAAATGTGAGTTGGCCCTCATATGACCACGATGTAGTGTCTTAATTCATTTTTTCTTGAGGGTTTTAAAATAGATTTTATCTTGCATTAAATCCTCAATGATGAATAGGGTCTTCAAATGCAACTTCAAAATATCACTTTAATTATCCTTCTTAAATGAAATCAGATTTTCATCAAGACGAATAATTTAGAAAATATCCCAAGAATGAAACTAGACGAGAAATACATGAAGCATTAGAATTATTAAGCATCAGCTTGGTGTGTGCAATGTGCTTCATTCCCTATCATTTGAAACTCGTTCAACTTTCCATTTTCAGTTTCACTTATGATTCGTATGCAAGGCTATGAATGATTTGTGCAGGATTTGATGTATGACAACTATGTTAGAGATATAACAACCAAGCTTTGCAAAGGCTCAAACTTTCTAGTATCATGAACAAACATATTAAAACTGTCAAACCCTCTTAGGACCAAATATATGTATACTGAATTAATTTACTAGATCCCAAAGTTGGTTATGTGTCACTACCATCTTGAACCCATGTGCAAGTGTAAGTGAAATCGAGCTTTGGGGAATAGGATTCCCAACCTAAGCGAGATGGGAATTTGACCCTATCCTTACTACTCTGATCTGGAGTTCATTACCTCATCTTGAACAAAATGATTTAACCTGTTATGGATGAAACTGTCAGGCTAGCCTATTCGTTTGAGCAGTCAGTGGTCTTGCTTTTAGACAAGACATGTTGCCACGCATGAGCATACTCCATTGCCGATCAGGCGTCTATAGCCCCGATGGAGATCAACCCCATAATCCAGGATTTGACTTTACTTTTGATTTCTTGAACCTTGGGGATGACTACCCATCCTTGCAAGGGACATGTAGTACGATCCTTCCAATCCAATATCAATGATGCAATGAAAGTAGAATGAAAAATATTTTCTTTGGAATTTCAAGTTCTTGAGTGGGCAAAATAGAAGCTTTGGGGAATCGGATTCTCAACCTAAGCGAGATGAGAATTAGACCCTATCCTTACTACTCCATGAAGGTCAAATCAGAGCTTTGGGGAGTTGGATCCTCAACCTAAGTTCGATGGGGATTTAACCCTATCCTTACTACTCTGATTTTAGGCTTTAAGCACTATGGGAGTGGTAAAAACCACTATTTTAAGGATTATGTTGCATAATAGGACGGACACGAAATACTCCTTTCGCCTCACCTTTTCTTCCAAGTATGGTTTTGACCATTTTGCTCAAGATCCTCTTTAATATGTGTAGAACGTGCTTGGTTCAAGATAGTTCGGGCATCGGTTCCCAACCTTAGGATCCTTTTAATATATGTTATGTAATAACCCTAAGAGGATTCGACACCTTTTCAATGATTGTAAATGAAATGAAGATGCAATTGAGATGAAATGTATATGCAATGTGGAATGTAACATGAGATATGAATGCATTGCTCCTTTTGAAATGTGGATGGAGTATACCACCTACTTTGCCATAATTTATAAAACTGAAAACTTCATGCATCACAAGTTCCAAATGATATTCTTTAATGTGTTTGCGATATTCGTGGAGCTTTCTGCAATACAATTCCGATGTTTCATATTCTCCTAGTCTTAGTCAACATTCATAAGGACATAAGTTGACATCTTTTTTTTTTTTTTTCAAGACAAACCAAAAGTGTCCAAAGGACCCACACACAACTTTAAAACCAAAACTAAAATCAAATCCAAAACCAAAACATGAAAACCCAAAGTATATACAAATGTACAATATAATACAAGATGGTGCAAAGTTTGGATTATCATTTTCTCGGATCCCAAACCTGATTAGAATTATTTAAAAGACATATAATGTGATACACATGCCAAATGTGGAAGGAATCAAACAAAAACAAGACTAGACCAAACAATGCAACCAACTTCAACTTTCCTCTCTCACCCCACCAATTAGATTTAGTTCCATTAGTATTCTCATAGGTGAGATTCAAATTACCAAATTGATTAGACAATGGTTGATTTTCAATTCTTTCTTGTCTATTCTTTAAGGTGTAAATTTCATAATTCCATTCATGATTTAGAACTAGGCTTTCTTTATTCAAAATGAAATTTTGTAAGCAAGAGCCTATTTCTAAAAATTTCAAAGCTAATTCATTTTCCATGTTCTTAGGCCAATCAAAATTGTGCAACAATTTACAAGCATCTAGGATATTTACTAAATGGGGATCATTAGAAGTTTTTATCCTAGGTTCAATAATTAATTGTTGATGAATTTGATTTAGCAATTTAAGTGCATCAAGCTCCTTTTCATTCATTAAAGTAATGTTATCAAAGGTGTGGTTAGAAATTAATTCTTGTTCTTCATTCACCTTCAATGGCATTTCATCATAAATATCATTTGAATTATACAAATCTTCACCTAAATCTTGGATGTTTGGACACAAAGGTTTAGATTTTACCTTTTTCACATTTTCATTTACCAAAACTTGGTGAGGATTTGCAATTCCCTCTTTTACCTCATGGTCTTCATATTCTTCATTGATTACTTGTTCATCAAACATACCAAAATTGGGCACCCAATTGAAAACATGCCCATCCTTTTCAACCCTCAAATATTCTTGGTCAAAGTGTATGTCAAGTAACTCATCTTCATGATCAATCACTTGCGTTGCTTCTAATAGATCAACCACTTTGTCATTTAATTCCAATTCTTTGTTCACTATCCATGGTATCTCTTCATTTGAATCCTCAAAATAATCATGCAAACTTGTATCCGAATCTTCAATGAATTTATATTCAACATGATCGAATTTTGTAACCTTCTCAAATCTTGTGAATGTGAGATCTTCGTATGAAGTAGAAGTTTCAACATCCTGCATATAAATTGGAATAGAGGCTTCATCAATAGGGGTGTGAGGAAATAACACATCTTCATATCTTCCCCAACCATTGTAAAAATTATCTTCCAAATTTGTGGGATGAAACTCCATGGTATTTGTGACATGATCTTTTGATTCATTTGTCAATTCCTTTTCTTCTTTGTCCTTGGTAATAGGATCATTATAGTCTTCCAAAATTTGATGAGATTTGAAACCCTCTTCCAAAACATCCTCAAATTGTACAGGAGTTGTAATATCTTCCTTTGAGTAGGCGATTATGTTGTCCTGTATATCAATTGGCACACAAGTTTCATTAGCAAGTTTTGGAGTGAGTGTAGTCTTCCCACTTCTTCCAAGCATCATAATAATCATCTTCCAAAGTCAAGTGGTGACGTTCAACTACTTCTTCAACATCTTCCAATTCATCAATGTGTTTCTCATCAAATTCACCTTCACCTTCTTTAGATGGTTCAATAACTTTCAAAAGTGGGTTATTTCTTGAATTCAAATTTATAAGGCTATCATCGTCCAAATTAGTAACCCATGATTCGATTTTATCACAATTTGGAGGGTGAAGAATTTTTTGATCATTAGTTCCAAGCTTCTCATCGAGAGTGTCTTCCAAGAACAAATGGTGAAATTCTATCATATCTTCAAATTCATTTATTGGTTTTCTTCCAATTTCACTTTCAACCACTTCATCCAATTCTATGGTAGGTTCCATCCTATCACATATTTCAAACATTGTTGAATTTAGAACCCCTTCATCTAAATAATCATGTATCTCTATGAATGAGTTCATTTCTGCATAATCCTCATTGGTGGATGTTGGCTTAGCAATTTGCACCTCCTCTTGGACTACATCTAAGGTGGTTGTAACATTTGGACCTTCAAATTCATCCCCTTGATCATTTACCTTAGGTATCATTGGAGTGGAGGGTGCTACCTTTGATGGTTGGTGTAGGTTGGCATCACTAACTCCAAAAGAACAATCTCTCATGTGAACATGTTGTGCCTTTTCTTCTTCCAAAACTTGTTCTACCTTTTCAAAGATCTCATAGATTGTCTCTAGAGACAGGTCATCCAAGTTTTCCTTAATGAGTGTAGCAAGTGTGGGGGGTATGGCTCTCAGGTATACTTCAATAGCTTCCTCTTCCGATGTACCCAAACTTTCCCACATTTGAGAGTACAATTCATGAAACCTCACACTGAATTGACTCATGGACTCATTAGGCTCTTTACACATAGAGGTGAATTGATTTTGCAACCTATCCAAGTCAACTTGATTACCAAAGTGATAAAGATAGGCTGCTTCTAATTGGCTCCAAGAAGTCTTAACCTCCATGGGTAGATGGCAATACCACGAGAATGATCTATCACCCACAATGTATGGGAAGAACCTACAAGCAATAGGCTCACAAAATATTTGAAATTGACATAATGTGAACTTATAGATATGTAGATTTTGTAGGTATCCTGATGCCACCTCTTGATTAAAAAGTCATAGAAACTCCAATAACATTTGATGAATTTGATAAGGTGTTCCAAAGGTAGGATGACATTCATAATACTTTCCTAATGCAGATACCATCGTTTCTCTTAGGGACATCATTTCTTCTCTTAGGGATACAATTTGCTCCTCAGATGTTGCCATTAGTGAAACTCAAAGAATAACTTCAAAACCAATTTGTTAGTCATGAATAAAAGAAGGAACCATGACAAAGCAATATTCTAAAAATGTAAATTAGTTTCTGATTCACCAGATCGCATATGCGCAAGTGAAGAGCATACTCCTAGTGTTGTAGGCTTTCTGATTCACAAGATCACATTACACGCAAGTGAAGAGCATAATACCAACAACAAATACATTTTAGACAAAATAATTCCTTACAAATAAGCATGAAATGACTCGCAAATATCAAACATGTAACGTATGAATAATCATGTTAGCATCAACCAAGAGATGTATCCATTAAAATCCAATGAAAGTAATTGCATGGAGACAACCTCGTTAGTCAAGACCAAAAATTTTCAAAATCAAATCAAAACCCATTATTCCTGTATGAACAATCAAAAGCGTTAGAACAATGCATAGCAATTCACGTCCTCCTTTTAACACTACAAGGTTGTATTGTTAAAAGAGGGCTAAAGATAATAATCAATAGGGCATGAAATATTCAAAATTTAAATCCCTATAGCATTTAAATCACACTGAAATAAACCAATTCAGGCCCTCCTTCTAGCGCCAATCTGTTGAGTGGTATTTTCACCCAATTGTGAAAGTACACTCTCCCTTAGGATTTGGGTTCCAAATCCCCTCTTGCAAAGAAGTTAAACAACCAACTTCTCCAAGGTCTCCGCTATATTAGCATTTGCATATGTGTATTAGTAATCTCAAATAAAGATATTCAATTTAAATGCTTGGAACACCTTAGTGATTGCAAGTAACTGTAAACAAGGGGCAATGTTGGTTTATTTTACCATGAAACTTCAGTGATTGTTCATTGAACCAAAATAAAGCAAATGTGAGTTGGCCCTCATATGACCACGATGTAGTGCCTTAATTCCTTTTATCTTGAGGGTTTTAAAATAGATTTTATCTTGCATTAAATCCTCAATGATGAATAGGGTCTTCAAATGCAGCTTCAAAATGTCACTTTAATTATCCTTCTTAAATGAAATCAGATTTTCATCAAGACGAATAATTTAGTGCTTTGATTGCTCCCAAAATGGTAATTTGCAAAGTGCCATAAAACACGACTCCTTCGTTGAAATTAGAATTTCATGAAGGGAATGTCATCATAGGCTCATTGAATGAAACATGAAACTGAAAAAATGAAATTCGGCCCTAAAATGGAAATTTTCTATTTTTGGATTTTTCAAAATCTGTAATAGAAACAGCAACTTCGATGAATTTTTAAAAATACTAAACAACTCCAAAAATGAAATTTCAAAGTGCGTATTGGAAGTATGAAGTATAGCCTACGCAATGGTGAAATTGTTTTTGGATTTTGAAAATTTTTAAATGTTTATTTTAATGCCTGAAAATTTAAAATAAGTTAAAATTTTTGGAAAAATAAAATGCAGAAAAATGAAAATGAAATGCAGAAAACTGAAAATAAAATGCATTCAGTATGATGCTATCCTATTTCGACAAAACCGAAGATGTGAGGTTTCCATGCATGCAACCTAACCTATTGGACTTGCAAAACAAGCACAATCCCCATAGACTAAGTGTTGGTTCCTAGGGTTTAAAATAAATTTCAGGTTCAAGCATTCACATGAAGCAACCAAGCAAACTTGCATTAACTCCATCTACAAACTCGAAATCTGAAAAAGAGAAAATAAATAGACATTAAATCCATAGCATGCAAAGAGAATCTCCTTCTTTCTTGCCCACAAGATGCAAATTTCTGAAAACTCCTGCATTAAAAATGTGTCATTTTACAATAGCAGAATTTCTGGTTTTCCCAAACCAGTCCATGGAAGAAAAATGACTCAAACAGGTCCAGAATGGCCCTCTTGCCTTCAAATCTGCAACTCTGCTCGTAGCAGTTTCCAACCCTCAAGGGCCTCTTTGAATGGCGTATTTAAAACCTTTGAAGAAAATTTTGTTTCTCCTTCCATGACTGTTCATTTCACCTTCCCTTGTGCACGCATGTGTTTTGGTTTCCAAAAAAGCTTTTCGTTTCATTTTCTCCACATGGGCTTGCGTCCGTTTCCTTCCGTGTGTAACGACCATCTTAAATGATTTCAAATCATTAAATATTCCTTATGTAACGTTTTGTCTTATTCATTGGATTTTGTCCTTATGTCCACGTCACTATGCAAGTCTGTTCCCTTGGCAAAAATCGGACATGTCGCGAAATCGCGACACTTCTTGTTTCTCTGCTTGCCTGCCCCTTTTGAATCACGAAAATGCAACATGTCATGATATCGCGACACTTTTGCCTCCTTGCTCTCTTTTGTTGCTTTTAGCCACGAAAATGTAACATGTCGCGATATCGCGACACTTTTTCTTTCTTGTTCTTTCTTTTCTCGTTTGGCCACGAAAATGCAACATGTCGCGATATCGCGACACTTTTTCTTTCTTCTCTTTTGGCCGTAAAAATGCAACATGTCGCGATATCATGACACTTTTTCTTCTTCATTCTTTCTCTTCTCTTTTGGTCGCGAAAATGCAACATGTCGCGATATCGCGACACTTTTTCTCTTTTGGTCACGAAAATGCAACATGTCGCGATATCGCGACACTTTTTCTCTTTTGGCCGCGACCATGCAACATGTCGCGATATCGCGACACTTTTTCTCTTTTGGTCATGAAAATGCAACATGTCGCGATATCGCGACACTTTTTCTCTTTTGGCCACGACAATGCAACATGTCGCGATATCGTGACACTTTTTCTCTTTTGGCCGCGACCATGCAACATGTCGCGATATCGCGACACTTTTTCTCTTTTGGCCACGACAATGCAACATGTCGCGATATCGCGACACTTTTCTCTTTTGGCCACGAAAATGCAACATGTCTCGATATCGCGACACTTTTTCTCTTTTGGCCGCGAAAATGCAACATGTCGCGATATCGCGACACTTTTTCTCTTTTGGCCATGACCATGCAACATGTCGCGATATCGCGACACTTTTTCTCTTTTGGCCGCGACAATGCAACATGTCGCGATATCGCGACACTTTTTCCTTCTTGGCTTTTCTCTTTGCTTTGAACCGCGAAAATGCAACATGTCGCGATATCGCGACACTTTTTTCTCCTTGCGGTGTTTTGCTTTTTCTTTGATCTTTAGCATATGGGCCACTTCGGTCTTCTTGGAAAACATGCAAAAAATGTGGGTCCCCAATTTTGGGGTACGTTGTGGAGCAGCCACAACAGGACTAATCCCTTCAAGTGGCGAGGATCAATCCTCCTCAAGTGGCATGCTTGAATTAAACATTATTTTATCCTTCTTATCGATCAATCGGTTTTATGATGTTCTTACTTGTTGTATGTAATTTGTGGATTGGTAATTATTGGAACAGTCTAAGTAATATTAATAGCAGTGAAGGTAGGAAGTGCCTTCCAGACTTCTAGTTATGGTTGCTATAAGTTTCATTCTACTTAAAGCATCATCAACCTTATTTTCTTTCCCTTTTATGTACTCAATCTCAAAGTCATATTCAGTGAGAAATTCGACCGATATACTTTATCTTGAATTTAGTATAGGTTGGGTTAATATGTACCTCAAAATTTGATGGCCAGATTCCAATTCAAAGGGCCTTCCCACCAAGTAGTGGTGCTAGGTCTTTAAAGCATGCACTACTCTAGCTAGCTCTAAATCATGTGTAGCATAATTAACTTCATGCTTCTTAAGCTTCCTTGAAGTATATTCTACCACTAAATTTTCTTGTGAGAGTACTCCTCCTAACCCTTCCAATGATGCATCTATGCATACTAAAAATTCCACTTGAGGGTTAGGAATCCTCGGTATTGGTGCGGTAGTGAGTTTATATTTAAGCAATGCAAAGGCAATTTCACACCTTTTAACCACTTGAATTTCTTTCCCTTATTCTGAAATTTAGTTATTGCCACAACAATCTTGGAGTAATCCTTTATGTAATGTCTATAGTAGACCATTAACTCCATGAAGCTTCACACTTCAGTCACATTCGTATGGGATGGCCAATTCAGGATGGCCTCTATTTTCTCTAGATCTAGAGGAATTTCTTCTGTTGATATGATATTTCCAAGATATCGTACCTCTAAAACATAAAAATCACTTTTAGCAAGATTCCCATAGAGTTGATTTTCTATCAACAACTCTAACACGATCTTGAGATGTTTATCATACTCTTCTTTGTTTTGAGAGTATATTAAGATATCATCTAGGAATATAAGGACAAACTAGTCCAAGTATCTTCTGAACACATTGTTCATTATATTCATGAACGTAGCTGGAGCATTAGTCAATCCAAAGGGTAGAACTATAAACTCATAATACCAGTACCTAATTTTAAATATCGTTTTCTGAATATCCCCCTCACGTATTCTCAACTGATGGGACCTTGATCTTAGTGAAACAAACAGAAGTTAACATTTGATATAACAACAAGTAATAACACAAGTCATTCAAAAATATGTGCTTTATTCATGATAAATTTGATATGGGTTACAAATAGGGCGAATTACCCTTTTTTATTTCATGAATACACTATAGGCCTGATGCCTTCTTCTGATGTCCCTTAGTGTAGGTGGGCTTCTTTGTATGTGGGCCACCACCAGGTTGTTGTTTGTTGGTGTTATTTTCCTTCAAATCTGTTGGATAACCTAAAATAAACTTGAAGAAAGGGTCAATACGTTGTGGGGCTTGCCTTAGTAAGGCCCCATATTTATAAATATGAATGACTGTAAAACCATAACAAAACATGAAATAAACTATGTAAAAAATATTAATATAGCAAAAGGGAGCTTACCACCCAAATCTGGAGTGATTTGGGGCATGTAGACCCAATTCGCCACCCATGGGGTGAACTTAGGCCAGATTCGTGGGGTAAGGGGTGATCTGAGTTGTGATGCCTCTTATGCAAAATCCTTCTGGTGGGTCGACTCCTAGGCAGTTTGGGTGCCTCTGTGTACCATTGAAATCTAACTATGTACATTGGGAAGTAATTGTTCAATGTTGGCTTTCCATTTCAATAGAGTAACTGTGCTTTGTTGAATTTGGGAATCAAACTTAATTAGGGGTTTGGGACCCATTATTTATAGGCAAAGGTAAGGTGCAAAGGGGGTTAGATAGACTAAACGTAGGTTTGATTCTGACTAAGGTTAGGTTAAGAAATGTTATGTAGCAACATCACATTCCTTGTGAGAAATGTTTTTATCCTCACACATATGTGAGGATGGATTAGGGCTAATCCTGATTAGGAGGTGTTTAAGCCAATTTAAACATGATTAAAGAAATATCTCAAAAAACCCTAATTTCACACATGTGAGAAGATTTGATTAAGGATAATCAAGATTAAGGGTTCTTTTAATCAAATTTACCCTAAAAAGTAACTTAAGTGAAGTCAACATTAAATAGAATTTGGTAATTGACTTATTAATTATTTTGGCCAACTAATACCCTAGGGGACCTTAATTGCATGTGAATAGACCGTCGAATGATATTTTGATGTATTGGATGTAATTTAGAAGGCTTATGAGGGTTTAGGACCTAAAATCCAGTGAAGTAGTATATGCAGTCTACACGATGCTATGACAATCTATGGCAATCTATGCATGATTACGCATGACTACAGCCATCTATGCATGACTACAAAAATCTACGCATGTCTAGGAGATCTGCAATAGCCTATATCGGTCTACAATAGCCTAGGGGTACCTAGGATGGCCTATGTAAACCTACAAGTGTCCATAAGGATCTACAAGTATGTAGGTATAGCAGTGTGTAACTTTTGGGTGTCTACATTTGTCTCTTTTTGTACTATGCTGTGTAGAACATAGTTTAATACAAAAATATGAAGGGTTTGTGTAGAAGGAAAAGGGATAGAAGGGGAATGGAATTCAATCAAAGTGTATGTAGCCACTCAAAGCGTGACCATACAAATCAATAGGGTATCCAATGAAAGAAGAGAAAGAATGGAATCTAATCTAAGGTATGTAGTCGCTCGAAGCATGACCATACAACATCAACTTGATGTCCACAGGGGAAGAAGAAAAGAAGGAAAGAAGAAAAAGAGGAAAGAGATAAAAATAATGTTGGTAAAGGAAAATGAATGATTATGAATGCAATGATGTGATTTTGCTGAGTCCGTATGACATCTTTCAATGCCATACCAGTTGCTTGAGAACGACAATTTTTGACTGCTTTGCTTTTACGACCAGATCAACATGGTCCAAAAGTATTATTAGGACAAAAGCCTAACTAAATATTTGTTGTTGATTGATTGATGAGAACATGGTGACAAGTTTCAAATCATTTGAGTTAGTTTAACATTTGGATCGTCAACTTGTGACTAGATCAACGTGGTCACGAAGTCCAATTCCAAATGTTGCGCTAGGATTAATCAAATGTATCATCCATTATGTACTCGACGTACATGAATGCTAATTAAATTCTCCATGGTAACGCGTAACTATCTTGATGTAACCCATGTCTATTTGGTATTGAGATTATGATCGTATGATAATCTTTAGCAAAACTTTTTGTAGACTTTGGATATGAATACCCTCTCAAACGAGGAATCAACAATAAGTCAAATGAAGTGTGATGAATTGATGATGCAACGATTGATAAATAAATATCAATGCATGATGATTATGAATGCAAATGAAGTGAAAAGACAAGTTTGGAAGGTTCCTAGGGTTTTATGAGATAAATGCCTGCTTTCCTAGGATTTTGGGGGTGTTTTGGATGAATTCACCACTCGGGGGGTGAATTTGACCTAAATCACCACCCAAGGGGAGAATTGGGTTCATTTTGCCCCTTGAGTGGCAAATCGGTGATAAATGCATATTTAAGCCCTAATTTGCTTGGAATGGGCTCATGTTGACTTTACACGACGATGAAAAGTGATTTGTGGAAGCATCCAACGACACAAGGAGAGTATAAGTGATGAATTTGGGAGTGACAATGACAAGGGGATGCAAAGGAGTTGGTAGTAGGTGTGGGGACCCACCGGTAAGTGTTCTTTTGCTTTTTTCCATTTTTTTTTTAATTTTCCTAGGAAATGTGAATTAGGGGGGAGGAGGTTTTCACCCCGATTTAAATTTTTTTGTAATTTTTAATTGAAATTTGAAAACATAGTGGTAGACAAGCCAAATGGGTACTGTTGGCATTTTTGCCACATTTGATTTTGATTAAAGTATTAATGCTTATGTTGTTGCAGATCTCACTTTGATACTAGCTTTGATGCAGCTTTGGAGGAAAAAGGAGAAAAAATGAGCAAAAAATGACTAAGTCTAAAAACTGCAGCGATTCGCTGACATGTCACGAAATCGCGGTCAACGCAGTCAACACAGGCAGGTTGGGCGGAACCGTCGCGATATCGCGACGTGTTCCAGAATCGCGGGTCGGTCGGCTTCAAAGACTAAGGTGCAAAACTTGCAGCGACGTGCTGACGTCTTATTTTCGCGATGCAGTTGTTTCAGAAGGCTTAAGGTGAAAGCGCAGCGATTCGCTGCACGTTTGTTGAGAAGGCGGTTTCAAAGGCTCGAGAGTTCAAGGTTGCAGCGATTCGCTGCACTCTTAAAAGGGAACACACGAAACAAAGATCAAAGTCGTAGCATTTCCGTGACGCCGATTGTTGAAGAGAGTTTAAGGGGTAGGGATGGTAGCGATTCGCTGCAATCTTTTTGAAAAGGTCTTGTAAGACAAAGGTGTTGCATTTTCGCGATAAAAAGCAGGCGATTGGTACGGAGAGAAGAGGCAGTAGCGATATCGCTACATGTCTTAAAATCGCGGTCGCTACGGTCTAAAAGGCAGTAACATAAAAGTTGTAGCGATTCGCTGCAATTTTGATGATAAGACCAAGCAAGACAATATGCAGCGAAATCGCGCAGGGAATGAAAATTGAGGAAGAAACATGGAGACGGAAGTAATTTCATGCTGCATTGTGGGAAATTGATTAAGTGCTTCATTGTGCAGCGAAATTGCGACAAGGAAAAGTCGAAGGCATGCAAAAAGCAAAAGGCGTCGCATTTTCGCGACCCATCCATAAGACCGTACAAAGTGCCGAAAAGTGCAGCGATGCGCTGCATGTTCCGTTTTCGCGGGGCAGGAAGGAAGGAATAGCCAAAGGCCGCAATGCGTAGCGAAATCGCTACATGTTTCATTTTCGCGGAACAAGCTAGCGATAGAGAAGACAAAGCCGAAGATGCAGCGAAAGTGCGACAGGGAGCATTTTTGCGGGTGTAAATGACAAAAGCGTACGACATCAAAATATGTCACAATTTTCGATGAACGGTTTCCCGCCAAAAAATAGTATGAACGGTCGAGGAGGTTTTTTGGGTTTCCGATGATTAAATGCTGCCCCGAATTAAATGTTTTGTGGATTTCCAAGGTAGTCAAAGTTGAAGAAGCGCCCAGGCCACCAAGATTGAAGATTTAATGCATTCGAGGCTACTGTTCATGGATTGTCGTAACGGTTTCATGCATATTTTAAAAAAATGAATTTAATGAAGAAGACCGCTAGCGTCTAATTGTATTTAATTTTTGCTGCAATTAAGGGGATCGTGTTCCTAATGTCCGCCATATAATTGTAGATCACGAGGAGGATGGTGGCAAACATTTAATGTTGTAGAGAGGACGGACCTCTATAAAAACCAATGTAATTTTCATTTACAAAGGTTGGAAAAACTTGCTGCTAGAGACTGGAATTGTATTTGCGGGAATACAAGGATCGACTTCTAATTTTTCAAGCGTCGCATGGATGAATTTGCTTTCTATTTTTTTGCATTTCTAATAGCATTCATACTCCTGCATTGCTGTTACATTTAAATTCTGTTTCTGGATTTAAATATTGCGATCAGGGTACGATTTTTGGAATGTGGGTTTGGAGGGATTTATTGCATGTGATTGTGCGAGGATTAGGCTAATTCCTTATGTTACTTGCTGTTGTTATGTTTGTAGTTTCCTACTGTTGTTTTTCTGATCCCATCACTTCGGCCTGCGGCCATATTTCCCATTCCTTTCTACAACTTTTTCAATTTCTTTCCAACAACCCTTATCTTAAACCAAGTTTAGAATAGTAGAGGGAACCAACCCACTCTGGAGATTGGTCTGGGAGCCATTTCTTGCTTCCAGCCTTTCAATGTTGGCCGGGTCTAGGGTGCACTTGTAAAAATCCTTTCCTGTGGCAGATTCGTGACCAACAGTTTTTGGCACGCCCGATGGGATAGATTTTATTTGTCTCTAAAAGATCCCATAGGGTCGAAGGTTTAATGTTCGCCTTCAGACTGTAAATTAGAGCATTTGGTGACTCTGTTGTTTTTGGTGACCCTGATGGACCCAGAAATACTTCATGATCACAAGATCACAGTCAAAGAAATTTGGCGATCTTGTTCAGTTCTTTGAGCTCGATAGTTCGAGAAGTGGTGAGCATTCTAGATTAGTTTCCTCATCCCTTCCATCTTCTGCTGTACAAATACCCAGTATTGTTGCTAGTGTTGCACCCCTACAAGTTCCACCAATGGCACAATTTCCTCCACCCAGAAAATTCTTGGCATGGAATAGCATCGGAGCCTTGAATCTGCAGGCTCAGAATCCAGTACCTCAAGTCGCATCGAAGGCTTTGCCCACTTACGACGGTGATCGGTAAAACGTACCTATGAGCACATAAATGATGTGGCTTCCCTGGCCGCTATCCATGACATTACCGATGAAGATGTGATGATCAAATTGTTAGTATGTTCTTTGAGAGGTAAACTGCTATTTTGGTACAGAACTCTGCCTCTCGGTACCATAGCATCATGGGATCAGTTTGGTGATTTGCTGGTGAAACATTTTCATGAATAGGCAAACCCTTTCTCATTGTTAAATCAGTTTACTGTCATACAGAGACATCCACAAGAAGAGATACCTGATTTTAATGTCCGGTTTACCAGAACTTGGCAAAGGATTCCTGATGGTATTCGGCCTGCTGATGAATTAGCTACGATGTACTACCTCAGAGCGTTTCACTCAGATATCGGTTGGGCGGTTCGGCAATCTAATGTGATAACGTTTCCAAAAATATTTGAACAAGCAATTAAAGCAGAAGTTGATCTGGTTGCTGTAGGAAGACTGCCTCCAAAGGTAACTATGCCTCTTATTCCGGATTTGCCTCAATATTTATATGGTTCACAACCACACCCCATGCCAACTATGTATCCTACACCATCATGGAGCTCTAAAGCACCTCAGGTTGCACTTGTCCCAGTTTCTCAGTTGCCTGCTTTAACTCCTTTACCGCTCCCTGCACCCAGCATTCAACCATCTCCCGTTTCCACTGCATTTCCAGCTTTTCCAGCACCACTAGCTCCTTTGCCCTTACCAGCACCTCCTGCACCTGCAAACCCTGATCCATATACAACATTATTGCAAGAGGTGAAGTCTGCAAATTCTGCCATTAGAGCCATGGGAAATAAGATCACACTCATTGAGAGGAAGCAGCTGAGAGAGATTTCCAGCCAAGGAGATTTCAAACTCCTCAAATTACTAGAGATCAAGTTGCCTCCACAAGCAAAACACCCGAAAAGGGCTTAGCTGTTCTAGCAAATGAAGATGCAGCCCATGCAGATGGAGTATATTGGTGTTCCACTTGTAATGATCCTCATGGAGAAGATACATGTATGGTTCACTTAAATTATGTGCGGACCTTGGCGGCCGGCTCTTCGGGTGACCATGTTAACATGATCTCGAAGCGAGTTATAGTTTGATGACTGCAGTGGAAGACCAAGTTTCGGTTCTAACAAGGACTGGAAAGAAGCCTATGAATGTTGATCCTGCTGAATTAGAGCCGTTAAGAGTACCGACTGAAGTGAAGAGGCCGATGAAAGCTCTCGTGCCAGCTCCAAAGTCTTTGCCCAAAGATCCAACTTTTAACGAGTTCAAGAAAAGGCAGCAGTTGCACCAGTAAGATCAGAAGCAGAGGAGCAGGCACGCGAAAAATTGAAATATCCATCACTGACCAAGAGGTTAAGAGTAGAAGCTACACAGCAGTACAGAACCAGATTTGAGCAACCGACTGAGAAGAAAAATTCTGCTATAGTTTCATACAATATTGTTGATGATCTTAAGAAGACCCCTGCTAAGGTAAGCCTTTATGACGCTTTGCAATTACCTGGTCAAGTAGATTTATTACAAGAGTCATTGAAATCTATGAAGGAGAGTGAAAAATGGCCTACCCAGACCGTCTATGCCCAAACTTTAACCACCTCTGATCATCGGTAAGAATAGACCTCCTCCTTTTTACTTGTCATTGCAAATAGAAGGTTGGGTTGTACACAATTGTATGATTGATTCTGGAGCTGCAACCACTGTCATGCCCAAGGGAGTCTGTGAAGCTATGGGAATGGAGTATACCCGGAGTAGTCCTGGAGTCCTGCAATTAGATGGTACTCCTGTGAAAATAGTAGGTGTCATTAAAGATGTACCCATTGTCCTGCATACAATGCCCCAGATCATTGTTATTCAGGAAATTGTTGTAGTAGATTTAGAGCCCTATTTTAGCATGTGTTTATCCAGGGAATTTACTGCAAAATTAGGGGGTTATCTGGCATTAGATTATTCCCATCTGGAAATTCCTTTTAAGAATAGACGTCTCAGAATACAGAATGAAAAGCCTTCCCCTTTTCACATCGAGAAGTTGGAAGATGTTGGAAAAGACATGCAGTCGGTCCATATGCTCACTGAAGAATCTGAAGATGCTGTTTTAATGAGTGAAGTTTTAAACAATCTTCAGTTGGAAGACCAGTTTTCAATGCTTAACTTCAATGCTATGATGGAGACAGAGATTGGCTGCTATGCCATTCAAAAACCTGAGACTGAGACAAAGCAGGAATTGTCTAACCCAGTTGATCAGACTGAGGTTACAGATCAGTTATGGCAACTGTATTTCGATGGAGCTAGATGCAGGAATGGTGTCGGAGCAGGTATTGTGTTAATTTCTCCCTCTGGTATACAAAGGACTTATTCTTATCGACTTACATGGAGTTGCACAAATAACACTGCTGAATACGAAGCATTGTGCTTGGGTCTGAAGAAAGCAAAGAAGTTAGGAATAGAACAACTCAATATTTTTGGTGATTCCGAGCTTATTGTAAACCAGGTCACAAATAGATGCATCTCAAAGCAGCATTATCTGAAAGCATATCGAAATCAGGTTTGGGATTTGTTTGAATTTTTCACTGCGCTTAATATTCAAGCTGTTTCCAGAGAGATGAATAAACATGCTGACTTATTAGCATCTCTTGGAGCTAACTTTTCTCCTGCTGATCAAGTTGTGAACAAACCCAAGATAGTGAGAATGGTATACTGAGACCAGATGTGCCGGACAAGGAAACTTTCTCGCGGGTCTTTGAAATCGATGAGAAGATTGTTCATTTCTTGATACATGAAGTCGCTAATCGTTGAAGGCGAGAACTTTGGGAGATGAGGAAGCAGAAGGTCTCATCCAATTAAGGAATAACCATATTCCAAAGGGTCTGATAACTCTGGAGAGCTTGTTTGACCAACATGATCGTTCCGCGAAAGCCTCGAATGGAGATTGATAGAAAGGAATTCATGGAGTTAGAGCTTCAGCCTGACAAAGTGATTAAGGTTGGCACTGACTCAACCCCAGAAGAACTGCAAAAAATTAGGCAGCTCTGTAAAGAGTTTTCTGATATTATAGCTTGGAGCTATGAAGACTTGAAAGGCTACAACAAGCAGATTATACAGCATACAATTGAACTGGAAGAAGGAGTTAGGCCTTTTCGACAGAAACAGAGACCTGTAAATCCAAATATTGAGGCGTTGATGAAGGCTGAGCTTGTTAAAATGTTGCAAGCTAAGATCATCTATCCGGTCAAGCACTCCACATGGGTCGCCAATCTGGTCCCAGTCCGTAAGAAGAATGGAGATATTAGATTGTGCGTTGATTTCAGGAATTTGAACCGTGCTTCATTAAAGGATCATTATCCTTTGCCGAGAATAGATCAAATATTGCATGTTGTGGCCGGGGCACAGCGTTTTTCTTTGTTGGATGGATTTTCTGGGTATAACCAGATCTGGGTAAAAGATGAAGATCAATTTAAGACAGAATTCACCACGAAGTGGGGTACTTTTGCATACCAGCGAATGCCCTTTGGACTGTCAAATGCTGGAGCTACCTTCCAAAGAGCAATGGATATTGCTTTCAAGGATTTATTGAATAGGATCATTGTAATATACCTTGACGACATGACAGTTTTTTCACATAAAAGGGAAGACCATTGTTCTCACCTGAGGCTGATTTTTGAGAAATGCAAAGAATTCGAAATCTCCATTAATCCAAAGAAGTCTGTGTTTGCTGTAAAAGAAGGTAAGCTTCTGGGTCATGTGATTTCTGAAGATGGATTAGCAATTGATCCAGCCCGTGTTGAAGCTTTGAAGAAATTGACACTCCCTGCAAACAAGAAGGAACTTCAATCTTTCTTTGGATAGATAAATTTCATTAGAAAGTTCATTGCTGATTTTGCTCAGGTTGTTAAACCAATGACCGAATTGTTGAAGAAAGATGCAGTTTTCCAATGGACAGCTCAAAGAAAGGAAGCATTTCAGGAGATCAAGGAAAGAATAGTGCAAGCCCCTGTCCTGATTAATCCTGACTACTCCAAGGATTTCATCTTATATGCAGTTGGAGAAGATGACAGTTATGCTACAGTTCTGACGCAAAAGGGAGATGATGGGAATGAAAGGCCCATTGCTTTTCTGAGTCAAGTCATTTTACCTCATGAAGCAAAGTACAATTTTATTGAGAAACATGTATATGCTGTGATGAAATCCCTGAAGAAATTCAAACATTTTATTTCCCAGAGCAGGACATTTGTTTATGTTATTCACCCAGATGTGAGAAATTTCATTCTTCAAGGAGAGTTGGGTGATAAACGTTCTGGCTGGGTCACCAAGATCCAAGAATTTGATGTAGAAATTCACCCAACTAAATTAGTGCGTGGTAAAGCTCTGTGCCAGCAGTTAGCAAAGATGGCAGCATTTGATGTATGCGAAGATCAGGAAGAAGCTCTTGCTGGTAATGACAATTTAATGAATTTCTTAATTCTGGAAAAATATTGGACAGAGGACCTGATTGATTACTTCACAACTGGAAGATGTCCATCACAATTGAATGCTTCTCAGAGGAGGAGATTTCGGTTGCAAGCTCTGCGATATGTTTTGTTTTCAGATGGTTTATTTTTTAAAAATATTGATGGTGTTCTTTTGAAGTGTGTTAAAGAAGCAGACAAGGATAGGATCTTGGAAGAGTTTCATTCAGGTCTCTCAGGAGGTCACTATGCAGGAAGACCGATGGCCTTGAAAATCATTCGAGCTAGTTATTACTGGCCGACTCTGTTCTCAGACTCTTTCAAGATTGCACAAGCTTGTGATAAATGCCAAAGATATTCAGGAAGAGTAAGGAATGCAGCTCTGCCTTTGCATCCAGTTTAGGTTGAAGCACCCTTTCAGCAATGGGGGTTGGATTTTATTGGAATAATTGATCCTAATTCCTCAGTTGGTCACGGATACATCTTAACAACTACAAGATTATTTCACAAGGTGGTCTGAAGCCATACCTACAAAGATGGCCAATCAATCTGTAGTGATTTCTTTCGTTGAGAGTTTGATTACACGTTTTGGTGTTCCAGACGCCATCATTACAGATAATGGGACTCCATTCATTGGAGCTGAACTGGCTGAGTTTGCTAACAAGTTTGGCATTTTCCTTAAGACATCTTCCAATTACTATCCACAGGGAAATGGCTTGGCAGAGTCAACGAACAAAAATTTGCTCAAAATTTTGAAGCGGTCATTGGGAGAGAACAAAAGGTCATGGCACTTGTTATTAAATCAGGCATTATGGGCAGATAGGATTTCCGTCAAGAAGTCCATTAAAACCTCACCATATGCCCTAGTCTATGGCAAAGAAGCAAGGTTGTCGGTTCATCTTGAGCTACCGGTATTACAACAGTTGCAGTCTTTTCAAGATGATGAGACAGACCTGAGTTCCTTGGATCTGCGAATAGCACAGTTGTTGGAATTAGAGGAGCAGCGTTCCAAAGCATATAGTGAATTTGACAAGCACACGCAAGGGATTTAGAAGTGGTTTTATAAGCATTCTGCAGCCCGTCCATTCAAGACAGGAGATTTGGTGCTGAAATGGAATGAGAATAAAGCTAAACCTGGCAATCATAAGAAGTTTGATGCATTCTGGGAGGGTCCCTTCCGCATTTCCAGCACAGGTGCAGCTAATTCTTTCTATTTGGAAGACATGGATGGTAACCCACTTCCAATTTTAGTTAATGGCTTTCATTTGAAAGCCTACTTTTCATGACTTCGCAAGTTCAATTTGAGTTTGTATATAATATAACAAAAAAAATAAAAATATATATATATATATATATACAAAAAAAAAAAAAGAAGTAGAGAAGAAGAAAAGAGTATGTATATATGTTTTGCCTTTTGTTGTCACCTTGGCTCTTGTTGCTTGTGGGCTGTAGGTGTTTGTTTCCCTTTTGTCCTTCCTTTCCCGACGGTTTGTGGCTTCCAAAGAATTCTTCTTTTCCCTCCCCTGCTTTCTATTTCCTTTCTTCATCTTCCTCTTCCTTCTTTTGTTTCTTTCTTCCTGCAATATAAAAAAACAAAAAGAATAAGCCACGACTGTTGTTTCTTCTCCCCTTTTCTATTTTCCCCATTTCTTCTTATCCCTTTCTTCTCAGTTTGTTTTTGTTTTAAAAGGCATTTATTTTCTAGCTTAGTTCATTTTCATTTCACGCTTCAAAACTTCCATTTCTGTTCCATCCATTCGTTCATTCCATCTATTGCCGCTGGTAGTGTATCAACATGCTGTTGTTATGTCTACTACGTCACTTTTGCTCCCTCATTTTATTATTCACACCACTCCATTGCAGTCACCGCCTGCGCAATCGCAGGAGCTCACTCCACCATCACATTCCATTTCTTCAGTTTATAACCGCTTCTATGCAAGTTCTTCCGGTTCTAGTTTTCAACAGTAGAAGAAGTTTAGCAGCAGTCCTCTGACATGTTTTGCAGCAGCCAACCTTCCTGTTCTGATATGACTCTGTGCCCAATGGACTAAGGCCTGGATTCTTGCATACAGCGAGCTGTATACCCCGTGAGCCGCCAAGAATGTTGGCATTTTTGCCACATTGATTCTCATTGATTAATGCATTAGTGTATTGTTGAAAATCTGACCTTTGATACCAGCTTTGATGCAGCTTTGGAGAAAAAGGAGAAAAAATGAGCAAAAAATGACTAAGTCTAAAAATTGCAGCGATTCGCTGACATGTCGCGAAATCACGGTCAACACAGTCAACGCAGGCAGTTGGGCGGAACCGTCGCGATATCGCGACGTGTTCCAGAATCGCGGGTCGGTCGGCTTCAAAGACTAAGGTGCAAAACTTGCAGCGACGCGCTGACGTCTTATTTTCGCGATGCAGTTGTTTCAGAAGGCTTAAGGTGAAAGCGCAGCGATTCGCTGCACGTTTGTTGAGAAGGCGGTTTCAAAGGCTCGAGAGTTCAAGGTTGCAGCGATTCGCTGCACTCTTAAAAGGGAACACACGAAACAAAGATCAAAGTCGTAGCATTTTCGCGACGCCGATTGTTGAAGAGAGTTTAAGGGGTAGGGATGGTAGCGATTCGCTGCAATCTTTTTGAAAAGGTCTTGTAAGACAAAGGTGTTGCATTTTCGCGATAAAAAGCAGGCGATTGGTACGGAGAGAAGAGGCAGTAGCGATATCGCTACATGTCTTAAAATCGCGGTCGCTACGGTCTAAAAGGCGAGAACATAAAAGTTGTAGCGATTCGCTGCAATTTTGATGATAAGACCAAGCAAGACAATATGCAGCGAAATCGCGCAAGGAATGAAAATTGAGGAAGAAACATGGAGACGGAAGTAATTTCATGCTGCATTGTGGGAAATTGATTAAGTGCTTCATTGTGCAACGAAATTGCGACAAGGAAAAGTCGAAGGCATGCAAAAAGCAAAAGGCGTCGCATTTTCACGACCCATCCATAAGACCGTACAAAGTGCCAAAAAGTGCAGCGATGCGCTGCATGTTCCGTTTTCATGGGGCAGGAAGGAAGGAATAGCCAAAGGCCGCAATGCGTAGCGAAATCGCTACATGTTTCGTTTTCGCGGAACAAGCTAGCGATAGAGAAGACAAAGCCGAAGATGCAGCGAAAGTGCGACAGGGAGCATTTTCGCGGGTGTAAATGACAAAAGCGTACGACATCAAAATATGTCACGATTTCGCGACCCGTCGCGTTTTCGCGACCTGCACAGTTTCCCGCCAAAAAATAGTATGAACGGCCGAGGAGGTTTTTTGGGTTTTCGATGATTAAATGTTGCCCCGAATTAAATGTTTTGTGGATTTCCAAGGTAGTCAAAGTTGAAGAAGTGCCCAGGCCACCAAGATTGAAGATTTAATGCATTCGAGGCTGCTGTTCGTGGATTGTCGTAACGGTTTCATGCATATTTAAAAAAAAAATGAATTTAATGAAGAAGACCGCTAGCGTCTAATTGTATTTAATTTTTGCTGCAATTAAGGGGATCGTGTTCCTAATGTCCGCCATATAATTGTAGATCACAAGGAGGATGGTGGCAAACATTTAATGCTGTAGAGAGGAGGGACCTCTATAAAAACCAATGTAATTTTCATTTACAAAGGTTGGAAAAACTTGCTGCTAGAGACTAGAATTGTATTTGCGGGAATACAAGGATCGACTTCTAATTTTTCAAGCGTCGCATGGATGAATTTGCTTTCTATTTTTCTACATTTCTAATAGCATTCATACTCCTGCATTGCTGTTACATTTAAATTTTGTTTTTGGATTTAAATATTGCGGTCAGGGTACGATTTCTGGAATGTGGGTTTGGAGGGATTTGTTGCATGTGATTGTGCGAGGATTAGGCTAATTCCTTATGTTACTTGTTGTTGTTACGTTTGTAGTTTCCTACTATTTTTTTTCTGATCCCATCACTTCGGCCTGCGGCCATATTTCCCATTCCTTTCTGCAACTTTTTCAATTTCTTTCCCGCAACCCTTATCTTAAACCAATTTTAGAATAGTAGAGGGAACCAGCCCACTCTGGAGATTGGTCTGGGAGCCATTTCTTTCTTCCAGCCTTTCAATGTTGGCCGGGTCTAGGGCACACTTGTAAAAATCCTTTCCTGTGGCAGATTTGTGACCAACAGTACCCAAAAATGTGATCCATTTCAAAATTAGACTTGTTTTATCGTTAATTTGATCGGGTAATGGGTACAATCGATATGAAGTTTGACTATCAGTTTTTGAAGTAACGGTGTACTGAAATTAACATGTTTTTGCATTTTGTCCACTAAGGTAGGAAATGGGTATCCTATTTTGTGAATATTTTATATTTTTGACTTTGTTTGATGTGAATTTTGAATTTGTCGCTTTTAGGAGTAATATATCAAACCTAGACTATTAGATTTGACATGTTAGGCGTAAAATTTTGGAAAAACGATGAAGCTTTCACCGCAGAAGGGCAAAATGGGTGTCCAAAAATGTAATTTTTTTTATGATTGACTTCATTTGGTCCGCCTTTGATTTGTGTGCCAAGGTGTAGAGTAGTGTTAAACTGAAAATGATCTATAGAGAGCCTGATTTAGACTGTACTCAATGTCTGTTTGAACTTTCATCGCTAAGTGGGAAAATGGGTATCTAATAATATGACTGTTATCTTTAGATTGTGTTTCTAGATGTGTGTTCGATTTTGGTGTATTTATGACAGAGTTGATTGTTAGATCTGTGTATATTGGTGAGTTGTTTTTGGATTTTATCAACACATTTACCGATAAGTGGGAAAATTGGTATCCAAAAATGATATTTGTTTTTGTAGATGTTGTTTTGGCTTATGTTTGATTTGCGTGTCAATTAATAGGTAGTTGTAAATTTAAACTGGGCTGGTGGGAGTCCAAATGATGTTGTTTGTCACGTCAGTTCGAAATTTTGCTATGAAATGCCAAAATGGATGTTCAAATGTGTGACTGTTATGTTGATATATTTTTTCATGTGTTTTGTGCATTATTTTGCTTTGAAATGTGTGCCAAATTAAATAGGTTTAATTTGAAAGTTATGATTGATGTAGTTTTGTTTTGATTGGATTGCTTGGATTGTTATGTGGATTATTAATATATGTTGTATTGTGTTTTGAATAGGTGAAGATGCTTGAACCCCATCATCGGATGAGAAAGTTTAATGAGGATTTCGAGGAGTTGATGAAGACTGAGGATGAGTTACGGTGGTTGGATGACATAAATTTATGAGGTGTATGGGAATGTAATATTATCCATACTAATAGAGTATACGTGTCTGCATTGTGTGAGCGATGGGATGCAGACCGAAACACCTTTCATTTTCCTACTAGGGAAATGACTATTACACCAAAGGATGTGTATCGGATTTATATACTGTCGATCGAGGGTGTTCCTATGAGAGCCACCACAGATGATAGGAAGGAGGTTATATTGGAGAGATTATTTGGGGATGATTAAAGAGATATTGATGTTTCAAATATGGATTACGAGTGGTTGTGGATACGGGATAAGATATCATATTGGTAGTGTGTGGCGATGATGATGATATCCACGTATGCTCTACCTAATAGTTCCAGGTTTTTGTTTACCTGAAACATGCTAGACTTGGTTAGTGACATGGTGGAGGACAATGTTGTGTTCACTTGGGTGCCTGCACTGTTGACTCAAGTCTATCAAGAGTTGTTCGAGGTTGTTAGGGGTAGGAGGACAAGATTGAGTGTAATACCTTTGCTGCAGGTATGGGCATGGGATATTGAGAGGCCATATTTGTTGTCTAACCATGTACATGTGGAGGGAATAGAGTATTTGACTTATGCTCTTAGATGGAGCACAGCAGATAAGCAGGGTATTAAGAGGCCACATGAGGGCGACCTACTATTTTTGAGGGATAAGTTTGGGGATGCTACTCCTGATGATATTAGGCGAAGACCCTGGTTGGGCAAAGTGTGTTGGGATGACGATGATGAACAACTATGAGCCATAAGATAAGGTAGATGGTTCATGGGGAGGTATACTCGGTAGACTAAGTACTTTCAGTTTGATTGAGTGAGGAGGCAGTTTGGTTTGTAGCAGGATGTCCTTAGGGCTCCTGTAACTTACTTCAAGTGGTAGTGTGATAGAGGAGAGTGACCTATCGTGCCACCATGGGTTGGAGAAAGATATCCTCCTATGGATATCCCAACTGTGGGGGATGTTGGGATGAATCCAGTATTTGATGCATGGTGGGCTTGGCAGAGTTGGGTGTCTGGTAGGGGCGTGGTTGATCGATGGGTGGCACCTAATGTTGGGGTACCTCCATCGATGGTGAGGATGGGTAGGAGAGCTCAGATTGAGAGTGTGGTTGTCAATGCAAGGGAGGTTCCTTTATGACACTCATGACACCACTTGGGTGGTGGAGCGAGCACCCAAGATGTGAGGGTGGAGTAGGTGCTCGAGGATGTTGAGGTGGAGGAGGTTCAGGCGAATGTAGATAGTGGTATGGGACAGTCCACTAGAGCTGATGCGGAGGGAGGTGTTGATACTGTTGTGGGTGACGTAGATGACACCATTGACATTGGTGTATTTGTGGATGTGGCACAACATATTCTTGTTGATATCTCTACGAGGGGGGATGCAACGGATGAGGCACAGGTTATATAGGATAAAGTCTGTAAGTTGGAGGTTGAGGTAGAGTAGCTACGGGCTGA
This sequence comes from Wollemia nobilis, assembly GCA_028583015.1. Classification (NCBI taxonomy): domain Eukaryota; kingdom Viridiplantae; phylum Streptophyta; class Pinopsida; order Araucariales; family Araucariaceae; genus Wollemia; species Wollemia nobilis. Next base: position 3,558,746 of record JAQPPZ010000375.1, on the reverse strand, counting down.
TATGGTTAGGAAGGGGACCAAAATAGAGTAGCTGAGGGTTATGGTGATGAGCAGGATCAAAAAATTATGAACCTGATTGGTCAATCGAGTGCAAAGACTACTAGGAGATTATTGTGCAAGACTTTCCTAACGATGCATGGGATTCCTCTACCTGACTATACATAGGTGGTGTCACAGTCTAAGACACAATAATGAGTGTGGGCATGCTCTCATTAGAGTCAACGCAGTGTTGCTTTGATAGTAGAGGTTGGTGCTAGAGTTAAGGTGCATGATCTACTAGATGTGGAGCAGTTTGTGGTAGATCCAACTCCAGAGATCTTTTCATAGTCGAGTCAAGCAGCAGAGAGGTGCATGAGCTGGGAGGGGCGTGGGGAGACTCATGATGATATTTAGGAGTTATATATTTGGTTGTAGGCTGTGGGTATTTTGGATATTATATGTGATGGGCATGGTACCAGGTTGTAGCCTTCGAGCATTTTTGGATGATGATATATATATACATCTTAATTTCGGCTGTTATATATACATGTGTTGTTTTGATGGTTTGAAATGTGTTGTGTTTATGTTTTCATAGATAGCACAATATAGTTTGTAGGTATGTATGATTAGTAGATACATGTGTGTGAATGGTTTAGATCTATTATCGTTCTTTCATATGGATGAATTGTAGAATGTTATGCATGATTGTGTTTCGAATGTAGTGTGATGTGATATCAAATGTGATGTTGTAATGAATGTACATAGAATAAATGCAATGTTATAGTATGATTTTGAAATGTGTGTAGCATGAATGCATAATGTAAGTTAATTGCGTGAATGTATGCAAGACAAATGTATAACTATAAGGTGAAGCAATGTATATGACATAGATGCATAGGTGCATGTACAGACTCATACTGAAATGTGCAAAGGAAGCACTTGTATCATGGCATTTACCTATATGGATGCGATCCATTCCATGATTTTAGGGACTGTGGATAATGTAAGGCATGTGTTATGGTTTTGACTAACATAGTTATGACAATCAAATCTCAACTCCTTAGCTATACAAGTTTTGTGGCAACTTATAACATGATCGATCTGGTTCAAAGTCTGTCTTGGACCTATGTGTGTGAATGTGTAAGGTTCATTTATCCATTTTGACAGAGGTAGGATTAACCCATTGTAGATGCTACCAGACTAACTAGCTCATCCATCCACAACAGTGATTTCTACAAAAGCGAGATGCTAATGTAAGAGATGTGTTGTCACCTATAAGACTATTCCACTAGTAGGCAGGCTCTTGGAATCATCCCATGGTGCTATATTGAACCTAAGGACCTGTTGGTCATGAATCTGCCATAGGAAAGGATTTTTATAGAAAATGAACCTTAGACCCGAACAAAATTGAAAGGTTGGGAGAAAGAAATGTCTCCCAGACCAATCTCCAGAGTGTGCTGGTTCCCTTACTATTCTAAACTTGTTTTAAGATCAAAGTTACAGGAAAGAAATTGTAAAGATGCAGAAAGAAACAGGAAATATGGCCATAGGCTGAATTTATCTGATCGGGAAAGAACAACAGTAGATAACTCTAAGTACAACAATAGCAAATAACAAAAGACAATGACGTGATCCACTTGCAACCTTGCGCAGATGACCTCCAAAATAACATTCTAGAACTCACTCCCTTGCAAATGTTAAAACTCAATACAAAATTAAAATTGAGTAGCAAATAAGAAATGCGAGCACAAATTAGGAATGCAAAATATAGGAGGGACAACACACAGAAAATCACTCGTGAAACCAGAGAGCCGAATGTCTTATATTCATGCAAAGTACTCGAAAATATTTTAGCAAACGTATCTCTCACACCCAATACCTACAAATGAGATTTACATTGATTTTTATAGAGGCCTTGCCTCTTGGCAGCATTTAAAACTTATGACGAACCTCCTCGAGATCTACAAATTGTGCAAAAAAAACAAGGAAATGAAATCCTTAAACAGCATCGGATAAACCAAAAATTAAATGCCATAAGAAAGAATCGATCATCTTCATGAAATGGTTGTTCTTGGAAATGTGCATGAAACTGTTAGAAAAATCGTGAACAGCAGCTTCGAATCCTGGAAATCTTCAATTCTGGTAGCTTGGGCGCATTATTCTACCTTGACTACATCAGAAAGCAGCAACACATTAAATTCTAGAGTGCTTTGAATCATTGAAAATTACAAAATTGCATCGGGTCGTTTAAACTGCTTCCTAGCGTGAAACTGCAACAGGGCACGAAAACGTGACAGGTCACAAAATCGTGACGTCTTTTTGCTCAGTATGCTTTTGCTGCTTCTAAGCCACGAAAACCAACCATGTCAAAAAATTGCTACATATTCGGCTTTCATTTCTCCTTTGCTACCCTGAACCACGAAAACACAACGCTACGCAATTTCGCTGCAACTTTCCACACTTAGCTTCTTTTCAATAATGTGTCGTGAAATCGCTACCATTTCTTGCCCTCTGTACGGTTCTCACTTTATGTTGTGATTTCACGACATCTTTGCCTTGCTTGAACTCTTTCTCAAAAGTGTAGCGATATCGCTACCGTTTTCTGCCTTAGACTCTTTTGCAATAAATGGATCGTGATAACGGAACACGTAGCGATTTCACTACGTTTCTTTGCTTTGCTCGGCTTCACCCTCTAACTGTCATGAAATCACTACCATTTTGCAACTTAAGCCTTTCTACCTACCCACGCCGTGAAAATGTGATGCGTCGTGATTTTGCAACGTCTTTTGACTTATGCGCTTTGTGCCATATTGTGTCACGATTTCGCTACACTTTGAGCCTTATCACCTTTGGCTTGGTTTTGTCGTGATTTCACGACCATTTTATGTCTTAAGCCTTCGGCTCGTCGCAAGCCACGAAAATTAGACGCTGCGCGATTTCACTGCAACTTTGTCGCTCTACCCTCTATTGACCATTTTGACCACGAAAATCGAACATGTCGTGATATCGCGACGGTTTTGCCCACTTGTGCCGTTGACTGCGTTGATCGTGATTTTGCGACACGTCGTGAAATCGTGACAATTTTGCATTGATTTCCTCTCTCCTCATCGGACCCGCGATTTTACGACATGTCACGATATCGCGACAGTTTTCCGACTTGGCTCTCCATGCTATTTTTTTGTCACGATTTCGTGACAACTTTCAGACTTAGTCATTTTTTGCATCAAAACCTATAGAAGAGTTAGAATTTCAACAGCTTAAGCATGAATAATCAACAATCAAATAAATGTGGCAAAAATGCCAACATTCTTGGCGGCTCGCGGGGTATACAGTTCTACTGTATGTAAGAATCCCAGGCCTGAATCCATTGGGCAACAGAGTCATGACAATATAGAACATAAAGCTAGATGCTAGGGTACATCTCGGGGAACTGCTGCAACATCTTTTGCTAAATAACTAAAACTGAGAGAATCTGCATTTGGCTCAACTGATTATGGAATGGAAATGAATGAAATGAGATCCTATGGATGCGCAGGTGATGAAATGCAAATGGAATGGTGATATGATGGAATGGATGCAGTGATGCAGATAAATACAGTAATAGAATGCTTTTGTGCTACCAGCTACGATGTATGGGGAATGGACGTAAATGAAATAATGGAATGGAAGTGGAATGAGAATGAACTGGGGAAATGAACTGTAAATAAATGCGTAAAACAACAGAGAACTTAAAATAAAGGGATAAGAAGAAGCGAGAATAATAGGAAAAGGGAAAAGAAACAACAACAATGGCTTTGTTTTTTTACTGCAGAAGAAAAAGGAAAAGGAGAAGGAGGAAAATGAAGAAGGGAAGGGAAGAAAAAGGAAAGGGAAGGAAGAAAATGCTAGAAAGCCACCAACTACTGGGAAAGGAGAAGAAAAAAGAATAAAACAAGAACCTACGGCTCGCATGCAAAAAGAGCCGAAGTGGGAAAAATAAAAACAATAATTTTTTTTTTCTCTTCTTTTTTTTTCTTATGTACAGGGTTTACGACATGATTGGCATGTTGCCACCACAAAACCAGTCTCAAAGGGTTATCTGGTAAATCGATAGTGTCCTAACCAGATCCGATCATACTTGAGTCGATCCTTAAAATTAGGATGACCTCTTCCCAAATTTCTCCATGTTGTAGACCAGGGCATATTATCCCGTAGATTAATACCCACACAATCGACATATAATGTAGAAAAGAAATTTGCCACATGGAAAGCTCTTGTAGGTACCCATTGTAGTAATGACTGAAGCCAATACCACCATCTCAGAGGATTCTTTAGTTGTGAACGGAGAATGGGTTCCTCCAACTCCTAGATCTGATGACAGAAATTCTCCAGTAATAGTACTTTTTCCATAATCTCTTCAAATTCTTCCTCTTGATCCAGCATACTCGATAGGTTCTGACTAAATGTTTGCGTGTTGTGCATAGTTATGCCCTCTTTGTGTTCAGGTTTTTCTTATTCTTCATCACTCATCTCTTCTTGCTCTCTCTTCTGAAAGAAATTACAAGCAACCATATCATCCATGGCTGGGACAATGCTTGCATATTCCCATCGTTGAGCTCCACACAGCTGCATCTCAGGTTTCTGCACAGTATAAGGAATCTGGCATGATGAATGCTGCATAGGGTAGACAGGGGTGGTGACTATCGGATAAGGTAATGGAGCTTCTCTCCACTGTAATTTCCTGGATAAGAGCAGAAGTTGTTCCGCTTGCAGGGCTCCCTCAAAGATTTGAGGGAATCGATGTTCGCCTGATTACAATAAGAGGAGGCTTATGTCTAGATGAAAATCTCAAACATAGAAGAAGTGGGCTTGGGCGGGTGTGGGTCGGATCATCTCTAGAATTCTTCTCCAACTTCTACTGAATCAAACATTGAAGTCAGTGATACTCTCCAAGGGTGCTCTCATGATATACATGAAGAATTGAAATGGATCCTGAGAACTGTAAAAGAAATCCTCATCAAATATTTTGATCAGCGCTCCAGCTAGATCATCCCATGAGCTGATGCTTTGATGCCTGAGCAGTCTGTACCATTGTAACGCTTTTCCTTACAAAGACAAAACCAGAAGTCTGAGCATAATATCTTCGTGAGTTATATCATGTAAGGTCGACAAAGTGGCAATATCTTCAACATGCTCTCGGGCCATGCCTTGGATGCCATGATATTTTGGTAGAGCTTTTAAGGCACTTTTGGGAATATCATGCCGAATTAGGAGATTCAGAGGGCCAGGATCATCCCATCTAGGACAACTTACCCTCACCATGATGTATCTTATTTTAGCTTGAGAAAGGCAGGCGTCCACAATCAAGAAATTTAGATCTTCAACTCAGCAAAGTCGCCAGATGAACTTACAAATCTCTGCTATGAGGTTAAGATAACTCATAAAAATCTTGAGACCTCCGGGTAATAAACAATGAAACAATCAATCTCATCGATTATGGATATTTTGAGACAGAAGAATTCTATCCCACCAGGCGTGCCAAAAAATGTTGGCACATGTGGGTTTATTAATTGGAAATAATGCTCATCCCACCGACCATGAATTCTTGAAGACAAAAATTTTCTGTCCCACTGGGCGTGCCAAAAACTGTTGGTCACGAATCTGCCATAGGAAAGGATTTTTATAGAAAATGCACCCTAGACCCGGCCAAAATTGAAAGGCTGGGAGAAAGAAATGTCTCCCAGAACAATCTCCAGAGTGTGCTGGTTCCCTTACTATTCTAAACTTGTTTTAAGATCAAAGTTACAGGAAAGAAATTGTAAAGATGCAGAAAGAAACAGGAAATATGGCCGTAGGCTGAATTTATCTGATCGGGAAAGAACAACAGTAGATAACTCTAAGTACAACAATAGCAAATAACAAAAGACAATGATGTGATCCACTCGCAACCTTGCGCAGATGACCTCCAAAATAACATTCTAGAACTCACTCCCTTGCAAATGTTAAAACTCAATACAGAATTAAAATTGAGTAGCAAATAAGAAATGCGAGCACAAATTAGGAATGCAAAATACAGAAGGGACAACACACAGAAAATCACTCGTGAAACCAGAGAGCCGAATGTCTTATATTCATGCAAAGTACTCGAAAATCTTTCAGCAAACGTATCTCTCACACCCAATACCTACAAATGAGATTTACATTGGTTTTTATAGAGGCCTTGCCTCTTGGAAGCATTTAAAACTTATGACGAACCTCCTCGAGATCTACAAATTGTGCAACAAAAACAAGGAAATGAAATCCTTAAACAACATCGGAGAAACCAAAAATTAAATGCCATAAGAAAGAGTCGATCGTCTTCATTAAATGGTTGTTCTTGGAAATGTGCATGAAACCGTTAGAAAAATCGTGAACAGCAGCTCCGAATCCTGGAAATCTTCAATTCTGGTAGCTTGGGCGCATTCTTCTACCTTGACTGCATTGAAAAGCAGCAACACATTAAATTCTAGAGTGCTTTGAATCATTGAAAATTACAAAATTGCATCGGGTCGTTTAAACTGCTTCCTAGCATGAAACTGCAACAGGGCACGAAAACGTGACAGGTCACAAAATCGTGACGTCTTTCTGCTCAGTATGCTTCTGCCGCTTCTAAGCCACGAAAACCAACCATGTCACAAAATCGCTACATATTCGGCTTTCATTTCTCCTTTGCTACCCTGAACCGCGAAAACACAATGCTACGTGATTTCGCTGCAACTTTCCACACTTAGCTTCTTTTCAATAATGTGTCATGAAATCGCTACCATTTCTTGCCCTCTGTACGGTTCTCACTTTCTATTGTGATTTCACGACATCTTTGCCTTGCTTGAAATCTTTCTCAAAAGTGTAGCGATATTGCTACCGTTTTCTGCCTTAGACTCTTTTGCAATAAATGGACTGTGATAACGGAACACGTAGCGATTTCGCTACGTTTCTTTGCTTTGCTCGGCTTCACCCTCTAACTGTCGTGAAATCACTACCGTTTTGCAACTTAAGCCTTTTTGCCTACCCACGCCGTGAAAATGTGACGCATCGTGATTTCGCAACGTCTTTTGACTTATGCGCTTTGTGCCATATTGTGTCACGATTTCGCTACACTTTGAGCCTTATCACCTTTGGCTTGGTTTTGTCGTGATTTCATGACCATTTTATGTCTTATGCCTTCGGCTCGTCACAAGCCGCGAAAATTAGACGCTGCGCGATTTCACTGCAACTTTGTCGCTCTACTCTCTATTGACCATTTTGATCGCGAAAATCGAACACGTCACGATATCGCGACGGTTTTGCCCACCTGTGCCGTTGACTGCGTTGATCGCGATTTTGCGACACGTCGCGAAATCGTGACAATTTTGCATTGATTTCCTCTCTCCTCATCGGACCCACGATTTTACGACATGTCGCGATATCGCGACAGTTTTTCGACTTGGCTCTCCATGCTATTTTTTTGTCACGATTTCGTGACAACTTTCGGACTTAGTCATTTTTTGCATCAAAACCTATAGAAGAGTTAGAATTTCAACAACTTAAGCATGAATAATCAACAATCAAATAAATGTGGCAAAAATGCCAACATTCTTAGTGGCTCGCGGGGTATACAGTTCTATTGTATGTAAGAATACCAGGCCTGAATCCATTGGGCAACAGAGTCATGAAAATATAGAACATAAAGTTAGCTGCTAGGGTACATCTCGGGGAACTGCTACAACATCTTTTGCTAAATTACTAAAACTGAGAGAATCTGCATTTGGCTCAACTGATTATGGAATGGAAATGAATGGAATGAGATCCTGTGGATGCGCAGGTGATGAAATGCAAATGGAATGGTGATATGATGGAATGGATGCAGTGATGCAGATAAATACAGTAATAGAATGCTTTTGTGCTACTAGCTACGATGTATGGGGAATGGACGTAAATGAAATAATGGAATGGAAGTGGAATGAGAATGAACTGGGGAAATGAACTGTAAATAAATGCGTAAAACAACAGAGAACTTAAAAGAAAGGGATAAGAAGAAGCGAGAATAATAGGAAAAGGGAAAAGAAACAACAACAGTGGCTTTGTTTTTTTACTACAGAAGAAAAAGGAAAAGGAGAAGGAGGAAAATGAAGAAGGGAAGGGAAGAAAAAGGAAAGGGAAGGAAGAAAATGCTAGAAAGCCACCAACTACTTGGAAAGGAGAATAAAAAAGAATAAAACAAGCACCTACGGCTCGCATGCAAAAAGAGCCGAAGTGGGAAAAATAAAAACAATACTTTTTTTTTTCTCTTCTTTTTTTTTCTTATGTACAGGGTTTACGACATGATTGGCATGTTGCCACCACAAACCCAGTCTCAGAGGGTTATCCGGTAAATCGATAGTGTCCTAACCAGATCCGATCATACTTGAGTCGATCCTTAAAATTAGGATGACCTCTTCCCAAATTTCTCCATGTTGCAGACCAGGGCATATTATCCCGTAGATTAATACCCACACAATCGACAACTAATGTAGCAAAGAAATTTGCCACATGGAAAGCTCTTGTAGGTACCCATTGTAGTAATGACTGAAGCCAATACCACCATCTCGGAGGATTCTTTAGTTGTGAATGGAGAATGGGTTCCTCCAACTCCTGGATCTGATGACAAAAATTCTCCAATAATAGTACTTTTTCCAGAATCTCTTCAGATTCTTCCTCTTGATCCAGCATACTCGACAGGTTCCAACTAAATGTTTGCGTGTTGTGCATAGTTATGCCCTCTTAGTGTTCAGGTTGTTCTTCTTATTCGTCACTCATCTCCTCTTGCTCTCTCTTTTGAAATAAATTACAAGCAACCATATCATCCATGGCTGGGACAATGCTTGCATATTCCCATCGTTGAGCTCCACACAGCTGCATCTCAGGTTTTTGCACAGTATAAGGAATCTGGCATGATGAATGCTGCATAGGGTAGACAGGGGTGGTGACTATCGGATAAGGTAATGGAGCTTCTCTCCACTGTAATTTCCTGGATAAGAGCAGAAGTTGTTCCACTTGCAGGGCTTCCTCAAATATTTGAGGGAATCGATGTTCGCCTGATTACAATAAGAGGAGGCTTATGTCTAGATGAAAAGCTCAAACATAGAAGAAGTGGGCTTGGGCGGGTGTGGGTCGGATCATCTCTAGAATTATTCTCCAACTTCTACTAAATCAAACATTGAAGTCAGTGATACTCTCCAAGGGTGCTCTCATGATATACATGAAGAATTGAAATGGATCCTGAGAACTGTAAAAGAAATCCTCATCAAATCTTTTGATCAGCGCTCCCGCTAGATCATCCCATGAGCTGATGCTTTGATGCCTGAGCAGTCTGTACCATTGTAACGCTTTTCCTTACAAAGACAAAACCAGAAGTCTGAGCATAATATCTTCATGAGTTATATCATGTAAGGTCGACAAAGCGGCAATATTTTCAACATGCTCTCGGGCCATGCCTTGGGTGCCATGATTTTTGGTAGAGCTTTCAAGGCACTTTTGGGAATCTCATGCCGAATTAGGAGATTCAGAGGGCCAGGATCATCCCATCTAGGACAACTTACCCTCGCCATGATGTATCTTATTTTATCTTGAGAAAGGCAGGCGTCCACAATCAAGAAATTTAGATCTTCAACTCAGCAAAGTCGCCAGATGAACTTACAAATCTCTGCTATGAGGTTAAGATAACTCATAAAAATCTTGAGACCTCCGGGTATTAAACAATGAAACAATCAATCTCATCGATTATGGATATTTTGAGACAGAAGAAGTCTGTCCCACCGGGCATGCCAAAAAATGTTGGCACAGGTGGGTTTATCAATTGGAAATAATGCTCATCCCACCGACCATGAATTCTTGAAGACAAAAATTGTCTGTCCCATCGGGCGTGCCAAAAACTGTTGGTCACGAATCTGCCATAGGAAAGGATTTTTATAGAAATTGCACCCTAGACCCGGCCAACATTGAAAGGCTAGGAGAAAGAAATGTCTCCCAGACCAATCTCCAGAGTGGGCTGGTTCCCTTACTATTCTAAACTTGTTTTAAGATCAAAGTTACAGGAAAGAAATTGTAAATATGTAGAAAGAAACGAGAAATATGGTCGTAGGCCGAATTTATCTGATCGAGAAAGAACAACATCAGATAACTCTAAGTATAGCAATAGCAAATAATAGAAGACAATGACATGATCCACTCGCAACCTTGCGCAAATGACCTACAAAATAACATTCCAGAACTCACTCCCTTACTTGCAAATGTTAAAAATCAATACAGAATTAAAACTGAGCAGCAAATAAGAAATGCGAGCACAAATTAGGAATGCAAAATACAGAAGGGACAACACACAAAAAATCACTCACGAAACTAGAGAGCCGAATGTCTTATATTCATGCAAAGTACTCGAAAAGCTTTCAACAAACGTATCTCTCACACCCGATACCTGCAAATGAGATTTACATTGATTTTTATAGAGGCCTTGCCTCTTGGCAGCATTTAAAACTTATGACGGACCTCCTCGAGATCTATAAATTGTGCAACGAAAATAAGGAAATGAAATCCTTAAACAACCTCGGAGAAACCAGAAATTAAATTCCATAAGAAAGAGTCGGCCATCTTCATTAAATGGTTGTTCTTGGAAATGTGCATGAAACCGTTAGAAAAATCGTGAACAGCAGCTTCGAATCCTGGAAATCTTCAATTCTAGTAGCTTGGGTGCGTTCTTCTACATTGACTGCATCAGAAAGCAACAACACATTAAATTTTGGAGTGCTTTGAATCATTGGAAATTACAAAATTACATCGCGCCGTTTAAACTGCTTCCTGGCGTGAAACTGCAACATGGCACGAAAATGCAACAGGTCGTGAAATCACGACGTCTTTCTGCTCCGTACACTTCTACCGCTTCTAAGCTGTGAAAACCAACCATGTCGTGAAATCGCTACATATTCAGCTTTCATTTCTCCTTTGCTACCCTGAACCGCGAAAACACAATGCTGCGTGATTTCGCTGCAACTTTCTGCACTTAGCTTCTTTTCAATAATGTGTCGCGAAATTGCTACCATTTCTTGCCCTCTGTACGGTTCTCACTTTCTGTCATGATTTCGCGACGTCTTCGCCTTGCTCAAACTCTTTCTCAAAAGTGTAGCGATATCGCTACAGTTTTTTGCCTTAGACTCTTTTTCAATAAATGGACCGCGATAACGGAACACGTAGTGATTTCGCTATGTTTCTTTGCTTTGCTCGGCTTCACCCTCTAACTATCGTGAAATCGCTACCATTTTGCAACTTAAGCCTTTCTGCCTACCCACGCCGTGAAAATGCGACGCGTCACGATTTCACGACGTCTTTTGACTTATGCGCTTTGTGCCATATTGTGTCACGATTTCGCTACACTTTGAGCCTTATCGCCTTTGGCTTGGTTTTGTCGTGATTTCGCGACCATTTTATGTCTTATGCCTTCTGCTCTTCGCAAGCCACGAAAATCAGACGCTGCGTGATTTTGCTGCAACTTTGTCGCTCTACCCTCCATTGACCATTTTGACCGCGAAAATCGAACACATCGCGATATCGTGACGGTTTTGCCCACCTACGCCGTTGACTGCGTTGACCGCGATTTTATGACACGTCACGAAATCATGACAATTTTGCGTTGATTTTCTCTCTCCTCATCTAACCAGCGATTTTGCGACATGTTGCGATATCGCGACGGTTTTTCGACTTGGCTCTCCATGCTATTTTTTTGTCGCTATTTCATGACAAATTTCAGACTTAGTCATTTTTTGCATCAAAACCTGTAGAAGAGTTAGAATTTCAACAGCTTAAGCACGAATAATCCGCAATCAAATAAATGTGGCAAAAATGCCAACAGGACCAAAGGTGATAAGCATAACATGTGTGATATCAAGAGGTGTTTCTTTTTATTTTTTGCCCCAGTTCTAGTGTTAACTTATCTGATCGTGGTAGTGCTCTTTTCATTTCATTTCTTTTATTTTTTTTCTTTTTTTTTCTCTTTTTGTATGGGCGATGAAGTTTTTTTTCTACCCAAATATTTAATTTTACTTATGCTTGATCCCTTTGTTTATCCCCAGGTCGTATGTTGACCATGCAGGCGATAGGATGAGAATGGGATACCATTCACTAGATGGTGATATCTACTCAAGATATCCTCTTTCCTAGGCTCAAAATTGTTAACATGTAACCTATTGTGACACTTGATTGCCTAAACTACAGAGTAGTCAAAATTAAACATGACACCTATGTATACCCTGATACTGAAAAGGGGGAATGGACATCCAGGTGGTGATGCTAACAAATGCATGTATTATTCCTACTGAGGCGCATTTTGGGGGAGAATGTACAAACATGAATTAAAATTAACTATAAAGCATATGCACATGTGCAATGGATGTAATTGTAAATGATGCAAGTGGAGGAATGCAATATTTACAAGAAGAAAGTTATGTTGTATAGAAGGAGAATTTTAGAAGAACCTATTTACAGATGATTAGAGTGTGTAATGATGAAAAACAAAAGTGTGATGCTATGATCATGGTTGCCCCAACGTGTGGGGTGTATGTGTGTAGTAGATGTATAAGCTGTGAGTTGTATAAGTGTATGTAATAGTCACAAAGAAGAAGGAAGATGTGAGAGTTGCATGTACAGGTGGAAGAAGTGAGAAGAAGTGAGAAGAAGTAGGCTTTGGTAACCAATCATGGTAAGGGGATCACCAAAGGCTGACAAATATAGAAGAGAAGAAACAAATCAATGTATGTAAGAAATAGAAGAATGAGATAGAAGAAGAAGAGTAACTAACACTACTGTCAGGTGAAATGGCATAGATTTCGATGGGAGTGGGATGGTGAAGTGATGACATGGCTAGAATTGTAGCTTGAGCCATAGTTAGAAATGTTATGAATATAGTGGTTGGGCATTGTTAGGGTACTGCAGGGTGGCAAAGTCCTAGGAGTGGTGTGGCGCGGAGGACTAACAAGTCAGCTAAATTAAAAATAACCCTCTGGTGATGGGGTACACTCGCTGTGCAACATGTTGTGCACCAGGGTTTCAAACAATCTACACTCTTCGATATCATGACCTAGCTGGAGATGGTAGATGTAAAATTGATTCTCATTGTAGTTGCATGGTTTAGGATGTGAGGGATCAATAGGTTGAATCTCAGGTAGGTCAATAAGACCCTGATGCATGAGATGATGGAATATTTTAGAAAGGGGTATGTGTGGAATAGGCATAGGATAGATGTATGGATATACTAGAGGTGAGTGAGTTCTGGGTGAAATATGATTTGGTAATGGAGGCATGGGTCTGGGTTTCGATATGGGGTGAATCTGGGATCAGGGAAGGTATCTACATGGTAGTGAGAATGGACAGGTCGTAGGAGACTATCATGGGTGAATATGGCAATGATAGTGGCTCATCTACAATTCTAGAGCTTTGATATAGTAAATGATATGTTGTATCTCAAGGTGTGGTGGTGATGGTATTGGGGAAGGGGGCGATCGAGATTCCAATGTGAATGGAATGGCCCGATGCATGGTAGAAAAATTATGAGACTGTAATGAGGATGCAAGAGAGTGAAATGACTATCGTCATTGTAAAATTGGTTGGGGCGGTAAGCCTCACAATGGTTAAGGGGGTGTTTTGAGGACCTATGGCATAGGCAATGGTCCTAAGCGATAACATGAATGGGAAGGAGGGATGTGTCTTGAGTAGCTTGGCCCGCGCAGGCTTGCAAAGCCTGGGCATAGGTAGACTCACCATTGGGAAGGGGAGTAGGTAGAAATGTAAGGTGAGGTTGATGAGGTGTGCATTACCTATTAGGTGGGCGGTAGGATCCTATGGGATGATGGGGGTGATTTGTAGGTGAATAGTGACATCTAAGATCATCAGATGGATGGGAGGATGATCTCTATGCTTATGGTTGGGTGGATTCTGCTTTATCATAGAAAGAGGACATGGAGATCTAGTTGTCACTAGTGTGTAGCAAGTAGGATGAACCTTGCTGGTGAGGGGAATGGTGTCAAGGTGATATGTGGTGACCTAAACATGATGAATGCGAGGATCACCTAGTATGAAGGGTGGCTGATGGTCGGATGATATCAGTAAGTGTAATAGGTTTTTATTGTGGTTGTAGATGATCCTGCATGGTGGTAGGTGAGGCTACTGTAGAGCTCTCCTACTGATGATGTAAGTATTGCAAAAGGAAAAACAAATACCCCGAGCATAAAAATGGTAGAAAGGTGAAATGTACATGTATAGATAAATAATAAAGCAAAAATAATAGATTCACATGGTGATGTTCTTGGTGATTTACTTCTAACACTATGTGACACTCATGATGGTGACTGTGTTTATGCATCATGCATTGAATGCACAAAGGTGTAAGAAGTTGATGGGTTTAGGATCGTTAAGACCTTCAATATTTACAATATGATATGCTCATGAACCACATTTGTGTGTGATAATAAATGGGCCCAACAAATTTGGGGCAAATTTATCATGCTGCTAGTGAGCTTGACTTGTGATTTGTTGGTTCTCCTTGAGAACCAAGTTGCCCATATTAAATTCTTACTGATGTACCTTACTATTGTAGGCATGGTGAAGGTGATCTTGATAAACTCATGTGTACTTGATGGCATGGATGCGAAGCTCATCGAGGAGTGTTAGTTGATCTAGACGAGCTTGGCGAGCAGTGTTGTCATCAATAAAATATTTCATATATATACGTAAAAAGGGTATCTCAAGCTCAAGGGGCATGATAGCTTCTACCCCATAGACAAGTGAAAAAGGTGTTTCCTCAATAGGAGTACGAATGCTTGTATGTTATGCCCACAAAGCTAGGGGCATTTTATTATGTCAGTCCCAATGACATTTTGCTATAGTTTTACAGAGAATAGAATAGATGGTTTTGTTCATGGCTTCTGCTTGTCCATTTCCTTGAGTGTAATATGGGGTTAAAAAGCTATGGTGTATGCGAAATCTGTCACACAGGGCTCAGATATTCTTATTTTTAAAATATTTCCCATTATCTTAAATAATTTGGGAGGGAATTCCAAAGCGACATATGACGTGCTCCATGATGAATGCTGCAATTTTGGCTCCTATAGTTTGGACCAGTGGGATGGATTCGACCCACTTTGTAAAATATTTTGTTGTTGTGATGATAAATTTATGATTTCTAGAGGAGGCAGGTGTAATTTTTCTAATTAGATCTAAGCCCCATTGGGAGAAGGACCACATGGACTGGATTGGTTGAAGTGCTTGGGATGGTAAATTTTTTAGGTTGGCATGTTGTTGGCATTTGATGCAATGTTTGACATACTCACAACAGTCTTGCTCCATTTTAGGCTAGTAGTATCCCATAAAGAGAATGTGTTTGGTAATCGCCATGCCACTTAAATGGCCACCACAAGTATCATCATGGGTTTTCTTGTACAACCCATTGCAATTCTTGCGGCTCTAGGCAATACAAGATTATACTGTCATAGCTGTGGCGGTAAAGGATGTTCCCCAGAAAGGTGTAACGAATATCTCTTTGTTCAAAGGTTTGACATTGAGCTTGGGGAAAATCACATGGTAGGAAACCTAGTTTGATGTATTCTTTGATCTATGAGAACCATGGGTCATGAGGTTCGATTTTTACCACATATACACCACCATCATCTATGGGAGGTGTGGGTGATATAGCAAATTGCGTAAGTGTATGAATGGATACATATGTTGTGTTGGAAGTTTGGTTTTGTAGTATGAGGTACCCTAAGGAGGCCATAGTGTCTGCAAAATGGTTTTATGATCATGGAGCAGCTTCGAGGTAATACCATTCAAATTGGGATAGGAGTTGTTGGGTGATTTTCTTGTATTTCTGGAGAGCTAGGCAATTGCATAGCCAAAGTTCTTGCACTTGATTGACTATCAAAAATGAATCACCTATGATGTGGAGGTGTTTGATGTGCATAGAGTGTTCTTGTTTTAGTTCTAGGATTAGGGCTTTGTACTCTGTGTTGTTATTGGTACAAGGGAAATCAAGTTTGAATGAAAATAGGAGTGGTTCTCCTTCAGGTGTAAAGAAGATAATTCCTACACCCCCAGCATGCAGACACCTAGAACCATCAAAGAACATGGTAAGGTCAGCCACAAATTTTGGTTTGACGTATTCCTCATCTTCGGTTATGTGAAATATGGAATCATTGGGGAGTTGGATGAGTAGGGGTTGATTTTCAGTTATAGGGGCTTTAGCCAGTTGATCAACAATGACTTGCCCTTTGATAGACTTTTGAGATACGAATTCTAGGTCAAACTCGGTTAGGAGCATGATCCATTTGGCTGTGTGTGAGTTATGATAACTCTTGTTCATCATATACCATAGGGGATTATCTCGGGCAATGACAAAAGTTGTTTGGTTTAACATATAGTGTCTTAGCTTCTGGATGGCGAATACTACTGCTAGGAATAGCTTATCCATGTATTAGTATCTCATTTTGTAACTAACTAGTGTGTGGTTGATGTAGTAGATAGCCTACTCTTTGTCGAGAGCATTATTTTGAGCTAGGAGTGTACCTAGCGCAAGTTTTGTGGCTAAGATGTATAGAGTTAGTGGTAATTATGGGTGTAGCAATGAAATGATCAACGGTGATGTAAGGTAATTTTTGATAGCATCGAATGTGACTTAACAGTTTTCATCCAATTTGAAGTGTACTCCTTTTTGTAGGAGATGATTGAATGGTTGGCATTTATCTGATAAATGCATTATAAATCTACGAATAGAGGTAATCTTGCTCTAGAGGATACATAATTGCTTTAGGGTGGTAGGAGAAGGCATCTCGATGATGGATTTCACCTTGCTAGGATCTACTTCAATGCCTCATTGGGAGACAATGAATCCTAGTATTTTTCCTAATGTAACACTGAACATGCACTTTTTTGGATTGAGGTACACATTGTGTTCTAGTCGATCAAAAATCTAACAGAGATCTTCGAGATGGTTGGCACATTTCTTTGATTTGGCTATAAGGTCATCTACATAGTCTTCCACATTTTTGTGCACTAGATCATGAAATATGTAGGTCATGGATCTTTGATAGGTTGCCCCACCACTTTTAAGGCCAAAGGACATGACCTTGTAGCAAAATGTCCCCCAGGGTTTTGTGAAGTAATTTTTGTGTTGATCGGCTGGGTTGATCCTAATTTGATTATATCCTAAAAATCCATCCATGGGGAAAATCATTTCATGACATGTGATGGAATCAATGAGGGAAGCAATGTTGGGTAAAGGGAAGTTGTCTTTGGGACAAGCTTTGTTTAGGTAACAAAAATTTGTGCAGACACGAACGTCATCAGATGGTTTGGGGACAAGGACCATGCTGGATACCCACTCGAGATAGTCGATGGGTATTATAAAATCAATGTCTAGGAGCTTTTGGATCTTGGATTTTACTATTAATGTGATAGTTGGATGCATGCATCGTAGCTTCTGTCTTACTAGTTTGGCATTGGAATCTAGTATAATATTATGCAACTACGGTAGGATCAAGTCTCGACATGTCTTTGTAATACCATGCAAACATTTTTATATATTTGCATAGGAATTTCATGAAGGTGATTCGCTCCTCGAGTGAGAGGCTAGCGGCTACTTTGAGGATATGTGGATTTTTTGAATCATCACTGATATCTATGTCGATCGTGTCCTCGATGAGCATGCGAGATCCGTCGTGCAGTTGTTTAGGGACATGAATGAAATTGAAGTCATCAATTTCCTCACTAAAATCATACTCATCATCTATGTAAATGCCTGTGTGATGGACCTGAGGGATTTAGGATGACAAATATGATGAATGGGGTATTTGATTCCCTTAAGACATGAGGAGAAAGAATAAAGTCTCCAGGTTCTGGTATGTGTGATATGTGTGGTAGATCAATAAATTTTGGGTTTGGGGTATCGTCTCAAATGCACTGGTGGCTGTAATGGAGGGGAGAACATAAGTCTACCTCAACCATGTTAATTGATTATGTAGGTGAAGTAGGTGGAGTAGAATCTAGTGATGAAGGTTGTATAGGTTGTGCACATCCTAAGAGGCTCAAGGGAGGTCATAGGATTACTGGTGGTGAACAAGGAAGAGAGGTTTCTCTTTGTAAGTGTCTATGTATAGGCAAAAATACAGGCAAGCATATCGGTGGCAGGTTAGGCAGAATCGGGTCTGGCTATATTAGTGGTGGATCAGGTGGAAGTGTGTCTGATGCTATTAGTGGTATAGCCAAGGGTAAGGTAGCAAAGTGTTCTACCAAAATTTGAACATCACAGAACAAGGAGGTGTCGGGCATAGGAGATTCTTGGAAGAAGTCATGGGAGACGCTGATGGTTGATGTGGACGAAGGCATGTCTTCTAGCATGTCCATATCAATGTACTCTTCCAAGGTGTGTGTTGGGCATGGAGGAGGATGTAAGGATAGATCTTGGATCTCATATTCTAATGTATAGATGGTAGTTGGGTGATAACTTAGGCCAGTTTTATCGATAGGTTATTGGACATGAGTGTTAATGGGTTTGCATGGCCCTTGCTCATAATGACCTAACCTGAACCCATGCCAATGAAAGCATTGTAGGTAGCATAAGGTAAATTGAGGGTTGGATAGGTTTGTAATTGCATCACCAGAGATAGATTGTGGTGGTGGAGAAGTTGATGAGGGGATCAAATAGTACTCCTACATACACAAAGTTGGTGTGGTTTTCAAGATTTCCTAACTGTATGATGGTTATGATAGTCAACACCGAGGCTGAGGGATGACCAAAATCTTGGGTAGATTAGATAGGGGTGTCACACATGTGGGCATCATGTACATTATAGTCTCCTAAGACATTATTTGTCATGAATATGGATATGCATGGTGTGGCATGTTCTAGCGATTGGGGTAGCATATCTGAATCAGATGAGGAAGGAGAAATTTGAGATTCCCTAATGGTGGTAGTTGAAGGGTGTGGAGGTTCATCCGATTTGGGTGTTGGTTGTTCAGGTTCATGATGTTTGGTTGTCATGGCTTGAATAGGTTGTTTGTTCTACATGGGGGATGACATCAATGCAGGTGCAAGGATGCATAGAAATGTGAATGTCTTAGGTTTCGGTTAGAATGAAAGAGGCAGTTTTTGCAGTGTATGAAGGATAGGGGTTTCTATATACAAGGGTGGAAGAGGTAATATAGTCGGTTGTGTGATGGGTTGCAATGGTGGTTGCGACACTGTGGGTGGAAATTTGAATGGTAGATGCTGGGGGATTGAGGAGGCCATAAGAATGGTGACGATGAAGGCATGGTATCAGTTTTAGGTCCCTCAATAGATGATACTAATGGTGCAGATATCAAGGCTTGTGTTGTTGATTAACACTAGGATGTTGGGGTGGAAATTTGGGAGGTTATCGATGATCCTACTGACTAGTGAGAGGATACAGGGAATAGTTGGGAATATGAGAATGAAGGTGCAGGGGGAAGGTTTGTGACATTACAAAACTTAAAGGGGTATCCATCGGTTGGTACACAATGAACGAGTTCATTGTGGACATACTTAAGGCAATGGTGCAATTTGGATGGGACACACTGCATGTCTCAAATCCAAGGGTGATCGAGGAGAATATTTTATTGCATTTCTCCTTGGATGATGTGCAAGAGGATGGGTATTGTATGGATGCCTACACTAATGGGTAGAACTATAGACCCTACTGTAGGTCTCATAGAACCATTGAAAACATGCAGGTCTAGGGAAGGTGCGACAAAATGTGCTAGAGGGAGGTGTAGGTGATGTAGGGCTGTTGTGGATATGATACTGATGGATGATTCTGTGTCAACGAGTACCCATTTGTAGGTAATATCATTGACATTAGCTTGTATGTGGATGGGAGGGTCGGATCCTTCACTGAGTTCCATTATCTCATGTTTGTGGAAGCTAATTGAAGGTTGAAGGCATTGTGGGATTTTCCATACAAAATTGACAAAAGTATTTGTGTCATGTGTCTCTAAGTCAATGGAATGTAGGATGTCATTCAATGCCTTGTGATGGGGTTGATACTGCTGTAGGAGATAAAATATGGATAGCCATGTGGGGGCATTGCATAGCTGATGGGTTAGACTACCACATATGGTAATCACATTTTGAGGTGGTTGTGGTATGGTATTAGGAATTTGGGGTGTTTACGGGGATGTAAACTGGATAGGGGGAAAAAATAGGTGTTGTCTAGCGTGATGGATACCAATAGTTTCTCGTAGTAAGGTTGATAATTCCTACTACACCACATGATGGAGGATCATGCTGGACATTGTTGACTTGGCAAGGAGGCACTAGAGGATTTTTTGGATGTCTAGGCGGATTGGGTACTCTATGATCCGATAGAGAGTTTTTGAAAATTCTTAGGTTTTGGTTCCGCGGGGCTAGAGGGTTTGCTAACTGAATAGTGCCCCTATCGATTAGGTCTTGAACTTACCCCCAAAAGGATAAACACAAATTGATATTATGGCCATGGTACCTATGAAAGGGATAGAAGAGCTACTCATTATAGTCACGAGGCTTAAGTGAATTTGGATCTAATGGGTAGATCTCGGGTAGAACAATATGGTTTCCCTCGTATAATATATGGAATAGGGTTGGTAATAGTTTAGATAAGGGTGTAAAGCTATCTGGTGGACCCTATGGGCACATGCCATGGTATTGCTATGGTCGAGGTGGGGTAGGCGCATTAGCTTGGAGTGCTTGTGGTTGTAGTGTATAGGGTGGAGAAGTCGGTACTAGTGCTAGGGTAGCCGTTGTGACTTTTTTGGTTTGTTGTGATCATGGGTAAGGTCGATTCGATGTGGGTCTACTGAAGAGAAAGATGGAGTTATAGTTGGATTTGGATATCAACTTAATATTCCCAAGCTGGACCTTAATATCTTTGATCACTTTTGCTTGCGAGATAACATCTTCAAAAGTAAAACTTTGGTGAAGTTGGAGGGATGTGGAAATGTGTCACAAGCTCTGAGGTTGGGAGGCTATGGGGGAGATCATGGATAATTGCTCTTCATCTACCAAAAAAATCAATAATGGGTTCATCGTCCCCCTTTTGCAAGGCGTAGACATCAAAAAATGTGGTCTTTTACTTGATGTTGATGGAAAAGTGCTCTAAGAAGGAATTGGCTAGATTTTCAAAGGTGTACAGGCTATGGCGTGGTAGCATGTTGTACCAATCCAATACTAGCATAGCGAGGGATAGGGAGAAGGTACGCAACATAAGAGGGTTGCTATTATGAAGCTGGTAACAGGACGAGTGGTAGTTGCTCACATGTTCTACTGGATCTTTCTTACCTCTATACTTGTTGAATTTTGATATTTTGAAGCGATAGGGATAATGAGGGATAGGGACTGACAGATGCACCAGCTCATTGCATAGTTCATCATAGCAAGGCTTTTGTGGCCCGTAGCTAGAGGTGCATAGGTTCAACATTTTGACTTCATCTTGCAAGAGTTGAAGTTTGGGTGTCATAGGAGTCAAGGGTTGGGCTATGGTAGGCTGACCATGTGGATGTGGTGGATATTGGTATTTTTGTTCTTCACAATACTATAGGAAATACTATTATACCTAATCATGATAAGGTGGGTACTGGGAAACATGTGTTGTCGTGTCTACAGGGACACTAGGTTGTGGGGTAGGTGTCTGTTGAGGATAATAATACTAGAACTAGGCAACATGTGGTTGTGGCATGGGTACTTGTTGGTTTGGAGCCTGCTGTACTGGTTGGACCATGGGTGGCAATGACCAAATTGGATGAGGCATAAAAAACCTAGGTGTAGTTGGTGGTAGCGTATGTGTCGATGCTACTGGTGCTAGGGGTGATCGAGATAAGGTATCAAACTGTGGGATCTATCTCCACCCTGGAGGATAGGAAGTAGGGAATCTAAACTGTGTGGAATAATTTGGTTGAGTAGGTGCATAAGTTGTTGGTTTCGGTCCATATGTAGGATGTAGATGGGTAGTGGGATCCTAAAAAGGAATAGGTGGTAGTATCCTAAAGATCATCATAGGCAAAGGTGGCTCCAATGGTGGGGCATCATGCACTCTAGATACCTAGGAGATAGGTGGGAAAGTTTTTGAAAAGGTGGGATAAGCTTCTGAGGTAGGAGTTTGGGTTGAGGGGAAAGTGTAAGTGTACACTCCTGCTTGGGTTTGTGCCTCTTGATCCTAAAGATGCTGTTGGGAGGTACCCTCAGATATGGTGAAGAAGGGCTCTTGGGAAGAGGATGGTTGGTAGTCTTGTGAAGAGTACGGGTGTGAGGTTTGAGGAAATATCGAGGTTCCTATTGGGTAGGGATCCGTTGTGTAGTTTGGAAGGATAGATTATAGCTTCCCATAGTATATGAGGATGGGTAAAAAACCATTCCTACAATAGGGGTGAATGATGCAACCTTAGTACGGGTATGGTTTAGAAGGGAGGAATCATTCTCAAATAGGGATTAAAATAGATTCTAGAAGAAAGGATGTGCAAAGGTGGGTGAAGTAGGTATGCCCTACTTATATAGAGTGAATGCTGGAGGAGATTTTCCTAGTGTTGTGTAGATCACATGGTCATAGAACGTGGTCAGGGGGTTAGGTGAGGATAGGGCTAAAAGGAGTGGGTAATCTTATACAAGTGAAGTAGCGATAATTTCACTCAAAGTTGACGTCTCCTCATGATGCATCATGTGTGTGAATTGTGCATCAGATTCTATGCATGAATCATATGTGTCTATAATCCTCTCCTTCATGATTGAAGGAGTAAGAGTGGACTGACTAGAGGAAGGGGAGGCCATTCCTCCAGAGAGCGTGATTGCTCACACACCCTCCTATGGGTGACCACATGCATAATAGCATGTGTAAAAAGGGTTTTTAATAATAAATCCTATGTGATGTAGACTCAAATATGTCTAATGTAAGTGTGAAGTAAGTGGTGTGCTATGGGTAGCAAAACAATATATAGTGTGGTGTGTTGAGACCGGTTTGTGATCATGTAAACAATGGTAGACCATAATAAATTTTAAATGCTAAGAAAATATAAGTGTTTTGTTCATTTTGTGTGTTGTAATGTTGATACTCCCTATGTATAATCACGGGTAATTATGTGAATGCTCTAGTAAATTGGGAATGTCGTCAATATCAAACCTATTGCAACACCCAAATATGCATAGGATAGAATGGTACTGCAACGTGCGAATGGTGACCTGTATGGAAGGTGTAGTAAAATGATATCCTAAAGGGGTGTAACTCACTATGCTAAATCAAGTTCACAACATCCTCTCACGAGAAGAGGTGGCACTGTCTAAGACCTACTACCGGTATACCCATGCTTTCGCTTCACCCTTGGGTGGGCTTAGTCAAGAATGGCAATTACCAATTTCACAAATTATACAAGCCTTGTGGATGAAGGCACTAATACTGTCCCACTCTATAGGTAACAACTGGTGATGAAATCTAGGGACCAATCACAAAAGTGGGAGATTTTTTGATGTTGAAATCCAAAAAACCGCTCCTATGGGGTTGCTAGGTGTCTAGGGGGGTGATCTGAGAGAGAGTGCAACTCGATCCATACCAGTCTTGAGCAATGGATTGGGGATGAAGTCTAATCTCACCACTTGTTTAAGGTACCACGTTAGTGTGTGTGGGTTTGTGTTTTACTAATCGTGTTTGCAAGGTAAGAAACTAACTAATTGCCTTTTCAAAAGAAAATGAATCCTAATGCCTTTTCGAAAGTAAATGATTAGATAGTTTACACTCTTTGTAATGAAATAGTCTATACTAAATGCCTTTGTGAAGCAAACTAACTTTGCAAAATATAGAAACATGCAATCCAAATGTGTGT
The DNA here is from genome assembly GCA_028583015.1 of Wollemia nobilis. Classification (NCBI taxonomy): domain Eukaryota; kingdom Viridiplantae; phylum Streptophyta; class Pinopsida; order Araucariales; family Araucariaceae; genus Wollemia; species Wollemia nobilis. The sequence continues at coordinate 3,534,893 of JAQPPZ010000375.1, read as the reverse complement.
GGAGTAAAGGGGATTATGAAACCCTAACTTGAACTTTCAGAATGCAAAATTATTTCAAAAATGTAATATGGGATTAGAAACCCTGATCTCACTTTAAAATGGAAAGTTCCTCTTAGCAATGGAAGCTATGAATGAAGAAAGAACAACTTAGGCTTATGCCATATACAAAAATAGAAGACAAATGCAAATTTATTTGAGAAATAAATTTTATACACTTGCTGGAAAGTTGTAGGTCCTAAAAATTTTAGAAACCCTAATTATTTAACCACTTTGCAATGAACACAAAACTAGGCCTAGTGATGGTCATTTGACTAGTCAATGTATTTATACTTCCAAAACTTGCAATAGAGACAACATAAATCAAAATACCTGCATTCTGATGCTAATGGGGGTTTGCTTGACTCTTGAAGAGATCACCCTAGCTTATTTGGGGGTTTTTGAGGCTTCTATGCTCAAATTTCCACCTGAGAGGTAAATTTGACCCAAATCGTGACCCAGGGAGTGAATTAGGATTGGTTCACGGGGTAAGGGGTGAATCAGGTTCAGAAGCTTTAAATTAGAAATCTAATGGCCTAGGATGGTTCATAGGGCTTTGGAGGTCTCTGTGAACAACAAATTTGGTATTTGCAATACACAAAAATAGAGGATAATTTCAAATATACAAAGAAAATGAATCTAACACTTCCATTGTGGGGGTCCCATCGGGCATGCCATAATGAAATGACCAAAAGTTGAAATTTGATCTAACAACAAGTAATAACACAAGTCAGTTAGAAATATGTGCTTTATTCATGATAAATTTGATATGGGTAAAAAATAGGATGAATTCCCCTTTTATTTTCATGAATACACTATAGGCCTAATGCCTTCTTATGATATCCCTCAATGTAGGTGGGCTTCTTTTTATGTGGGCCACCATCGGGTTGCAATTTGTTGGTGTTCTTTTTATTTAAATCTGCTGGATAACCTGAAAGAAACTTGCAAGAAGGGGTCAATACGTTGGGGGGCTTGCCTTAGTTAGACCCCATATTTATAAAGACAAAATGACTATAAAACCATAACAAAACATGAAATAAACTATGCAAAAAATAATAATTTAGCAAAAGGGAGCTTACCACCCAAATTTGGAATGATTTGGGGCCTGTAGAGCCAATTCACCACCTGGGGAGTGAAATGAGGCCAGATTCATGGGGCAAGGGGTGATCTGAGCTGTGATGCCTCTTATGCAAAATCCTTCTAGTGGGTCGACTCCTAGGCAGCTGGGGTGCCTCTGCGTACAGTTGAAATTTGACTATGTACGTCGAGAAGTAACTTTTCAATGTTGACTTTCCATTTTAGCAGAGTAACTATGCTTTGTTGAATTTGGGAATTAGACTTAATTAGGGGTTTGGGACACATTATTTATAGGCAAAGCAAGGTGCAGGGGGGGTTATATAGACTAAACCTATGTTTGATTCTGACTAGGGTTAGATTAATAAATGCTATGTGGAAACATCACATTCCTTGTGAGAAATATCTCATCCTCACACATGTATGAGGATGGATTAGGACTAATCCTGATTAGGAGGTGTTTAATCCAATTTAAACATGATTAAAGAAATATCTCAACAGACCCTAATTTCACACATGTGGGAGGATTTGATTAAGGCTAATCAAGATTAAGGGTTCTTTTAATCAAATTTACCCTAAAAAGTGACTTAAGTGAAGTCAAAATTAAATTAGAATTTGGTAATTGACTTATTAGTTATTTTGGCCAACTAATAGCCTATGGGGGCCTTAATTGTGTGTGAATAGACTATTGAATGATATTTCGATGTGCCAAATATAATTTGGAAGGCTTATGAGGGTTTAGGACCTGAAATTCGATGTAGTATATGTGAGTATACATGATGCTATGATAATAAATGGTGATCTATGCATGACTACAACAATCTACGCATGTTTAGGATGATCTACAATAGTCTACGCTAGTCTACGATAGCCTAGGGGTACCTAGGATGGCCTATGTAAACCTACAAGTGTCCAAAAGGATCTACAATTATGTAGGTATAGTAGTGTGCAACTTTTGGGTGTCTACACTTAGATAAATCTTTGTGAATACCATGGCATCTCTTAGTTAATCTAATAAATATTTAATCCTAGGTAAAGAATACTAGTTCTTGATTATAGCCTTACTTAGCATCATGTAATCAATACACAATCTTAGTAAACTATCTTTATTTTTCAAAAATAAAATTGGTGCAACCCAAGGTGACACACTTGGTTTTATCAATCCCTTTTCCCATAGATCTTGTAGTTGAACCTTTAGTTCTTGCCTATCGATAGGATTAACCCTATATTGAGATCTATGAATAGGTTTTGCTCCTGGCATAATATTAATTATGAAATAAAATTCTCATATAGGATGAAGTCCAAGTAAATCCTATGGAAATGCATCCTTAAAAGCCTACAAAATTTGGTGCTTCTCTAGCATATCTCTCTTTTGATCATATCCTTTCTTAAGGGCTTTCTTCAATTGCATACCTGACAGCATCTAGGGTTTGAATGCCCCTTGTTCGTTATGAATTCTTTGTCTTTCTTTGTATTTATTTGAATATTCAATCCATCTATCTTGGAAGTTGATCAAGGCTTTATGGGCTTGTAACCAATCCATCCCTAGGATCACATCAAAGGCATGAAGTTGATCCAGGGTTATGCATAAGGGGTCAAAACCAAAATTTACTTGTAAAAAATGGTAAATCTATTGTGAAACCCTAGCAAATCCTGGCCAACTTCATGTATGAGGACATGGTGAATTACCTTAATTTTTTTTAAAAATGAAAAAAATAGTGAATTTCAAAGTTCTGACCAGACAAGGTGGAAAATGAGTTGTAGCGATGATGGACATGTTACAGAATATGATTCGATCTTGAAATGGATGCAGAATATGATCAGGTCTCAGAACGAATGCAGAATGTGGTTCAGTATTGGCTCAAATGTAGAACATGGTCTGATATTTGTTTAGATATAGAATATGGTCTGGTACTTATTCAGATGTAGAATATGGTCCAGTATTTATCCTGATGCAGAATATGGTTTGAATGCAAATTTTGATTCGACATTAGATTGGGTGTATAAAATGGTTCAGTATGGGACCAAATGGATATTGTGGAATAGTATTGGATCGGATGCAGAATATGGTCCGATATCAGGCCTCATGCAAAATAAGGTCTGGTATCTTGCCTGATGCAGAATGTGGTCTGGTATCGGGCTTGATGCAGAATTTGGTCTGATCTCGGGACTGATGTAGAATAATATTCGATGTTAGTGCCTCATGAAAAATATGGTTTGGATGCAGATAAATATTCAGCTTTGAAAATTTTCCCCTTTTGACTAGCTTCCATGTGTCACACGTTTGACCAGTCACACTGGATATCCAATACAATGCTACCACGTGTCAACCCTGTCTCTTTTGTCTATAAAAGGACATCAACAATTATTTTTCTATTTCATTTCTATGACTACACCCAACCAAAGCTAACCATTACAAGCAACATTTCGGTTCCTAATCAATTTCTTCTTCTTCCAACTTCTTGCAATGGCCACCTCTTCCACCCTTGCACCAAATTTTAAGAACCTTTCTTGTAGTTTAATTTTAGATTTACTAACAATCCCAAGTATGGACTTTTCATGGCTAGATGACACTAGGTTGACAACATTGGTTTCAATGCCACAATTTAAAACTGATAAATTCCTCCTACAACATATCATAGCTAGTTATGAACATGACAAGGCTATAGTCAGAATGAAAGTACAAAATAGAAATCTAGTTTTCACCTTCATGCCTGTAGATATTAACGGATTGACAGATGTTTCTTTCAATGATTGTCCTCAAGTGTTAATGAGGTTGCAGCTAACTCCATATGACAAAGGATACCTCAAAACAATGTATGGTATAGGATCAAAATATTTGACAAGTATAATTCTTGTTATTTATATTCTGTTAATGTTCAAATTTTCAAATTTGTAAATTGTCATCTAATTTTATTTTTTTAGATTTCAACACCAAGTCAAAAATATAGTTAAACAATCAATGATGTTAACCATGCAAATATTAAAGCATTTATCGAGTTCTTCTAGGTAAGACTGATTCTACTTGAAAGATAAAAATTTATATTTTGGGCACTGGCCTATGTTGTTCATTATGAGAAGCATCATAGGTTTGATTGGTGCACATATATTTTAGATTGGATCAAGGCTGAGTTGCATGGTGTACAAATGCAAACCATCAAGACACAACCCATTATGGGTACCGTTAATTACATTTTAGCACTCTATTATGAGTGTTTTCATAATGTGAAAACTACTTATGTACCAACTGTAGTGCATGCAACACTACAAGCTATTGCAATGATAGTAGAGGAATTGAAGGTGATAAGTCCATATTTGACCATGAAATACTATTTTATATTTTATCACATTTTCTTTTTAAATTTTTCTTTTCGTTTAAATGTAGGGTAGGGTAACCATTACAAAGAATAAATAGGATGTTGCCAATAGGGCTTACAGGCCAGAACACACTAGTGATTCTGAAGACATTGGATCAGAAGCGACACCATTATAGAGGTCATATAAATATTCCAAGCAAAATGCTCCTCCTAGGGGTTCTTGTACACTTAGGTGTGCATAAAATGTGTAGAATGAATATAGTGCGGTCAACCCCTTACCCATTGGAACCCAAATTCAAAAAATTTCATCGTATTTAGGTAAATCTATGTATTTAATTTAAATTAGGATTTTTTTCTATTTTATTTTTTGAAAAACTATAACAAAATATTTTTGACTGTTTTTAGTCGATTCTCAAGTTCAAAGAAAAGTAAAACCTACAAAAATGAGAGGCCATATGCTACCACTACCCCCATCACAACCACCACTTGCACCACAACCATCGCTTTCACCACATCAAGGACAGACACAACCTACACAAATGTGAGGTCATATGCATGTTGGAAAATAGTTTTTTCATAGAGATCACAAGGACCAAAAATAAGTTATGGGTATGGGTTCTCACATAGATCATAAGGACCACCAAAAAGTTTTGGGTATGGCTGATCATATTTTATATTTAACACAAATTCATAGGCACCAAAAGTTTCAACCCTGGGATTGGATAATATCCAACTCAATGATGATTTTATTTTTGAGGGAAAAATTTTAGAATTCAAGGCAACGGATGTGCTTCATGATCCACAGGGTGAAGCAGAAAAAAGAGAATCCCCTACAGCTGACCATACATCATTACCATCAGCTTAAAAAAATAACCCTCATCTTCAAGATCCACAAACTGAGGATGATATTGTAAATTTTGATAAAAATATTTTAATGATTGAGAATACTGAATAAACTATTAAAAAAGTTGTGCTTAAATATTTGCAAGAGATGAAGGATTGGGAATATTGGGCCAAAGTCCTTATAAGGGAAATTAATGCTCGATATAAGAATTATACAAAAAAATATTTTATTTATGTTTTGGTTTAGTATGAACCAGAAAAGCTTGGTTTCCTGCTACAATAGACCACATTAGGATCAGTGAAGTCAAATTTTGTTTATGATGATGATGTTTAAAATGTTGTGATTGATAGATTAGAGAACATTAATGCTAAAACCCATTTTTTTAATAACCATTGGACTTTCGATAAGGACAAAGTTACAGTTGTTGAGGCTGCTAAGGTAAGAATTTTTTTTTATATTTCTATTTTCTATTGCAGTTGAATTATTTTTTTAATTTCTTTTTGTAGTTAAATTTTGATAACTTAAAAAGACAAGTTAAGAGCATGGACATCAATATTAATAGGGTGAAGAAATTCTTGCATAATGCAATGGAAATTAAAAATAAAATCCAAATAAAAATAATAGGTGTTGAGTAGTATTTTCACCCAATTGTGAAAGTACACTCTCCCTTAGGATTTGGGTTCCAAATCCCCTCTTGCAAAGAAGTTAAACAAACAAATTCTCCAAGGTCTCCGTTATATTAGCATTTGCATATGTATATTAGTAATCTCAAATAAAGATATTCAATTTTAATGCTTGGAACATCTTAGTGATTGCAAGTAACTGTAAACAAGGGGCAATGTTGGTTTATTTTACCATGAAACTTTAGTGATTGTTCATTGAACCAAAATAAAGAAAATGTGAGTTGGCCCTCATATGACCACGATGTAGTGCCTTGATTCATTTTAAATTGAGAGTTTTAATGTAGATTTTATCTTCTTTATTAATTCCAAATATGGATTCTTATCATGAAGATGAAGATAGCTTTCAATGTGATCGATAAACCATCCCTCTTTGGTGAAATAGATCTTCACAAAGAGGCAATAATTTATGGCCTTGAATAAAGGGTTTTAAATTTCACTTTAACTTATCCCTCTTAAATAAAATTGAATTTTTATCAACATGAACAACTTAGTGCTTTGAGGAAAAGACCTTCAATGTAATACTCAAATTACCCCTCTTTCGTAAAATTAGAATTTTTATGAAGAGGGTAATTTTAGGCTCAAAATAGAAATTTGTGAAAATGCCATAAAACATAACTCCTTCAATGAAATTAGAATTTTCATGAAGGGGATGTCATCATAGGATCATGAGCGTAAAACAAAACTGAAAAAATGAAATTTGACCTTAAAATGAAAATTTTCTATTTTTGGATTTTTTAAAATCTACAGTAAAACAACAACTTCGATGAATTTTAAAAAATACTAAACAACTCCGAAAATGAAATTTCAAAATGTGTATTGGAATTCTGAAGTATAGCCTACGCAATGGTGAAATTATTTTTGGATTTTGAAAATTTTTAAATGTTTATTTTAATGCCTAAAAATTAAAAAAAGTTAAAATTTCTGGAAAAATAAAATGCAAAAAATGAAAATGAAATGCAGAAAATGGAACACAAGATACATTCACTTTGATGTTATCCTATTCTGGAAAAACCGAAGATGTGAGGTTTTCATACATGCAACCTAACCTATTGGACTTGCAAAACAAGCACAATCCGGAAAAGCTAAGTGCTGACTTCTAGGGTTTTAAATGAGATTTTTCAGATTTAAACATTAGCATGAAGCAACCAAGAAACTTGCATAAACTCCATTTACAAGCCTAAAATCTGAAAAGGGGAAAAAAGTAAACATTTAATCTTGCATGCAGAAAATGACTCCTCCTTTCTTGCCCATAAAATGCAACTTTCTGAAAATTTCTGCATTAAAAAGGTTCATTTACAATAGCAGAATTTCTGGTTTTCCCAAACCAGTCCATGGAAGAAAAACAGCCCCAAACAAGTCCAGAATAGCCCTCTTGCCTTCAAATCTGCAACTTTGCTTGCAACAGTTTCCAACCCTTTTTCTCTCCTTCCATGGTGTTTTTAAAAGTTTTCAGGAAGCTTTTCGTTTCCTTTTCCAATGGTTGTTCGTTTCACATTTTTCTGTTCCACTTTTCCCTCTTGGTCTTCGAAATAATTTAGTTTTCCTTTTACTTGGGTATTGAAACGTTTCAATGCCTCTCGTTGTCCTTTTTGCCAAATGCCCTTTCCATCTCTCCGTTACATTTCATACCTCCTCTCATAGCATGTAATGCCTTTGAACATGAACGGAGTGCTTTACTTGATATTACAAGTGGCAACCAATGGGCTTAATGACTCCACGCATTAGCCATTAAGATTCCCATTTTTTTAATTTTTTAATTTTATATTATAATGTTGGACGGTGATTTTTTTTTTCTTTGGCAATGTGTATCCTTAAATTATGTTAACCACACTTCGAATGGTAAAATACCATCGTAGAAATGTGAATATCTGCGACATCGTGGATGTGAACCTGAATGCACAGACAAGACACCTCATCCAACCGCCTTTGCATTCGGTTCATCATTCGTTGCCTCCTGTCAGAAAGCTACTGTTCTTTCAAACTATCAATCACCACTCGCCTGTCTGCATTCTAAGGCTCTATGTCCGTTCGTATTGTAACCGCCAACTTTCACTATTTTCATCAACATGCCTTTTGAAACGTCTTTGCAGTTTGTTGTAACGAACACCTTTAATTAATTTCACATTGGCCTTTTCCTTCTTTATAAAACATCCTTCTCTAAACATGGGATGGAATCTCCATGTTTCTTTGGCCATATTATAAACATCACTAATGTTTCAAATGTTTTATAACAATTTACAAGCTCTCCTTTCATCCGTGCTTTACGGTGGAATTCGATGAATTATAATCATGTGACATCGCTCCATGTGAAAAATGCTATCTGTCTTAGTCACTTTGAAACTCCCGTTTGAATCTGTCAGGATACTTCTCACTGCTTCGTAACCACTCTCCACTATCTGAGCTTCAAATGCAAGAAATTCCCATCCATACTTAAATAGTGCATAATGAGCTTCAAATGCTGCCCAATGTTTTCTATGCTTTCGTGGATCCCGACCAAGCGCTATCACCATCTTCTATCACATGCGGATCTGGCCTTCGGTGTACGCATTTCATCTCTGTGGGAGTTCCACGATGTCATCTCTGTGGACTCTAACTTCGTCACCCATCCGAGTGTGAATGTGCAGTCTCTCCACATCAAAACCATCACCCGTCTGCCTCGGCATCTACCTTGCGCACGCAAATTCTTGAGCGATCGCCTACACTGTTGATGAAGTCGAAATCCTCTAAAAACATACGACAATGGTCCAAGTTGTCCCCATGCAGTATAGCTCCTCACATCCTCCCTTTAATTTTGATCTACATGCAATGACAAGGTGAATGTTATTATTGTTCATTCGATAGAAGACTGCCACTAAAAAAAACAATAAAAATGATGCTGCTTGTCACTATTTCCTTCGGTCGCCTATGCAATTGGCATTAGTTGTTGAGCCGCATCATCTGGTGGTATCGTATATTTCAACATGTCGAAGCTTTCGATAATTCTCTGTCATCTGCAGTATTTCATCTTCAAACTTGAGGAGTGCACACTCTTCGTTTTCATTTCGGTCACGACATTCTGCGGTGCTTGGTCAAATGGTTGGGGAAAACATTGCCCATATCTTTTCTCTGCTCGATACCTCTAGGTCCCGTGGTTGACACAGCTCCATTTATGAACCCAGCTACTATCTACGATGTTACCATCAATCTGCTCGCTGTCTAATTTCTTCCTACAACCAGCAGGTAAAACGATAATTTCATGGCTTTCGTTGCATTACACTCCCCCTACTCTGCTTGAAAAATTTCCCGAGCTTAATCCCTTGATGACTTATATCGTGAATTGAAGGCCCAGTGCTGTTGAATCGTTGCTCCACCGAGTATGTCTACTGTTGCTACCACGAGCTATTCATTCGTCCCACGGTTGAAAACTCCATTTCCGAATTACCACATTCTTTACTCCCGCTCATGGGTCCATCCTTTCTACGACTACCTCTGCATTTAACCTCTGTGACCTGACGATGTATACCAGTGCCACGTTGCATAGTGCACCAAGTTTTATCCACTCCATGTCATGATATTTCCCATTTGGTGAACTACCTCTGCCCTGCCATGTAACTTATCCGCCTGATCATGCACTGCATGAGTGCCACCGTATTTGGGCCCTCCTACTCTTGTGCCAAATTCCCTAGGCACGTGGTATCTTCTTCTCGCCGTGTCAATTAATATCATTTCGGTTGTTGTGTCTACGCTCTTCAAGTCATTCACCTTTCGGGATGTCACCATGCCTGTCGTCTATTCCGACAGTTCAAATCCACGTTCTCCGGCTTGGCCAAATGTAAATTCGGAGTTGCCTTCCATTCCTTGGCACATTGTTGGCGTTGAAGCCAACGAATACATGCCGAGCAATCCGCGGTCTCATCCACGTCACCAAAACCCTGCGGCTTATCCCTGCAACACATTTCAAAATTAAATGAGTGACTTTAAAATCAAAGACCTAAAATATTCATTAACTAAGGCTGCACTTCATTTTTTTTTTGTTTTATTTTAAATTTATAATTTTTTATTATTTATTTTTTTATTTTTTTTATTTTTATTATAAATATATATAAAAATATATTTATATTTATATTTTCTTTCTTTTTTTTAATGTTTTTTTTTTTAGATTTGGTTATTGTGAGAAATCCCCATGACCGATATATAGGCCGGAGTAGACTTTTCCCACTCATGACCCCTCTTATAGTTGACTGCTATACTTATCAATAGGGAATTTAACACAAAACCACCACACATGATTTTTTTTTTTTTCGGTATACACAAATGAAAGAAAACCCAAAAAGTAACCACGAAAACACTAACCACAAAATCGATGAAAAACTTGCCGACACAACAATGATGATAAAAATCGTCAACCACAAGATGATAATGAAAGAAACGTCGACAATAAAATATTGTCGACAAGAAAATATCGTCAACAAAAAAAAGTCATCGACAATAAAAAGTCATCGACAATAAAATATCGTCGACAAGAAAAAGTCATCGACAATAAAATATTATTGACAAAAACTAATGATAAATGTAAATTCAAAACAAACCGGGCACTAGACACTCAAAACTAATATGCAAACACCCAAATACCAAAAACAAAAAGGTGGGTCCCCAATTTTGGGGTACGTTGTGGAGCGACCACAACAATAGGGAATAATCATTTAAGAAAATATATCAGGGATAAGCTCAATGAAGATCCAGACCACGTACTAGAGTAGTAGAAAGCAAAAGAGACACTTCCAAAAATACTCAAAGATCATTTTTATTTGAGAGGTTGCTTAAAATCGGAGCTCCAAAAATGAAGGGCGGATGAACTAGAGTTTTTGGACCTAAGGAAAAACTAGGGCATCAGTTGGGTTGCCAAAGAGATTTTTGGTTACTATGGATTTGAAGACAAGATTGCTGCCCCAGGAGGGTCCAATGGGGACACCTCCGGATCCTCTTCTAGAGAGACATAGTTCTTTTGCAGATTTTTTAAAGGATAAATCTCCATCAAAGACTGAAGAAGCACAAAAACTGCATTAAAAACGCTCTTTACGGCTGCTGGAAATAGATCAACATCTCAACGAGTTAATAGATTCTTGCCATAGTCAGAATCAAGGCCAAAGATTGTCATTGAGCAAAGGATGGTTGAAGAAACAGTTTTATATAGAGCCAATCATGATTTGATCTGTAAATTCATGGGTATTTGCCCTACCCTGAATTTTTTGCATTCTTGGGTTCGACAAAATTGGGAGCCTCTTGGTGAGTATTCTTTATGGTTTATTAGCAATGGATATTTTATAGTTAGTTTCTCTTCACTGGCCGATAGAAATAGGGCTTTTGAATCAGAAAAGAGGAATCATGGTCTGACAGGATTATTTGTTCAACCCTGGAGAGTGGGATTTGATCCTCGAATTAAACCCACTGCTGTCCCGGTTTGGATCCATTTGTATGCACTTCCAATGGAGTTTTGGAGCGAGCAGGTATTGGAAATTATCGGTAATTACCTTGGAAGACATTTGGGTGTATCCAAAGACACAATAGAAGGAAACACAGTTGTTTATGCAAGATTGTGTGGAAATGGATCTTATCCAGCCTCTACCGACAGAGGTGGAACTTGAACTTGCAAGACTATCTTGGATTCAATAGCTGGATTATGAGGCTTTGCCCTTCATATGCAGATTTTACCACAAATATGGGCATTTTGCCCAATCTTGCCCAAATAATATGAACACAAAAATGGAGGCTCCTCTAGGAATGTCAAATCTTCCTAAGAAGGGTAAGTCAAAAATAAACAAAGAACCAACCAATATTTCTCAGGGTAAAGAAGCACAGAGAGATGGTTTTGAACAGCCCAAAAGAAGGAGAAGGCAAAAGAAAAAATATGGTAAAGAGCAAACCCAACTCAAGCCCTCCAATAGGTATGAGATATTTAAGACACTAATGGACCAAGAAGATCAATTCATGGAAGGAGTGGATGGGAATAATGAAAATAATAACATCCATGTTCAAGCTCCTCTCTCATCTCCCCCCGTCATAGAGCAGGTAATTGAGTATAGTGAGTTACCGTAGTCAGAGAGTGTAGGGGCATTGACAGTGCATAACCAAGAGCAACCAATAATTAAGGATGTCAGCATGGGAATAGCAGAGAAGAACAGAGAAAGGCCAACTTTAGGGATAACTCAGGTGGAAAAGAGAGCAAAAAATAGCAACTCTCAAGGAGTGGGTAGAAAATCAAATAAGGAATTGATAGCAGTTCAAGGAGACAAACTGATCATTGGAGGATCGGTGAGGCCAATAGATTCTTACTGCTCTCAAGGTAACCAATTATTATACAATCATGGAATGTTAGGGGTTTAAACAGTAGAACCCATCAATCTGTTGTTCGAGACTCTTAAAAAAATGTAAAACAAATTTTTTGCTTATCCAAGAGACAAAAATGTCGTTAGATCTTATGTGCAAAACAATTAACAAAATTTGGAGGGGTGCTGGTCATATGGAAGTGGCTGCCCAAGGTGCCTCAGGGGGGATAGTTACTCTTTGGAACTCTCTTGAATGGACTGCAATAGAACATATAGCTTGGAGGGGTGTTCTCCAATCACATTTTAGAAATAATGTCACAACTGAACATGTTTTAATCACAAATTTTTATGGGGCTCAAAACCTAGATGGTTAGATGCATCAATAGAAATTTGTGCATAACATGAGAGTCTCAAGGGAATATTTAGACTGGATTATTGTTGGGGAATTTAATGTTAAATTATCCTCTAGAGATCAGGAAGGGGGAACCCCAATTTTGGACCCATGGGATCGACTTATGATTGCCCAAGTCCAGGCATTACATTTGGTGGATATTAAATTCCCTGGAACCAACTATACTTGGACTAATAACAGGAGGGAGCCACATAGCAAGAAGGTGAAGTTAGACCATTTTTTGGTTTCATAGGAGGCATTTGTAAAATGGAATATAAAATTTTAGATTTTGGAGGGTCCAGTTTCAGATCATTTCCCCATTCTGTTGGAAGGAGGGATCAAGACAGTGCAACATCACAAACCATTCAAATTTGAAAATTTTTGGTTACAAAAATAGGAACTTCGAGAGAAAATTCCACAGTGGTGGGAATAAGGTCGCCCAGCATACGGGATAGCAATGTTTAGATTCCACAAACAACTTCATTATGTCAAATATCAACTGAAACAATGGAGGTGAGCTAACAAGACAGACTTCCAGGTCCAAAGAGCTCCATCGGTGGCCAGATGGGATGAGGTTAAAAAACACTTTAGGGAAGGAACAATTATAGAGTAGCTCAAAGAAGAGGATGATGCATTGCGTAAAGCGGTTGAGGACATTAACAACCAATAGGAGACCTACTAGAAACAGAGAGCAAGAACCACTTGGTTATTAGAAGGTGATAAAAATACCAAATTTTTCCATCGGACTGCCTATGCTAGGAGGCAGATGAACAACATGGAAGCTCTTCAAGATGAGAATGGACACTCCTTTGATACACTTCCAGGTATACATTTCCATTCAATGGATTATTTTTCTAAACTATTTAAGGAAAGTATGGTGCAAGATGAAGAGGCTCAAAGAGACATTATTGATGTCATACCCTCTGTTATCTCTGAAGAAGAAAATTAGACCCTACTTAAACCCATTGATAGAGAGGAACTGAAGAATGTAGTCTTTGGAATGAGCACCGGAAAAACTCCAGGTCCAGATGGCTTTCCAATTGAGTTTTTTTAGGCCTTTTGGGATAACTTGGAGGAGGATGTAATGGCTATTATAGAGGAGTCCAAAGGTAGTAAAAGAATGCTTAAAGCATTAAATCATACTTTCATTACCTTAATTCCAAAAAGGGAGGAGGGGGTACACATTTCATATTATAGACCTATTGCATTATGCAATGTCATATATAAAATAATCACAAAGGTAATGGATGAGTGGATAAAACCTCTTCTACATAGCATTATCTCCTCGGAGCAAGGGGGTTTTGTAGAGGGTAGGCAGATCTTGGATGGTGTGGTTCTAGCTCAGGAGGCAATCCATTCAATGCAAAAATTTGGTAATAGAGGAATGTTCATAAAATTAGATATGTCAAAGGCTTATGATAGGGTGGAGTGGAGCTTCTTGTCAAAGATGATGTCTGCCTTTGGTTTCTCTCAGGATTGGATAGAATGGGTCATGAGTTGTTTTTCTACTCCGACATACTCAGTGTTAATCAAGGGTCTTCCCTCGCAACCGTTTGGAGCTTCTCGAGGCCTTCATCAAGGAGATCATTGCTCTCCCTATCTTTTTATCATTTTTGCTGAAGGATTGGGTAGACTTATCTTGAGGAGAAGACAACAAGGTTTACTAATAGGTATCAAGGTGGGTGAGGAAGTTTTGACTCACCTACAATTTGTGGATGACACTGGATTGGTGGGAGTGGCCAGTTTCAGGGAAGCAAGAATGATTAGAGATACACTTAATGTCTACCTTAGGGCTACAAACCAAGTCATCAATGATAAAAAATCCAAAGTGGTCTTTTTCAATCTTGATCAAAGGCTTCAGGACAAGAGTTTTAGATATCTTGGGATTCACGAGGACTTATCTCCCAAGTGGTATACTTGGGGGTCCCTTTGCATTTTAAAAAACTAAAAATAGATATCTGGAGGAATATTTTGGATTGTATCAAGGATAGAATTAATAATTGGTCTCACAAATGGTTAACCTATGGGGGTAGATTAACTTTTTTATAGTCAGTCATTCAAGCCATGCCAATTTATAAATTTTCTATCCTTGTTGTCCCACATACTATATGGAAAGAGTTAGACAAGATGGCTAGAAAATTTTTATGGGAAGGAGTAAAAGGAGAGAGGAAATGGGCCTTAGTAGGTTGGGACAAAGTAAGCCAGCCCAAGGTAAAAAGAGGTTTGGTACTGAGAAGATCAAAGTTGAATAATAAAGCTTTGGTTGGAAAGCTTTATTGGAGGTGGATTTCCCAACCAACTTCTTTATTCAGTAAAATATTAACTAGTAAATATTTGGGACAAGTGAACCCAAATGAGGTGGGTCTTTTATCTTTGGATGGTAATGGATCCTTAGTGTGGCAAGCTCTCAAGTTAGTATCTCAAGTAGTAAAAGATAGATTATTTTGGAAATTGGGGAGAGGAGAGAAGGCACGATTTTGGACAGATTCATGGGATCAATACCCACCTATCATTGATGAATTTCCTAAATTGCAACCAATAAAAACAACCATAGAAACCAAGGGATGGGTCCAAATTGAAAGTTATTTCAACGCTAGTCAGCTGGGGGATTATAAGTTTAAGCAGTTTAAGAAGTTGGATGAGTGGCCAATTTCAATCCCTCCGAATTTGACACCCATCATGACTAAAATCTTGGCATAAATATTTCTCATAGGTAGAGATGAGGAGGATGAATTATCTTGGGGCTATGGGAGCCTTGGTGTCTACACAGTGAAGGACGAATTTGATAAGATCCTTCCAGAGCCCCCTCCTCATACTTATCAGGTGGAGGATTGGAAAAAGATTTGGCAATCCAAGGGTTGGCCGAAAGTAAACTTTTTTGCTTGGCAGTTCATGCATAATGGAATTCTTACTTTTGATAAACTCAAATGTAAGGGAATCATCGATCCATCTCAATGTGTTTTATGCTACAAGAGCGAGGAAACAACTGATCACTTGATGTTTGAGTGCCCATTCACGTGCCAGATTTGGGAGAGATGGTTTTTATATTATAAAATTCAAGTTAATGGTGATTTGAATCGGATTAATATTTCAAGTGTGGTTGGAGAGAAATGCTAGAATTTTTAGAGAAACTTTTTCTTCTTTAGATGGAGTTTGGAAGGTCATTTGGAGCAAAGTCACAAAAACTGTGGCAGTCTATGCTAAAGAGGAAACTCAGGTTGTTAATGGGGAAATGGAAAATGAAGTTGAAGTGAAAGAGGGACATGACAGAGCTAGTTGGAAACCACCCCAGAAGGTTAGATTAAAATAAATACGGATGGAGCTACAAAAGGTAATCTGGATAGAGCTGGAATTGGAGTGGTTTGCTGGAATCATGTTGGAACAGTGCTCTATTGGGAATTGCAAGGCTTGGGAAGAGCCACAAACAATGAATTAGAAGCCTTAGCTATCAAATCTGCTTCTATTTGGGCAGTAAAACAAGGCCACAGGAGGATAATACTTGAATCAGATTCTCAAATAATGGTTGGAGCTCTAGACTGCATGAGGAACTTTGCATTGAAAACATGGAGTCTGAGGATTCTTGTCACTCAAATTAAAGAATTATGGAGGGAATTAGATGATGTGATTCTAGTTTATGTGAGTAGAGATCTAAATAAAGTGGCAAACTTCCTAGCTAAGATTGGTGCTGAGAAGGAGGTAGGGGTTTAGTGGCACAGTGATATGGCTGTTGAGGATGAAGTGATTAGGTAGGGTGTTGAAAGGGTAGTAGACCAAGACAACCTGAAGACAGTAGGAAGGTGTCATGATTTTGTGACATGTTGCAATGTCGCGACTACCTGAGAAGTGTCATGATATCACGACATGTTGCATTATCACAGCCAAAGGAGGAAAGGTGTTGCGATATCACGACATGTTGCATTTTAACGGCCAAAGGAGGAAAGGTGTCATGATTTTACGACATGTTGCTTCGACGAGGCCAAAGGAGAAAAGGTTTCATGATTTCGCGACATGTTGCATCGTCACGGCCAAAAGAGAAAAAGTGTCACGATATCGCGACATGTTGCATGGTCACGGCCAAAAGAGAAAAAGTGTCATGATATCGCGACATGTTGCATGGTCACGGCCAAAAGAGAAAAAGTGTCGTGATATCGCGACATGTTGCATTTTCACGGACAAAGGAGAAAAGGTGTCGCGATATCGCGACATGTTGCATTTTCGTGGACAAAGGAGAAAAGGCGTTGCGATATCGAGACATGTTGCATTTTCGTGACCAAAGGAGAAAAGGCATCAAGATATCGCGACATGTTGCATTTTTGCAAACAAAGGATAAAAGGGGTCGTGATATCGTGATATGTTGCATTTTCACGGCCAAAGGAGAAAAGGTGTTGCGATATCATGACATGTTGCATTTTCGCGACCAAAGGAGAAAAGGTGTCATGATATCATGACATGTTGCATTTTTGTGGCCAAAGGAGAAAAGGTGTTGTGATATCGCGACATGTTGCATTTTCATGGCCAAAGGAGAAAAGGTGTCGCGATTTCATGACATGTTGCTTCGTTGCGGCCAAAAGAGAAAGAGAGTCATGATTTCGTGACATGTTCCATTTTCACGGCCAAAAGAGAAAGAGTGTCACGATTTCACGACATGTTACATCGTCACGGATAAAAGAGAAAGAGTGTCACAATATCGTGACATGTTGCATCATCACGGCCAAAAGAGAAAAAGTGTCGCTATCGCGACATGTTGCACCTTCGCAGCCAAGAGAGAAAAAGTGTCGCAATATCATGACATGTTGCACCGTCGTGGCCAAAGGAGGAAAAGTGTCACGATATCGTGACATGTTGCACCGTCTTGGCCAAAGGAGAAAAAGTGTCACGATATCGTGACATGTTGCACCGTCACGGCCAAAGGAGAAAAAGTGTCGTGATATCGCGACATGTTGCACTGTCGCGGCCAAAGGAGGAAAATGTCACGATATCGCGACATGTTGCAGCGTCACGACCAATGGAGGAAAAGTGTCATGATATCATGACATTTTGCATCATCGTGGCCAAAGAGAAAAAGTGTCACGATATCGTGACATGTTGCATCATTGCAACCAAAGGAGAAAAAGTGTCGCGATATCACGACATGTTGCTTCGTATCGGCCAAAGGAGGAAAAAGTGTCGCGATATCGCGACATGTTGCATTTTTGCGGCCAAAAGAGAAAAGTGTCGCGATATCGCAACATGTTGCATTTTTGTGGCCAAAGGAGAAGAAGGAAAAAGTGTCGCGACATCGTGAAAAGTTGCATCAATAGACCAAAAAGATCCCCCTGGTAAAATCTCACACTGTGCAAACATTGAAACTTGATTGGATCGTGCCTTAGGCCAATGGGGAAGGAGTCTCTCCACGCTTAAATCTCATATTCTCCAACTCCCTTGTTAGCTAGGTTTTGGTTTAAGAGATTTGGCTCCAATGCAAATCTTCTTTTACTATTGTAATCTTGTGTTCTCTCTGTCTATGGCTGGGAAAAGTCTCATCCCCACTTGTAACTGATCTTTGATTTAATACAATTTTTTTCAAAATTTTCAAAAAAAACAATACTCGAAGATCCAAAAAAATAAGAAGCAACACTCGTGGGGAGTATTGTGAAAGTACGTGAAAACCTAGTCAGAGATGGAGCACTTCTAGAAGAGGTTTTCATGAAAGTAGATAAAGGAAAATAAAAGGGAACTCCAACAAGAAAAAACCCCCAATAAAATGTTTAACAATATAAAATGCTTTCAAGTTGACTTTAGTAGACAATTTTGTACAATGTAATATATTTCTATTCAAATTTTTTGAGTAAAAGGTAAAAATTTTATTCAAAAAAATTGATCAACTTATACAAATCCATTTTGATATCCTACCTTTCATGGCAAGGCTCAAAATGTAGTTTCTGTATTCTTTTATCTACCCAGGATCTCTGAATCCCCTATTCTTTAAACTTTTCCTCCCTCTTAACTGTATATGTCCTCTTCCAACAAAGATTACTCAGGCCCTCTTTGTTCTTCTTCTATTCCTAATAGCTTTCATGTTGCATTTGATTCCATATTTGTGCCCAAATGTCTTGTTTTACCTCTATCATCGGAGCTTCTTCTTGTAATTTGGTCTAGACTGTTTCTAATAACTTCCTTAACATAATCCCCCAGGTCCTCTCTCCTCAACCAAATTCCTCTTTAAAAATTATGTTGTTCCATTCCAACCATATTTTCCAGTAGATGAAGCCAATCTCTAAATTCTAATCTATGATTAGTGTTTTAGATTTGAAGGTGTTATGTGACCAATAGTCCCAAAACTTACTACCATTAGAAGGATACCATTCCATTTGGCTAAATATGAAGTACCACCGATTCTAGATTGTGTAAGCATAGGAGCAATAAAAAAGGAGGTGGTTTATAGTTTCTACCTTTTGTAAGCATATTACACATCTATAACCCCTTTCTCCTTATATTGTCCTGATTCATAATGCTTTTATAAGCAACTTGCCATATAAAACAATTAACCTTCGACCAACATTTTGGTTGCCATATTTCTTTCCATGGAAGGTGTTGTTGGGGTTTGTTCCTGCTACTTTGGTGAATATTTCGATAGCCTAATTTCACTATGTAAGTGCCTTGTTTCCCATATCCCCATGCTAGTTGGTCAGGTCCATATTTCCATAACCATGTTCTTTTTTCTAGGATTGTTTCAGTTCACGTTGTTCGGTTTCCCATTCTTCACATAACCACTGGTCTAAATTTTACCATATTCTTGAAGCTACTAGTTGTTGTCTTGGGGAGATGAGATACTGAGATATAAGAGTTTGGCCCTGATTATGAAGAGTCTCTCTGATACCACTAAGATGAGGGTATTGTTTGATAATGGGAGGGGAAATTCCCAAGAATCATACCATAAACTAACTTTTATTCCATCATGTACTTTCCAATGTAAGTCTTCCTTAATCAGTGAGACCCCTCTTTTGAGTGTTTTCTATATCTCTGATCCCACACTTGTAACTGGAAATCATGGGACATCCTCCATTTTGTGTGCAGGGTAATATTTAACTTTTAGAACTTGACTCCATAATTGATCTGGGTTTGTGATCCACCTTCATTATAACTTCTATATTAATGCTAGGTTATTTGTTATTGTAGCTCTGATTCCAATACCTCCCTCTTCCTTTGGTTGACAAACTTTCTCCCAGCTTACGAAAGCATTTTTATGATTTTCTTGTACTTATGACCATAAGAATTTTCTCATAAATTTTTCCAAATATTTGAGTATGCTCTTTGGGGATGCTAAAATGGAAAATTTTTAAACTGGTATTGCTTGTAACACTAACTTCAAAAGTGTGACTCTGCCTCCAAAGCTTAACCATCTATGAGACCAGTGTGACAACTTTGAGAAATTTTTATCTTTTATGGATTTCCAATATTTCTTTTTTAGGATTTTTTCTATTTAATGGAATTCCCAAGTAATCTAATGGACACGAGGCCATTGAAAACCTAAGAAAATTTGCTCTAATATCTTATTCTCTTATATACATAAAGAAGATAACTTTGGATTTTTATTCATTTATAAGTTGGTATGTGGTTGTAGTGTAGTAGTCTAATATTTCTCTCATACTGATTGCTTCTTTTATTGTTGCTTCCCATCATAACATTGTATCATCTACAACTTGTAGATGCGTGATAGCTATATTTCTGTTTATTTGAATTCTTATAATATTGTTCTCTATTTTTTTCTTCAGTATAAGTCATCCCAGTCCTTCTATAAAAATAATGAACAAATATGGAGAGAGAGGATCTCCTTGTCTAATTCCTCTACTACCCTTGAACAGTGGGGAGGGGGTTCCATTGATGAGCACTGAAAAGGATATTGTGGAGATGCATTCAAGTATCCAGTTGATCCAATATTTCTAAAATCCAAATCTTTACAAAATTTGATCCAAAAATTCCCAACTCACTCTATCATAGGCCTTGGATAGATCTAACTTCAGGAACATTCATTTATTCTTTCTTTAGTCCATTTTATGTATAGTTTCTTGTGCTATTACAATCCCATCTAATGTTTTTTTACCTTGCACAAATCCCCCTTGTTTAGGAGATATGATATTTGGTAATATAGCTTTTAGTCAGTTGGCTATTACCTCGGTGATGATCTTTTAGATCACATTGCAGAGGGCTATTGGTCTATAATTGGTTAGATTCTCCATATCTTCTCCCTTTGGAATCAATGCTAAAAAATTATGGTTGAGGTATTTTAGAATCCTACCACTGTATCTGGCTTCTTCTACTGCTCTAGTTATATTGTCTCCTATAATATACCAAAAATATTTGTAGAATTCTATTTGTAATCCATCAGGACCTAGGGATTTTCTTGATTGCATGGAGAATATTGTTTCTTTCACCTTTTCTTCTTTTATATCTTTCATAAGCTCCTCATTCTACTCTTGAGAGACTAATTTGGGGATACTGCTCAAGATTTCCTTCTCAGATTATTTTGATAGATATGAATCTACAGTAAACAAAGTGGAGAAAAACTCATTAGTTACCTAAAGTAGTGGTTTCTAGGAGTTCATTTGCATTTGTTAAAACATCAATTTGGTTATAGTGTTTTATAGATGTGGCTGACTGGTGAAAGAACTTTGTATTCCTATCCCCTTCTTGAAGCAAAGTAATTCTAGATCTCTACTTCCAATAGGTTTCTTCTTTCTTATCTAGATCCTCTTCCTCCTATATTAATAGTTGTTCATGGGAGAGTAATTCCTCTAAAAGGGGTTTCAAAAAAATTCTTCCTGCAACTCCTTGCATTCTCCCAAGTAAATCTGTTCTTTGTTTCTCAAAATTTGATCTTTAAAATTTGCTCCAATTTTTCAATTTATATTTGATATATTTCAATCTGGAGTGTAGCTTAAATTCTACCTTTCCAAATGTTGGTTTCCCTTATTGCCACCATCGTTGAACTAACTCTGGTAATTATTGGTTTAGAAGCCAAGTTATCAAATCTAAATGGGAGGTTTTTGTACTAGGATATTCTATTTGTGATATTTAGACTTACCAAGAAATGGTTAGAAGATAAAAAACTTATGATTTTTGAATGACAACTCCATAATTTTTGAATTTCTTCCTCTATTAATATTTTTTCTAATCTTGATTTTATTGCTTGGTCTCCTTTCCTTTTATTAGTCCAAGTAGTACCACATACTGGAGGTGGAATGTCAATCAGATTTAAATTATTATCTTGGACAATCAGGTGTTTGTCTTTCTCAATGAGATGATTTAAGCCTCCCTCTTAGTCATTCACTGACATCTTGGCATTGAAGTCTCCATGCACCAGGAACATATATTCTAGGTAAGCTTATCTAATAGCCTGGATTAACTTCTATTGGGTTTTTTGTTCCTACACTTCCTTCATCCCATAAATTTTAATAATAAGTGATACTGAGTCTGATTCTCTATCTCTCAATCTGATCATCAAGATCCCTCTAGATGATGCTGCTCCTACCTGCTAAAAAGAGTCTCTATTTCATAAAGTGACCATTCTCCTAGAGAAATCATGGGAATATTGGGCCTCATAGTCTCCATTCCTCCAGCATCTCTTGGATATTATTTGCATTGCTTCGAGTGATGCTCTAGTTTCCTCTAATAAAACCACATTTGGGTCATTATATTCTATCATACATTTAACAACCAATTGTATGGGGTGGTCACTTAATCCTATTACATTTCATTTTCTCATTTTCTCATTCTTGAATTAATGAAAAATATATTTTCTCATTTTGTGTCTTCCATCATTCAAAGGTTGTTTGCATTTATAAATTTGTGTTGCTATTTAGTTTATTTCTGGCCAATGTAGTTTACTATGTTCATCTCAAACAACAAAATCATCATAGATAACATCATAGATATTAATGCAAACCAAGCATATTTAATATCTCATGAACTATAATAAATCCTAAACTAAAATGAACTGTAATAGATCAAAAAACTGAAATAAACCAAAACAATGATCTTAAGCATCATAGATCTTCATGCAAACCAAGCATCTTTTAATATCTCATGGAAATAGATACTAAACTTATTGTTGTTTAACATACATACATCAACAATAATATACAAATACTATGATTTAAAATATAAAACATAAAAAAATTTAAATGAAGGTAGTTGAGACACTATGATATAAACCACAATGTGATATAAAAACATGCAATTTATAAAACAACAATGTGATATAAAACATACAATTTATGAATAAACAATTTTTTTGAAATATTATAAATCTAAAACAATATTGTGAAATATGATATCAAATGAATTCATGTTTATCAATATCCATGAAATCATGGAGTAATTAGAATTTAGGTAGTTGAAACATATCAGCTTGTCCAGAATTATTATTAAGCATAACAAATATCTATGTCTCCATATAATCACTAAAAGCATAATAATCATCCTTATCGATTGTATTCATGTTAACCCTTATGCCTATAAGGGAACTCTAGTATGTCAATGCTCTATCATACACAAATTTATCCAACTGATATGATGACACATAAATTCTAAAAAAAAATTATAAATTTTTTTTTAGCCTATTACAGAGCTTAGACTTAACAAAATATAGTGCACTAAAAAATCTCTCATCTTCCACAGAACCCAAAATAATTGTTTCACATAATTCATATAAACAAAAGTATTCACTTATCATATCTTGTAATATAGTACTTGGATACAATTTTTACCATAAACGTGTAGTGGAACCAATATCATGGATGCTAGTCATAAGTGATGCTTGCCCAATCATTTTTCTTCTAAAATGCAACGACTTTTGTTTCAAAAGATCTTTGTTGAGTATACCTTTTATTTCAACACCATTGACTTCCACACTTTTACTGAAATAGTTAATGAGGATGTTCATATATTTAATAAATAACTCATTTGCAAAATTGTATTCAGCACAAGGACCCCAAAATATGGGGTTAACCACACCCATGGCCTCAAGAAACTCATCTCTCTAAAATTTTTCTCATGTCTCACTTATCAAATATTTTTCTATTTTTGTCAAATTTGTCTTAGTTTTGTGTAAAACAACATGAAACCTATTGCATGTTACATGAACTTATTCAAAATCATCCACAACTATACTTGATTGTCTTTCATAACAATAGAGTGCTATCGACTTTCCATGAACATTAATACAAATATGATCATTGATGTCAAAATTCAAAAATATTTTTGGATTGTTCACGTTTGTCAATGTATTCCAACTATCAAATAAGGATCTATTAAATGTGCTGTAGACACATATAATGTATCAATAAACACACATATTTGTTTTCTCATCCTCATGAAATCAATGATATAGTGGATCTCTCTTGTGCAAATTTAATTAATCTGTTCATTTTTTGTAACATCGAAAGAATACCAGATAAGGTCAAAAGGGTTTCCAAGTCAATCAAACATAACAAAAAAACTTTTGTCTTATCAACTATCCTACGATTTATGTGTATAAACCCCATTAATGATTGATATTCTGTTAAAACTCTATGAGTAGGTTGATACAGTGAAATCCATCTTTTATCCACCTCTTTTAGCAATTTTTCCTTCTGTAACTCCTAGTGCAAACTATTGAAACTCTACAAACCTTTTTGGGCTGCATTTAAAATAAGAATGTATTTTACGAATGAGGTATTCCACTCTACAAACATTTGCAAAGGTACTCATGATTTTATATGTAAGATTCACTCTATGATCCATATAATGAATGGAAATCGTATATGGGGTGATTGTGGTTTGGAGTCGAATAAAAAGACCAGTCTTGTGCCCTTGTATAATAACAACACCATCAGCTCCAATGCAAATTAACTTTGTTGCTATGTCTATATCATTCATTCCATCAATATGCTTTAAACTACTAATAACAATATTATAAATATTTTCTACGTTTGGACTTTACACCATTTTATGTAATCCTAGCAAACTAGGAATCCTTACATGATTTTGAAATGTGTACACATGCATGAAAATCCATGATGTGTTGTCCACAGTTGTCACCTCATAAATAGAAAGTGAAATGAATCTGGCAAGTTTTACTTGCTCCCTTAGGTCTTCCATCTCAACTAATGATAGATATTTTTCCATTTCCCAACCACTTCGATCTAACCAATGGGAATTAGGAAGGTTTTGCACATTAGCTAGTTGTAATAGGTGCTTATAATCAATAAAATCGGACATGGGTCTACCTTTCTTGAGAATACTATATAAAATGACAAACTGCAAACATTTTGAAGCTAAGGTGGTCTTGTGAATTTTATGAAATTGGGCTACAATCATTCCACATTTCTCAACAAGATATTGGTGTTTCTTTAAGTGATTGTCATATTCTATTCCATATCTAACATGCATACATTCTGATGCATCCTTCCACATAAATTGTTTACTAAATTCACCATTAATTCTTATAACTTTTACATAACCTTTGCCAACATGTTTTTCTATTGTATCTATCTTATTTTACAGCCTATGATCCTTACCAAGTCTCCAACTGCAAATTTTACATCTACATTATTTTTAATCGATATGGTTATCCTCAGTCAAGACACACTCAATCCAAGGAAATTTTTTGCCCATTATTTCTTAAATTCCCTTCCAATAATCGAGTTAGATGCTTTTCTTTTTTTAGAATTTTTGCTTGAGTATTCAAAATAATTTTGTAATGTATTTGATTTATCACTTTTATTTTCAATGGATGTGTCATTTTGAGGGTTTTCTTCAAGTACTTTTTCTATGTCATTGTCAAGAGGATTTTCATTTGAAGGCATATATTTCTGGGGAATATCTTCAAGTCGAGGCATATCAGGGTCAACAGGGTATTCTACATCATAGCATACCATAATATTTTTTTATCATTTTTGGATTAAAAAAAGTTACAAAAGAAACTTAAAAACAGAAAAAATATTCATATCATCAAGCACATACTAAGAAGTAACTTTTTGAGGAAGAAAGTAGTATTTAAATTAATTACAGAATATACAAATAACTTTTCAAAAGTAAAAAATTATTTGTACCTTGAATTTGCACAGATGTTGTTGGCTCCTTGCATTTCGACATTTGGCTAAAATATTTGAGGACACTCTTTTCAACAAAATATTTGACCCCCTTATTTCCATCGTTAGTAGGTGACATTTTACTTGTAAAAAAATGTTTTTCAATTTAGAAAAGTAATAAAATGTTGAAGAGGTCGTACTTCGGTTAGGCTTCAAGATAATATTATAAATAGAATAGAAAGATGGTTGGTTGGTAGAAACTACATACTTGTTTTCTGCCATGCTTTATTGTGATTTTATCAATTTATTCCAGTAGGCTATTTTTTGGTGATAGCACTTGTAACTAATAAGAGCACAAAATTAATTAACATACAAATTGAAATCAATTTAAGAAATAACTTTTCTATGCAAAAAATAATTAGAGATACATATGTCAAAAATATCAAATTATAGTACAAAATGGACTAGAAATAGAGAATCACAATGTCTTCAGAGAAATAGAGCATCACTATGTCTTTAGAGAACCAAAGCATTTACCTATATATAATATTATAACAGAAAAGCAGATCTAAATAGAAACAAAGAATCAAAGAGTTTTAACAGAAAGAGAGAAAATAGGGGAAAACATGCACAACAGGGAAAAATAGAGAAAAACATGGGAATAGAGCAATGATCATTCGAATGTAGAATAGGGCTCGGATATTGGTCTAGTGCAAAACATGATTGAAAAATAATTAAAGATACATATAAAAAAATATCATATTATAGTACAAAATGGACTAGAAATAGAGAATCACAATGTCTTCGGAGAAACAAAGCATCACAATGTCTTTAAAGAACCAAAGTGTTCACCTATTCATAATATTATAATAGAAAAGCATATGTGAATAGAAATAGAGAATGAAAGAGTTTTAACAAAAAGAGAAAATAGGGGACAACAATGCAGAACATGGTAAAATAGAGAAAAATATGGCAAATAGAGCAGTGATAGAGAACCTAGTGTAGAACGCAGTCTGGCAGTCTATTCTACTACGAAAAAGAGTCTAACAGTTAGTCCAAAAGCATAATAGAGTCTAAAAATTAGCCTAGTACAAAAAGAGATTTGGATATCAACTTGGTGCACAACAAGATCTAATCTTGTGTAGAACAGAGTCTGGTCTTATATAGTGTGGAATAGGATCCGACCTGGTGCAAAATAAGTTTTGGCTTGGTGCATAACATGGTCCAGCCTAGTGTAGAACAAGGTTCAGTCCTGTGTAGAAATGAGTTTGATCTTATTTGGTGCGAAACAGGGTCCATCCTAGTGTAGAACAATGTTCGACCTGGTGTATAAAAAGGTTAGGTCTGGTACAAAAATGGGTCTAGTCCTATGTAGAAATGGGTCTAGTCATATGTAGAAATGGGTCTAGTCCTCTATAGAAATGGGTCCAGTATTATATGGTGTGAAACAGGGTCTGGCCTAGTGTAGAATAGGGTCCAACCTAGTGTAGAATAGGGTCTGGTCTGGTGTAGAAATAGGTTCGATCTTGTCTGGTTCTGAAATTAGTTCAATCTATTGCAGAATAGGGTCTAGTCCTATATTGCACTATAAAGGGTCTAGTATGGTGTAGAAATGAGTCTGGTCTTGTCTGGTGCTAAAATGGACCCGATATTATGCAGAACTAGGTCGATATATCCATCGAGTGTAGAATAATGTCCAAAAATAAAAAGTATTCATGGGGTGTTAATTATATATAGTGGTATACTTGGCGATTTGGGTGGGATAATTTAGAAATTTTAAAATTTTATGGTGAAAATGGACCTCTATTTAGGTGGGATTGTTCGCAAATTTTTAAAATTATCTATGATAGTATTATCAATGAACGGTAAATCGACACCTAACATTATTTTGTCTTGAAAATTTTCAACTAACTGTCCGATGTTTGGGTCCCCAAAATTCATAAATTTAAAATTTTTAAAATGCTAATATTCACCCGAATGGTGAATATTCTTTGTTGTGCATAACCCTGAGTGGAGCTACATACAAACAACCTTCGATGGTACCACTAGCTAAAGTAACTTCTACCAATGGATAACATTGGTTTACTGAGTTGGTTTGCCCTGCACCATACTCTACCTTCCACCCATGGGCCAAATATCTTGGCCTTTTCAGCATAGCCCTTGCTAAACTAGAAGAAATAAAGATATTTGTGGCTCCATTATAAATTAAAATTTTTACTTGTTTATTAAAAATCTTATCTTTCACAAGAAATGGGGTGACTTGCCCCTCTAGCTTTTGTTTCTTGGTTGTAGCATAGATTTTATGCTCACGTTCCCTTCCCTAAGAATTAGATGAACTTGATACTGGTTGGTGTGGACACTGATTAGCATAAGGTAGACCTTTACAATGGTAACACCCATCCTTGGGTCATTACTACTTTTTTGGTTTCTATTCCCCTATCTTACTTACTGGGGTTGAGGTCTGCAAATTCTACGATTGAGATTTAGTATTATTGGGGTGGTTGTTCTTCTTATTTTGGAAGTTTTTCCTAAACTTCTTTTGATTTTTTCTATTTTATTTTTTAGATTTTAGGAAATTCTTGGCCTTCTGGTTCTAGTCATCTTCTCATTAAAAAATCCAATCATTATTTCTCTTTCTAAAAGCTTATCAATCTTACTTAGATAGGCCAATATATTTAAATTACAGGTGGGATCCTACTTTCTGTTCCAAGTCGTATGCTTTCTGCAATAATTTGGGATCATGCATGTTTACATCATGCTTCACTATAGATTTCAACCCATGAATAAACTTGTGAACCCTCATCTTCTCATAATAGGTAGGTACATACTTGAGTAACCTGACCAATTTATTATAGTATATCTCTATTGTTGTGGTCCCTTGTCATAGGCTAGCAAAATCCTCAAATTTTAACGCATAGAAATGCTCAGTAAGGAACCTTTTACTGAAGGTGATTACAAATTCCTTCCATGGGATATCGTTAGGTTTAGTATTATTCTTCTCATATTGGATTTCCCACCAATATAGAGCAGTTCCTTCTAAGTATATCATGGACCAAACCATTTGTGTTCCTAGGGAATAGCATTTTATCATGAAGTAAACTTCTAATTCTCTTATCCAGGCTTTGGATGCATCCCCTTCTCCTTCTTCACCAAAATTGGAGATACAAACGTTTTTTAGATCCTTAGTTGTTTCTTTTTCTAAAAGGGCTCTAGATTACAACTTCTCTAAAAATAGCCCATCATCTTGGCCAACCTCTAAGCCTCTAGCTTATGATTTCTAATTGACAATTGTTCCAACACTTGTCTCATCTGATCCTGCATAGCAACAACCGTAGAAATGAGGTCTTCTACCTCTCTGTTGGATTTTTTTGGATCCTCCTCTCAGATCCCTTCTTTAACATTATTTTGTCGAGTTTTTCTAGGTGTAGGGCTCTCTTATCTAGCATTATGTGGCATGTTTAACCTGGTTACAAAAAAGAAAATATTAGACTACAACTTCACCTTAAACTATATCACTAATTCAAGCCACAATATAGAGTTCTCTTGCTAAAAGCATCAATAATCCAACTAGGGTAGTATTCCAAGGTTATGATGTATCATTAATACCAAATCCCATACTAAGGTATCATAACATTCATTCACCCTTGGGATTAGTTCCCATTAGATTCTAGCAAATAGGGTATTCTAGGTCATCCCAGATTTAGCTTATACTTTAAGCAAGCCTTCATTGGAGACATCCAAATCCCTTTAGAACACAAAAAGATTTATACCCTCGTACCTAGAGCTCTGATACAAAATGTAATAACCCCAAATTTAGCTACAATAAAACACAAAAAAAAATACTAAGGAGAGGGATCCATAAATCCATAACCGACTTTTAACTGATCTATTGTTTAAACCTCTTAAGTTTCTCGAAGAGCTACATCTCACTAGATACCCTCACACAAGTCCATTTGTGCAGGTGTATTATGTGTTACTACAAATAAGTTTATCCTTCTCATCACCCTTTATGAGCTAAATGTAAATGTATCACCTTCAACCAATTGAAGGTATATTCCAATCACCATACCATACAAAAGATAGTCTATGTAGGTATGCTATGTGTATTACTTGTTAGGCTATCAATATTATCTCCACAATGATTTATTTTAACTCAAATGTAGTATTTTCCTAAAATCAATTATCATTCTCCCTAAGGGGTCTTAATCCCTTAGGTCCACTATGTTCACCCTAAAGGGTCTCAATCCCTTAGGTCATCCTCTAAGTTCACCCTAGAACTCATTACTTAAGTTTATATTATTTAGCAAGAAAACAAGGATAACTCTAGATACTAAATCTAACAAAACATAATTCATAAGCATACAAAGATACTAGAAGAGAAGTAACATTTAAAGAAAATAAACATTAATTGAAAGGATTTTAAATACAAAATATAAATAATCCAAAATGGTAATTTAGAGGTACATCATCCAATCAATAAGCAATTATTACATGTAAGCATGTATGGTCAAACTTTCATACTCTCAAAGAATAATATATTACATCAATTTCATCAAGGAAATCTCCCCACAAATATTCTATTCTAGCATAAGTAAATCATTGACAAGTAGAATCAAATAACACATTGGTTCCAACTACCTCCTTGGTCCTCCTCGGCTCCCATCGATAATTTGAGGATAATAGGGTATCAGGGCACTCATGGTTCCATGATAGACATGCTCTAAATGCATCTACTATGCTTATTGCCAAATTGCAACTATACAATCAAATCAAAGTATCTAACCATCTATTGCATAGTTGATATCATAAAAACCACCATTTTTATTTCCCCTCTCATTATCCCATGAGAGTCTTTCAACACATGCAACTAGATCATAGGTCCTACTTTAATCAATTCATTTTCAACCCTTATTCAACAAATTAAAGTCTCATACCTTTAATTTTTAAATAAGCTAGGTTTCTTTATTTCATAAATCAAGTCCTATTACTTAATTCATAAAGTAATCATTCCCTTCATTTCATAAATCAAAGTCCCATACCTTTAATCTATAAAATGAACTATTATTTTATTTACTTAATGAATCAAAGTTCCGTTTATTCAATTTAATAAATAAAATATACTTTTCTTTTACTTAATAAATCAAAGACCCATACCTTCAATTTAATAAATAAACTATTCTTTCTTTTACTTAATAAATCAAATTTCCATCTCTTCAATTTAATAAATAAAATATACTTTTCCTTTACTTAATAAATCAAAGTTCCATACCTTCAATTTAATAAATAAACTATTCTTTCTTTTACTTAATAAATCAAAGTTCCATATTTTCAATTTAATAAATAAAATATACTTTTCCTTTACTTAATAAATCAAAGTCCCAGGTTTGAGGTGTAGACCAATTGGTTCATCCAAACCTCATAAGGGGGCGAGAGGTACAAGGTTCAAATCTTGGGTCTCATTGGATTGAACGCTTGTCCCTTTCCTGGTGCTTTTAGCAGCGTAAAAGGTTTAAAATGATTGTGCCATGGCAGTTATAGGGGCGGACTACACGAAGATATCTATGGCAGCTTTCGGGGTAGACAATGCAGAATACTATGGTGGCCATAAAAGCTGGGCATCCTTCCCGGAGTCATGGCAGCTACCAATTCCACCATGTTAAAATAAATAAATAAATCAATCAAAGTCCCATACCTTTAATTTGATAAATAAACAATTTTTTATTTTACTTAATAAATCAAAGTTCCATCTCTTCAATTTAATAAATAAAATATACTTTTCCTTTACTTAATAAATTAAAGTCCCATACCTTCAATTTAATAAATAAACTATCCTTTATTTTACTTAATAAATTAAATACAACTTATTTAATTAACTAAATAAATTATTTCTTCCCTTCTCTTTTCCTTTAAACAACATATTATTTAATTAAAGAGTAAACTATAACCATCCTATTAAATGAACAAGTATTCTAATAATCCATTTAATTGGTCATCCACTTGCATACAAGAATTATCATTTATCGTTGTGAGGAAGCACAAAATAATCCTACGACCAATCCAACAAGGATGACGAGTCATGTATTATGAGAGAGGTGGCCCTACAACCAATCCAACAAGGATTCCCAATGAAAATAGATGCACCAAGGTTATACTAAATAAAGGTTGTAAACCCTTCAACCCAATAAAATCCAGCAAGCAATGTTGATGTTATCCCTAGCCAAAAAAGGAATGTTCAAATGAACTAGGGAAGATAAACGATAATGGAATATAGGTTAAAAAAAATGATGTTGAGGTATCCCAACAACCTCAAACATGATAGAACTTAGAAGGGATATGATGGATCCCAATATCTAGCAATATTGAACGTTTCAACAAAGCCCCAATAAGAAGTTCGACTCTCTAGGTTTGACTAGAGCAATCTATTAAACATACAAAGTCTCAACATCGATGCACATGATTCCAAAGAGGGTAGAGGTATCGAGGTCAAACAACATAACTATAGATGATATTTAAAGAGTAGCCCATCTAATGGTTTAAACATCACTAAAACATAAACTATTTTAGCACAAGAACAGGTAGCTGGTCTTGGTTGGAAACATTGGATGAGTTTAACAACCCAACCATATCCAAAAAGTTAAAGGAACATTAGCTTGACCATACCCAAAACTCTAGCAAATCCTAGCTACCATCCACACCATATTTGATGGTGAATAAATCATATTCGAAGAAGCAATCTTATTTCATTCACAATGTTTTATATTCTCATATGAGAGTCCTATGATTGTGATTATCTACTTCAAAATTGGAAATACCTAATGAGGCTCTCCTCTATAATAAGCATGATTAGCTTGACCATGCACAAAAATCCAACAAAGCCTATCTACCATACACAACATATTTGACGATGGAAATTTTATATTACAAGAAGCAATCTCATTTCATTCACAATGTTTTATATTCTCATGTGTCTCCTATGATTGTGATTCTCACCTTTAAAATTGGAAAGACCTAATGAGACACTCCTCTATAATAAGCATGATTGGTTTGACCATGTCCAAAACTCTAACAAATCCTAGCTACCATCCACAACATGTTTGGTGGTGGAAAATCCATATTCCAAGAAAGAATCTTATTTCATTCACAATATTTTAGATTCTCATGTAAGAGTCCTATGATTGCAATTGTCTCCTTAAACATTGGAAAGGCCTAATGGGACATTCCTCTATAATACGCATGATTGGTTTGACCATGTCCAAAACTCTAAAAAAGCCTAGCTACCATCCACAACATCTTTGGTCATGGAAAATTCATATTCCAAGAAGCAATATTATTGAGTTCACAATATTTTAGATTTCATGTGGGAGTCCTATGATTGTTATTCTCTCCTTCAACATTGAAAATACCTAATTAGACACTCCTCTATAATAATCACAATTAGCTTGATCATACCCAAAACTCCAACAAATCCTAGCTACCATCCACAACATATTTGATGGTGGAAAATTCATATTCCAAGAAGAATATTATTTCTTTCATAATGTTTCAAATTCTCATATGAGAGTCCTATGATTGTGATTCTCTCATTCAACATTGGAAAGACCTAATGGGAAACTCCTCTATAATAAGCATGATTGGTTTAACCATGTCCAAAACTCTAAAAAAGCCTAGCTATCATCCACAACATGTTTGGTCGTGGAAAATTCATATTCCAAGAAGCAATCTTATTTCGTTCACAATATTTCAGATTTCATGTGGGAGTCCTATGATTGTGATTCTCTCCTTCAACATTGAAAATACCTAATTAGACACTCCTCTATAATAAGCATAATTAGATTGATCATACCCAAAACTCCAACAAAGCCTAGCTACCATCCACAACATATTTGATGGTGGAAAATTCATATTCCAAGAAGAATCTTATTTTGTTCATAATGTTTCAAATTCTCATATGGGAGTCCTATGATTGTGATTCTCTCCTTCAATATTGGAAAGATCTAATGGGACACTCCTCTATAATAACAATGCTTAGCTTGACCATGCTCAAAACTCCAAAAAATCCTAGCTATCATTCGCAACATGTTTGGTGGTGGAAAATTCATATTCCAAGAAGCGATCTTATTTCATTCACAATGTTTTAAATTCTCATGTGAGAGTCCTATGATTGGTATTATTTTCTTCTACATTGAAAAAACCTAATGCGACATTCCTCTATAATAAGCATGATTAGTTTGACCATGCCTAGAACTCCAACAAAGCCTAGCTACCATCCACAACATATTTGGTGGTGGAAAAATTATATTCCAGGAAGCAATCTTATTTCATCATAATATTTTAGATTCTCATGTGAGAGTCCTATGATTTTGATTCTCCCCTTCAACATTGAAAAGTGAAGAACACAAGCTTATACTGAGAGGGGGGGTGAACAGTATAAGACCTCTTTTTACTTTTTCCTTTATACTTCAAAATAGTAAAGCAATATACCCAAAGCAATATCAAAGCAATGCATAATATCATCCACAAAGTGACACCAATTTTAACGTGGTTCACCCAGAATGGCTGGGCTACGTCCACAAAACTTTTCTCTAAAATTTATCTCAAAGTTCTTTGGGAATCCTTCCCAATTACAATGTTTATGAGCCTCGGCCCAAAGGAGATACCTTCCCCCAATCAGAATTTATGAGCCTCTACTCAAAGGAGATACCTTCCCCCAATCTAAATTTATGAGCCTCTGCTCAAAGGAGATACCTTCCCCTCTACTCTGGAAATGATCCCTCAGAAGATCAACTGCCTCTACCTCTTGCCAGCACGTGGAACTCCTTTCCACCGAAGACCTCCTATCCTCAATGCTTAGCCTAAGAGACCTCTGCCTTCTATGATCACGTCCACAACAGCTCAACAACTTGTACCAAACACAGTCAGTCGGTCTAGTACAAGTCTTCCTCTGTCTGTCGGATCTGTCCAACACTTGAACAAATCAATCCTCTGCACACAAGCCTTCTCAAAGACTTGCCAAATCTGTCCTCGGGTTCTTCTCAAAGAACCAGTGCTCCTCTGTCCTCAAGTTCTCTGATAGAACTATCAAAACTCAGCTCACAAGTCCTCTGCTAGGACCTGTCCAAATCTTCTCACAAGTCCCCATCGAAACCTGTCCAAAACCTGCTCACAAGTCCCCACCGAAACCTGTCCAAAACCTGCTCACAAGTCCCCACCGAAACCTGTCCAAAACCTCAGCAAGCTCACCAAGAAAAACTTTCTTAGTAGGAAATCACAAGGTGAATTGTTAGAGACCCAATGTGATTTTTCAAACTCATAGAAGCATAAAGAGAATTGTTAGAGACTCAATATGTTCTATACTCAACTCCCAATCTCAAAACTCAACTCAAATCAACTCAACTCAAACTCAATCTCAAATCTGAAAACTCAACTCAATATCTGAAATGGATAGGATAGAATGCTTTCTTTCAAGAACATGAAACCCCAACAATTGCCAACTATGCAAAGAATCACATAACAATGATACTCATGTTCTTTTCACCATCAATTAGGGCTTCAACAACAATGCTCATCAAACAAGGTTCAATCAACACCATTCAGCTCAAAACACAACCTTGAAGCATTTCACAATCAACACTAGAAAAGGAAACAAGTAGAACTCCTTTTCTCTCCAATATTGTTTGAACAAAAAGCATCCACCAACTCAACTCATAATAGCACACACAACTTTTCAAATCATCAACAAAGGAGTAAGCTCAACACTTTAACCAAGTAAAGAATAGCTTGATTATTACCAATTTAATGAAAGCAAATGTCAATCTCAAAGCTGCCCACTTAAGGTTTCACAACTCCACACAAGAAGCAATTTTAACCTTAAAACATCATGCTTTCATTTCCATAATCAACCAAAAGCACTCTCAACATTACAAGAAATATTTAACCCTTATACACCTTATTTCTCCCTTATAGTCTTATCACAAATAAAATTTATCTCTCATAAGAATGCAATAAGATATTTCAACAACATCTTCAAAAAGAATCTTTTATCAAAATACAAACAAGCTTTAAACTCCTTATAACTCCTAAGCTGTTTTTCCCTCTAACAAACTTCCTCCATCCGCAAAAAACACTTAGCAAAAATTAATTTCGAAAATACCTTAGCCAACATCAAAAATCGCTATGGAGAAATTTGCGCATGAATTCTAACACCACCCACTGCGTCCACTTCACGACGAAAAACCCTTTCATGATATTCGAACGCGGAACCTCCCGTTCGGGTAGCGCGCCAACAACCTAGCCGCTACCGGTGCGCCAAAGGCACCCGGTGAGGTTTAAACCTCACGCTGTTAACCTTGATCCTTCTGCACCAGGGATAAAATGAAACAACAGTCCCTTCCTTTCCTCTGCCTGCAACACGATGACGATAAACTTTACGATGGATTCGACAAACGGCGAGTGCAGACAAACGAACAACGGATACACAAAAAACAGCGAAGACACAGACGAATTCACAGTGAGCAACTCCTTTCGAAATTTGGATGGGATGAATCTTTGTTTTCATCGAGGGAGATTTATATGCAATTTACCATAAGCTCTTTGACGTCGGCGAGGAGTTTAACACGTCGGCGGAGGTCTTTGGCTAGCGCCCACAATCTTAAAACCCGTTAAGCCATTTGCGCCATGGATTAGGAGAACCCATTGCAAATAATAATTTAATATTTATTTAAAAATAATTAAATGGAACCTTAACAAGGTTTTTAATTATTTAAATAAATACTTCCTCCTGGACCCAAATGCATTAAACCAATGCATCCACCTGTAATCTTTAAACCTGCCAACTTGGGGTTTGCAAAAGACCTTTGAAACTGTCATGCTGTAACCTTCATCAAAACAAATTATTTGACATCAAATCAAATTCCTTCAAGAGCTTCTTGACATCAATGACAACTTATACACTTGAGCAAAGGCAATGTACCCAAAGTACCCAAAATTGCCAACAATCTCCCCCTTTGTCATTGATGGCAAACCTTTACTGAAAACACTTCTCAAGAGCCAAAACTGAAACCAACTGTGCTAACAACTGACCAATTGTGCCCACAACTGAGAATATTCCTTTGAAGTTTTGCTCCCCCTGACTTGAAGCTTTCCTCTTCACCTTGAAGCTCTCCCCCTTACTCATATCTCTCCCCCTTTGTCATCAATGGCAAAGGGCCACCTTTGGGGCTCGGGACTAAGAATGAGCCTCTTAGCTTAGTCCCTCCCCCACCTCCTGATGAGGTGATTAATTCTAGGGTGGGAGTAAAACTCCCATTAGGCACTGATCATCATCAGCGTCTATAACTTCCTTGTCGGGCCTTCTCTTGAACTCTTTGTCCATATTCCTATTCTTGTCACTTGTTCTTGTTCTTGTTCTCATCCCTGTTCTTGTCCATGCCTTGATCCTTGGACCTGATCATGCCACTGTTCCTGTTCTTGTATTCTAGAATTTTAGCTCTACATTGTCTGATTATGTGACCTTCATTGTTGCACTTGAAACACCTGACAATGTTGTTTCTCTGAGGTAAACCTGATCTTTGAATCCACCTTTTTTGACCAAACCTGTTCTGGCCAAACTTGTTCTGACCAAACCTGTTTTGACCAAACCTGTTCTGACCAAACCTGTTCTGACCAAACCTTTTTGATCAAACCTATTCCTGTTATTTACCTTGCAATAGACTGCCTTGTGCCCAAACTGTTGACAAGAGTAGCAATACCCTTGAAAGAAACTAGCACTTCTGAAATTGTCATTTACCTTCTTCACTTGAGCCATGC
Organism: Wollemia nobilis; assembly: GCA_028583015.1. Lineage (NCBI taxonomy): Eukaryota > Viridiplantae > Streptophyta > Pinopsida > Araucariales > Araucariaceae > Wollemia > Wollemia nobilis. The sequence goes on along the minus strand of JAQPPZ010000375.1, from coordinate 3,497,386 downwards.
AATGTGAAGCCATGTGACCAAACCTGTGACAAGCAAAACATCTGCCTTGAAACTTTCCTTTATTTGACCTCTTGGGTCCTAAAAACTTCTTCTTCTCATTCTGAATTCTATTTTCTATTTTTGTGCATCTATCATTCAAGGACTCATGATCTGAAATACTTTCCTCATCAGAACTCTCTTCCTTTTGGAGTCTCTTACTAGACTCTCCAACTTGTTCCTTGTGTGGCTTAACAAAACCAAGGCCTGTTTTATCTGTTGTCTTTCTTTGACCTTTGATGAGTGACTTAACCTTTTTGGAGCTATCTTGAAACCTGTAAAGCTTATCCTTGTACTCTTTAGTTTCCTCTTTCAAAGAAGCCATTTTCTGTTCTAACTCACTATACTCAAGAACCTTAGACTCTAACTCATCCTTGAGTTCTTGTGTCTTAGCTATAGAGAAGTCAAGACTTTCTATAAGATCATCTCTCTCCATACAACATTCATCTAACTTATCCTTGAGTCTAGCATTCTTCTTTCTTTCCTTTTTCAAAGCACTAAGAGCACTAATAAGTTCACTTTCAAGATCCTTTATTTGATTTGCTTTTTGAATCATCAAAGCCTTTTTCAGATTTCTTATCACTAGAGGTGCTACCTTTTTCAAAAACCATACATGCATCTTCCTTATAGTTTTTTGAAGCATCCTCATACATACTAGAAACCAAATCATTATTTGTGCAATCATCCTCAAGGTGACCAAAATTTCCACATCTAAGACATTTCATGATAATGAATCTATGTTTCGGTTCTTCCTCTTTTTTTGATATGAACAACATCTCATTTTCATTATCACTTGAAGAACTTTCACTATCACTACTAGAACACTTACTTGCTTTGTCTAGGTAGAAACTCTTCTTGTGCTTGTGAGAATACCTCTTTCCTTGATTGTTGTGCTCATCTTTGATCTTCCTGTGATGCTTGTGCTTTTCAGAATCCTTGCTCTTAGAATCCTGTTTATCTTCATCACTTTCATTCTTGGGAACAGTACAGTTAGTAGCATAATGACCAAACTTTCCACAATTGAAACATCTTATATTTTTCACACTTTTGTGTTTTCTAGAGAACTTGCCTTTCTTGTTGTAATATGCCTCTTCATCACTAGAAGACTCATCACTATCTTGAAGTTGTTTACCCTTGGATTCCTTGGTAGCCTTGAAAGTTGCCTCTTTCTTGACATCAACCTTCACTTGAGTTCTCAACTCAAATGCTGCAAGTATACTATGGAGCTCATCCTTTTTCAACTTATCCAAATCTTTAGCTTCCTCAATAGCAGAAATCTTTTCACTAAATCTATTAGGAAGAGATCTTAAAATCTTATCACAAACATCATTTTCAGCAAGCTCAAGACCTAAGTCTTTCATGGAGTTAACAACCTCATCCATACGAAGCATGTAGTCACTAATATTTTCATCATCATTCATCTTGAGTTGTTCAAACATACCTTTGAAGTGTCTTAACTTGGCTTTTCTGACATTTGTATCACCTGTATGAACCACCTTCAACTGTTTCCACATTTCACTAGTTGTCTTGCAGTGAATCACTTTGGTGAGATCTACTTTTTGTAAGCCTTTTAGGATTGCATTCATTGCTTTTGAATTGTTGTGATGTAGGAGCCTTTCTTCTTTAGTATTAGGACCATGTACAGGAATAGTGTACTCATCTTCAATCACTTCCCATACCTCATTACCAAGTGCCATTAGATGAACCTTCATCCTTGCACTCCAAAGACCAAAATCTGACCCATCAAGAATAGGTGCTACATTGCCACTTGAATGATCCATTGTGTTCTTTACTAGCTTTTCCTTCAAGCTGTTAAACTTTTCGAAGGCACTCGCTCTGATACCAATTGAAGAACACAAGCTTATACTGAGATGGGGGTGAACAGGTATAAGACCTCTTTTTACTTTTTCCTTTATACTTCAAAATAGTAAAGCAATATACCCAAAGCAATATCAAAGCAATGCATAATATCATCCACAAAGTGACACCAATTTTAACGTGGTTCACCCAGAATGGTTGGGCTACGTCCACAAAAATTTTCTCTAAAAGTTATCTCAAAGTTCTTTGGGAATCCTTCCCAATTACAATGTTTATGAGCCTCGGCCCAAAGGAGATACCTTCCCCCAATCAAAATTTATGAGCCTCCACTCAAAGGAGATACCTTCCCCCAATCTAAATTTATGAGCCTCTGCTCAAAGGAGATACCTTCCCCTCTACTCTAGAAATGATCCCTCAGAAGATCAACTGCCTCTACCTCTTGCCAGCACGTGGAACTCCTTTCCATCGAAGACCTCCTGTCCTCAATGCTTAGCCTAAGAGACCTCTGCCTTCTATGATCACGTCCACAGCAGCTCAGCAACCTGTACCAAACACAGTCAGTCGGTCTAGTACAAGTCTTCCTCTATCTGTCAGATCTGTCCAACACTTGAACAAATCAATCCTCTGCACACAAGCCTTCTCAAAGACTTGCCAAATCTGTCCTCAGGTTCTTCTCAAAGAACCAGTGCTCCTCTGTCCTCAAGTTCTCTGATAGAACTATCAAAACTCATCTCACAAGTCCTCTGCTAGGACCTGTCCAAATCTTCTCACAAGTCCCCACCGGAACCTATCCAAAACTGCTCACAAGTCCCCACCGAAACCTGTCCAAAACCTGCTCACAAGTCCCCATCGAAACCTGTCCAAAACCTCAGCAAGCTCACCAAGAAAAACTTTCTTAGTAGGAAATCACAAGGTGAATTGTTAGAGACCCAATGTGATTTGTCAAACTCATAGAAGCATAAAGAGAATTGTTAGAGACTCAATATGTTCTATACTCAACTCCCAATCTCAAAACTCAACTCAAATCAACTCAACTCAAACTCAATCTCAAATCTAAAAACTCAACTCAATATCTGAAATGGATAGGATAGAATGCTTTCTTTCAAGAACATGAAACCCCAACAATTGCCAACTATGCAAAGAATCACATAACAATGATACTCATGTTCTTTTCACCATCAATTAGGGCTTCAACAACAATGCTCATCAAACAAGGTTCAATCAACACCATTCAGCTCAAAACACAACCTTGAAGCATTTCACAATCAACATCAGAAAAGGAAACAAGTAGAACTCCTTTTCTCTCCAATATTGTTTGAACAAAAAGCATCCACCAACTCAACTCATAATAGCACACACAACTTTTCAAATCATCAACAAAGGAGTAAGCTCAACACTTTAACCAAGTAAAGAATAGCTTGATTATTACCAATTTAATGAAAGCAAATGTCAATCTCAAAGCTGCCCACTTAAGGTTTCACAACTCCACACAAGAAGCAATTTTAACCTTAAAACATCATGCTTTCATTTCCATAATCAACCAAAAGCACTCTCAACATTACAAGAAAGATTTAACCCTTATACACCTTATTTCTCCCTTATAGTCTTATCACAAATAAAATTTATCTCTCATAAGAATGCAATAAGATATTTCAACAACATCTTCAAAAAGAATCTTTTATCAAAATACAAACAAGCTTTAAACTCCTTATAACTCCTAAGCTATTTTTCCCTCTAACAAACTTCCTCCATCCGCAAAATACACTTAGCAAAAATTAATTTCGAAAATACCTTAGCCAACATCAAAAATCGCTATGGAGAAATTTGCGCATGAATTCTAACACCACCCGCTGCGTCCACTTCACGACGAAAAACCCTTTCACGATATTCGAACGCGGAACCTCCCGTTCGGGTAGCGCGCCAATAGCCTAGCCGCTACCGGTGCGCCAAAGGCACCCGATGAGGTTTAAACCTCACGCTGTTAACCTTGATCCTTCTACACCAGGGATAAAATGAAACAACAGTCCCTTCCTTTCCTCTATCATGACATGACGACAATAAACTTTATGGTGGATTCGACAAACGGCGAGTGCAGACAAACGAACAGTGGATCCACGAAAAATGGCGAAGACACAGACAAATTCACAACGAGCAACTCCTTTCAAAATTTGGATGGGATGAATCTTTGTTTTCATCGAGGGAGATTTATATGCAATTTACCATAAGCTCTTTGACGTCGACGAGGAGTTTAACACGTCGACGGAGGTCTTTGGCTAGCGCCCACAATCGTTAAGACATTTGCGCCATGGATTAGGAGAACCCATTGCAAATAATAATTTAATATTTATTTAAAAATAATTAAATGGAACCTTAACAAGGTTTTTAATTATTTAAATAAATACTTCCTCCTGGACCCAAATGCATTAAACCAATGCATCCACCTGTAATCTTTAAACCTGCCAACTTGGGGTTTGCAAAAGACCTTTGAAACTGTCATGTCGTAACCTTCATCAAAACAAATTATTTGACATCAAATCAAATTCCTTCAAGAGCTTCTTGACATCAATGACAACTTATACACTTGAGCAAAGGCAATGTACCCAAAGTACCCAAAATTGCCAACAAAAGACCTAATGAGACACTTCTCTATAATAAGCATGATTAGTTTGACCATGTACAAAACTCCATCAAAGCCTAACAACCATCCACAACATATTTGGTGGTGGAAAATTCATATTCCAAGAAGTAATCTTATTTCATTCATAATATTTCAAATTCTCATATGAGAGTCCTATGATTGTGACTCTCTCATTGAACATTGGAAAGACCAAATAAGACACTCTTCTATAATAAACATGATTAGCTTGACCATGCTCAAAACTCCAACAAAGTTTAGCTATCATCCACAACATGTTTGGTGGTGGAAAATTCATATTCCAAGAAGCTATCTTATTTCTTTCACAATGTTTTAGATTCTCTTGTGAGAGTTCTATGATTGTGATTCTCTCCTTCAACATTGGAAAGACCTAATGGGATACTCCGCTATAATCAGCATGATTAGTTTGACCTTGTCGGAAACTCCAATAAAGCCTAACTACCATTCACAACATATTTGGTGGTGGAAAATTCATATTCCAAGAAGCAATCTTATGTCATTCACAATGTTTCAAATTCTCAATTGAAAGTCCTATGATTGTGATTCTCTCCTTCAACATTGAAAAGACCTAATGGAACACTCCTCTATAATAAGCATGATTACTTAACCATGAACTCCAACAAAGCCTAGCTACCATCCACAACATATTTGGAGGTGGAAAATTCATATTTTAAGAAGGAAACTTATTTTATTCACAATGTTTCATATTCTCATGTGAGAGTCCTATTATTGTGACTCTCTCCTTCAACGTTGGAAAGACCTAATAGGACTCCGCTTAATATTAGTCCAAGTAAAAGCCACTTTAAAAAAAAACATTGCTATTTCAACACCTAAATTGATAATATATATTTGACCTTTCTAAAAAGCCTAAAAGTGGCCTATATAATACATGTTTCATATATTTGACCTTGATAATATATAGGTATCCATTATCTACTACAATTTATTTCTAATTTAACATGACTTATCAAGGTAAAGTAGTAGTAGAGAGAAGTGAATTCTCTTAATATCCTTCTCAAACTAGCCTAAACGACTCAACAAAACCTACAACCTTTCTCATGTAAATCAACTTATTTTAAATTATTTAATTTAATTTATGTAATTAATATTTTTATATAATATCCTTCTCAAAGTGACCTGGATGACTCAACAAAACCTACAACATAAGATTTCTTATGTAAATCAACTTATTTTAAATTATTTAATTTGATTTATGTAATTAATGTGTTTATATTTTATTAAAAATGAAACTTTTTAACTATATTCAATTATCTCAACTTAACCAAAAAAAAAAAAAAAAAACAAACTTATAATTATTTTATAATAAAATTTCATTTCAACCTTCACATAGCCACGAAAAGCTAAAACCGAAGCAAACGAAATCGTGGCCGCTGTGGGAGTCCCTTTCCACACTCAATATCTAAATTATTTTTAAAAAGAAAAGGTTCCGTGAACTCGTACGCCTTAAAATTTCCTTTTAAAATTTAGCATAAACTTCCGTGCCTTAAGTTTCTACATTTCACACGGAAGAGGAATTTTTCTACGGACGTCAAATACACTTAAGGTCGGTCGATAGTGACAATTTGGTATATATCAAAATTATTTTCGATAGGTACAGATTTTTTTTATAATTATTTTTAAATATTTTGAGTGGTTGAAAATTTAGAAACATATAAGGATCATTTTCCTTGTAAATTAAATTTAAATCTTTTAAAAAAATTTAATACATTATTACTATTATAATATCTTTGTTAGAAAACCTCTCACTTACTATTCTATTAAATTTTTTATAATCATTTTAATAGTAAATATAAAGAGCAATGGAGATGCTATTTATTTATTTTTTATAAATTTAAAATTTTTAATATAATAAAATTATAAGTATAATTTATTAAAATGGTAAATTTTTTAAAGTTATTTTTATTTTTTATAATTTATTCATAAAAACAAATATATATAAACACAAATTCTAATTATATATATTAATAATCAAAATTTTAAAAATTATTAATATAAATTTTATTATTTATAAATAGAATGTATCTTAAGAGCTCTTCCTCTTTGCATAAATCCCCTAGAACTGTTGTCCAAACCAAAGTTATTAGAATGCCTCCAACCATGGGCTTGCGCCCTATGTCACAATTCCTTTGCTTTGCACTTCTATGTTTGCTTATAATCTTTTTTTTAATTGATATTTTTGAGTAAGTTTAATATTAATTTTTAAAGGTTTAAGGTTAATATTTAATAAAATATAAATTATATTAAAATAATTAAAACTTAATTAAATAAATAATAATAAAAACTATCTTTCTAATAAATTTAATATATTAATTAAATAAATTATAGATATCGATTATACAATTACACTGCTTAAGATTCATCGTGCATCTCAGACTTTCCATTAAAAAATCCGTGTCAGGTTAACCTCAAACTTTTTGCTAATTTAATTGGCAACCTCTCTATCGCTCTGCCAACCTCTTGACAAACCACTAAAAGATCTTAGTCAAATGTTGGGAAGCTTATGTTATGTAATGAGTTTAACTTTTATTTTCAAAGGTTAGTGGATTGGTAAGTGTTAATGTGGTTGGGTATTGACCAAGAAAAGACTTAGGATCAAACCTATTGCAAAGGTAGTAGATTGACGAAGGTACAAATCCCGAGCATTCGGTGGTTTATTTCATACCGGACGAGCCCGGTGATCCATTTCATGACAGATTATAAAACAACAAGGTGGAATAGGTTTGATGGATGCAACCCTTATGATAGACTATAAAGAGGTGGAATAGGTTTGATGGATGCAACCCTTATGATAGTCCATTTCACATCGGACTATAAAACAACAAGGTGGAACAGGTTTGATGGATGCAACCCTTATGGTAGTCCATTTCATGTTAGGCTATAAAACAACGAGGTGGAATAGGTTTGATGAATGCAACCCTTGTGGTGGTCCATTTCATACCGGGTTATAAAACAACGAGGTGGAATAAATTTGATGAATACAACCCTTATTTAAACCATGCACTTAACAACTACTAAAAATAATATAGTTGTAATCAACTCTCTATCAACCTCAAAAAATAAACTTAACTTTTATCTTATAGAAGTAAATTATAATGGGGTGGGATAACTTATTATTGCCTCAATCACAACATTTTCAAACCATGTGTGCAAATCCTATCGAACGATATTCATGCCATGTGCTCTAAGTGCTATCCAATCATTGAATTTTTTAAATTAATTTAATATAAAAATAAATTTAATAAATTTATATTTTAAATTTACCATCGTTAAAACATCCAACTAAATCCAATCATCCTATAAAAACGTGTGCATCAACGCAGATTAAGAATCCTTGCTCATTCAAGTTTAATTTTAAAATATAGTTTAGTTAAAAATTTTAAAATTAAAATAATGTATAATATAATAAATGATATAATTAAAATTTTATTTTTAATGGATATGAACTTTTCCAGTAACAAAGATGAAATACCAAGTGCCCAAAAACTTGCTGCTAATTTTCAAAAAAATTTAAGTTTAATTTTTAAAACATTAAATTTAAGTTTGAAGAATGATAAGGATATAAAACTCATCTTAAAAAAGTTAACCTTGCTATAGCAGAAGATAAGGATTGTCCTGCAGCTTCCTCGTTTTTTTCCGAAAAGATTGTCATCCGTGCTGCCAGATCCCACTTCCCTTAAAACAAAAAATCCAAAAGGCATCACTTCCATGGAAATACTTGATTCCATGCGAATGGTAGATGAGAAAAGTAGCTCTAACTAACTTCCATTCCACATGATGAATCCTAGACTTCTAAAATCATAGGCACTTTGGAGTACGTGGCTTATCTAGCTCTTTTCTTCAACAAAGTTGGCGGAAAGAAATTTCTTTCATAGTAAAGACAAATTGTTTTTCCCAAAAAATGGCTACACCATTTGGCAGAGGAAGCCACCATATCCTTTGGTGGTGTTAGCAATACGGCTAAGAAGAATTATGAGTATTACAGTGAGAAGAAGGTGGGTAATTCCAAGGTGTTGATAATTGGATCGACGGGAATTATCGGGCGGTTTGTGACAGAGGCCAAGTTGAGCTTCGGACATCCACCTATGCTCTCATACGTCCCACTAGTATGAATAAGGAGCTGGTTCATGCCTTGGAAGATTCTGAAATTCAAGTTTAGTTCATCTTATTTTTAAAAGACAAAACTATGTTTGTGCGTCTACTTTGTATAAAAAACTTTCATCCATTTTTTTTTTTTTTAAGAAATTAAATCAGATTATAAATCTTTGACAAATCTTATTTTCTGGATCTCATCGTTGTACTTTAAAGTCTTCAAAGTTATAACTGGTGGTTGGAATTATTTGGCGATTGGACTAAAACCATATTTTTTAATTTATTACATGTCAAAATGTTAGTGATTTTTTTTTCCAATGTCAACTATAAATATGATCAGCTAGTATCTTTTAGACATAGGATGTGAGAGATTGAAGTTGGAGAAAGAAGGTGAATGTCGGAGAGCCCAAGCCCAAGATTGAAACCGTAATCTTCAGAAATCTTTTGGTTTGATTTATCCTCTAGTTTTTTCTAAGTTGCGGATGTATATGGATGTATTTCCATATTGAGCAATATAATACCTTGAGTGTATTTTGTTTCCGCATGATATTGAAATATATTGAATAAATCTACTTTGCAAAGTTAGGGTTTCATTTTATTTCAATTCCGCTCGTGGATGTCCTTTGAAATATTTCGCTGAAATTTTATTCCGTTCATATTCTTTCTATTAGGGTGATCGGATTTGTTCTTTTAGGGTTGGATAAATTAAGTTCCAGAAGACATTTGCCTTCGTTAAAATTCCAACAACCCATTTCTTGTTAAACTCGGCTCAAGTAAATTTTTGGAAACACTCTCCTTGGTTAAATTATTGAAAATTATTTTCCTTTGTGATAATTTGGTTGCAAAAAATTTTGTTCGAGCATTCTTAATTTCAAATCACAAAATTAGGTTTACAGCAAATTTCGGATCTTGGTTAATTTCCGCTAGCAAAACTTTTATTAATTTCTGCTTCGTTCAAATTTTACTCCTCAATTTTCGAAAAAGGTATTTGCGAAATTTTAAATTGCGGAATTTGAATTCCACCATATTTTTCCAAAGCAATTTTTATCGCACTCCCTTTTCTCTGTATTTATTCCACTACACTCATTGCCAGTTTTATTTTTTTGTGTGTGTTCTTTCAATTTGTAATAAGAGCCAGCACCAGTAGTGGAAGGTTGTAGAAGCAATGGCTTTCAAAACAAATTCTTTGCAATTGCATATCCCACGATTCAAAGGCAAGAACTACGATTACTAGACATCCAAATGAAGATATTGTTCGAGTCTCAGGAGATATGGAACCTAGTGGAGACTAGTTACCCAAAACTCATAGATGTAGTAGCATTGAGCACTCTCTCCCAAGCGAAGTAAAATTTGTTGAAGGAAAATTGGAAGACCAAAAGACATTATTTTACATAATGCAGGCAGTTGATGGGGCTATCTTCCTGAGAATTGCAACAATAACCAAATAAAAGGAGGTATGAGAAATTTTAGCCAACTCTTTCCAAGGAACCAATAAAGTGAAGCTGGTGAGGTTGCAGATACTGATAAGGGAGTTTGAAAATTTGCGAATGAGTGAGATAGAGTCCATGAGTGACTTATTTACTTGCACTATGGGATCATCAACCAAATGAGGTTGAATGGTGAGAATGTTGAGAACTAGAGAATAGTCGAGAAAATACTAAGAAGCCTACCAACAAGGTTGACTCAATGGTGATAGTGATTGAATAATCGATGGATTTAACAATCCTCACAGTAGATGAGCTCATGGATTCTCTACAAACATATGAGTAGAGGCTGAGCCGATCATCTTGGTTCTCATTAGAGCAAGATTTTAAGATGTTTCTCATTTTGAGACAATAACAGAAGATAAAAATCCCAATAAGAGAAAGGAAAAAAAAATATGATATCAAATAAATTCGTGTTTATCATATAAATCTGGAATAATATTGAGAAATATGCTATCAAATCAATTCGTGTTTATAATTGTCAATGAAATTAGAGTTGAGACACTAAGACACAAACATAAAATTTTACAATCTACAATAATGATATAAGCCATGTAATTTTAAAACAATAATGTGATTTAAAACAACAATTCATTGAAATCATATAAATTTGGAAAAATATTGAGAAATCTGCTATCAAATTAATTCGTGTTTATCATTGTCAATGAAATCATTTAAATTATCACTATGGAAGCTGAAACATATTAGCTTGTTCATAATCATTATGAAGCATAGTAGAAATATGTGTCTCCACCATCTGATCACTGGAAGCATCATCATCATCATTATTGATCGTATTCAATGTTACTCTTCTATCTACCAAGGAATTCTAGTATTCTAATGCTCTGTCATACAGAAATGTATCCAATCCAACTAATGTGAAGACAAATTAATTCTTAAACAATTTTCTAAATTCTTATCGAGCCTGTTGTGAAGTTTAGATTTAACAAAATAAAGTGCATTGAAAACTCTTTCATCTTCGATTGACCCCAAAATAATTGTTTCACATAATTCATATAAACAAAAGTATTCACTTATTGTATCTTTTAAGACTATGCTTGGATACAATTTTTTCCACAAACGGGCAGTGGAACCAGTCTCATGGACGCTTGTCATAATTGATGTCTGCACTACCATTGTTCTTCCAAAATGTGATGACTGTTATTTCAAAAGATCACTATTGAGTATACCATTAATTTCAACACCATTGACTTCCACACTCTTACTAAAATGGTCAATGAGGTTACCCATATATTTAATAAAAAACTCATTTGCAGAATTGTATTCAATACAAGGTCCCCAAAACATGGGGTTAACCACACCCATGGACTCAAGCAGATCATCTCTCTGAAACCGTTCTCTTATCTCACCTGTCAAAGTTTTTGCTATATTTGACAAATTACTCTTTGTTTTTTGTAGTACAACATGAAATCTATTATGTGTTACAAGAACTTCTTCAAAGTCTTCCACAACTATACTTGATTGCCTTTCAAAATAATAAAAAGGTATCATATTTTCATGAACATTAATACAAATATGATCATTGATATCAAGCTTTAAGAAGCTTTTTGGATTGTTCACGTTTATCAATGTATTCCAACTATCAAATATAGGTTTTGTAAAATTTGCATTAAACACATATAATGTATCATGAAGCACACATATTTGTTTTCTCATCCTCATAAAATCAACGATATAGATGGATCTCTCTTGTGAAATATTAATTAATCTGATCATTTCTTTTAACATTGGAAGAATACCACATAATGTCAAAAGTGTTTCCAAGTCAATCAAATGGAAAAACATATATTTTGCCTTAACAACTATTCTGCGATTTGCATGCACAAACCTAGTCAATGATTGATATTCTGCCAAAACTCTCTAAGCAAGTTGATAGAGTGAAATCCATCTTGTATCCACATCTTTCAACATTTTTTTCCATTTTGTAAATCCTAGTGCAAATTGCTAAGACTCTGCAAATATTTTTAGACTTAATGAGAAATAAGAATTAATATCATGAATAAGGTTTTCTACTTTAGCAACATTTGAAAATGTGCTCATAATTTTATATGTAAGATTAACTCTATGAGCCATACAGTGAATGGGGATCATATATAGGGCAACTGTGGTTTGGAGTTGAACACAAAGAATAGATCTGTGACCTTGCATAATAGTAGCTCCATCAGCTTAAACGTAAATTAACTTTGTTTCTATGTCTATATAATTCATTCTTGCAATATTCTTTAAACTTTTAACAACGTTATAAATATTTTCTGCATTTGAACTTACCACCATCTTATGTATTCCCAACAAAATTGACCTTCTAATATGATTTTGAAATATGTACACATGCATGCAAATCCAAGAAGTGTTATCCACAATTGTTACCTCATCAATAGAAAGTGAAATGAATCTGGCAAGTTTTACTTACTCCCTTAGGTCTTCTTTCTCAACCAAAGATAAACATTTTACCATTTCCCAACCACTTTGGTCTGACCAATGAGAACTAGGAAGGTTTTGCACATTAAAAAGGCATAAGAGCTGCTTGTAATCAATAAAATCAGACATTGGTCTACCTTTCTTGAGAATATTGTAAACAATGGCAAACTGCTTACTTTTTGAAGAAAAAATAGTCTTCTATATTTTGTGAAATTGGGCTCCAATTGTTCTACCTTTCTCAACAATAGATTATTGTTGCTTTAAGTGATTGCCATATTCTATAGCATATATTAAATGCATACATTCTCATGCATCCTTCCACTTAACTTCTTTACTAACTTCACCATTACTTTTTATATCTTTTACATAATATTTTCCAGCATGCTTTCAATCGTATCAATCTTGTTTTGATAAGATTTGCCAGCATGTTTTTCAATTGTATCAATATTGTTTTGAAGCATATGATCCTTACCAAGTCTCCAAATGCAAATTTTGCATCTACATTATTTTTCATCAATTTGGTTATCCTCAGTCATGACAGGCTCAAGCCAGGGAAATCTTTCTACCCATTCTTTCCTAAATCCCCTTCCAAGTATCCATAGAGATGCTTTTAATTTTTTGGAATTTTTTGTTGAAGATTCAATTGAAGATTGTAATGATTTTGATTTATCATTTTAGTTTTCAATTGTGATGTCATTTTGTGTGTTGTCTTAAGGTGTTTTTTGGATGTCATTTATAAGGGGATTTTCAATGAAAGACATCTCTTCTTGGGGAATATATTCAAGTGGAGCCATATCAGGATCGACAGGGTATTCTGCATAGTAGCATACCATAATATTTGTTATCATTATTGGATAAAAAAATTACAAAAAAATATTCAAATCGGCAATCAAGCACATACTGGGAAGTCAAAAATCATTTGTACCTTGAATTTGCACATATTTCATTGGCTCATTGCATTTTGAAGTTTGGCTAAAACATTTGAGGATACTCTTTTCAGTAGAATATTTGGTGCCCATATTTCCATCACTGGGTGACATTTTACTTGTTACAATTGTTTGGGTGGTAAATTATACATAATTTTTTCTAGCCATTCTTTATTGTGATTTTATCAGTTTATGCCACTAGTTGTTTTCTGGTGAAAGCACTCTAACAGAGAAAAATATCATCAATATGTCAATAGAGAACCAAAACATGTACTCATTTATAATGTTAGCAAGGAAAAAATATCTGAATTGAAAGTAAGAATAAAAGAGTTTTAAAACATTCAGAACACGATAAAATAGAGAAAAACAAGGGAACAGAGCAATGACATTATATATGTAGAAGAGGGATCCGATATTGTTGTGGTGTAGAACAGGATTGAAAAATAATTAAATAAATAAAAACATGCAAAACTAGGCAAAATAACATGCAGAACATGGAAAAATAAAGAAAAACATGGCAAGTAGAGAAGTGATAGAGAACCTGGTACGAAAAGATGGTCTGGCCGTATGCAAAGAAATTGGTTTTTGTCATATGTAGGAAAATATCCTGGTAAACGTAATCCCATCCGGTTGCACGATAGTTTTTGGATGCAGGTATGGCTCCATCCAGTTGCACGATAGGTTTTGGATGCAGGAATGGTTCCTCTCGATTTCACAATTGGATTCGAATGTAATAAATGTTCCATCCGGTTGCACGTTAGGTTCCATATATAGGAATGATTCCAATCGATTGCACGATAGGTTTTGGATGTAGGAATGGTGTCATTTAGTTACATGGTAGGATCCAGATGCAGGAAAGGTTCCATTCGATTGCACGATAGGTTCTGGATATAGGAATGATTCCAAATGGTTGCATGACAGGTTATGGATGTAGGAATGGTGATGTTCAGTTGCATGATAGGATCTGGATGCAGGAAAGGTTCTATCCAGTTGCACGATAGGTTCCAGATATAAGAATTATTTTGATCGGTTCCCTAGTAGGTTTTGGTTATAGGATTTGTTATGTCTGGTTGCACGATAGAATCTGAATATAGAAGTTACTCCGACCGATTGTAGAACACTATCTAACTACATAATTAGTTTTGTTTGGTTGTAGAACAGGGTATGGTTCCATTCGGTTGCTGAATTTGTTGTGGCCAATCGCATAATAGGTCTTAGTGTTGTAAAGAATTGTGTCGGTATTTTCGTCGGGTATAGAACACGGTCTGAAAATAGAAATCTATCCCTGGGGTTTTATTTATATATAGAGGTATACTTGGTGAGTTTGGCAGGATAATTTATGAATTCTAAAATTTAGGGTGAAAATGGTACTTTATTTTTAAGAGATCTCTAGAAACTTATTCCAAAAATAATGCATAAATAAATAAATAAATAACTTAGAAGAAATGACATCACACAATGCACATATGACACACGAGATTTACCCTGGTTCACCCGATGTGGGCTACTCCAGCAAAACAAGAGCCACTCCTCCTTGATATTATTATTCTCTTTCTTGCTTGAAAATGGGACATTACAATAAAATATAAAGGAAAATCTCACAACCCTAAACCACTATGTGGTATTAGAATACAATGGGTACAATACCATGGGCTAAAACACCCACACCCACCAACCACCCACCAACTGTGGGAATCTTTGCAATCGCTCCGCCAATCACTCTTAAAAAAAGGGGAAAACATTTACTATAAATGTATCTCATAGGTGCGGTGACAGTTTTGAGTTCTATTGGTTCTCTTTGAGCATGAGATCCCCAATATTAAAGTCTCTTAGGAGGACTTTATTGTTATAAGCTTATGTTAGATTATCTTGTTAAATGCAAAGATGCTCAAGAGCATTGATGTGGTGTTCATCGAGAAGGGTCAATTGATCAAGGTGAGCTTACCGCATAGTGTCGTTATAGATGAACTCTTTCAATGTGATGCATAGTGTTGGAATTTATAACTTCAAGGGCATGATGACCTCAGTGCAATAAACAAGTGAAAATGGTGTTCCCCTAGTGGGCATTCGCACACTAGTCCTGTAAGCCCATAATGAAAGAGGAAACTACAGATGCCAATCCTTATAATTTCCATTTACTATCTTATTTAAGATGGCTACGATTGTTTTGTTGGAAGCCTCTAATTTCCCATTTGGTTGTGGATAATATGGTGTCACAAAACTATGATGAATGTTATATTTGGATGTTAAAGCCAACATATTTTTATTTTTGAATGAAGTACTATTATTTGAAATTATCTTGGATGGGACCCCAAAGTGACAAATGATAGTGTGAAGTATGAACTATTGAGCAAGGTGCAGCAACAGTATTGTCATTGTTGTCAACACAATCAGATAGATCTGTTGATGCAGTGGACAGGAAGTTCAAAAGCTATTCAGATGCAGAAGACAGGAGTTCAAAGGTTATTCAGAGTATGTACAATGATTTTCCAAGAAGACCGAAGTGGCCCATATGCAAAAGATCAAAGAAAAAAGACAAGTAAGAAAAGTGTCACGATATCGCGACATATACAACAGGCAAGAAAAACTATCACGATTTCGCGACATGTTGGAAGAGAGAGAAAAAGCAAGAAAAACTATCACGATTTCGTGACATGTTGGAAGAGAGAGAAAAAGTAGGAAAAACTATCATGATTTCGTGACATGTTGGAAGAGAGAGAAAAAGCAGGAAAAACTGTCACGATTTCGCGACATGTTGGAAGAGAGAAAAATAGGAAAAACTATCGCGATTTCGTGACATGTTGGAAGAGAGAGAAAAAGTAGGAAAAACTGTCACGATTTCGTGACATGTTGGAAGAGAGAGAAAAAGTAGGAAAAACTGTCATGATTTCGTGACATGTTGGAAGAGAAAAAGGCAAGTGGAAAAACTGTCATGATTTCGTGACATGTTGGAAGAGAAAGAGAAAGCAGGAAAAAGTGTCACGATTTCGTGACAAGTTCAAAGAAAGAGAACAAGTAAGAAAAGTGTCACGATTTCGTGACATGTCGCATTTTCGCGACTAAAATAGGAGAGAGAAAGTAAGTTTGAAAAGTGTCGCGATATCGCGACATGTCGCATTTTCATGACAAAAGAAAGAGAGGAAGCGTACGAAAGCAGAACTGTCATGATTTCATGACAAAAGCAGAAAGCAAGACTTCGAAAGCAGAAGTGTCACGATTTCATGACAAAAGCAAAGAAGTAAAGTATGAAAGTAGAAGTGTCATGATTTCATGACAAAAGCAGAGAAGAAGACTTCGAAGGCAAAAGTGTCACGATTTCATGACAAAAGCAAAGAAGCTAAGTACGAAAGTAGAAGTGTCACGATTTCATGACAAAAGCTAAGTTGAAGACTACGGAGGCAGAAGTGTCACGATATCGCGACAAAAGCAAAGTCGAAGTCTATGGAAGCAGAAGTGTCGCGATATCATGACAAAAGCAAAGACGAAGTATATGGAGGCAAAAATGTCATGATATCATGACAAAAGAAAATATGAAGTCTATAGAGGCAAAAATGTCATGATATCATGACAAAAGAATAGAGAAAGCGTACGGAGGTGAAAGTGTCACGATATCGCGACATGTATTTTCATGGCAACAACAACAAAAGAAGCTACAGAGGCAAAAATGTCATGATTTCATGATAGGTCATAAATGCGCAAGTCAAGAAGGAGAACCCAACTGAAATGAGAAGTATGACAATGGACCGACATCACTACGACATTTACAGGGGCAGTTACAGAGTGATTTCATACTGCTAAAATACGAAGAGTGATCAAAATTCAGTATGGCGGTTACAAGGTCTATCCAGAATGAAATCATCAAGCGATGGATAAACCGAACATCTTCTTGAGTTGAAGCCGACGAAGACCGATGATAGCCGACTAAAATTAGGGTTTACAGTTGTTATGAAAGCCGACTAAGATTAGGATTTACAGCCGACTAAGATTAGGGTTTTCATCATAAAAAATATTGTTATAAAAGGAGGGTTATTTGGAGAATTGAGAAGATGGTGGAATGTGTGTGAAATACGGTCATTGTGCGTAGAGAGCAAGTCATGTCGAATCATGCTAAGTGCAAAATTTGTAAAGAGAGCAGAGTGCGCAAAAGGGAGAAGATGATCGTGAAGTTTGACTGTAATGAAGCAGAGTGTGTGAAGTGATTGCATAGAGAGCATAGTGCACAGAGAATGCAAAGGTGAAGAAGACTAGTCAGGGTCTTGCAAAAGCAAAGGTATCTTACTGTCAAACTTATAGATTCAAAATTGAAGTCCAAGTTGGTGCTTGGCATCAGGGGTTGGTGCTCCTTCCAGTTGGTGCTGGTAAATCAGGGGTTGGTGCTCCTTTCTATTGGTGTAGATAAATCAGGGGTTGGTGCTCCTTCCAGTTGGTGGTGGTAAATCAGGGGTTGGTGCTCCTTCCAGTTGGTGCTGGTAAATCAGGGGTTGGTGCTCCTTTCTGTTGGTGCTAGATAAATCAGGGGTTGGTGCTCCTTCTAGTGGGTGCTGGTAAATTGATTGTAAAGTTGGTGCTTTGCAAAGGCTAGATTTGGATGGTAGTCCAAGCAGTCAATTTTTGAGGAGTAGCCACATTGGTGAACCTCGTTAAATCTTGTGTTGTGTGATGCTCTTTTGTTATACTTGTTGTATCTAGTAATAAGTTTTAATTGTTACGGTATTAAGAGCTATAAATTTAAGTTTATAGAGCTACACTGATTCACCCCCCTCTTAGTGTCATTGTAAGACTAACAATTGGTATCGGAGCTAAGTTCCTGTACAAGCTTAACCGGCTAGGGTGATCTTGGAAGTAACACAATGGCAAGTGGTGAAGGCTTCTCATCAAACAAAGCACCATTGTTTGATGGATCTAATTACGCATTCTAGAGAATCAGGATGCAGACATATCTCTGTGCTTTGGGATACGACATCTGGGATTCAGTAGTTAGTGGATACACAATACCCATCACTCCTCCAAAAGAGGTTGACGAAAAGAAACTGTTTGAAAATAACTCAAAAGCAAAGAATGCTATCATGTGCGGATTAGCAGACAGTGAACTAGTAAAGATCATGAGCTGTAAAATGGCAAAAGAAATATGGGACAAACTGAGGAGTATTCATGAAGGAGATGATAAGATCAAGGAGGCCAAGTTATAGACACATCGAGCTCAGTTCGAAGCATTAAATATGAATGACGATGAAAACATTGAGGCATATATGCTGAGAGTTAATGGAATCATTAATGCGATCAGAGGACTCGACGAGGATATCGAAGACTCTACCATCGTGAAAAAGGTATTAAGATCTCTTCCTCAAAGGTTTGATTCTAAAGTCTCAACGATAGAAGAAGCTAAAAATCTAAATTATTTTAGTATAGATGAGATGTATGGTTCTTTGACTGCATATGAGATGAGGATAGGAAGATCTAAACCCATAGACAGAGAAGCGGCTTTTAAAGCCCTTAAAAATAAAAATGCAAAACAAGAGTCCGAGGAAGAAGAGACATCAGATGAAATGGAAGCAAACTTTGTTAGAAAACTAAAAAGGGGAAAAGGAAAATATAGAGGAAAGCTACCGTTTAAATGTTTCAACTATGGAGGCATTGGGCATTTTGCGACTAAATGTCCACTTAATGAGAAGAACAAAAATGATGAAGGATCGCACCAAGAAAGAAGTGACTGGAAGAAGAAAATGAATTTCAGAAAAGGCAACTTCAAGAAGAAAAGTTTCATCTCCAGGAATGCCAGTTCATCAGAAGACAGCTCCGGTGAGGATTCTGAAGAGGAAATAGGTGAAGCTCTTTTCATGGCATTTGAAGAAGTAAAATCAGAAAAGGAAGAAGGAGTGAACTCTGAAGTATGTGGTGAAAACCCCGAGGCTGAAGTAGATCTAGAAGGTGAGTTGATCTCTACACTTGAAGAGTGGAAAATAGAGAGGAAAAAGAATAAGAAAATTTCAAAAAAGCTTGAGGATGCAAACGAAATCATAACCAGTCTGAAAGTACAGATAGAAGAATACAAGAAAATATCTGAAGATCTCGAAGTACAAATTACCATGAAAATAGATTATTGCTGCAAACTAGAAGAAGAGAATGTTGGTTTACGGATGCGGATAGAAGAGATGAATCACAAAATTAGTTGCTATCACAAACGCGAAGAAAGTTCTATGAAGTTGGATAAGATTATAAATGACCAAAGGCCTACAGGCATCAAATTTGGTTTGGGTTTCGTCGAAGGAGAATCATCAAATGGATCAAAGGCCAAAAATGTAGAATCCATAAAGAATGAAGATAAGAAATAGGTTGATCAAGGAAAAATGTCTCATGCAAAAGAAAGCAATAATGCCAGGCACGAAAGGAGAATTGACAATGATGGATTCACCAATGTCACACATCAAAGAAGAAGAAGACCTATGGCTCCTACGACAACATGGCAAAGACCATCACCCAGGTTCAATTATCCCTTTTCTGGTTTCTATTTTAAATGCAATGGCTATGGACATAAAATCTCAGACTACAAATATAATGTAAGACCAAGGAATTTCACCAGTAGAAATGCTTTTTCTCCTCTGATGAATTATACAGTAGAATGTTATAACTGTCATAATTTTGGGCACATTGCAAGAAACTGTAGAAGTACATTTGCATCAAATCAGTTTCGAGGAAGAAAATTTCAACCAAATAGGATGAGACAAAATAGAAAACTTCCCGAAAAACATGCACAAGCTATTGATAAGGGAAAGGCAAAACAAGAGCCCAAAACTACTATCAAAATGGAGTGGAAAGAAAAAGAGCGACTTAAGGAAGAAAAGGAATCCTTAATCGTACAAACAACATTTAAAGCACAGAATAAATATGTACCATGGATACTTGATAGTGGATGCTCCAGTCATATGACAGGTGACAAACAAAAATTTGAGAAGTTACAGAAATATGAAGGTGGTTCAATAAAGTTTGGAAATAATGATGGAGCTAAGATAGTTGGCAAAGGTTCAGTTAAAATTAGTGACGAAAAAATTAAGTCAGAAGAAGTCTTGTTTGTGGATGGTTTGAAACATAACTTGTTGAGCGTA
This sequence comes from Wollemia nobilis, assembly GCA_028583015.1. Taxonomy (NCBI): domain Eukaryota; kingdom Viridiplantae; phylum Streptophyta; class Pinopsida; order Araucariales; family Araucariaceae; genus Wollemia; species Wollemia nobilis. The sequence continues at coordinate 3,476,814 of JAQPPZ010000375.1, read as the reverse complement.
AGTCAGATTTGTGATAAAGGTCATGGGTTGTGAAGTCAAAAAAAAAAAATAGTGGAAAATTGATAGCAACTGGATCAAGGACATCTGGAAACCTGTACACGCTCTCAGAGACTTCAGAAGGAGCTTGTTTTATTGGACAGGAAGAAGAAAATTGGTTGTGGCACAAGAGACTCGGTCATATCAGTTTTGATAATCTAGTAAAAATCAACTCAAAAAGGGCAAGTGAGAGATATTCCCACCATCAAGAAACCCGCAAACAACATTTGTGCTTCATGCCAAAAGGGGAAGCAAACTAGAGTCACATTCAAAACAAAAGAGTACTACACAAGCAAACCTTTGGAACTAATACACACCGATTTATGTGGACCCATGAGAACACAAAGCATAAATGGTGACAAATATTTTATGTTGTGCATTGATGACTATTCCAGAATGACATGGATATTTTTCTTGAAGCATAAATCAGAAGCTTTTGAAATGTTCAAGACTTTCAAAAACCAAGTTGAGAATGAAACAGGAAAGAGGATCAAATGTTTAAGATCATATAGAGGAGGAGAATTCATTTCAGAGGAGTTTACAGAGTACTATGAAAAATACGGTATTAGGAGACAGTTTTCAGCAGCCAGGACACCTCAGCAGAATGGAGTGGTAGAAAGAAAGAACAGGACAGTGCAGGAAATGGCACGGACTATGTTGGCTGAAAGCAGAGTAGCAGACAGATTTTGGAAAGAAGCAGTCCATACTGTAGTGTATATCCAAAATAGGTACATGCTGAGAACACATGAAAGCAAAACTCCTTATGAGTTGTGGTTCGGTAAAAGGGCAACAACAAAATACCTCAAAGTTTTTGGCAGCAAGTGCTACATCAAAAGAACTGAAGATAATCTTGGTAAGTTTGAAGATAGAGCGGATGAAGGTATTTTTGTTGGTTATTCATCAAAAACCAAAGCTTACAAATGCTACAACAAGAGGCTAAAGAAAATTGTGGACGAGTGTCGATGTTAAATTTGATGAAGGTAGAGAACGAGTAATTAGCTATGAAAAGAACTACCCAATTTATGAAGAGGTTATTGAAGGAGATGAGGAAAACGAAATGGAAAAGATACAAAAAATTGACTCAGATGATTTAAGTTGTGATTCAGAAGTGGAAGAAAATAAGAAATTCAAAATAGGCAGCTGGTAGAAAAATCATCCTAGAGAGCAAATAATTGGAGACCCCAAAGTTGGTGTTCAGACAAGAAGAAGAGTAGTAAGTAACTACTCTCTATTATCCAACATTGAGCCCAAAAATGTTGCTGACGCAAGCAAAGATGAAAGTTGGATGAAGGCAATAAATGAAGAATTAGATCAGATCGAGAAAAACAAAACTTGGGAGTTAGTACCTAGACCCGCAAATAAAAATATAATCGGGACTAAATGGATTTTTTGAAACAAATTGAATGAAGACGGACAGGTAGTCGAAATAAAGCAAGATTGGTATGTAAGGGTTATGCACAAGTTGAAGGCATTGACTTTGAGGAAACTTTTGCACCAGTAGCTAGACTAGAGGCAATTAGAATGTTTCTGGCTTTAGAAGTCTACAAGAATTTCAAAGTTTATCAAATGGATGTGAAATCAGTGTTTTTGAATGGGAAACTTGAAGAAGAGGTTTATATTGAGCAACCGAGATGGTTTCCAACTTGGTGATGATCCCAACTTGGTTTGCAAGTTGAAGAAAGCATTATATGGCTTAAAACAGGCACCCCGAGCATGGTATGCAAGGCTAGACAACTATCTCACTCAACAAGGGTTTAAGAAAGGTATGGTGGATAGTAATTTGTATGTCAAAACAAAAAATGGGCATCTTATTGTTCTTGTTGTATACGTAGATGATATCATATTTGGCAGCAGCAAAGATGAGTCGTGTAAAGATTTAGCAAATAAGATGCAAAAAGAATTTGAAATGTCAATGATTGGTGAACTTTCGTATTTCCTCGGGTTGCAAGTTAATCAAAATAAGAAGGGCATATTTATTTCTCAAGTTAAATATGTGAAAGAGATGTTAAAAAAGTTCACAATGGAGGATTGTAAGCCAGCTTAGCACTCCCATGATGACAGGTTGCAAGTTGAGCAAGGATGACAAATCTCCACTTGTTGATCAAACCATGTATAGATCTATGATTGGGAGCTTATTGTACCTGACAGCTACCAGACTAGATATTTTGCAGGCAGTATGCATGGTAGCACGATTTCAGGCTAATCCCAAGGAGACTCATGTGACAATAGTGAAGAGGATTCTTCGGTACCTCAAGGGTACTATGGAGTATGGGTTATGGTATCCGAAAGGTAAAGACTTCACCCTTATTTCGTATTCAGATGCAGATTGGGCAGGAGGTGTCGATGACAGAAAGAGTACCAGTGGAGGTGCATTCTATCTTGGAGACAGATTGGTCGCATGGCATAGTAAGAAACAAGAGTCAGTTTCTTTATCGACAATAGAGGTAGAATATATTGCAGCGACAACATGTTGTACGCAGGTATTGTGGATGAAACAAACCCTGAAAGATCTTGGTATTAGCTTCAGTGAGCCAATATCGGTTAAGTGTGATAACACCAGTGCCATTAACATCTCCAAGAATCCGGTTATGCATTCACGCACAAAACACATTGCTATCGGTATCACTTTTTGAAGGAGAAAGTTGTGGAAGGTGAGGTTAAGTTGGATTTTGTTCCAACTACAGAGCAAGTAGCAGATATCTTCACAAAACCATTGCCCAAGGAAGTTTTTGAGTACCTTCACAATAAATTGGGAGTGGTCACACTTCCCAAGAATTGACTAGCTACAGGGATCACATTCTCAGGGGGAGCATTTAAGTATTTGATTATCTTTTTGCTCATGTTCATGATTTTTGCTAAGTGTAATAAATTTTGCCTGAGAATGTTGTGCATGGACTCAGGGGGAGTCTCCAGTAGCCCTTTGGTATTATTGTCAAAGGGGGAGAAGAGTTACAGGAAATTGCACATGTGTTGCCAACAATTCCAAAGGGGGAGATTGTTGAGCAAGGTGCAGCAACAATATTGTCATTGTTGTCAACACAGTCAGATAGATCTGTTGATGCAAGTGGACAGGAAGTTCAAAAGCTATTCAGATGCAGAAGACAGGAGTTCAAAGGTTATTCAGAGTATGTACAATGATTTTCCAAGAAGACCGAAGTGGCCCATATGCAAAAGATCAAAGAAAAATACAAGTAAGAAAAGTGTCACGATATCGCGACATATACAGCAGACAAGAAAAACTGTCACGATTTCGTGACATGTTGGAAGAGAGAGAAAAAGTAGGAAAAACTGTCACGATTTCGCGACATGTTGGAAGAGAGAAAAAGCAAGAAAAACTGTCACGATTTCGTGACATGTTGGAAGAGAGAGAAAAAGCAGGAAAAACTGTCATGATTTCATGACATGTTGGAAGAGAGAAAAAGTAGGAAAAACTATCACGATTTCATGACATGTTGGAAGAGAGAGAAAAAGTAGGAAAAACTGTCATGATTTCGTGACATGTTGGAAGAGAGAGAAAAAGTAGGAAAAGTGTCACGATTTCGTGACATGTTGGAAGAGAAAAATAGAGTGGAAAAACTATCACGATTTCATGACATGTTGGAAGAGAAAGAGAAAGTGAGAAAAAGTGTCACGATTTCGTGACAAGTTCGAAGAAAGAGAAAAAGTAAGAAAAGTGTCATGATTTCGTGACATGTCACATTTTTGTGACTAAAATAGGAGAGAGAAAGTAAGTTTGAAAAGTGTCACGATATCGTGACATGTCACATTTTTATGACAAAAGAAAGAGAGGAAGCGTATGAAAGCATAACTGTCACGATTTCATGACAAAAGTAGAAAGCAAGACTTCGAAGCAGAAGTGTCACGATTTCATGACAAAAGCAAAGAAGTAAAGTATGGAAGTAGAAGTGTCACGATTTCATGACAAAAGTAGAGAAGAAGACTTCAAAGGCAGAAGTGTCACGATTTCATGACAAAAGCAAAGAAGCTAAGTATGAAAGCAGAAGTGTCACGATTTCATGACAAAAGCTAAGTTGAAGACTACGGAGGTAGAAGTGTCGCGATATCGCGACAAAAGCAAAGTCGAAGTCTATGGAAGCAGAAGTGTCACGATATCATGACAAAAGCAAAGACGAAGTATACGGAGGCAAAAATGTCATGATATCGTGACAAAAGAAAAGATGAAGTCTATGGAGGCAGAAATGTCATGATATCACGACAAAAGAATAGAGAAAGCGTACGGAGGTAAAAGTGTCACGATATCGTGACATGTATTTTCGTGGCAACAGCAACAAAAGAAGCTATAGAGGCAGAAATGTCACGATTTCATGATAGGTCGTAAATGCGCAAGTCAAGAAGGAGAACCCGACTGAAATGAGAAGTATGACAGTGGACCGACATCACTACGGCATTTACAGGGGTAGTTATAGAGTGATTTCATACTGCTAAAATATGAAGAGTGATCAAAAGTCAGTATGGCGGTTACAGGGTCTGTCTAGAATGAAATCATCAAGCGATGGATAAATCGAACATCTTCTTGAGTTGAAGCCGATGAAGACCGATGATAGTCGACTAAAATTAGGGTTTACAGTTGTTATGAAAGCCGACTAAGATTAGGATTTACAACCGACTAAGATTAGGGTTTTCATCATAAAAAATATTGTTATAAAAGGAGGGCTATTTGGAGAATTGAGAAGATGGTGGAATGTGTGTGAAATACGGTCGTTGTGCATAGAGAGCAAGTCATGTTGAATCATGCTAAGTGCAAAATTTGCAAAGAGAGCAGAGTGCACAAAAGGGAGAAGACGATCATGAAGTTTGATTATAATGAAGCAGAGTGTGTGAAGTGATTGCACAGATAATGCAAAGGTGAAGAAGACCAATCAGGGTCTTGCAAAAGCAAAGGTATCTTACTGTCAAACTTCTAGATTCAAAATTGAAGTCCAAGTTGGTGCTTGGCATCATGGGTTGGTGCTCCTTCCAGTTGGTGCTGGTAAATTAGGGGTTGGTGCTCCTTTCTGTTGGTGCAGATAAATCATGGGTTGGTGCTCCTTTCTATTGGTGTAGGTAAATCAGGGGTTGGTGCTCCTTTCTATTGGTGCAGATAAATCATGGGTTGGTGCTCCTTCTAGTTGGTGCTGTAAATAAGGGTTGGTGCTCCTTCCAGTTGGTGTTGGTAAATCAGGGGTTGGTGCTCCTTTGTTGGTGTTGATAAATTAGGGGTTGGTGCTCCTTCCAAGTGGGTGCTGGTAAATTGATTGTAAAGTTGGTGCTTTGCAAAGGCTGGATTTGGATGGTAGTCCAAGCAGTCAATTTTTGAGGAGTAGCCACATTGGTGAACCTCGTTAAATCTTGTGTTGTGTGATGCTCTTTTGTTATACTTGTTGTATCTAGTAATAAGTTTTAATTGTTGTGGTATTAAGAGCTATAAATTTAAGTTTATAGAGCTACATTGATTCACCCCCCCTATCAGTGTCATTGTAATACTAACAATGAACTCCATAATTAGTGGTCATATCATCGAAGTTAAGGGGACTGCTTCCACCCATTTGGTAAAGTACTCAGTGATCGTTAAGATAAATGTGTGTTAGCCCAAATATGGGGGAGATATATTTCCAATTAGATTGAGACCCCACTAAGAAAATGGCCAAGCCACCTCAATGGTCTGTAAGGGCTGTGATGGTGGTACATCAGGTTTGCATGATGTTGATATTTATTATACTTATTGACATACTCATAGCAATAATTTTCTATGGTGGGCCAATAATAATCCATTCAAAGGATGCGCTTGACAATGACCATACCACTAAAATAGCCATCATAGGTACCATCATGAGCTTGTGAATTCACCCAAGATAATTCTTGGGGCTCAAGGTATCGAAGGAGGACTCCATCGAAGCCTCGTCAGTATAATATATCTCCTAGCAAGACATATCTGATCACTTTTTGTTTGAATGCTTATTTTACGACTTGAAATAATCCTTATTGGATGATTCTAATCTTAAGAAAATATTGTAATTAGGATAGTCAATCCTTATAAGCTACAATATCAACTAATAATATTGCTTGTTCCTTCTACGATTTGATGTGCACTAATGCAAATTGAGAAACAACCTTGTGGTGAATGGTGATACCATTCCTCGTAGGACCCTACGAGATCAAATACCCCCAAGGCACCTTATTTATAAATTCTATGGATTTATAGAACCACTCATGGTTTGGTTCTATATGAATCATGTTGATTGATTATTTTTTTCAAAAGCCTCACACTGCATCACTGATTGCAAGAGTGTCTTTACATGAATGGTAGTGAAATCAGTAGATAGATTCTAAGGGATCAAGGATCCCAAATATGCCATAGTATCTACAAATATTTTTGATGTGTGAGGGATTGCCTCGATGTCATACCATTCTAGTTGGGCTAGATAAGTGTCAAAAATCTCCTTGTAAGCTTTCATGATTGTATCCCTGCATTGAAATAGTCCTTTAACTAGGTTGACTATAATAAGGGAGTCACCAAAGATATTTAGCCTTTTGATATTCATAGTGATGGCTATTTGGAGACCCAATATTAGGGCCTCATATTCAATGTTGTTATTTGTGCAAGTGAAGTCTAGCTTAAACGACAAGGGCATTGGATCACCTTACGATGTGAAAAATACAATCTCTGCACCACCCCCTTTCTCACATTTCAAACCATAAAAGAACAAAGTCATGTCAGCTTTATTATTAGGTTCTTCAGGTTCAGGTGCTTTAGATAATGCAAAGACTGCCTCATATAAAAGTTCTATGTTGAGAGGCATTTTATCTTGAAGAGGCACCTCTACCAATAGATCAACTATGACTTGTCCCTTGATGAAATTTTGGATTATGAATTCCAAGTCAAATTCTATCAATAGAATGATCCACTTTGTAGTACATGTCTTATGATATATCTTGCTCATCATATACTACAAAGAATTTTGTTTTGATATCACATACATTTTATTGTTCAACATGTAGTGGCACAACTTCTTAGTCATAAAGACAACTGCTAAGAACAACTTTTCCATGTATGCATACCCTAGCTAAAAACTCACCAAGGTGTGGCTGATATAGTATATCACTTGTTCTTTGTCTTACACGTTCTTTTGAGCCAAAATGGTACCAAAAGAAAAATATATGGCCGATATATAAAGTAAAAATGGCACGTTTGGCCTTAGTGGATCTAGCACTAGAGAAAATCTATGGCTGATATATAATGAAAAAATGGCACATTTAGCCTTGGTGGAGCTAGCACTAGCAAAAATCTATAGCCGATATATAAAGCAATAATGACACATTCGGCCTTGGTGGAGCTAGCATTGGCGACGTCGCTAGGTATATCTTGATCTCAATAAAGGCTTGTTGATATTCTTCATCCCAATGGAATGGAACCCCCTTGTGTAGCAGTCAATTCATGGGATCCGATAGTTGTGCGATGAAACACTTTATGGATGTTACTTTGCCCTGTAGGCTTCTTAGCTCTTTGATGTTAGTGGATGGGGCTATTTCCAGGATAGCCTTTACATTTTATGGATTGAATTTGATTCCTCATTTATAAATGATGAACCCCAAGATTTTTCTTGAAGTTATGCCAAAGACGCATTTCTTGGGATTCAACCTAACATTATGCTCAATCAAGCGATCGAAGATCTTTCTCATGACCTTGGCATGCTCTTCATGCAACAATGACTTGGCCAGTAAGTCATCGATATAATTTTCTAATATCTTGTGCATGTATTCATAGAAAATATATGTCATGGCCCGCTAATATGTGGCACCATTTTTTTTAAGGCCAAATACCATTAATTTGTAATAAAATGTCCCCCATGGAGTGGTGAACGCGGTTTTGTGTTGGTCTTCGGGTTTAATATGAATATGATTGTAACAAAAAAAACCATCCATGAGGGAAAGCATCTCATGACCTGTAGTTGCGTCTACAAGAGCATTTATGTTGAGCAACGGGAATGAGTCCTTCGGTGTTGCCTTATTGAGGTCTCTAAAATTTGTACAAATACAAATTCTTCCATCAAGTTTACCTATGGGTACCATGATTGACACCCACTCCGGATAGTTGATGGATACAATAAAGACTACATCCAATAGTTTTTGTAGCTCGTTATTTACCATCAAGGTGACATTTGGATGCATCTTCTCGAGCTTTTGCTTTACCGATTTCTTTGCAGGGTCTAGCGAAAGGTTATGGACAACGAATTTCGTATTTAAGATAGGTACATATTTTCTATGCTAAAATTCTCATTGCGATGAATTAAGTAGTGAGGTCCAAGTTAGGCCCTCTTAGTCTCATCCTCATAATCACTATCATCTATGAAGAATCCCTCATTTCTACCAACTAGAACTTGGTAGTGACCTAAATTCTAGGGTCCAAGCTAGGCTAATTCAGTCTCATCCTTATAGTCACTGTCATATATGAAGCTCTCATTACTTATGCCTATTGGATCTATGAGGTGACGTAAATGTTGAAGCCCAAGGTCGACCATCTCAGTTGAATATTCTAACTCATAGCCAGTCTCATCTAAGATGTGTCCACCCTCTATGTTAATTGACCAGGTGAGGTGATGTAAATACTGAGGCCCATGATAGGCCAATCCAGATTCATCCTCAGACTCACTTGTGACATACTCATTCTCTTCTCGCTCATAAACATAGCTTAGTTCATCCTCCCATAGGATGATTCCTAATGGGCTTGCTTCAAGAGAGAAATCTAGATGATACTCATCAGGTGATCCTATATTGACCATAGCCACCCACCTGCCACTCAAGTAGATTATGTTCGGTTGATAGGGATTCCATTTAATGTCTTCCTTTAACCCTAAGATCATCCTATCTAGATATACTTCCAATTAATAATCATGGCTTCGGATGTGATATCGTAGGCCATACCTATTAGTAGGTAACTGATATCATGGTTCTAGTGGATTCCATCGTCCTTGCTCATATAGACCCAAACCATAGCCATGCTAATGGTTACCTTTAAAATATCTTAGAGCAAAATCAGTATTGGACAAGTAATGAACATTCATGGTGAATGGATCATCCTCATCCTATTCGATGTTAGAAGCATCATGGGCATAGTCTAAACCATCATATATAAAGTTGGTTTGGTTAGGGGGAATCCCCAATGGAACCACTATCCCTATGGGTAATTTTAGGACTCTTGGCTATCCCATGTTTTGTGCAAACTTGCTAATGCATGTGAAAATCACATTTTGCACAAGATGTTCACCTAACCCTATGTTAGCTAGGTGGAGTATCACCTACGGTATAGATGACACTAATGATGATGTAGGCAAGGTGGGTTAAGGTACCTCCTTGACTATGTCTTGGGAATCTTCCTCCTCCATGGGATTTGGAATTTTTTTTGTTGCTATTTTTGGGAGCTCCTTAGGTCCTTCCTCCACCAAGAGTGCTTTTAACTTTTGGGAGTATTTTACCTTATACATTGATGGTTTATTAGAAGGGCCAATAGCTTTAGAATCTGGAGGTGGCACTGATGTGGATGAGTCACCTCACACTAATTTGGACTTGCTTCTTGGCTGTGTGGTAGGGGACGATGGCCTAATTTATAGGTGTGTGGATGAAAGGACAAAATATCTTGGTAATTCAACCTGATGAACATATTTGAATGGCTCCTCATCTGATTATACCACATATACTTACCCCTCGTGCACATACTTAATGCATTGGTGCAAGATCAAGGGAATGCACTGCATGTCCCTTATCCAAGGATACCCTATGAGGATATTATACTACACAACCCCCTGTTGGTTCATCTTTCATACACACCCCATGAATAATGAGCATAAAATACCGATGAAACTTATACGGGATAAATCCCACTCACTTTAGGATCTTGCTGGTTATCCAAGGTGTGAGTTACAGAGTTGGGTCAAATGTCTATTCACTATTTTCCACTTCTGGAATAGATTCAAGTGGATTGTTTGTTACCTTACAATGGATTCAACCTTTGTTCAATAATGTTTAGTGGTTGTTATCTTTGTTGACTATCAGATTTACAATGAGTTCTTTGATATAACTCTTTATGTTTTAGCAGATTTAATAAAAGACAAATTTAAAAGAAAATAAAAATGAATCATTTAACGGTGGAATAGAGAGAGTAGAGTAGGACAGAAAAGAGAAGCTTATCTAACTTAGCTGCAAAATAAAAACTACCAATTTTAGTTATACTATTTAGCTTCACAGTAAAACCAATCAAAGAGGAAGGTGTCCAACTTTCTAAGATCACCTTCTACTAAGAGCATAAGATGGAAATAACATAGATATGAAAGAAAATCATAAATAGAAGGGAATTCGATGTCAACTGGTATCTCTCACCAGCAACCTACCCCACGCAGTGAGGATAGATCAATTAGAACAGACCTAAACCTTAAATCTCTAACTTTCCCTAGCATATAACAAACAAAATGAAGCCTAGCAACATATTCAATCTTGATAACACAGATTTACAACTAAAATAAATAGAACTTTAGTGATACAAAAACATAATAATATGCACTTATCAAAATCCAAAATATATTAGGCTCCTAGCCATGCTACCACAGAAGAACGATTTCACACCAACCCCAGGTCCAGAATAAAGCATTCAAACAAGATTTGCAGGAAATTGCTAAAATGTCTTTTATTCAAAGTTTTCGCATCTGGACTTTACATTCAAGAGAAGTATATATAGAATCATGACAGAACCTGATATTTTCCAAATATCTTCTTCCAAATATCTAAATCTTATCATAAAAATCCCACCATCGAGGCTTTACAATATAAGGTATTTTTATATAGAGTTTCGATAAACCCTAATCACTCTAAAAATCTTCGTGTGGATCTTGCCATAAATGGAGAAGATAAGACTTGGTTTTATCCTCATCAAATGGGCACCATGTGTAAATGTATCTTTATCCTTCGATAAGCCATCAGAGCATCTCATTAATTCTTCTACAAAATTCGGATGAGTCACTGGCTTCCGAAGCCTTCCATCCTCGCACAGCTGTCTCTATTTTGTTCGAGTCAAGATTCTTTTTCCGCAATTACTTTTGCCATAAATTTTCTCGGCAAATGCATCGACTAGAAAATTCCTTAAAGTCTGTATTTGCTACCAGATCTACAAAATCTGGATGAGTCACTGACTTCCCGACATATCTTATCTTTATCTTTCGTCAAACCATCAGAGCATCTCATTCAGATTTTGTAGATCTGATAGCAAATACAGACTTTAAGGAATTTTTCGGTGGATGCATTTGCTGGGAAAATTTATGGCAAAAGTAATGGCAGACAGAGAATCTCAACTCGAACCAAATAGAGACAACTGTGCGAGGATGGAAGGCCTCAGAATTTAGTGACTCATCCAAATTTTGTAGAAGAATTAATGAGATGCTCTAACGAATTATCGAAGGATAAAGATACATTTACACACGATGCCCATTTGATGAGGATAAAACCAAGTCTTATCTTCTCCATTTATGGCAAGATCCACATGAATATTTTTAGAGTGATTAGGGTTTATCGAAACTCTATATAAAAATACCTTATATTGTAAAGCCTCGATAGTGGGATTTTTATGATAAGATTTAGATATTTGGAAGAAGATATTTTGAAAAGATCAGGGTCTGTCCTAAGTCTATATATATTCTCTTGAATGTAAAGTCTAGATGTGAAAACTTGGAATAAAAGACATTTTAGCAATTTCCTGCAAATCTTGTTTGAATGCTTTGTTCTGGACCTGGGGTTGGTGTGAAATTGTTCTTCTATGATAGCGTGTCTAGGAGCCTAATCTCTTTCGGATTTAGATAATTGCATATTCTTCTATTTTCGTCTCACTAAAGTTCTATTTATTTTAGTTGTAAATCTGTGTTATCAAGATTGAATATGCTGCTAGGCTTCATTCTGTTTTTTATATGCTAGGGAAAGTTAGAGATTTAAGGTTCAGGTCTGTTCTAATTGCTCTATCCTCACTACGTGAGCTAGGCTGCTTGTGAGAGATACCAGTTGACACCAAATTCCCTTCTACTTATGATTTTCTTTTAGATCTATGTTATTTCCATCTTATGCTCTTAGTAGAAGGTGATCTTAGAAGGCTGGACACCTTCCTATTTGATTGGTTTTATTGTGAAGCTAAATAGTATAACTGAAATTGGTAGTTTCGATTTTGCAGCTAAGTTAGATAAGCTTCTCTTTTATGCCCTACTCTACTCTCTCTGTTCCACCATTAAATGATTCATTTTTATTTTCTTTTAAATTTATCTTTTATTTAATATGCTAAAACATAAAGAGCTATATGAAAGAACTCATTGTAAATCCGATAGTCAACAAATATAACAACCACTAAAAATTATTGAACGAAGGTTGAGCCCTTTGTAAGGTAATAGACAGTCCACTTGAATCTATTCTAGAAGCAGAAAAGAGTGAATAGACATTCGACCCAACTCTGTAACTCACACCTTGGATAACCAGCAAGATCCTAAAGTGAGTGGGATTTATCCCGTATAAGTGTCATCGGTATTTTATGCTCATTCTTCACGGGGTGTGTATGAAAGACAAACCAACATTTAAAATTGGCGCTAGAAGTATAAACTGCTATTTCTAAATTGAAATCAATGCCATATGCAAGTCTACTTGGACACTTTGATGTAGGCGAAGTTTGAAAAAGGATGCAAGCAAAATTTGGAATTAAAACCCGAAAAACATCAAGAGGGTCCCTGCGGAACAAATGAATATTCTCGACATTTCCATTCTTCACGGGGTGTATATGAAATATGAACCAACACCCCCCCAATACAATACACATCATAGGGATGGTCTTATGCCATACCTTTACATACAATATGATTGTACCCATTGTGGAGCAAAGTGCATCACTGAAATCTCTTAATGTGTAGGAGGCAGGGACGATGTTTGACCTAGATATTTTCAAGTGCCCCATAACTTTTGATGTTATTATATTAATCAATAAAATAGTGTCAATTAGAACCCACTTTAAATGTATGTCATTGATAGATGCGATGGCATGCAAAGACGAGTCTGCTATGGTAGTAGGGACTACCTTTATTTTGTGATTGTAAAAATGAATCACAAGCTCTTGACATTGTTGCACTTGCCCCACAAAGTTTGTAAATGCATCAAGGTTTTGGGGTTGTAGCTCAATTGATCTCAGGATTTCTATTAGAGTACCTCTATGTCTAGGATATTGTTGAATGAGCTCATATATTGATAACTTGGTTGGTGTCATTTGGAGATTTTGCACAATTCTGATTCAGAAAGTTACCAAAGGTCATGCTGGAAGACTTGGAGGATTATTTTGCACCTGCATATGTCGAAGTGTAGTTGGGATATGAATGGGAGCCACTGGAGGCTCTGGTTAGTTGTATCACCAAATTCTTGTTGTCACGTTCACTATTTCAACCATTCTAATGAATCCTTGATTTGAAGGTTCAACTTGGACTTGGTTTACTTGAGTGCCCTAATCTCTAGGGGCTTCATGATTTGGAAATGGGTTTTTAAATATGCCCATGTCTCTATTATTGTGTTCTAGTGGATTATCAACTTTTAGCTCACCCTTATCGATCATGTTTTGTAAAACATTCTTGAAAGTGATGCATGCTTCGATATCATGCCCTTGTTGTCGATGGTATGGGTAATAATGATCTTTCATATATCCCTTAGGCTTGGGATGTTTATGTTCAAGAAAATATACCTTAGGTAACTTGAGTCTTCATGCCTCGCTTAATTGATTGAATATTTATTGCATCAATTTTGATAAAAGTGTGTAGTAGCGAGGCGATCGACGTTGCTTGTTTTGACCTTGATTATTATTTGGGTTGTAATTAGTTGGTGGGGTTGATCCTGATAGTTCTGTGGTTGTTGACTATTGCCTCCCTTTGATGTGTTCAATACAACCTGATTGAATGGAGCAGGCTTGGCCCACTTTTGTTGATTTTTGTTATTACAGTTTTTTTTGTTCTAGTCTTTTTTGTTTTGGAGCTTAAGATCTCATTCTTCAACCTTGATGTCTTTTATCATATTGGCTTGATCCAAGGCTTCCTCAAATGTTTCATACTTTTGTAGTTGCAAGAGCAATGATATGTGCTTAGCACAACTCTTAGTAAACATTTAGGTGAGCTCGACGGTGGGAACATAAAATGGTAGTTTTGCCATTACTTTTATCCATCTATTCTCATAATCCATGACTAGATTATCATCGTATTGCTTTAGGTTTGCAAATTCAGACAATATTGATTTATTATTGATGCCAAAAGAAAATAATTCAATAAATGCATTCACCAACTACTCAAAACTGATGATGTAGTGCTTAGGTAGTTGATTGAACCATTCAGTTGATGCACTTGATAATGTCATGATAAATATTCTTAGCATCAGGGAATCATTGTGCTCAATTTAGAAGCACACATTCATGAAATTGGTGACATGTTCTTGCAGATATTCCTATCCTTTGAATTTTTCTAACCTAGGCATATAAAAGTGCCTAGGGTAAGTAAGACTCGATACTGAAGGACACAAATGTTGATTGTGTATCTTACTCAAGGTTGGATTCTACCCAACCACATCCTATTTATTGAGATATTTGACTCTCTCAGTGAGTATTTTGTATGCCTTTGAATAAATTATCTCATGTTCTCAAATGTTTACTCACAGTGGTCAAATAGGTAACCCCGCATCTGCCTGACTTGGACATCTATGTTCATCTACTATAACCACAAATGAAGGTTCAAGATATGTCTACTCCTAATCCCCTATCTCTTCCTATATTTTCTCATGTTGTGCATATTCTATATCTAGGTATTGGTGATGCTTTGAAGTGTGATGTGATGTATGGGTGAGTGCACTCATCTCATTTTCTAGTGTGTTTCTCATGATGAGAATCGACACGTCTATAAGGTTGGTAATACTCACCACCCATGTGCAAGTTAGCTTGAGCCAACCTACCCACTTGCTCTTTCTGCTCTCTTTGTTTCTCTCTCAAGTGCTACTCATTTAAGTGCAAATGCCTTTTTCTTTGTGCTTCCTCCTGCTCGAGGATTTCTAAGTGCTCTTACTCTGCATGTAGTACTTCATCTAACCTACTTATGTGATCATATTAATCTGCCACTAAAGCTCCATGACTCTATAACTCTATACAAGGATTCCTAACGGAGAGATCCCTTTGAGACCCCCCTACTATGCTTTTTCCCTTGTCTATCAGGGTGACCTGGTATGTGTAGACTGACCTATATTTTGTACCCCCATGATCGGATATAGTGTGCATGCTATGGAGGTGTTTTGAAGCCTCTCTCAGCTCAATAGTGTACCTAGTTATTTTATGGCTATGCAAAATTCTTGAAACATAATTTGTAGTAGCATTTCTTCTGAGTTGGTTTCAAGAAAATATGATCCAAATCATCAAGTTGTCTAGATTTCCATGATCGATATCGTGGGGTTCCATTGGCACCAATGAGATTATGGTCTATGACTATCCTCCCATATTCAAGGAGGCCAAGAGGTTCTGAGGTTCTGTGACTAGATGCAACTCTTATGTCTTACCCCTTAATGAGTTGTTTTGACCTAATTCTATCATGTGAAGATTGAGGTCTTGATACCCCCTCATGCCTACCATGAGAAGAACTTGGATATGGTTCTCTAGCTGGGATTTCTTGAGGAGTACCCCCATGGGTTGAGTTATCACCCCTAAGGCTTGCTGAACTTTGTTTAATGACATTGTGTGTGGGTAGCTCAATGTCATTGTGATTGTGATTGTGGTTGTGATTTTTTGGAGCGTCAGCTTCCACCTCAGTGGTGGATCGAGGGAGTTTACTCTGTGTAAAGACCATGACAATTATGAATTATATTTTATGTAAATTTTAGAAGATGCCAACAAAGTAAACAAGTGTTTATCTCTTTTAAATTTTATTGGTTTTCCTACAACTGGTCTTGTGTGTTTAGATCTATTGAAAACTTAGACTACCTTTCATTGTGTTTTGCATTTTGTTGATGATATACTCAGATTGTTTAAGTGGATTTCACTTGTATGCTTGCAGCTCAATAACTGACGAAGCAATTCTAATAATGTAAACCCACCAAAGTGTGGATATAAAACCCACACCTAGTCATGGAGCACAGGTCCTACCAGATCCTCATCTAGTCTTACCTAGTCAGCATCATACCCTTCAAATAGAAGTACATGTAAATTTTTCAAGCTACATCAATTCTTGGATCTAATATTGGCCAATATAAAGGGTGCGTGTGATTTGATCCAACACATGGATATGAAATCCACCATCATTGAACTCTACTAGTGGATGGTGATGAAGTCCACCTCACTAGAGTTTAGATGAATTATGGTGTGTGAGTTTTCATTTTAGATTTTTACACAAAGAAAAATATGCATCATGAAGCATTCATGCTCTTTCCTATATGCCTAAAAATAAATGTTTCATTTTTATAAAATACACATCTAAATGATCACATGAGTCTCTACAAGCAAACCTAGACCACTAAAGACTAGGGTGAATTTGAAATCAGAAGTTCATTGTTCCTAGTAATGGCAAGTAGAAATTTAAGAGACTTTGATCATTTTTACTTTACCTTTATATATGTTTTCTAATTAAAATAAATTTCTATACTAAATTTTGGAAATTTAACACAGACAAAGAAATGAAAAATTACAGAGAATCCCACCAACCTGGAATCCAAGTCCGTTGATGTCCTGGATATATGCTATTGTATGTTTTATGTTGTCGACTGTAGATTAGAGAAACCATGACAAGATGTTATCTTCAAAAGTGACTAAGCTCTACTAGCTGTTGTCAACCAGAGAAACCACACCTGTAGACATAAAACATGCAAAATATTAGCAAAACAACTAAAAATAAAAAACTGGTTGGGACTCCCACCATGATCGTCATCCGTACGATCCCAAGACTACTTGCGGCATAATATCAAGCATGAAACCATGAAAGCATAAAGACAAAGAATTAATAGAAAAATGTGAGATCTCTTTTATTAATTCATGGTGCAATCCGGTTATAGATAGGTCCCTCTTAGGGATACCAAACATTTGATACAATTATTACAAGTAGAAATGGGCCCCTGAAAGGGGATGGTGCACTCCACAGACCTCTTGGAGTTGACACAAATTTGCTCAAGGGCTTACTAATGCCTTCTTCTCCTTTGCTTGCTTGGAGGGATCTGATGCCTAAAATGCTTTGAATTGGTCTAGGAACCTATGATATTGGTACAAGAAATAACATAGAATGATCAATAGCATATGTGGCTTCTCATGATGAGGCTTTTTTTGTTGATCTACAAGAAATAACATAGAATCATGATAAAATCATAATGATGTAAATATAAGAATAAATGCATAAATAACTTATAAATCATCATGCAAATATAATAGCAAATATAGATCTATGCTAATATTAATTAATGAAATAGAAATAATGAGAAATATATGCTAAAACTCAGGAAACCATACCATAAACCCTAGCTGCTACTTCTTAGGGTGATCGTGACTGCATACCACTATCAAAGACAACAACCATGAATTAGTGACTTTATGCCTCAAAAACCAAGGACTGTGACATTCAATCCTTCATCTGAATTGATTCTCAAGGGTCACCTTCATGTCTAGAGACTGATTGGCAGTGAAAAACATGTTGATCTGAATGCTTGGATGGTGCGTAGTCATTTCTCAATCAAACAAAACTTTGTTACCCCTCAAGGGGGTGTAGAACCACTCTCTAATTCTATAGGTATTCACTACACAAAAAAATGAATCTTCAGATCCCTTTTCTTGTTCTTGGGAGGATGTATATGTAGACTTCTCAGATCCAGATCTAGATCCAGATCTTGGCTTCTTGGAGAAGCCAATATACATATCTGCATGTAACTGACCATTAGATGGGAAGGCTCAGTCACATATTTGCATGGAAGGGGTAGTGAGGAGGAGCTCTAGGAGATCCATGCCAAAAACTAGTCAAATATGATGCAAGTGCAATCATTATCCATAATTTTGGACCTCATTCACAACTAATTTGTGTTTCAGTGCTAGTCGATATCTAGAGTAGTAGCTAGTTATGGCCGCTCTGAGCTTCAACGGCCTGTGTTGGTAGCCGATTTGGTCGACATCGGTTGAGCCTGAATGGGCTAGAAATTCCCCTTATGAGTATTTAGGACCACTTCTAGCTCTTGGAAAGGTCCAAGATCAGTCATAAGGCCTTCGGATGTGCCCATATGAGTAGTCTCCTAAACATGACGTATTTTAGGTGTCTACAAAAATATTAGACAAGTAAATGTGATCACCAAGTAACAAAGCCTAATTCTAATATGGTCAAGGGTCGACTACCCTAATCTATGTACCAATAAATATTAAATATTATCAATGTGGCTAAATCAAGGTTGTTATATAGATCCTTCCTTAAAAAATTGTGTCCACCAAACTAGAAATTATTAGAGAATGCTTGTTGGTTCTTATGTTTCATTTTCTTCCAAAAGAACTTGTCAGTTGTTAAGGAAATCTTACACATTACAAGACTATAGATTACAAACCAATGATTGCAACACTACTTATAAATGTAAATTGAAACATCCTTCATCCAAATATGAAAGCATTATTGGTGTAACAACCCAGAACCAACTTCATATCTAGTTACCCAAAGAAAATAATGCAAGAATAGAAAATATTTTTGTTTTTTAAATTAATCTTTCTAAAAAAAACTAAAATATGAAGGATTAATTTTGTTTAATTTGTTTTTTAATCATCCAAGCAAATAAATCATTTATAACATAGATATATCCACTATTTTTGATTTCAAGACTGTTGCAGCCAGTCATCCAAGTGGATGGGATCAACCTTATCCCGTTGAATAGCCAATTTGTGAATTTTATTATCCTTATTTATCGTCCATATTTTTAGCATGAGGTTCAAACCACAACAAGGGTTATCCTCTAGGGCCCATAACACCTAGAGGAGGGATGCTTTCTTCTATTTCCTCTTCATACCGAACCTTTGACTATCTAGTTGACTTATTTTTACTCAACATGAAAGAGGTTAGCATGTTTATGTCTATGTGATTGACTTGTGACTCCCTTGTTCCTGGAGGTAGTTAGCGCCATATCAATACCCTGACCTTGGGTCTCATTACTCATACTCACTGCAACTCATAGTGATTTTTTCCATACCAAACCCTATGGTTGTTCTAGCTAAGTTCAATGAGTATGTAATGAGCACTGTGCTATCCGAGTCCAACCTAAAAAAGGTATCCCATACCACCCTTCTCATTTCCATCCTGATCGAGTCATTTTGATCAATTCCATCAGAACTAGGTTGTCTCAATGCTCATTGCGTGCATTCCCACACCTCAACATACTTGGATGTTCTTTTGTTTAATTTTTTGATTCAAACCTTCTAAGGGTATTTTTGAAATTATTTCATTGACAATATATTCCCAAGGATGTTAACTACTTTATCCTTAAGGCAACATCTTTTAAATGTACAATAGAAGAATATCATAATAGTCTCTTACTATTAGGCTATTTACACTATATCGGGTTCTAAACCATTCAAGAACATAGTTGTGCTTTCTGAATATCTATTGGTCTATTGTTTCACAAGAAGAGCTTTGGAAACACCAGCTGCTTATACAAGTATAGCTTTAAATAACTTTATTTTCTTTAAAGTAAAGTTTGATAGTAAATCTCATAAGTTTTTCGAAGCCACTACATTGTTTACGTTTTAAAACTATAATCACCATTTTTTCCTCATTAAGGATCAATTTTCGATTGCTTCATGCTACCAAGGTACTAATCATCTTATCATCAGAGTATAAACAACAATCATAATAAGGTCTTTAGTTTATAAACAACAAACATCAAATTAAATAAGACTTGTTTTCTTATCCAGTATATCCAAGAATCATCAAGGCTAATCATGGTTTGTTTCATTGGACACTTAGTCCCAGAAATTCCAATTGTGACATACTATAGGAGAGAATTTTAAACCATAAGCCCTTTAATTAAACAAGAATATGTAGTTTAGTACAATACATAAGCTTCACTCAGTAACACCATAGACACACGAAGCCGCTTTCTGAATATATACACTCTTATTTTTTTAAAAAGATACATTAGTATTACGTGAGGGATTTACCCCTTTCATGGCATAAACTCCTTGCACTCATAGTTTAATGTTCAAATTACTTCCACCCCTAGGTTGGATTCATTCAAACATCACAACTATGTATCTTATAAATTTTTACTCTACTACTCAGTCCCGGATCAACCAAAATAGTACATGTTCACTACCTTGGTTACTAGTGTCCATATTGTAGCAACTTTGGTGTAATGTATCTTTCTGCAATATTATGTCTATGTACTTCCCAAACTCGCTCAACACCATAACGTTTACTTCCAAACGGTCAATAGTCTGCACAGGGAAAATATTGGAGTCATCACCAGGGATCAGATACGACTCTTAATTAATGAACATGCAACTTTTAACATGCCTAAATGCAAATTAATTTAACATAGACAACATACAGAAATCCACTAATTTATTTTTTGAAACTTGTTAAAGCATTTTCCATATATATATATTTGTCTGTTACAAGCTACCTTCTCTCACCGGGTAAGAATTCCATGAAACTTGCCTCCATCCTCATGAGGTGTTTCCCAGTCCCCAGAGAAGTATAAGTTCTAATTTATTTCTCTCATTTTTTTTAAAGAAGAGTACAACTCACTCACGACACTCAACACCTTGTTGCTTCCAAATGCAAAGCTTACAACACATCAACGTAACAAACATAATATTTCTTGGTAATGCAATGTTTAAAACAACACAACATAACAACAATGTTTTATCAGCATTACATTACTTCCTATAATACATATTAAATTCTCAACAATTCAGTATTTCATCTACTTTTCCATTGCTTTCATTTACTATCTATAAACACAACATCACAACAATATTTCACACAGTGAAGAGTTCACTACTATGGCAATGTTAAATTATCAATTCCATTGCTTTCATTCTATAGACACGGAAAATTGACCCACTTTGAGTGGGCAATCTTCCTTAGTGCCCCTAAGAGGCCCTCAACTGATGCCAATAGCAAGGGAAGACCTTTTTGCCCCCCTTTTTTTATTTTTTTGTCTTTTAGAGAAACCACGCCCTTTCTTTATGAGGTGCAACTTCGTTCCAGCGATATCACGACCCATTAGGATGGGGCACAACTTTGATGTTTTAACATATTTTTTAATTTAATTTAATTTTATTTTGTTGAACCTGCTTAGACCCAGCTTTAAACCCTCTAGCATATTTTGGCATCGACTTTGGGTTTATTTTGTCTAGCTTTTTCCCTTCACTTTCGTCTATAAAAGGAAGGATGTTCTTGCTTAATCATAGGCAAATTTTTAATGTATGATCGTAGTGTGAAATTTTAATTGTTGATTAAGCTTAAAATATTTATGATAGTGCATTCTTATTCCTTTGGTTTCTCTGCTGCAAGCTAACCTTGAAGTGCAAATTTTGGATTTAATCTTCTATTGCGTGGATTATATTGATTTGTTGTGTGACTTGGTGGATCCATGATGTAGTTTAGAGAGATAGAGTACCCACTCGGATACTTAAATCTTCTCCTTCTACTTATATGATGTCCATTAGTGTTTGATTACTTTATTTTTGGTATTTATTTCATCTTCTATACTTGCCTTTTATTTTTCATTAGTTTGCAGTGATATCACACCCGACATTAGCGAGGCATGACTTCATTTTCCCTAATTAGGGCAATTTTATTTGTTGAAACAAAACCGTACCCCGTCTAGCCAGGGCATGAATTTGCTGCTACGTTATCATGCTCTCTCCAGGTGAGGCATAATTTTTCCCTAAGGCACACTGGGGGAAATTTCCAGATTCTATTTTTACTATTGCATTCCATTCTACTTCTAGATCATATTGTTGCATTCTATTTTTTGCTTTTTGTTACTATATTTTTATTTTATGATTAATTATTCAAAGGTCAATTTTTGCTTTTGTATTAAAAGGTCATCTAAAAGGACCTAGGGGGCTTGAATTTTGTGCCTTCGAGATCTGTTACACAATGGCCTAAGCAGGCCGCCTAATGCTAATTCTATTTTTCAATATTTCATGAGTGATCTTGCAGAAACAAGTATTATTGATATCATTGGACAAGAGGCAAAAAATGCTAAATTAACCACCAGTCTACATAAGTGCTTTTATCATTCTATTGGTTGAAAATATGATTTAATTATTGATTCCTAGGCATTTGAAAGTGGAAGGCATTTAGTTTGCATCCAGGGATATTTTTTGTTCATATATATTGTATATCTCTGCTTTAAAGGTTTTCTGAAACAAACCTTAGACTAGTGAGCATTCAAAATAAAGAATCATTCTAGGTTATATCTTGTATGCTTGCATTCTATTTTTAGCTATATTATTCTATTTTCTGCATTGTCCTTTATCTTTTCTAGATTAGATCTAGAAAGGCCAAACATAGGTGTTTGTCTTTGAACTAAATACATCAAACTATCTCGAATATCCTGAGGACTTGGAGTGAGTCCTTAAACTATTCTTGGTGAACCCTTCCCCCTAGCGTTGAGTGTAGAGTACAACATACCCCCATGGTTCACCCCACAAAAGTTTCCCTCCTTGCGGATCCAGCCTTTTGTTTGGGAATTGTACACGATAGGGTAGTTTTTTCCCTCTACATATTTGGTGAACCCAATTTGAACGCCTCCAGTTATTTTAAACACTAAGAAATATCATAAAATTTTGTGCCAAATACTAAAAAAAGTAATTCTTTTGTGTATAAGTACATAGCTTCCTTTTTAGTTTGTCTTACTCCTTTTATCAATGGATTTTGACATTGGGGAAGGACGAATACTTCTTAGCTTTGGTGAAATTTTTCATGAGAATGATCAAATTGATAGAGAGAATCATAAACTAGAAGAGGTTGATAATCACCTTGATCCTATCCAAGACCCTAATGGGAACATCATCTTTAAATCTTTTGATCATATATGGACTTTTTATAAGTATCATAAGCATGCTTTGGATATGGCCTTAGAGGAAGAAGCATTACTTGAAAAGGATATCCCACCTCAATAAAATCCTTTGAGTGAACCTTTGAATCATGGTAATTAGAATTGTCAACCTACTTATACCACTACTGTGACAATCAACATTGGAGTGAATCAACCAATTCCTCCAACTAGTAGTGGCACCCAAAATTGTTTTCAATTTCCTTCTTCATCTTATAACATAAAAATTCTTTCCTCTATTCTACCACTAGTTAATATTCCATTCAAATAGGACACCACATATAACAACAACCTTCACATGTACAATCTAATTCAAGGGAATATTAGAAACGCACATAATTCAGAAATGCAAAATTTGACAAATATAGTGAATCAGTTGGTTTTAAG
Organism: Wollemia nobilis; assembly: GCA_028583015.1. Lineage (NCBI taxonomy): Eukaryota > Viridiplantae > Streptophyta > Pinopsida > Araucariales > Araucariaceae > Wollemia > Wollemia nobilis. The sequence continues at coordinate 3,453,285 of JAQPPZ010000375.1, read as the reverse complement.
GATGGATATGATTCAACCTTTAGGGTTTACATACAACTATAAAGAAATGTGTAATCAACCATTGGATCCTATTGTTGCTGTTAGACCTTATCTTAAGCATTTTTCTATGCCAGTATTTCCAATCTATAAAGGGACTAAAGATCCAATAGAGACTTTAAGAGAATTCAGAATAGCTTGTAATGATCTTATTTATGATGGTATGCTCTTATTGAAAACATTTCCAAAGAGCCTTGCCGGAGTGGAGTTAGAGTGGTATTATCGGTTGCCCAACTATTCTTTGAAAAGTTTTGAGAAGACTGCAGAGATGTTTGTTCATTAGTTTAGTGCTTATATTGAGAAGGAAGTGACTATGAGAGATTTATATGATTTAAAGTAAAGTAAAGAAGACTTTTTTTCAGAATTCCTATCTCGTTGGAGAAGTTTAGTTGGTCAATTAAGACAACCTGTGTCTCAGAAATATATGCTTGATATATTTATTGGTAATTTACAAGAACAATTATCTTATGCTCTAGAAACTACTACTATCACATATCTAGATCAAGCAATTAAGTTAGCAAGAAAATTGGAACAAGCTCTCATTAGAAGAGGTCAGATTAAGGTCAAAGAAGATAATTCAATTAAGTCTCAACATAAGAATAAGCATATAGGAGGTAATAGTCATAGCAGGTCAATTAATAATGTCAATAATAGCTTACACAAGATTTTTCTTTAGAAACCTCCTCAAAGAAACTTCACAAGACTTAATATCCTTATGGAAGCAGTTTTGAAGAAACTATTGGATGCTAAAGAAATTGAATTACCTCCTATAAGACATACATATATTATATCTCATTGGTACAAAGTAGATCAACATTGTGTGTATCATAAGGTAGAAGGACATTGGACTAATTCTTGTAAGAGGTTGAAACAGTGGTTCAAGATTTAATTGATGTTGTGAGTATTGACACTAGTATTTTTCAGTCTTCCAATAACTAGTCAAGTCAGAATAGAACAAGATAAACCAACCAAGTGTACTATAAAAGTGTGCCACATCAATATTATAACATGGTTGGAATGATAACAGCTACTCCAGGAAGACTTGTACATAAAATATATGATTTAACGAAGATTCCACTCTTAGGACTTCTATAGAATTCTCAAGCCCATGAAGAATATATGATAAATATTTTGAAGTAGCATCCAATACCTCTATATATTTATCCTAGTGATATGATAAAGGTTGTAGGCTATATGGAAGCCTCATATAATATTTTTAGATAATAATATGGCTTCCTTAGGAGTACAGGAATATTTTTCTCTATACATTGTTGCTTATATTGGGGACACTCTTATCAAAAGGGTTATGATTGATAATGGTTCTTTGCTTAATGTTTGTACACATCATTTCTTTCAAAAATTTAGATTGAAGAAGGAATATTTGATTACATTTAGTGACATCATTAAAACTTTTAGCAATGATTCTCAAGAAGCTTGTGGCACTATATTACTCCCTCTTAGAGTTGGACCAAAAAAAAATGTTTTATGTGGTGTCTTGTCCTGCATCTTTTAACCTTCTTCTTGGATGACCCTGGACTCATGCAATGAAAGTTGTCTCTTCTACTTTTCACCGAAGTGTAAAATTTTAATTTAAAAAACAAATCATTTCTATCATGGGATATCCTCATCCATTCAATTTTTTTTCACTTGAGGATATTGCCCAAATCACTTCATTACAATCTTCCTCTGAAAATTCTTCTACATATGTTCCATCATAGGATCAAGATGACTCTTCTTGTTTAGATTGGAGTGTTAAGGGTGAGGGTCCACCCTCTCCTAAGATCTTAACCCTAGAGCCATGTGTTGTAGATGAGGCTTTATCTTAGAATTACATCGACTTTGATGGGTTTATCCCTTGCACAGTGCAGGTTGAGTCTTCTAGCTCTCAAGTGGACTTTGGTTCAATGTCTCCTGAGGACCTTGAGTAATTAGAAGTAATTCCTGCCCTGCAACATCTTATTGTGGCCGCTCCACAACGTACCCCAAAAAATTGGGGACCCACCTTTTTGCTTTGAAAGTTTGATGTTTGCAGTTTGTTTTAAGGGTCTATGCCTTCGTTTCGTCGTGGGTTTTGCAATTGTTGTCAGTTCTTGTCGACAATATTTTATTGTCGATGATTTTTTATTGTCGATGACTTTTTCTTGTCGATGATATTTTATTGTCGACAACTTTTTCTTGTTGACAACTTTTGTCATCATTTTCTTGTCGACGACTTTTTCTTGTCGATGATATTTTATTGTCGACGTTTGTTTTTTTATTGTTGTCGATGACTTTTTGTCATCATTTTTGTTGTCGACAACTTTTATCGTCATTTTTGTTTATGACAACTTTGTCATCATTTTTTTGTTTTTAGCAAGTTTATTGTCGAGTGTTGGTGTTTCTTGTCATGGGTGGTTCAGATAATGAAAATAATAAAAAAAAACAATAAAAAAAATTAAAATTAATTTTTTTTTGTTTATATATATTCTTAAAATTTAAAATAAATAAATTAGAGGATTTTTCGTCATTTGAACTTCACTTTAATGGTGGTCATCGTGTTGATTTCTAATATGTTAATTTAGTCTTTGCAGGTAGAAGGAGCTCGTTTTGTTCAAGACGTGGTAGAGGTTGAATCAAGCGAACGACAACCGCGTCTAGGTGAACAGGTTTTGAAATGAACCCTACGATAGTGTGGCATCTACGACATAAGAGGAGGACACTTGGCACTCCCAGACAGGATATAATTTCTTCCCTTTGTAGACTCGACAACACGACTGATGATGCAGTGCTCATTGAAGATGAGCTCAAGGTCACCATGAAGCGGAGAGGGCTCGAGGAATTATGAGATGCAGAGCTCCGTAGTGACCGGATTATAGATGCACTCATGTGATACCCCGAAACGGATGGAGCACACCGATATCACGTGGATGGACAGCAGCGTAAGCATGGAGTCCAGCCAACAAATGAAGGATATCTCCCAGATTTGGATGCTGAAGGGTTTTATGTTACGTCAGATCACGGATGTTGAAGACAGAGTCTCGACATGAACTGGGTATTATGGGGGAGTCTCGACATATTATGTGGAGTTTGATTTCCAGGTTGGAGCACATGAAAAAAAGTTTGATTTATAAGGCATCCACGTGGGACAACCCCCATTGGATAAGATGTTATATGTTTGAGTAGTTAGACATGCAGGTTTTAAGATGCACTTCCTCATAGCACAATGAAAACCATGGAGGTGGCGTGTCTGATAGAAGCAGCATGAGAGTAACGACGTGGTAATAGTGTGGATTTATGCAGGTGGAGTTGAGATATGTTGGAATTTTATTTCACTTTAATACACATTCTCCTTCTTCTCGACGCTGAGGTGAGGACGATTGGAGGGCGTGTTACTCAAACACTGTTGTTTTGCTATCCCAGATGAGGGTAAATAGAGTACTACCCCATAAAAGGCTACACTGTGCCCATAAGATACGTCATTGGAGGAGCAGAGCAGCGAGTGATTTGGACCGAACGGTGCCATGACAGAATGACTCGAATTTGGTGGCCAACGCAAGATTGGATGCGTAGACTTAGAACGGAAATAGTTGTTCAGGTCTTCTTCGATGAGCTGTCATGACATAAGTGCAGGAGCGTACAGGACCATGAACTCACAGGATACATTCTGGGTGCATGAGAGAAATTATCGTCGGGATACCTTATCCTCTCATCTGATTTCATTAAAATATGATTATGTATGCTTGAGAATAGAGAAGGTCAGGACAGGGTCAAAATAAAAAAAATAAAAAATAATAATAATAAAAAAGAGGCTTCACACCGAGTTTTCGTCCATGACGAATAGAGGAGGAGAGCTCTGCGGGAGTAAAAGTGATGCAGTGAAGGCCAGATTCGGCTCTGAAGATCGAATGTTAAATAGCCAAACGACATCTCACCATGATAATGACAAAAGAGTGTGGCATTGTTTCTTGCAGCGACATCGATTGCACAAGTATGAAGGTGGCATTATTTTATGGTTCACGAAAGTTATAGATTGGCTGCCAGGAAAAATGTCCAAGATATTCAATGACTGCCATCCGAAAGGTTGTGGGACTACTAGTAAACAATGGTGGTGTCGGTTAAAATCCTCGCCCAAGAGGATGTGGAAGCATCGTCCAAATACTACGAAGGCAACCATATCCAGCGGTAGTTGGGATTCAACTTCTTCAACAGTGGTTGAAAAAATCCAATCGATGGACAGTTCATATGCCTTGAAGATGTGGACCGGGCCCGCCTAGTAATGCTGCAGTGCACACCCACCACCTGCCAGATAAAACAGTGACCGAAAGAATGATTTTTGTTGATGTGGCAAGTGAAGTAACAACAACATGATCAGTCATTGGGTCTACTACTGTAACAGATGAAACGGGTGAAGGTCTGTGCTTTGCATTCATTCGACGGCAAAGAGGACTGTTACTATCCACCAGTGTTTCCCTCTTGTTCCTGTCAATGGTGGAAGGTACTGTCAACACCACAACCACGTGTTGCCACACCAACAACGTTAGGCATGGTATAAGGACCATCAAACAAATGCTTTAATGTGATGATTATGGCTAAATAAAGGTGTCTGGTATGTCAAAGATCCAAAGGTCCATTATTAGAGGTAAAAAAAAAATTATGGTTTTTTTTATATGAATATTGTGGCTAATACACGTGTTGAGGGGATAAATGTTCAGGCAAAACGTTTCTACTCCAAGCCAAAGGATGGAAACTAAATGTGAAGGGAGATAATGCAAATTTTAAATACGTCATTGAAAGAGGAATAAGGGGTTGGAAACTTCTAAAACAGAGTTGTAGAGCTGAGGGCAAGAGGCCATTCTGGACCTGCTTTGGATTGTTTTTCTTCCACTTTTTTTGGTTTTGGAGAACCAGATTTCTGCCATGTACAAGGACATATTTTTAATGCAGATAGTTTTTCAGAAAGTTGCATCTTATGGACAAGAAAGGAGGAGTCATTTTCTGCATGCAAGATTAAATGTCTATTTTTTTTCCCTTTTCAGATTTTAGGCTTGTAAATGGAGTTTATGCAAGTTTCTTGATTGCTTCATGTGAATGCTTAAATCTGAAAACCTCATTTAAACCCTAGGAGCCAACACTTAGCTTATCCGGATTGTGCTTGTTTTGCAAGTCCAATAGGTTAGGTTGCATGCATGAAAACCTCACATCTTCGGTTTTGTCGGAATAAGATAGCATCAAACTGAATGTATCATGTGTTTCATTTTCTGCATTTCATTTTCATTTTTCTGCATTTTATTTTTCCAGAAATTTTAATTTTTTGTTTTAATATTCAGGCATTAAAATAAACATTAAAAAAATTTCAAAATTCAAAAACAATTTCACCATTGCGTAGGTTATACTTAATACTTCCAATACGCACTTTGAAATTTCATTTTCGGAGTTGTTTAGTATTTTTAAAAATTCATCGAAGTTGCTGTTTTATTACAGATTTTGAAAAATCCGAAAATAGAAAATTTCCATTTTTGGGCCGAATTTCATTTTTTTAGTTTCATGCTTCATTCATGAGCCTATGATGACATTCCCTTCATGAAAATTCTAATTTCAACGAAGGAGTCGTGTTTTATGGCACTTTGCAAATTACCATTTTGGGAGCAATCAAAGCACTAAATTATTCGTCTTGATGAAAATCTGATTTCATTTAAGAAGGATAATTAAAGTGACATTTTGAAGCTACATTTGAAGACCCTATTCATCATTGAGGATTTAATGCAAGATAAAATCTATTTTAAAACCCTCAAGATAAAAGGAATTAAGGCACTACATCGTGGTCATATGAGGGCCAACTCACATTTGCTTTATTTTGGTTCAATGAACAATCACTAAAGTTTCATGGTAAAATAAACCAACATTGCCCCTTGTTTACAGTTACTTGCAATCACTAAGGTGTTCCAAGCATTTAAATTGAATATCTTTATTTGAGATTACTAATACACATATGCAAATGCTAATATAGCGGAGACCTTGGAGAAGTTGTTTGTTTAACTTCTTTGCAAGAGGGGATTTGGAACCCAAATCCTAAGGGAGAGTGTACTTTCACAATTGGGTGAAAATACAACTCAACATTTTGGCGCTAGAAGGAGGGCCTGAATTGGTTTATTTCAGTGTGATTTAAATGCTATAGGGATTTAAATGTTGAATATTTCATGCCCTATTGATTATTATCTTTAGCCCTCTTTTAACAATACAACCTTGTAGTGTTAAAAGGAGGACATGAATTGCTATGCATTGTTCTAACGCTTTTGATTGTTCATATGGGAATAATGTGTTTTGATTTGATTTTGAAAATTTTTGGTCTTGACTAACGAGGTTGTCTCCATGCAATTACTTTCATTTGATTTTAATGGATACATCTCTTGGTTGATGCTAACATGATTATTCATACGTTACATGTTTGATATTTGCTAGTCATTTCATGCTTATTTGTAAGGAATTATTTTGTCTAAAATGTATTTGTTGTCGGTATTATGCTCTTCACTTGCATGTAATGCGATCTTGTGAATCAAAAGCCTACAACACTAGGAGTATGCTCTTCACTTGCGCATATGCGATCTGGTGAATCAGAAACTAATTTACATTTTTAGAATATTGCTTTGTCATGGTTCCTTCTTTTATTCATGACTAACAAATTGGTTTTGAAGTTATTCTTTGAGTTTCATTAATGGCTACAACTGCAGGAACGTGGTATGGGATACATGTTAATCCTTTGAACATTAGTGGAGATTCTCATGATTTACCCAAGAACGTAGAAAAACGTTTGCCCAAATTTAAACACAATGGTCCAACATTAGCCGAGGAACATATTCAAGCCTATGTGGATATCCTAGTTAGATGGAATGTCGAACATGAGGATGTGGCATGTAGAATGTTTCCTGGAACCCTAGATGAGGTGGCATATGATTGGTACATCAATTTACCCATTGGTTCTATTACATCTTGGACTCAATTGAAAGATGATTTTATCAATCAATTTAGGTTGCTCATTGATCCTCTCATGATATATCAACAATTTACTTCTTGCAAAAGAGAACCTAATGAGCCAGTGAGAAGTTTCAACTTGAGGTTTCGAAAGCTTTATGCGAGATTAATTTCTCCCTATACTATTGAGGAAAGTGGTGCTCTTCAAATATACTTTCGAGCATTGGATCCATTGTTTGCCATATTTGTTAGGATGAATCCCTTGGTTACTGATCTTGCATCGGCCTACATCGAAGCTATGATTGTAGATCAACAATTGAGGCCACAAGGTTATGGAATGGAGCAAACAACTATGGTAGGACAACTAGGGGCTTGCAATCAAACCTCGATGGTAAATCAAGCGTGGGCACCACAAAATTTGATATCAAATGTTTTTCCCTACAATCGACTTCATCCTACCATACCAACTTATGCTCCCACATGCGCTTATACAAGTACTTCCATCCATCCAACTATGCCTCAATTAGAGAATCATGTGGTCACTCATGGAACCATTGCAACAAATGTTCAAGCTTTGTCCGTGGATATCAATCCAACTAATCCTACTACTTCTACCACTCAACCCAAAGAGTTCGTATCGGAAGTAAAAGAGCAAAAGAAAGTGGTTAAGAAGGTATGTAGGCATGTTCTACCACAAAAATGAGCACATCAATGTATTGAAGTAAATACCTATTCAAAATGTCTTGAAGAGCATGAAGATTTTGGAGAAGAAATTCTATGGATGGGTAACAAGAAGTTGGAATCAAATGATCACCATCTTGTTTTGGAAAAGAAATATCTAGAATCATTACCCAAAAAGGAGGATTTGGATGAACAAACTTATGTGGATATGATTTGGTCAGATGTACTTGCAAAGGATTGGAGCAACTATATGACACGGAATTCAAAAATTGATCCCATTATAGAAGCTCCTAAGTCATCACAAGTGGCTGAAAATGAATTTGAAAGAAAATCAACAAATGAAGTTGAAGACATAATCGAATTTCACCACTTGTTCTCGAAAGACACTTTGGATGATGTTCTCGAAAGTGATGACCAAGAGGATCCACACCTTCCAAATTGTGATAAAATTGAATCATGGGTTACAAATTTGGATTATGATAGCTTTACCAATTTGAATTCAAGAGATAACCCACTTTTGGAAATAACTGAACCATCTAAGGAAGGTGAAGATGAATTGGATGAGAAACATGTTGATGAATCGAGAAGATGAAGAAGAAGTACTTGAGCGTCACAACTTGAACTTGGAAGATGATTACTATGATTCATGGAAGAAATGGGAAGAATATTATCAATCTAAATCTTCTAATAAACTTGTTGTGTCAATTAATATGCAGGATAACTCAATTGCTTCCTCACATGAGGATACTATAAATCCTATACAATTTGAGAAAGTTTTGGAAGAGGAATTCGAATCTCATCAAATTTTGGAACATGATAAGGATTCTACAACCATGAATCAAGAAAGAGAGTCATTTGCTTTAGATTCCTTTGAAGGAAAAGAAATTGAAAATCTTGATCCACTTACTTGTGCTACAATGACTATGCCATTTCAAAATGAGAAAATTACAAAACCTAAATCATTTGGGTTTGATATCATTGATGATCCAATTGAAAATCTCACGTTACCCAAAACAACCCAAGTGATTGATCATGGAAATGTGTTAGTTAACCCACCCCTAGATAGACAAGACTTATGGTTTGAAAGGGATGGACATGTTTTCAATTGGGTACCTAAGTTTGGTGCCTTTGATAAACAAGTCATGGAGAAAGAACAAGTGCTACATGATGATGAATGTCATGAGAGAAAAGAGGAATTTTCAAATCCTCTTCAAGTAAGGTTAAATGAAAACATGCCAAAGGTAAAATCTCACCTTTTTGGTTTCACCATGCAAAATTCGAATGAAGGTTTGCCTAATGAATGGTTTGATTCAAATATTATTAATGTTATGGCTTTATTGAATAAAAATGAAAGCTTATTTCTACACCATGAATCAAAGTGCGGAATGGACATCTTAAAGAATAGACATAAAAGAATTGAATATCAATCATTGTCTAATCAATTTGAAAACTTGAAACTCCACCATAGGATTATTAATGAAACTAAATCAAATTGGTATGGTGAGAGGGGCAAGTTGAAGTTTGTTTCTTTGTTTGGTTTGATCTTGTTTTTGTTGGATTCCTACAAAACTTGGTATGTGTATCACGTCATATGTCTTTTAAAGAATTCTAATCAGGTTTGGGATCCGGGAAAATGATAATCCAAACTTTGCACCATCTTGTATTATATTGTACATTTGTATATACTTTTGGTGTTCGTGTTTTGGTTTTGGATTGGATCTCATTTTGGTTTTAAGTTTTGTGTGTTGGTCCTTTGGACACTTTTGGTTTGTCTTGAAAAAAAAAAAAAAAGCGAGATGTCAACTTATGTCCTTATGAATGTTGACTAAGACTAAGAGAATATGAAACATCGGAATTGTATTGCAGAAAGCTCCACGAGTATCGCAAACACATTAAAGAATATCGTTTGGAACTTGTGATGCATGAAGTTGTCAATTTTACAAATTATGGCAAAGTAGGTGGTATACTCCATCCGCATTTCAAAAAGAGCAATGCATTCACCCATATCTCATGTTACATTCCACATTGCATATACATTTCATCTCAATTGCATCTACATTTCAAATACAATCATTGAAAAGGTGTCGAATCCTCTTAGGGTTATTACATAACATATATTAAAAGGATCCTAAGGTTGGGAACTGATGCCCGAACTATCTTGAACCAAACACGTTCTACACATATTAAAGAGGATCTTGAGCAAAATGGTCAAAACCATACTTGGAAGAAAAGGTGAGGCGAAAGGAGTATTTCGTGTCTGTCCTATCATGCAACATAATCCTTAAAACAAGTGGTTTTTACCACTCCCATAGTGCTTAAAGCCTAAAATCGAGTAGTAAGGATAGGGTTAAATCCCCATCGAACTTAGGTTGAGGATCCAACTCCCCAAAGCTCTGATTTGACCTTCATGGAGTAGTAAGGATAGGGTCTAATTCTCATCTCGCTTAGGTTGAGAATCCGATTCCCCAAAGCTTCTATTTTGCCTCCATCACGCTTTAAGAAATTAAAAGCGCGATCTACACTCAAGAACTTGAAATTCCAAAACAAATATTTTTCATCCTACTTTCATTTCATCATTAATATTGGATTGGAAGGATCGTACTACATGTCCCTTGCAAGGATGGGTAGTCATCCCCAAGGTTCAAGAAATCAAAAGTAAAGCCAAATCCTGGATTATGGGGTTAATCTCCATCGGGGCTATAGATGCCTGATTGGCAATGGAGTATGCTCATGTGTGGCAACATGTCTTGTCTAAAAGCAAGACCACTAACTGCTCAAACGGATAGGCTAGCCTGACAGTTTCATCCATAACAGGTTAAATCATTTTGTTCAAGATGAGGTAATGAACTCCAGATCCGAGTAGTAAGGATAGGGTTAAATTCCCATCTCGCTTAGGTTGGGAATCCTATTCCCCAAAGCTCTGATTTCACTTACACTTGCACATGGGTTCAAGATGGTAGTGACACATAACCAACTTTGGGATCTAGTAAATTAATTCAGTATACACATATTTGGTCCTAAGAGGGTTTGACAGTTTTAATATGTTTGTTCATGGTACTAGAAAGTTTGAGCCTTTGCAAAGTAGGTTGTTATATCTCTAGCATCTTCACCATACATTAAATCCTACAGGAATCATCCATAACTTCTCATATGCACGAATCATAAGTGAAACAAGATGATGGAATGTTGATCAATTTCAAACGATAAGGAATGAATCACACCACACACATTGAGATGATGTTGAATAATTCTAATGCTTCATGTATTTCTCGTCTAGTTTCATTCTTTGGATATTTTTTGATGCTTGTGTTTGAGTTTTGAAGGTTTTTAGGTTGGGTTCTCACCGAAATGCTCAGGAGCATTTCCCAGTAGAGTCACCATTTGTTGTGGCCGCTCCACAACGTACCCCAAAAATTGGGGACCCACCTTTTTGCTTTGAAAGTTCGATGTTTGCAGTTTGTTTTAAGGGTCTATGCCTTCGTTTCATCGTGGGTTTTGCAATTGTTGTCGGTTCTTGTCGACAATATTTTATTGTCGATGATTTTTTATTGTCGACGACTTTTTCTTGTCGACGATATTTTATTGTCGACAACTTTTTCTTGTTGACGACTTTTGTCATCATTTTCTTGTCGACGACTTTTTCTTGTCGACGATATTTTATTGTCGACAATATTTTATTGTCGACGTTTGTTTTTTTTATTGTTGTCGATGACTTTTTGTCATCATTTTTGTTGTCGACAACTTTTATCGTCATTTTTGTTTATGACAACTTTGTCGTCATTTTTTTTGTTTTTAGCAAGTTTATTGTCGAGTGTTGGTGTTTCTTGTCATGGGTGGTTCAGATAATGAAAACAATAAAAAATAAATAATAAAAAAATATGTTTATATATATTCTATATATATAAATTTAAAATTTAAAATAAATAAATTAGAGGATTTTTCGTCATTTAAACTTCAGTTTAATGGTGGTCATGGTGTTGATTTCTAATATGTTAATTTGGTCTTTGCAGGTAGAAGGAGCTCATTTTGTTTAAGACGCGGTAGAGGTTGAACCAAGTGAACGACAACCGCGTCTAGGCGAACAGGTTTTGACATGAACCCTCTGATAGTGTGGCATCTACGGCATAAGAGGAGGACACTTGGCACTCCCAGACAGGACATAATTTCTTCCCTATGTAGACTCGACAACATGACTGACGATGCAGTGCTCGCTGAAGATGAGCTCAAGGTCACCATGAAGAGGAGAGGGCTCGAGGAATTATGAGATGCAGAGCTCCGTAGTGACCGGATTATAGATGCACTCATGTGATACCCCAAAATGGATGGAGCACACCGATATCACACAGCTGGACAGCAGCGTAAGCATGGAGTCTAGCCAACAAACGAAGGATATCTCCCAGATTTGGATGCTAAAGGGTTTTATGTTACGTCAGATCACGGATGTTGAAGATAGAGTCTCGACATGAACCAGGTATTATGGGGGAGTCTCGACATATTATGTGGAGTTTGATTTCTAGGTTGGAGAACATAAAAAAAAATTGATTTATAAGGCATCCATGTGGGACAACCCCCGTTGGATAAGATGTTATATGTTTGAGTAGTCAGACATGCGGGTTTTAAGATGCACTTCCCCATAGCACAACGACAACCATGGAGGTGGCCTGTCCGATAGAAGTAGCATGAGAGTAACGACGTGGTAATAGTGTGGATTTACGTAGATGGAGTTGAGATATGTTGGAATTTTATTTCACTTTAATACACATTCTCCTTCTCGATGCTAAGGTGAGGACGATTGGAGGGCGTATTACTCCAACACTACTATTTTGCTATCCCAGATGAGGGTAAATAGAGTACTACCCCATAAAAGGCTACACTATGCCCATAAGATATATCATTGGAGGAGTAGAGCAACGAGTGATTTGGACCAAATAGTGCCATGATAGAATCACTCGGATTTGGTGGCCAACGCAAGATTGGATGTGTAGACTTAGAATGGAAATATTTGTTCAGGTCTTCTTCGATGAGCTATCATGGCATAAGTGCAGGAGCGTACAGGACCATGAACTCACAGGATACATTCTGGGTGCATGAGAGAAATGATCCTCGGGATACCTTATCCTCTCATCGAATTTTATTAAAATATGATTATGTATGCTTGAGAATACAGAAGGTCAGGACAGGGTCAAAATAAAAATAATAATAATAAGAAAGAGGCTTCACATCGATTTTTCATCCATGAAGAATAGAGGAGGAGAGCTCTGCATGAGTAAAAGTGATGCGGTGAAGGCCAGATTTGGCTCTGAAGATTGAATGTTAAATAGCCAAATGACATCTCATCATGATAATGACAAAAGAGTGTGGCATTGTTTCTTGCAGTGACATCGATTGCACAAGTATGAAGGTGGCATTATTTTATGGTTCACGAAAGTTATAGATTGGCTGCCAAGAAAAATATCCAAGATATTTAATGACTGCCATCCGAAAGGTTGTGGGACTACTAGTGAATAATGGTGGTGTCGGTTAAAATCCTTGCCCAAGAGGATGTGGAAGTAGCATCCAAATACTACGAAGGTAGCCATATCCAGCGGTAGTTGGGATTCAAATTCTTCAATAGTGATTGAAAAAAGCCAATCGACGGATAGTTCATATGCCTTGAAGATGTGGATCAGGCCTGCCTAGTAATGCTGCAGTGCACACCCGCCACCTGCCAGATAAAATAATGACCGAAAGAACGATTTTTGTTGATGTGGCAAGTGAAGTAACAACAACATGATCAATCATTAGGTCTACTGCTGTAACAGATGAAATGGGTGAAGGTTTGCACTTTGCATTCATTTGGCGGCGAAGAGGACTGTTACTATCCACCAGTGTTTCCCTCTTGTTCCTGTCAATGGTGGATGGTATTGTCAACACCACAACCATGTGTTGCCACACCAAAAATGTTAGGCATGGTATAAGGACCATCAAACAAATGCTTTAATGTGATGATTATGGCTAAATAAAGGTGTTCGGTATGTCAAAGATCCAAAGGTCCATTAGAGGCACATTTTTTTTATGGTTTTGTTTTATATGAAGATTGTGGCTAATACACGCGTCGAGGGGATAAATGTTTAGGAAAAACGTTTCTACTCCAAGCCAAAGGATGGAAACTAAATGTGAAGGGACATAATGCAAATTTTAAATACATCATTGAAAGAGGAATAACGGGTTGGAAAATTCTAAAATAGAGTTGCAGTGATGAGGGCAAGAGGCCATTCTAGACCTGCTTTGGATTATTTTTCTTCCACTTTTTCTAGTTTTGGAGAACCAGATTTTTGCCATGTACAAGGACATATTTTTAATGCAAATACTTTTTTAGAAAGTTGCATCTTATGGACAAGAAAGGAGTCATTTTTTGCATGCAAGATTAAATGTCTATTTTTTTCCCTTTTCAAATTTTAAGCTTGTAAATGGAGTTTATGCAAGTTCCTTGATTGCTTCATGTGAATGCTTAAGTCTGAAAACCTCATTTAAACCCTAGGAGCCAACACTTAGCTTATCCGAATTGTGCTTGTTTTGCAAGTCCAATAGGTTAGGTTGCATGCATGAAAACCTCACATCTTTGGTTTTTCCGGAGTAAGATAGCATCAAACTAAATGTATCACGTGTTTCATTTTCTGCATTTCATTTTCATTTTTCTGCATTTTATTTTCCAGAAATTTTAATTTTTTGTTTTAATATTCAGGCATTAAAATAAACATTAAAAATTTTCAAAATCCAAAAAAATTTCACCATTGCGTAGGTTATACTTCATACTTCCAATACGCACTTTGAAATTTTATTTTCGGAGTTGTTTAGTATTTTTAAAAATTCATCGAAGTTGTTGTTTTATTACAGATTTTGAAAAATCCGAAAATAGAAAATTTCCATTTTTGGGACGAATTTCATTTTTTTAGTTTCATGCTTCATTCATGAGCCTATGATGACATTCCCTTCATGAAAATTCTAATTTCAATTAAGGAGTCGTGTTTTATTGCACTTTGCAAATTACCATTTTGGGAGCAATCAAAGCACTAAATTATTCGTCTTGATGAAAATCTGATTTCATTTAAGAAGGATAATTAAAGTGACATTTTGAAGCTACATTTGACGACCCTATTCATCATTGAGGATTTAATGCAAGATAAAATCTATTTTAAAACCCTCAAGATAAAAGGAATTAAGGCACTACATCGAGGGCCTATGAGGGCCAAATCACATTTGCTTTAGTTTGGTCCAATGAACAATCACTAAAGTTTCATCGTAAATTAAACCAACATTGCCCCTTGTTTATAGTTACTTGCAATCATTAAGGTGTTCCAATAATTTAAATTGAATATCTTTATTTGAGATTACTAATACCCATATGCAAATGCTAATATAGTAGAGACCTTGGAGAAGTTTTTTGTTTAACTTCTTTGCAAGAGGGGATTTGGATCCCAAATCCTAAGGGAGAGTGTACTTTCACAATTGGATGAAAATACAACTCAACACATCTTGAGTATGAGTTATCCATTCTTATTGAGGAGACCATAGATGTGAACATAGGTTTCAAGGAAACCCCTCGAATTCTTAAATTAGGTAAAACCTTGACCATGGACGAGCAGGAGAAATTGACCACTTTATTGAAAGAATATCAAGATATTTTTTCTTGGTAATATGCCAACATGCGAGGGCTTTATCCCTCACTTGTCATGCATCATTTGGTAGCTAATCCTAGTGCTAAGCATATTAAGCATAAAATTCAAATGATGCATCCAAAGGTCACCCTTTCAATCAAGGAGAAGCTCCAAAAAATCCTTGATGTTAGTTTTATAAAAGCCATCAACTATTTTGATTGGATATCCAATATTATTCCTATAGCTAAGAAGGAAGGAACAATCATAGTATGTACCGAATTTTGGGACATTAACTTAGTGTGTCCCAAGGATGATTTTCCCTTGCCCAACATAGACTATATTGTAGATTTCACTACCAAATGTGGAATGCTTTCACTCACGGATGATTTTTTGGGTTACAATCAGATCATGATTACTATTAAGGACCAGACAAAAATAGCATTCACTACTACCTGGGGTACCTTCTATTGGAAGGTCATGCCTTTTGGCCTTAAGAATTCAGGAGCTACCTATCAATGGGCCATGAATTATATTTTCCATGACATGATGCATGATATTCTCCAAGACTATGTGGATGATCTTTTGGATCATTCATTAGAATGAAAGGATCATGTCCATGATCTAAGATGAATCTTTGATAGGCTTCAATAATACAAGGTTCATCTTAAACCCGCTAAGTGTTTATTCAGGGTCACATCTATCAATATGTTAGGTTTTATAGTTTTTAGGTGAGGCATTTAAGTTGACCCTGCTAAGGTGGTAGATATCATTGATATACCTCCTCCTTGCACCCTGACCAAGCTATGAAGTCTGCAAGGTAAGTTGTAGTCTATCCATCGATTCATTGTCTAGTTAGCCGATAAGTGTTAGCCTTTATTTTGGCTCCTTAAGAAGGACATAGTTTTTTGATGGGATTTTAAGTGTTAGAAAGCTTTTGATGACCTCAAAATATATCTCACTTTCCTACCTATTTTAGTTACCCCTGTGCCTCATAGATATATGTTGCTTTACATAGTGGTCACTACTCACGCTTTGGGATCCATGTTGTCTCAACATGATGATGAAAACAAAGAGAGAGCTATCTACTATATTAGTATAACTTTGGTCAGCTATGAAACTAGGTACACTCCCTTAGAAAAGCTTTCCCTTTAAATAGTTTTTCTTCCCATAAGTTAAGACACTACATGCTCAACCATAAGATATCGGTGGTTGCAAAGTTTGATCCTTTGCGCTACTTGATGTCCAAACCCCACCTATCATGTTGAGTTGCTAAGTGGGTGTTGATCATTAGTGAGTTTAGTTTAAATTTCATAGGTCAGAAGGCTATCAAGGGTCAGGTGATTACTGATTAGTTAGCTTTCACTCCCCTAGAAGCTTCCCATCCTATAGTTGTCGAGTTCCCTGATGAGTGCTTCAATGTTGAAATTGAAGAGTTTGAGTATTGGACTTTTTTTTTTGATGGAGATCGATGCATCATGGGCATTGGATCTAGATTCATTCTAGTTACACCATAAAAATAAATCATCCCTTTGTCCTTCAAGCTTCACTTTTCATGCACAAATAATACTATAGAATACGAAGCTTTGATCCTTGGTATTAGAGTAGCCTTAGCCTTGTAGGTTAAGGTCCTTTTGGTCCTTGGTGACTCTCAACATGTGGTTAATCAGATCAAAGATGATTATCAGACTCGAGATGATAAACTTAAGCCCTATAAGGATATTGTTACCAAGTTGTTTTTTTCTTTCGAGTAGGTAACCATAGATTCTATCCCTGGATCCTTCATCTACCATGCAGATTCCATGGCTACTGCTACATCTTTGTTCACTTTGGAGTTATAATATGATCAAGCTTCAATTATCATTCGACAACTCCTAAAAACCATATCTTTGAGTTCTTATTTGGATCCTCTAGAGTGCTTTACCATCAGAGACTCTCCATATCAACCATGGTATAACAATGTATTTACTTTTATTAAATATGGTTCAATGCCTGATGGTTTAGACCACAATCAACATAAGATATTATGCAAAAGAGTGTGCCGATTTGTTATAATTGGCAATACATTATATCAATGTTCTTTTGAAGGTATCCTCTTGTGATGCCTTAACTCTGATGAATTCCAGCTTGCTCTTAGTTATGCTCATGAAGGTTCATGTGGAGGCCAATTTAGTGGCAATGACATTGCAAAAAAAATCCTTCGAATGGGGTATTATTGACCTTTCATGGAGAAATATGCATGCGATTATGTTTGGTGTTGTGATAAGTTTCAATGCCATGGTCATATTATTCATGCTCCTTCTCAAGACCTTTGGTTAATATCATTCTCTTGGCCATTATCCATGTGGGGATTGGACATTATCGAGAAGGTTAACCTAGTGTCATCTGATGGTAATAATTTTATCATTATTGTGACTAAGTATTTCACTAAATGGGTTGAAGCCATATCTCTGGCTATGGTGACTGGGACTCAGGTTTCCAAGTTCATCTTCAACCAGATCCTTTGTAGGTTTGAGATTCATTTGATGATTATTTTTAATAATGACACTCCTTTCAAGAACAAGGATGTTCATAATATTTGTGCTAAGTACAATATTTAGCATATATGGTCAACCCCTTATTACCCTTAAGGTAATGGGCAAGTCGAAGCATCCAACAAATCCCTGATTAGGAATTTGAAGAAGTTGGTTTGTAATATCGGTCATGACTGGCATAATCAACTTTATCCTATCTTGTAGGCATATCATACTAGCATGTGTACTACCACAAGGGCCTCACCATATGTCTTGGTATATGGGTCCAAGGTAGTGTTTCCTTTTGAGTTAGAGGTTCCTTCTTTGTGCATCTTGTTGCAATATGTTGATGTCGACGATGAATTTTGTGTAGATCATTTGCACCAATTGGAGCTACTGGATGAAATTTTTATTCATGTCTTAGAGCATTTGTGAGCCTATCAGGATAGGCTCTGAATATCTTACTATAAGAAGGTTCACAACCATTATTTTTAGATTTGGGACCTTATCCTCAAAGAAAACCAAAAAAATACTAATGCTCGTGTTGATCTTCAAGGTAAGGTTCAGACCAACTGGTTAGGGGCTTTTATCGTCATAACTAAATTTGGTTCTGGTGCTTATAATTTGGCTTCTATGGATGGTAAAGAACTTAAGGAACCAATGAATATAATGCATTTAAAAATATACTATGCTTGACCCATTTTTCATATCGTATATGCATTTAGTTAGATCATGTTGCATGTTTGCTTGACATATTCTACACATTTCTCTGTCATATTATGTATGATTTTCTGGTATTCTGTTCTTGCATATTAATTGTCATATTTGCATCGATTATTTATCATGATTTATTGTTCATATATCTTCTAAATATTCACAACAATGGCATGTGATGATATCTAGTTAGGTCATAGCTCACATGCATTGCACTTTCACTAGGGTTATGATGCCTAGTGAAGCCCCAACCTAGGGACCATGCATTTTCATCCCTTCTTCTCTTCTCTATTCCTTTTCTCTTTCTTATCTTCTCTCTTCTTCTTGTATTCCTTGAATTTGAAAGTTCTACAATGATCATAATTTCTACTCCAATTCAAGGAATGCAATCCTCTTTTGGTATGTCCTTGTTTTTTTTTGCATGATTCTTATTTCTCCTTTGTATTCTTTATTTGGATAAGGATATACATTATTCTCTTCTTTGATTACACATTTTCTCCCTCTTGAATTTTCACTAGTTGAAACTTCAAGCTGGGGGTACACACGGATAAATTCTTTGCTCCTCATTTTCTTCCTCTCATTTCTTTCAAAACATGCACACACTCCTTGTGTTATTCTCATATTGATCAGAATATACATACATGTGCATACACCTTCTCAGGTAGTACTGGAATATACATTACATACATCATTCTACATGCAATATAACATCCCTATCATTTTATGTCTCTCTTTGACTCAGCGGACCCAACAACCCATTATAGGATTAGCTCCTTGGCCATTGATAGTAGACCTAATCATACATCCTATAAGGTAATCGCCCCACAAAAGTCACTAGTGAGCAACCACCCATAGTGGGTTACACTATACACTTCACTTATTGGTCCATATTTAGTGATTACTACACCCATAGTGGGTTCTTCACTCCATATATGGACCATATTTTGAGCATAACACCCTCCAGTCAAGGTTCTAATTTATCTTCCTTCTCAATTTTAGATAGTTGACCTTTGGAATTTTATCTTTACCTTCTTCTTCTTCTTCCACTTCATAGTTTTTTGTGTCCTCTCTTCTTCCTCTCTCTTATTCCTCTTTCATATTCATATTTCTTATTCTTCTCTTCTTTCCCTCATTTTATTCCATGTATTTTGTCCTAGATACATTATATTCATACTGTACCTAGTAATATTTGTTTTGCTTTACTTGTTTTTTTCCCTTCTGTCTTTTGCTTTCTCTCTTTTGCATTTTTGAGTTTTCATAAGGAAGTTACTTTCCTTTCAAAACTCAAGGAGGCACCCTAGCCATATATGCATTAATAGTAGTAATGCCTCACCTAGTGTTTAAGGGTCTATATTATCCTTTGTGATACCCCTATTACACCACCCCTTTGCCTAAACCTGGCCATACCTTCTTTGTGCCTATTGTATGCTTTCTTGTAGGAGTATACATCCTTCCTTGATGCATTAACTAGGCCATAAATGCATCAAAGAGGGGGAAAAATGTAGACATGGAAAATTGACCCACTCTGAGTGGGCAATCTTCCTTAGTTCCCCTAAGAGGCCCTCAACCCTTATCAAGAGCAAGGAAATACATCTTTGCCTCCTTTTTTTAATTTATTTGTATATAGAAAAATTGCACCCCTTCTTTATGAGGCACGACTTCACACCATTGATATAGCAACCCATTAGGACGGGGTACAACTTTGCTATTTTAACCTATTTTTTAATTTAATTTATTTTTATTCTTTTAAGCCCTCTTAGACCCAAGTTTAAACCCTCCAACGTGTTTTGGCATTGACTTTGGGTTTATTTTTCCCACATTTTTCCCTCTGCTTTCATCTATAAAAGGAAGTTTGTTCTTGCTCAATCATAGGCAAGTTTTTAATGTGCAATCTTAGTGCAAAATTTTGATTATTGATTAAGCTCAAAATATTTATGATAGTGCATTCTTCTTACTTTGTTTTCTCTACTTCAAGCTAACCCCAAAGTACGAATTTTAGATTTAATCTTCTATTGTGTGGATTGGATTGATTTGTTGTGTGACTTTGTGGATCCATGGTGTAGTTTGGAGAGATAGAGTGTTCAATCAGATACTTCAATCTTCTATGTCTGCTTCTGTAATGTCCATTAGGGTTTGCTTACTTTATTTTTGGCATTTATTTCATCTTCTGCACTTACCTTTTATTTTTTATTAGTCTTTAGTGATATTGCACCTGGCATTAGTGAGGCATGACTTCATTTTCCCTAATTAGGGCAATTTAGTCTGTAGAAGCGAAATCATACCCCGTCTAGGTAGTGTGCAACTTTGTTGCTGCATTATTGCGCCTGATCCAAGCAAGGCACAATTTTGCCCTAGGGCACACCAGGGGAAATTTCTAGTTTTTTTTTCACTGTTTCATTCCATTTTACTTCTAGATCATACTGTTGCATTCTATTTTTTGTTCTTTATTACTGTATTTATATTTTATGATTAATTCTCCAAAGGTCAATTTTCATTTGTATTAAAAGGTCACCTAAAAAGACCTAGGGGGATTAACTTATATGCCTCTAAGATCTATTACACAGTGGCCTAATTAGGCCCCCTAATTCTAATTCTATTTTTCAGTGCTTCATGAGTGATATTGTAGAAATAGGTATTCTTTATATCACTGGACAAGAGGCAAAAAAGGCTAAATTAACCACCAGTCTAGATAAGTGCTTTTATCATTCTATTGGTTGAAAATCTGATTTAATTATTGATTCCTGAGCATCTGAAAGTGAAAGGCATTTATTTTACATCTAGGGATAATTCCTATGCATCTATCTTATATATCTCTTCTTTAAAGTTTTTTTGAAATAATCCCTAGACTAGTGAGCATTCAAAATAAAGAATCATTCTATGTTAGCTCTTGTATGCCTACACTATATTTTCAACTATTCTATTCTATTTTTTGTATTGTCCTTTATATTTTCTAACTTAGATCTAGAAAGACAAAACTTAAGTGTTTGTCTTGAAACTGAATACATCAAACTATCCTGAATTATCTAAGGATTGGAGTGAGTCCTTAAACTATTCCTGGTGAACCCTTCCCCCTAGCACTGAGTGTAGAGTACAACACACCCTCATGGTTAACCCCACAAAATATTCCCTCCTTGAGGACCCAACATTTCATTTGGAAGTTATATGTGGTAGGGCAATTTTCCCCCTCTACACATTCACCATCTATTAGAACGACAACACAACAATGTTTCACACAACAAAAAGCTCATTAATATGGTAGTGTTAATTTATCAATTCCATTTCTTTCATTCACCATTTATTAGCATGAAAACACAACAATGTTTCACACAGTGAAAAGTGAGATATATTTAACATATTATACAAGCATGGAGAACGCATACTTTGTATTAGAACTATAAAAAACCTAACCTATTTCATGCTTTCCAACTACACTATTCTTTGCTCTTTGAATTCCGCTCTCCCTTGTCTTGCCTAGTCTCTTCCTTTTACCTTCCAAATTCCATCCCTTTTTTTTTCCTTCCCCAAAATTATTTGTGAAGAATTTGCAAGTTTTTTACCTCTCCCTCCATGCGTAGCACCAGATTGTTGAGTCTCCTCTCCTCAACTTCGTGCGCACACCGAGTTATCATAACCATTAACCATTCACGATGATTTTATAGTAAACATGGAGAGTGCATCTAGCCACATGGATGTTTTAATAAAACTTAGCTCTGCCAAACTTTTAATCATTTCTTTAATATTCCAAACAATAACTATTTTCATAATAGTGTAAACTATTTTACACTCATTTTAAATAAAATAAGATTAATAATATTATAACCAATCTTCTTACACTTCTAAATAATGCAACAATGATATTTATAAAAACTTTCATACATGGTAAACTTATTTACCATAATAAATTCATATATAAACAAATATCATTTTAAATAATAAACTCTCATGCCATAACAAGCAATCACACACACATGCATTTTCAAACTAGTGGATCCCATCATCATTGCCACTTAAAAAATATTTGATCCAAATAAACCCATGCAATGATGCAATATGTAATGCACCTAAATGATATGCAAGCATGAGTTTCCATGTGCTCGCAAGACAAATCATCACTTTTCTATCTCAAAATTTTCCCCTGACTTGTTTCTATTCATTGCCATTACGCCTTTGTCCTGCACTCACAAAAGTCATCAATAGTACCAAGAATCATAGAAAAAATGTAAGTGTATACATATTTCACTATCTTTCATAAATCGTGCAAGGAGGGTCATTACATCCTCCCCCACTAGGGATAAACACAGTCCCTGTGTTTTTTCTTTAACCATATTAAGCAAAAGAAATACTTTGCATTTTTATTTTACTTACTTTTTTAGAATATTCAAATAAATTCATTGCTTACATCTAATTCTAAATTTCGTAAACAAAGAATTTTTCCACACAATTGGAATATAACCACATCATAGATTACATCACAATATAATATATTTATCAAATATCAACATATATTCCAAAACATGTCACTTTGCAATACCACACACTTGCAAACTACTCTACTCAGTAAAATGGCAACCACACTTAACTCTACTTAGTATCCAGTTCCATTTACATTTGTATATATACAAATATTCCAAAATTATATAAAATTTTATGATAAAGTCTATTTCTACTCAAACAGATAAGGAAACTGCTATCGCATTACTACTTTGTCTTCCCACGTACCATTCCATTTTGAGTAGTGGTCACATTGGACCCAACATTGATCGATACTCTGTTTTCTTAGATTCTTGATTCGAAAACCAAGCAAGCGAATAGGTTGCACCTCAATTCTTAATGGATCAATCATCTGCAAGTTGGAAATATCCAATACAAGAGAAAGATAAAAAAAAAAATTCTAAAGAGGGATACATGAAATATATTTTGGATTTTGGATAATCTTGGTGGTAGAGCTAATATGTATGCTACAAGGCTTATATTTTCAATAATCTCAAATGGAACCATATATCTAGATTAAAGCTTAGATGATTTAATGGAACTTTTTAGTTGACTTCACCCTTAAGAATACTTTGTCTCCCATAAAATATTCCCTTAGTGTCCTTTTGAGGTCTACGTAGCTATTTTGGTGGTCTATGACCTCTTTCAACTTATGTTGAATCCTCCTTAACTACTCTTCATTTATTTTATTATTTTTGGTTTGATCACTACCAAATATTTCATATTATCCCAAGTTAAGTGAATTTTGCACCATAACCCATATAGAGCTTCAAAAGGTGCCATACCTAATGATGCATGGCAAATGTTTTTATATGCAAATTCTACTAGGCACAAGTAGTCTTCCCACTTGGTATGTTGTTCCATGCAGTACATTCTTAGCATATCCTCAAGCATTTTATTCACCCTCTTAGTTTAACCATAAATCTTAGGGTGATAAGTAGTATTGATATTTACTTGTGTCCCTAATGCTTGATACATTGCTTGCCAAAATTCAAAAGTAAAATGAGATTTTCTATCAGATATTAGAACTTTTGGGAACCCGTGTAGCCTCACCATTTCCCTAGAAAACTTACTTGCTATCGTGGATGCATCATCATGCACATTACCTAGTATAAAATGTGTGACTTTGGTTAGCTTATCCACAATTACTAAAATTTCATCATGCCTAAATCTTGTTTTATGCAGTCCAATTATAAAGTCCATTGATACCAATTGCCACTTTTGCATAGATATCTCATGTGGATATAATTTTCCAGTTGGATGTAGATGTTCTACCTTCACGTTTTGGTATTCCAAAAATTTAGCCACATAATTGATGATATATTTTTTTCATACCTATCTAGAAATAAGCTTTCTTTAAATTCTCGTACATTTGTATCGCTCATGTGTACACAAAATGAGTATTATGAGCCTCTCCAAGGATTGTTTCCCTCAATCCCCCTAAATTATGTACATCCAACCTATATTTTAATAATAGCAGATCATTTCTAAACACATATTCTACATCCTTGCCCAATTTCTGTCCAATATGACTGATGCAAGATTGGAAAAATTCATCTTTTCCTTGTCACTCTTTTATTTGATACAACAAATCATATTGGTGTTTTGTCATAGTGGTAATATTCCCTATTCTGCATATAGCATCAAAGACCTTATTCTCCTTACCCTTAATGTACTCAATGCCAAAATCATACTCCACAAGGAATTCCATCCAACGTCACTGCTTAGAATTTAACAGAGGTTGGGTGAATATATACTTCAGACTTTGATGGTTTGTCTTTAGTTCAAATGGTTTTCCCAAAAATTGATATCGTCAAACTTTTAGATAGTGTACTACTACTGCCAACTCTAAATCATGAGTGACATAGTTGAATTAATTCCTCTTGAGCTTCTTGGACTCACAAGCAATAATTGCACTGTCTTGGGTCAAAATCCCACCTAGCACTTTGATTGATGCATATGTACAAATTGTAAATTACTTATTAGGCTTAGGTTATTACAGAATCGGTGTTGTCATTAGCCTTTCTTTCAAAACCTAAAAAGCCTTTTTACTCTACTCTATCCACTTTAAACCTTTCTCTTTTCTCTAAAGGTTTGTAATGGTTTGAGCAATTCTTTAGAATCCCTTGATGAACCTTCTATAATACCCTACAATCCCCATAAAAATCCACACCTCTAAAACATTAGTAGGTGTTGGCCAGTAAATAATTGCTTCAATTTTCTTGGGGTCTACTGCAATTCCTTATGCAAAAATAGTATGCCCAAGATACTACACTTGTGGAGTATAAAACTCATACTTGGTCAATTTTCCATATAGTTTATTCTTTCTAATAATTGCAAGAACTACTTGTATATGCAGGTCATCCTCTTCCTTTATTTTGGAGTAAATCAAAATTTCATCCAAAAATACAATTACAAACTTATCGAGTTGTTTTCTAAAAATGTTCATTAGATTCATGAACGTATCTAGGGCATTGGTTAGCCCAAAAGGTAAGACAGTAAATTCAAAATATCCATACCTTGTTCTAAAAGATATCTTAGAAGTATCTTCCTCCTGAATCCTAATATGATGATATCGAGATCTCAAATCTATTTTAGAAAATATGGTTACTCCTTTCAATTAATCAAACAAATCATCAATCCTTGGTAATGAATACCTATTCTTGACAATAACCTTGTTCATCATTTGATATTTTGTGCACATACTTAAGGTACTATCTTTCTTTTTAACAAACAAAATAGGATCTCTTCAGGGTGACACACTAGGTTTGATTATCCCTTTTTCAAGAAAATCCTGAAGTTGCGTTTTGAGCTCCTAAAACAAAATAGGTTCTTTTGTTTTGTGTTGTTTTATTTATTTTTTATGTTTTTTGTTATTGCTCTTGTGTTTTTTTAGTTCTTGTTCTTGGGTTTCTCTTTTTTTGTGTTATTTTGTGTTTTTATGTGTGAGTGTTTTCTATGTATTTTGTATTTGTTTATTGTCTATTGTTGGTTGTTTTTTATTTTTATTTTTATTTTATTTTTTTTAATTTTTTAGGTTTTGGTTGTGTTTATTTTTCATGTTTTTTTGGGTTATGTCTTTGTAGTGTTTAGTTGTTTTTGTCTTGTTTGTGTTTTGTTATGTGGTTTTTGTGTTTTTCTATGTGGTTTGTGTTGTGGTTTCTTTTATCTTATTGTGCGAGTTTGGTTGTGCTTTTGTTTTTGACACACTCAAGGAGCATGTTTTTTTATTTTATTTTATTATTTTTGTTGTTATTTACTTATTTTTAAATTGGTTTTGTGTGTTTGTTTGCTCCTTGAGTATGTCAAATGTGGTAGGCCAGGTCCGAGTCCTGGGCATTTTTGGTAGAATGGATACCCCTGCCTCCTTGGGTCTTACCCAAAAGTGGCATCCCTTTTGGGATGTTTTCCACAAATAAAAAAAAATCCTCTCTTGCAAAGAAAGTAAACTTCTCCAAGGTTCTCACTTAATGTTTTTATGTGTCATGCATATGTGCGTAAATAAGTGCTTGAATAATCTCAATAGTTTGCAAGTATGTTAACAAGGGGCCTGGGAATCAGGTAATTAACTTTAAATTCACCATGAATTGAGTGTCTTTAAATCAAATTCTCTTTCTAAGAAGCAATAAATTTGCCCTTTTTTGAGTTTAAGTTTGACAACTTATATAAATTTATTCTTTAAGCTTAGAAATAAAAATTAATTAAAATGCCTCAAATGATTCTATGATAAACTTTAATTTAGAATTTTAATTGATATTAAATTTTAAAACTTTAATAAAATCAAAGTTTATAAAATTTAATAAAGTAATTAAATGTAAACCTTAATTATAAAGTTTTGAACTTTATAATAATCAAAATTAAGGTTTATTTAACTATAGGAATTTATTCATCCAAATATGAAATTAAATTAAAATATTTAGAGAATGAATAAATTATAACAAATAATTGAAACCCAAATTATAAGGTTTTGAACCTTAATAATTATGGAAATAGGATTTTAATGACAACCTTATTTGTGAACTTTATTTAATATTATGCCATGCAAATAAAGTTCATAATATTTTCCTTCCATAATATTTATCCATTAAATATTTATTGAATTAAATATTTAAGGATAAAATTTGATCTTCAAATATAAGGCTTGAACCTTTGGATAAATTGAAACCATATTAGAATGAAATCCAACCTATTCAATGAACATATATCAATTTTGAATTCTCAACTTTATGGAATTAAAGTTGGAATCAGAATATTCATTTATCTTCGATAAATTTATTTATTCAAATATTAATTAAATTTAATATTTGAATAATAGATTTATTTATAACCTAGTTATAAAATTTGACTTTATAACAATTAACTAGGTTAAATATGTGTAGAATTGAATATAGAAATAGATTTTAATCTCAGAAAAACCACTACAACATAAAAACATAGAGACCCTAAAACCAGATTTATGTCTACCAAAATTTATACAATAAAGCAATACATTGGTGTAATCTTCAATGGAAATTTAATTTTCAAAACTATAGCAAACTTTTTAATCAATATTCAAACACCGACGTTTATTTGAATCCATAAAATATTTGATATAATGATCAGATATTACAATGAAATTCATTTGAGTCTTCTAAAATCCAAAACACTATAGCTTCCTTCATTTTTAGCTTTTGCTCCTTTTAAATCCTTCTTCCTTCTCTGCCCTGAAAAATGTTCCTCTTCCATGAATCTTAATGAATTATTTATATTTTTTTGATGAAAAGCTAAATTATATTAATAATAAAGTTTAACATGAAAAAATTGGCGGGTGGCAATGATCACACCCCTGGAAGAAACAAACCAACCCTAACCACGGGTTGGGAAACCACAAACCAGAGCTCACTACAAACTAGGAAACATCAATCAAACAGGCAGTGAAACTTGCATGCAATCAGAAAGTTTGTGGTTGCACGTCTACATTGGAGTCCCATGGAATGGCCAAGGTATGTGGTAATCCATCTGTGTGTCCCTGATCCTCATGAACATTTGAATCTCCCCAGCCCTGTCCTCGAGATCTATCAAGCTGGCGATTATGATTATTTATAATTTTAAAATTTTAGTTATTCCATTTCATCACTATTTTGGGAATGGATTTTATAGCTATCTTCTTCAACCCTTGCCCTTGTATTACCTGCATAATGAAATAATAATCAAAATATTAAAACAAAACCAAACTTTTTTTTATTTATTATTCATTCTCCCGTAACTTTCATTTTTTCCAAAATTATTTCAAAGTTATCATATTTTAATGAAAATTTCTATGCATCTAAATATGCCAAAAGGATGCTCAAAATTATTGAAATCATCCAAATATTTATCATGATTTATGAGATATGATATTTTAAAGTTTCCAAATTGCTAAATTGAAATACTATTTGTTTGTGAAACTGACATCTGAAATCCTGCAAGTTTAGTACCATTAGAAATAAAAAATCCATATATTTTTACCAAGTTTTGAATGAGATCAAACGGAGTTGTCTAGCTCAAGATATGTCCATTTCAATTTTGCATTAATTTTAGGGTTAACCCTAAAATAAAATTTAATTATTTCAATGAAATTTAATTATTTAAATTAAAATTAATCATTTAAACCTTTAAAAAATGATTTTAATAAAATTATTTGATTTGAAATAATGCAATTATATGCAAATAATCAAAATATTCAATTTGAAGCATTGCAACTACATTCAAACCTTCAAAATGTAAATATGTCAACAATTCCAAAGTGAAAGCAAATTTTCCAAGACCTTGATGTGAGCAAAATTGGATAAACAAAAATACCTCGAAATCACAAAATTTAAGGTGGGTCCCCAATTTTGGGGTCATTGTGAAGGACATCACAACAAATGATGACTCTGCTGGTAAATTTCCTTGGACATTTCGGACTTAAAAACCAAACTCTGAAAACAAAAAAATCCAAATATTAGAATTATAAGTGTCAATAATATCCAGAGAATGAGAATAGACCAATTCAACATGAACCATCAAAATCATCAGCATCAACTTAGTGTGTGTAAAGTGATTCATTCTATATATTTTGAAACCATTCAATTTTCCATTGTCAATTTTGCATTTCAGTCTATGAACATTTTCTCCTTGAAGAAATACTTCCACCTGGATCTCTTCAAACAATGCTCTACTGCCAACCGAGTGTTAGTCTCACAATGACACTGAGAGGGGGGGTGAATTAGTGTAGCTCTTTTAAAACTTAAATATTCAACTCTTAAAGTCAAAACAATGAAAACTTAAAACCAAATAAAGCAAGTATAACAAGAGAACATCACACAACACAAGATGTACCGAGGTTCACCGATTTAGCTAATCCTCAAAATGACTGTTTGGACTCCCATCCAAATCTAGCCCTAGCAAAGCACCAAATTTACAATCAATTTACCAGAACACACTAGAAGGAGCATCAACCCCTGATTTATCTACACCAATAGAAAAGAGCACCAACCCCTGATTTATCTGCACCAACAGAAAGGAGCACCAACCCCTGATTTACCAACACCAACTGGAAGGAGCACCAACCCTTGATGCCAAGCACCAACTTGGACTTCAATTTTGAAACTAGAAGATTGACATAAAAATATCTTCACTTTTACAAGACCCTGACTGGTCTATTGCTTACCCAACATCACCCACAATTCACAAAACACACATCCTTCTCGCTCGCCTCTCGCTCTTTCAAATTATCCAAGAAACACTATTTTTATAACAATCCTTTCTCTTTGTAACTCCAATTGTAACTCCTTTCATATTCTCATACGCCACTTGTCAATTGTAACTCCTTCTTTATGTAACTACTTTTGTATATATTAAGAAGGCATTTCTCAAACACGTCACATGCAAATAATTGAAACCATATTCTCCTACCATGATTGTTCGTTTTCTCCTTCATGACTGTTCATTTTCTCCTTTGATGACTATTCATTTTCTCCTTCATGACTGTTCATTTTCTCCTTCATGACTGTTCATTTTCTCCTTCATAATTGTTCATTTTCTTTTCCCTTGTGCATGCATTTGTTTTCTCCTTTGATGACTGTTTGTTTTCTCCTTCATGACTATTCGTTTTCTTTTCCCTTGTGCATGCATTTGTTTTGGTTTCCGAAAAAGCTTTTCATTTCTATTTTGAGGCCCTTTATTTCCTTTTCTCCACATGACATGCATCCGCTTTTTTTCATAATTGTTCTTTTTCTCCACATGGGCATGCATCCGCTTCTTTCCATGACTGTTCATTTTCTCCTTCCACGACTGTTCATTTTCTCCACATGGACATGCATCCACTTCTTTCCATGTGTAACGACCATCTTAAATGATTTCAAATCATTAAATATTCCTTATGGGTCCTGCCACTTTTTGAGTCACAAAAATGCGACATGTCGTGATATCACGACACTTTTGTTTCTCTGTCTGCCTACCCTTTTTTTAGTCGCAAAAATGCGACATGTCATGATATCGTGACACTTTTGTTTCTCTGCCTGCCTGCCCTTTTTGAGTCATGAAAATGCGACATGTCGTGATATCGCGACGCTTTTGTTTCTCTGCCTGCCTCTCCTTTTTGAGTCACAAAAATGCGACATGTCGTGATATCATGACACTTTTGTTTCTTTGCATGCCTTCCCTTTTTGAGTCACAAAAATATGACATGTCGTGATATCGTGACACATTTTCTCTTTGCTCTTTCTCTTCGATTTGGACCGCAAAAATGCAACATGTCGCGATATCGCGACATTTTTTTCTCCTTGATCTTTCTCTTTGCTTTGGACCGTGAAAATACATGTCGCGATATCGTGACACTTTTTTTTCTTTGCTCTTTCGGCCGCAAAAATGCAACATGTCGCAATATCGCGACACTTTTTTCTCTTTGCATTTTATCTTTTCTTTGGACCGTGAAAATGTAATATGTCGCGATATCGCAAAACATTTTTTTCTCCTTGCATTTTCTCTTTTCTTTGGACCGCGAAAATGCAACATGTCACAATATCGCAACACTTTTTTTTCTTTGTGGTGTTTTGCTTTTTCTTTGATCTTTAGCATATGGGCCACTTCGATCTTCTTGGAAAATATGCAAAAATGTGGATAAACATCCTTATAAGCATTTAACATCACTGTACATGCTCTGAGTAGGCTCTGAACTCCTATCCACTGCATCAACCGATCTATCTGATTGTGTTGACAACAATGACAATATTGTTGATGCACCTTGCTCAATAATCTACCCCTTTCTAATTTTTGGCAACACACTTGCACTTTCCTGTAACTCTTATCCCCCTTTGACAACAATATCAAAGGGCTATTGCAAACTCCCCCTGAGTCCATGCACAACATTCTCAGGCAAAAATTATTACACTTAGCAAAAATCACAAACATGAGCAAAAAGATAAACAAATACACAAATGCTCCCCCTGAGAATGTGGTCTCCATAGCTAGTCAATTCTTGGGAAGCATGACCACTCCCAATTTATTGCAAAGGTACTCAAATAATTACTTGGGCAATGGTTTTATGAAGATATCTGCTACTTGCTCTGTTGTTGGAAAAAAATCCATCTTAACCTCACATTCTGCAACTTTCTCCTTCAAAAAGTGATATCGGATAGTAATATGTTTTGTACGAGAATGCATAACCAGATTCTTTGAGATGTTAATGGCACTGGTGTTATCACACTTAATTGAAATTGGCTCACTGAAGTTAATACCAAGATCTTTCAGGGTTTGTTTCATCCATAATACCTACGTACAACATGATGTCGCTACAATATATTCTACCTCTACTGTGGATAAGGAGACTGACTCTTGTTTCTTACTATGCCATGTGACCAACCTGTCTCCAAGATAGAATGCACCTCCACTGGTACTCTTTCTGTCATCTACACATCCTACCTAATCTGCATCTGAATACGCAATAAGGGTGAAGTCCTTACCTTTCAGATACCATAAATTTGAACAATGGTAGTAAGAACCATCAAAAGTACAACACTGACATACTACAAATGGTGACAACTCTTAATTTAATCACCACCCTTCACGGTACCTCCAAAAATAAGTACATGAACTAAAACACACTTTGACAACTATACGACAACTCCCACTGACTACTTGCCTTTCATCCTCAGATAACCAAACAAATACATAGGAGCATTAAAATAAAACTTTAAGATTGCTCCCCCTGAGGATGTGCTACCTAGAGTTTCTTAGTGCAATAGAGGAATAGTCTCCTTCAGTCCAAGGAGACACGATTTCATTTCTTCTTTCTCTCTCCACTCTGGGTTGATTACAGTTTTGGGCTCTTGTTTTGACTTTTCTTTTTCAGTATCTTGTGCATGTTTTTCAAGAAATTTTCTATTTTGTCTCATTCCATTTGGTTGAAATTTTCTTCCTTGAAATTGATTTGATGCAAATGTACTTCGACAATTTCTTGCAATGTGCCCAAAATTATGACAGTTATAACATTCTACTGCATAATCCATCAAAGGTGAAAAAACATTTCTATTGGTAAAATTCCTTGGTCCTACATTATACTTGCAATCTGAAATCTTATGTCCATAACCATTGCATTTAAAACAATAACTAGAAAAGAGATGATTGAACCTGGGTGATGGTCTTTTCCATGTTGTTGTAGGAGTCATAAATCTTCTTATTCCTTGATGTGTGACATTGATGAATCCATCATTGTCAATTCTCCTTTCGTGCCTTGCATTATTGCTTTCTTTTGCATGAGACAATTTTTCTTGATCAACCTATTTCTTATCTTCATTCTTTGATCCATTTGATGATTCTCCTTCATCAAAGCCCAAAAAAAAATTGACGCCTGTAGTCCTTTGGTTATTTATGATCTTATACAGCTTCATAGAACTTTCTTCATGTTTGTGATAACAACTAATTTTACGATTCATCTCTTCTATCTGCATCCTTAAACCAACAGTCTCTTCTTCTAGCTTGCTACAATAATCTATTTTCATGGTTATTTGCACTTCAAGATATTTAGATATTTTATTGGATTCTTCTATCTGTACTTTCAAGCTGGTTATGATTTCATTTGCATCCTTAAGCTTTCTTGAATTTTTTTTATTCTTTTTTCTTTTTATCTTCAATTCATCTAGAGCTGCAATTAGTTCCTCTTCCAAATTTACTTCTGCATCAATTTCTTCTTCATCACATTCCTGTTCTTTTTCTGTTTTTTCTTCTTTGAGTGCCATGAAAAGAGCTTCACCTGTTTTCTTTTCAGAATCCTCACCGCAGCTATCTTCTGATGAACTGACATTCTTGGAGATGAAACTTTTCTTCTTGAAGTTGCCTTTTCTGAAATTTGTTTTTTTCTTCCAGTCATTTCTTTCTTGGTGCAATCCTTCATCACTTTTGTTCTTCTCATTAAGTGGACATTTAGCTACAAGATGCCCAATGCCTCCACAAATGAAACATTTAAACGGTAACTTTCCTCTGTATTTTCCTTTTCTCCTTTTTAGTTTTCGAACAAAGTTTGCTTCCATTTCAACTAAAGTCTCTTCTTCCTCGGATTCTTGTTTTGCTTTAATATTTTTATGGGCTTTAAAAGTAGCTTCTCTGTCTGTGGGTTTAGATTTTCTTGTTCTCATCTCATATGTAGTCAAAGAACCATGCATCTCTTGTTGAGCAAGGTGCAGCAAAAGAATTGCAAAAGTATTGTCATTGTTGTCAACACAGACAGATTGATGCAGTTGATGCGATTCGAGAGGTCGATCGGATCAAGTGCGGTGAATTTCAAGGAAAACAGAGGTGACCCAGATTCGAAATTGGCGAGAAAAAGACAAGGAAGAAAACTGTCGCGATATCGCGACATGTTTTCTGTCGCGATATCGCGACAAAACAGAGGAGAGAGAAAATGCAAGAAAAATTGTCGCGATTTCGCGACATTGCCGAGGAGAGAGAAAATGCAAGAAAAATTGTCGCGATTTCGCGACATTGCCGAGGAGAGAGAAAATGCAAGAAAAATTGTCGCGATTTCGCGACATTGCCGAGGAGAGAGATGCAAGAAAAATTGTCGCGATTTCGCGACATTGCCGAGGAGAGAGAAAATGCAAGAAAAATTGTCACGATTTCGCGACATGGCCGGAGAGAGAGAAGGTGCAAAGCAAACTGTCGCGATTTCGCGACATGTTGGCAGAGAAGGAAGCAAGGTGAAAAGATGTCACGATTTCATGACATAAATGGAGGAAAGGAGCTTGCAACGAAAAGTGTAGCGATTTCCCTACATGTCGAAGTTTCACGATCCAAAGCATAGCTGGAAATGCAAGGCACAAAGGTGTAGCGATTTCGCTACAAATAGGAAGTGCAGAAAACAAAGGTGTAGCGATTTCGTTGCATGTTAAAACGAATGACAACAAAGGTGTAGCGATTTCGCTACAAGTGAAAAGGCACAAACAAGAAGGTGTAGCGATTTCGCTGCATGACAAAATGTATGGAAACAAAGGTGTAGCGATTTCGCTACCAATCAAAATTGCAAAACTAAAAGATGTAGCAAGTCGAAAGCACAAGGCACAAAGTTGTCACGATTTCGCTACTACATAAAGCAAAGATTGTACGAAAGCAGAGAACGTCATGATTTCGTGACATGTTCCATTTTCGCGGTTGCTGGCAAAGAAGAGTGTACGGAAGCGAAAAGCGTCACGATTTCGTGACAAAGCTGAGGATGACGTCAGCAAAATTGAAAATGTCACGATTTCACGACAGAGTGCGAGGAAAGCTGCTGGAAGCCGAAAGCGTCACGATTTCGTGACAAGAATGATGATGACGTCAGCAAAAGCTGAAAGTGTCACGATTTCACGACAGGGTGCAAGGAAAGCTGCTGGAAGCTGGAAGCGTCGTGATTTCGCGACATCATTAAGGATGACGTCAGCAAATGTTCAAAGTGTCACGATTTCGTGACATGAACAGAGGGAAAGCTTTCAAAAGCCAAAATGGTCATGATTTCGTGACAGCAAGGGCATGAAGGGTACGGCTACAAAAAGTGTCACGATATCGCGACAGGTAACAGTTTGGCAGGTAAAAGCCGAAGGAGCATGCAAGGTGACACGTGTCGGATAAAAGCATACAGAAAATCATGCAGCCAGTTACGTAAAAAGTAACTGATGTCAGATCGGCAGTTACACATTGACAGGTGTCGAACATGCACTGAAACAGCTGAATATGCATGATTGAAAAGCATTCGAAGAATCGTATAGGCAGGATCAAAAAGCATTCGAACAGCTGTATTTGAAGTATTCGAACAACCAAATATGCAGGATTGAAAAAGCATTAGAAAAGACGTATTTGCAGAATTCAAAGAGTCGGATATGCAGAATAGAAAAAGTATTCGAATGGCCGTATTTGAAGTATTCGAACAACCGAATATGCAGGATCGAAAATGCATTCAAACAATCGTATCTGGAAGGACTCGAACAACCGTATTTACTAGGTTTCGAACAACCGCTTATTGGCAAGAAAAAAAGAATTCGAACAGTTGGGTATGTGTTTCAACTGCATACATGATTGAAGAGAGATAGAAGACGAAGAATCTCTATGAGAAAAATGGGCTATAAAAGGACAATCGTGCGAGAGAATTTATGTTGTCTCTGTAAGAGGGAAATTGCTTTAAAAAGAGGGTTAGAAAAGAGTCAAGAGAAAAATTAGCAGAGCCGTGAGAGTGTGCAGAGTTGGGTTAATTGCAGACTCACCAGTGGTCGTGCATGAAGTGAAGACATTCTTATGTCATTTTAAATTGATCAAATTGCAGTCCAAGTTGGTGCTTGGTACTAGGGGTTGGTGCTCCATCTCATTGCAGCAAAAAATTAAGGGGTTGGTGCTCCTTCCAGTAGATGCTGGTAAAGTATTTGTAAAATTGGTATTTTGCAAAGACTGGATTTGGATTGAAGTCCAAGCAGTCATTTTTGAGGAGTAGCCAAATTGGTGAACCTCGGTATATTGAGTGTTGTGGTGTGCTCTCTTGTTCAATTTGTTTTTCTAGTTTTCAAGTTCTCTTTATTTCATATTAAATGTTGTAGATATTAAAATTAATAGCTACACCGATTCACCCCCCTCTCAGTGTCATTATGTGAATATCAATTGGTATCAGAGCAAGGTGCCTTGTTCAAGCTTAATCAGCTAAGGAGATCTTGGAAGAAACAATGGCAGGCGATGAAGGATTCTCATCCAACAAAGCTCCCTTATTTGATGGAACAAATTACACTTTCTGGAAACTCAGGATGCAAACATATCTGAGTGCATTGGGATATGATATTTGGGATTCTGTAGATAGTGGATACACAACACCCACTACTCCTCCAACAGATACTGCTGAGAAGAAAAAATTTGAGAACAACTCCAAAGCTAAGAATGCCATAATGTGTGGGCTTGTTGACAGTGAACTGATAAGAGTCATGAGCTATAAATCAGCAAAAGACATGTGGGATAAACTGAAGAGCATCCATGAAGGAGACAACAAGATCAAGGAAGCCAAGCTGCAAACTCATCGAGCACAGTTCGAAGCACCGCAAATGAATGAAGATGAGAACATAGAGGCTTATATGCTGAGAGTCAACGAAATCATTAATGCAATCAGAGGACTCGGTGAAGAAATTGATGATGCAGTTGTTGTGAAAAAGGTTCTCATAACACTGCACAAAAGATTTAACTCCAAAGTTTCTGCAATAGAAGAGGCAAAAGATCTAAACAACTTCAGCTTGGATGAGATGCATGGTTCCCTCGACAGCATATGAAATGAGAATAGGACAAACCAAGTCTATAGACAGAGAAGCAACTTTTAAAGCACACAAGAATATAAAAGCTGAACATGAATCCGAGGATGAAGAGACACTCGGATGAAACAGAAGCTAATTTTGTTCGAAAACTCACAAAGGGAAAAGGAAAATATAGAGGAAAGCTACCTTTTAAGTGCTTCAATTGTGGAGGAGTCGGTCATTTTGCAGCCAAATGTCCAATGCATGAGAAAACCAAAAATGGTGAAGGTTCACTCCAAGAAAAAGGTGATTGGAAGAAGAAACAAAATTTCAGAAAGAACAACTTCAAGAAGAAAAGCTTCATATCCAAGAATGTCAGCACTTCTGAAGAAAGCTCAGATGAGGATTCTGAAGAAGAAAAAGGTGAAGCTCTGTTCATGGCACTTGAAGAGGAAAGAACAGAAGAAAATCTGGAAGGTGATGAAAACTTTAAAGATGAGGCTGAAGTTTATCTGGAAGGAGAATTGGTTGCTGCACTTGAAGAGTTGAGTGCAGAAAGGAAAAAGAACAAAAAGTTTTCAAGAAAACTAGAGGATGCCACTGACATAATAAACAGTTTAAAAATACAGACAGAGGAATTCAAGAAAATGTCTGAAGTTCTTAATGAACAATTAACTGTAAAGACAGTTGAATGCAGCAAGCTAGAGGAAGATATTGTTAAGTTAAGGATGCAGCTAGAGGAGATGAATAGAAAATTGAGTTGTTTTCATAAGTTTGAAGAAAGTACTGTAAAGTTGGATAAAATGTTAAATAACCAAAGGCCTTCCGGCATCAAATTTGGTTTAGGCTTCGATGAAGGAGAATCATCAAAGGGTTCAAAGGCCTTGAATGTAGAACCCATAAAGAAAGAAGAAAAGATCAGGGTTGACCTAGAAAAAACAAATCATGCCAAAGAAAGCAACAATGCCAGATTCAAGAAAAGTACTGACAAAGATGGATTCACAAAAGTCACACATCCAAGAAGGAAAAGATTCATGGCTCCCACTTCAAACTGGCAAAGACCTGCACCCAGGTTTAATCATTCCTTTTCTGGTTATTGTTTTAAATGCAATGCTTATGGTCATAAGATTTCAGATTGCAGGCATAATGTATCTCAAAGGAATTTCACCAGCAGAAATGTTTTTTCTCCTTTAATGAATTATGCGATTGAATGTTATAATTGTCATAATTTTGGACATATTGCTAGAAACTGTAGAAGCACTTTTGCATCAAATAATTATCAGGGTAGAAAATCTCAACCAAGTGGGTTGAAACAAAACAAGAAATTTCTTGAAAAATAGGCACATGCTAATGAAAGGACAAAGGCAAAACAAGTAGACAAATCTGCTATCAAACCAGAATGGAAAGAAAAGGAATCTTTGATTGTTCAGATCGCCTTTAAAGCTCGTAACAAATCTGCACCTTGGATACTTGACAGTGGTTGCTCCAGTCACATGACAGGTGACAAGCAAAAATTTGAGAATTTACAGAATTATGAAGGTGGTTCTATGAAATTTGGAAATAATGATGGAGCAAAGATTGTGGGAAAGGGATCAGTCAAGATCAGTGATGGCAATATAAAATCAAAAGAAGTCTTGTTTGTGATTGGTCTGAAGCATAACTTGTTGAGTGTAAGTCAAATCTGTGACAGAGGTCATGATGTAATCTTCAAGAAGGAGGGCTGTGAAGTAAGAAAGACAAAAAATGGAAAGTTAATAGCCACTGGACTGAGAACTTCTGGAAATCTGTATACTCTTTCAGAGAATTCAGAAGGAGCTTGTTTGGTTGGTCAGGAAGAAGAAAACTGGTTGTGGCACAAGAGACTCGGTCACATAAGCTTTGATAATCTGGTAAAAATCAGCTCAAAAGGGGCAGTAAGAGACATACCAACTATTGGTAAACCTTCAAACAATATTTGTGAGTCATGCCAAAAGGGAAAACAAACCAGAGCCACTTTCAAAGCAAAAGAATATTTCACGAGCAAGCCATTAGAACTAATTCACACTGATTTATGTGGACCCATGAGAACTGAAAGCATAAATGGACACAAATATTTTATGCTGTGTATAGATGACTACTCAAGAATGACATGGGTACTATTTCTGAAACTTAAATCAGAAGCCTTTGAGATGTTTAAAACCTTCAAAAATCTTGTTGAGAATCAATCAGGAAAAAGAATTAAATGCCTAAGATCAGACAGAGGAGGAGAGTTTATTTCAGAAGAATTTGCAGAATACTGTCAAAAATATGGGATAAGAAGACAGTTTTCAGCAGCTAGAACACCTCAGCAGAATGGTGTTGTAGAAAGGAAGAATAGGACAGTGCAGGAAATGGCACGGACAATGCTGGCTGAGAACAAAATAGCTGACAGATTTTGGAAAGAGGCAGTACATACTGCAGTTTACATTCAAAACAGGTGCATGCTAAGACCACATGAAAGCAAAACACCTTATGAGTTGTGGTTTGGCAGAAAGGCAACAACAAGACATTTCAAAGTATTTGGCAGCAAGTGCTACATCAAACGGATCGAAGATAATCTCGGTAAATTTGAAAATAGAGCTGATGAAGGTATCTTTCTTGGTTACTCAACAAAAAGCAAAGCCTACACATGTTACAACAAAAGGCTAAAGAAAATTGTTGAGAGTGCTGATGTGAAAGTTGATGAAGGTAGAGAACAAGAAATTACTTATCAAGAAAACTACCCCATCTATGAAGAAGTCATTGAAGGTGATGATGAAAAGGAAACAGATAAGAATCAGAAAATTGATCCAGATGGTGTAAAAACTGAATCAGAAGAAGAAGAAAACAGGAAATTTAAAACAGAAACTGGCAGAAAAATCATCCAAGTGAACAGATTATTGGGGATCCCAAAGATGGTATTCAGACAAGAAGAGCAGCAATGCGGAACTATTCTCTGTTATCTAGCATTGAACCTAAAAATGTTGTTGAAGCAAGCACTGATGAAAGTTGGTTGAAGGCAATTAATGAAGAACTAGATCAGATTGAGAAAAACAATACCTGGGAATTAGTACCTAGACCAACAAATAAAAACATAATTGGCACTAAATGGGTTTTTCGAAATAAATTAAATGAAGATGGACAGGTTGTCAGAAATAAGGCAAGATTGGTCTGTAAAGGCTATGCTCAGGTTGAAGGCATTGATTTTGAGGAAACTTTTGCACCGGTAGCCAGACTAGAGGCAATCAGAATGTTTCTGGCATTAGCAGTTCATAAAAACTTCAAAGTATATCAAAT
This sequence comes from Wollemia nobilis, assembly GCA_028583015.1. Lineage (NCBI taxonomy): Eukaryota > Viridiplantae > Streptophyta > Pinopsida > Araucariales > Araucariaceae > Wollemia > Wollemia nobilis. The sequence continues at coordinate 3,413,241 of JAQPPZ010000375.1, read as the reverse complement.
GGATGTAAAATCAGCATTTTTGAATGGAAAACTGGAAGAAGAGGTTTACATTGAACAGCCAGATGGCTTCCAACTTGGTGACAACCCAGATTTTGTTTGCAGGTTAAAGAAAGCATTATATGGTTTGAAACAGGCACCCAGAGCATGGTATGCAAGGTTGGATAACTATCTAATTAAACAAGGGTTCAAGAAAGGTTTGGTGGACAACAACTTATATGTCAAAACAGAGAAGGTCCATCTTATTGTTCTTGTTGTTTATGTAGATGATATAATATTTGGCAACGAAGATGGATGAATACCGCAAAGACATATCAACTAAAATGAAGAAAGAATTTGATATGTCTATGATTGGTGAACTTTCTTATTTCCTAGGTCTGCAGGTCAATCAAAATGAAAAAGGCATTTTTATTTCTCAAGTTAAATATGTAAAAGAAATGCTGAAAAAGTTCACAATGGAAGACAAGAACCGGTTAGCACTCCCATGACAACAGTCGCAAGTTGAGCAAGGATGATAAATCCCTAGATGTAGATCAAACTATGTACAGGTCTATGATTGGAAGCTCGCTGTATTTAACAACCACTAGACCGGATATATTACAAGCGGTATGCATGGTTGCAAGATTTCAAGCCAGTCCCAAAGAAACTCATGTAACAACTGTAAAGAGGATCTTCAGATATCTCAAGGGCACTATGGATTATGGGTTGTGGTACCCAAAAGGTAAAGATTTCACTTTGATTGCATATTCTGATGCAGATTGGGCAGGATGTATTGATGACAGAAAGAGCACAAGTGGAGGAGCATTTTATCTTGGAGACAGGCTGGTAGCATGGCACAACAAGAAACAAGAATCAGTATCTCTATCCACTGCAGAGGCAGAATACATTGCAGCAACAACATGTTGTACTCAGATATTATGGATGAGACAAACGTTGAAAGATCTTGGTATTCATTTCAAAGAGCCAATTTCAATTAAATGTGATAACACTAGTGCTATCAACATATCCAAGAATCCAATAATGCATTCAAGAACCAAACATATTGCAATCCGATATCATTTCTTGAAGGATAAAGTTGCGGAAGGAGAGGTCAAATTGGATTTTGTTCCAACTACAGAGCAAGTAGCCGATATATTCACAAAACCTTTGCCAAAGGAAGTATTTGAATACCTTCAAAAGAATTTTGGAGTAGTCACACCACCCAAGCACTGACTAGCTATGGGAAACACATTCTCATGGGGAGCATTCAAACTTTTTAAGCCTGAGAATGTTGTGCATAGACTCGTGGGGAGTCTCAGAGTAGCCCTTTGGTATTATTGGCAAAGGGGGAGAAGAAATTGAGCAAGGTTACAGAGTGTTGCCAACAATTCCAAAGGGGGAGATTGTTGAGCAAGGTGCAGCAAAAGAATTGCAAAAGTATTGTCATTGTTGTCAACACAGACGATTGATGCAGTTGATGCAGCTCAGAGGTCAGTCAGATCAAGTGCAATGAATTTCAAGGAAAACAGAGGTGACCCAGATTCAAAAATTGGCAAAAAAAGACAAGGAAGAAAATTGTCGCGATATCGCGACATGTTTTCTGTCGCGATATCGCGACAAAACAGAGGAGAGAGAAAATGCAAGAAAAATTGTCGCGATTTCGCGACATTGCCGAGGAGAGAGAAAATGCAAGAAAAATTGTCGCGATTTCGCGACATTGCCGAGGAGAGAGAAAATGCAAGAAAAATTGTCGCGATTTCGCGACATTGCCGAGGAGAGAGAAAATGCAAGAAAAATTGTCGCGATTTCGCGACATTGCGAGGAGAGAGAAGGAAAATTGTCATTTTTTTTTGATTTCGTGACATGGCCGGAGAGAGAGAAGGTGCAAAGCAAACTGTCATGATTTCGTGACATGTTGGCAGAGAAGGAAGCAAGGTGAAAAGATGTCACGATTTCGCGACATAAATGGAGGAAAGGAGCTTGCAACGAAAAGTGTAGCGATTTCCCTACATGTCGAAGTTTCGCGATCCAAAGCACAGCTGGAAATGCAAGGCACAAAGGTGTAGCGATTTCGCTACAAATAGGAAGTGCAGAAAACAAAGGTGTAGCGATTTCGCTGCATGTTAAAACGAATGACAACAAAGGTGTAGCGATTTCGCTACAAGTGAAAAGGCACAAACAAGAAGGTGTAGCGATTTCGTTGCATGACAAAATGTATGGAAACAAAGGTGTAGCGATTTCGCTACCAGTCAAAATTGCAAAACTAAAAGATGTAGCAAGTCGAAAGCACAAGGCACAAAGTTGTCGCGATTTCGCTACTGCATAAAGCAAAGATTGTACGGAAGCAGAGAACGTCACGATTTCACGACATGTTCCATTTTCGTGGTTGCTGGCAAAGAAGAGTGTACGGAAGCGAAAAGCGTCACGATTTCATGACAAAGCTGAGGATGACGTCAGCAAAATTGAAAATGTCACGATTTCGTGACAGAGTGCGAGGAAAGCTGTTGGAAGCCGGAAGCGTCGTGATTTCATGACAAGAATGATGATGACGTCAGCAAAAGTTGAAAGTGTCACGATTTCGTGACAGGGTGCAAGGAAAGCTGCTGGAAGCTGGAAGCATCACGATTTCGTGACATCATTAAGGATGACGTCAGCAAATGTTCAAAGTGTCACGATTTCATGACATGAACAGAGGGAAAGCTTTCAAAAGCCAAAATGGTCACGATTTCACGACAGCAAGGGCATGAAGGGTACGGCTACAAAAAGTGTCGCGATATCGCGACAGGTAATAGTTTGGCAGGTAAAAGCCGAAGGAGCATGCAAGGTGACACGTGTCGGATAAAAGCATACAAAAAATCATGCAACGATAGCTGTAAAAAGTAATTGATGTCAGAATCGGCAGTTACACATTGACAGGTGTCGAACATGCACTGAAACAGCTGAATATGCATGATTGAAAAGCATTCGAAGAATCGTATAGGCAGGATCAAAAAGCATTCGAACAACTGTATTTGAAGTATTCGAACAACCAAATATGCAGGATTGAAAAAGCATTAGAAAAGACGTATTTGCAGAATTCAAAGAGTCGGATATGCAGAATAGAAAAAGTATTCGAATGGCCGTATTTGAAGTATTCGAACAGCCGAATATGCAGGATCGAAAATGCATTCAAACAGCCATATCTGGAAGGACTCGAACAACCGTATTTACTAGGTTTCGAACAGCCGCTTATTGGCAAGAAAAAAGAATTCGAACAGTTGGGTATGTGTTTCGACTGCATACATGATTGAAGAGAGATAGAAGACGAAGAATCTCTATGAGAAAAATGGGCTATAAAAGGACAATCGTGCAGAGAATTTATGTTGCTACTGTAAGAGGGAAATTGCTGTAAAAAGAGGGTTAGAAAAGAGTCAAGAGAAAAATTAGCAGAGCCGTGAGAGTGTGCAGAGTTGGGTTAATTGCAGACCAGTCAGGGTCGTGCATGAAGTGAAGACATTCTTATGTCATTTTAAATTGATCAGAATTGCAGTCCAAGTTGGTGCTTGGTACTAGGGGTTGGTGCTCCATCTATTGCAGCAAAAAATTAAGGGGTTGGTGCTCCTTCCAGTAGATGCTGGTAAAGTATTTGTAAAATTGGTATTTTGCAAAGACTGGATTTGGATTGAAGTCCAAGCAGTCATTTTTTGAGGAGTAGCCAAATTGGTGAACCTCGGTATATTGAGTGTTGTGGTGTGCTCTCTTGTTCAATTTGTTTTTCTAGTTTTCAAGTTCTCTTTATTTCATATTAAATGTTGTAGATATTAAAATTAATAGCTACACTGATTCCCCCCCCCCTCTCAGTGTCATTGTGTGAATATCAATTCTCATCCATACTAAAATAATTTAGATCTTTAGCTTCTTCTATAGCTGAAACTTTAGAATCAAATATTTGGGGAAGAGATCTTAATACCTTTTTCATGATGACAGAATCTTTGATTTCCTCACCAAGTCCTCTAATCGCATTAATGACTTCATTAACTCTTAGCATATATGCCTCTATGTTCTCATCGTCATTCATCTTTAATACTTCAAACTGAGATCGATGTGTTTGTAACTTGTCCTCCTTTATCTTATCGTCTCCTTCATGAATGCTTCTTAGTTTGTCCCATATTGCTTTTGTCATTTTACAATTCATAATATTTACCAGTTCACTATCCACTAATCCACACATGATAGCATTCTTTGCTTTTGAGTTATTCACAAACAGTTTCTTACCGGCATCATTGATTGGAGAAGTGGTGGGTATTGTGTATCCACTATCTACTGAATATCAAATGTCGTATCCCAAAGCACAAAGATATGTCTGCATCCTGAGTCTCCAAAAAGTGTAATTAGTTCCATCCAACAATGGTGCTTTATTTGATGAGAAGCCTTCACCACCTGCCATTGTATCACTTCCAAGATCACCCTAGCCGGTTAAGCTTGTTCAGGAACATGGCTCTGATACTGATTGTTAGTCTCACAATGACACTGAGAGGGGGGGTGAATCAGTGTAGCTCTTTTAAAACTTAAATTTTCAACTCTTAAAGCTAAAATAATGAAAACTTAAAACCAAATAAAGTAAGTATAATAAGATAACATCACACAACACAAGATGTACCAAGGTTCATCGATTTGGCTAATCCTAAAAATGACTATTTGGACTCCCATATAAATCTAGCCCTAGCAAAGCACCAACTTTACAATCAATTTACCAACACCCACTGGAAGGAGCATTAACCCCTGATTTATCTACACCAACAGAAAGGAGCACCAAACCCTGATTTATCTGCACCAATAGAAAGGAGCACCAACCTCTAATTTATATGCACCAATAGAAAGGAGCACCAACCCCTAATTTATCTACACCAATAGAAAGGAGCACCAACCCATGATTTACTAGCACCAACTGGAAGGAGCACCAACCCCTGATGCCAAGAACCAACTTGGACTTCAATTTTAAAACTAGAATATTGACATAAAAATGCCTTCACTTTTACAATACCCTGACTAGTCTATTGCTTACCCAACATCGTCCATAATTCACAAAACACACACCCTTCTCGTTCACCTCTCGCTCTTTCAATTTATCCAAGCAACACTCCTTTTATAACAATCCTTTCTCTTTTTAACTCCAATTGTAACTCCTTTCATATTCTCATACGCCACTTGTCAATTGTAACTCCTTCTTTATGTAACTCCTTTTGTATATATTAAGAAGGCATTTCGTCAAACACGTCACATGCAAATAATTGACACCATATTCTCCTACCATGATTGTTCATTTTCTCCTTCATGACTGTTCGTTTTCTCCTTCGATGACTGTTCATTTTCTCCTTCATGACTGTTTGTTTTCTCCTTTATGTCTGTTCATTTTCTCCCTCATGACAATTCGTTTTCTTTTCCCTTGTGCATGAATTTGTTTTCTCATTTGATGACTGTTCATTTTCTCCTTCACGACTATTTGTTTTCTTTTCCCTTGTGCATACATTTGTTTTGGTTTCTGAAAATGATTTTAGTTTCTATTTTGAGGCCCTTCGTTTCCTTTTCTCCACATGGGCATGCATCCGCTTTTTTTCATAACTGTTCATTTTCTCCACATGGGCATGCATCCGCTTCTTTCCATGACTGTTTGTTTTCTCCTTCCACGACTATTCATTTTCTCCACATGGACATGCATCCGCTTATTTCCATGTGTAATGACCATCTTAAATGATTTCAAATCATTAAATATTTCTTATGGGTCCTGCCACTTTTTGAGTCACAAAAATGCGACATGTCACGATATCGTGACACTTTTTTTTTCTGCTTGCCTGCCATTTTTTGAGTCACAAAAATGCGACATGTCATGATATCGCGACATTTTTGTTTCTCTGCATGCCTGCCCTTTTTGAGTCACGAAAATGTGACATGTCGCGATATCATGACACTTTTGTTTCTTTGCCTGCCTGTCCTTTTTGAGTCACAAAAATGCGACATGTCGCGATATCGTGACACTTTTGTTTCTCTACCTACCTTCCCTTTTTGAGTCATGAAAATGCGACATGTCGCGATATCGTGACACTTTTTCTCCTTGCTCTTTCTCTTCGCTTTGGACCGCAAAAATGCAACATGTCATGATATCGTGACATTTTTTTCTCCTTGCTCTTTCTCTTTGCTTTGGCCCGCAAAAATACATGTCGCGATATCGCGACACTTTTTTCTCTTTGCTCTTTCGACCGCAAAAATGCAACATGTCGCGATATCGCAACACTTTTTTCTCTTTGCTCTTTCGGTCGCAAAAATGCAACATGTCGCGATATCGCGACACTTTTTTCTCTTTGCATTTTAACTTTACTTTGGACCGTAAAAATGCAACATGTCGCGATATCATAACACTTTTTTTCTCCTTGCATTTTCTCTTTGCTTTGGACCGCAAAAATGCAACATGTCGCGATATCTCAACACTTTTTTTTCTTTGTGGTGTTTTACTTTTTCTTTGATCTTTAGCATATGGGCCACTTCGGTCTTCTTGGAAAATATGCAAAAAGTTAGGTAAACATCCTCATAAGCATTTAACATCACTATATATACTCTAAGTAGCCTATGAACTCCTATCCACTGCATCAACTGATCTATCTAACTGTGTTGACAACAATGACAATACTGTCGTTGCACCTTGCTCAACACCGAGCATCTATAGCTCTAGTAGAGATTATCTGAAACTCCCAAATATTAGGTAAATTTTGGATGTTGCATTTCCTTTATCTAGACATAGCTTCACTACCAGCCAAGCGTCTATACCTATGGTGAATATTATCTAGTTCATGGTGATAGATTTGACTTTATTCTTTGCTATATTCATCATTTCATTTTTTTCTTTCTTCTTTTTTTATCTCTCATTATTTTTTTATCATTTTTTTTATATTTTTCTCTTTTTCTCTCTCTTTTTCTTCTCTCTTTTATCTGGTAATATGGTACTTTGCAACAAATACACTTGCCATTTGGGTTAGATATCAGGTAATGCTACAATAGTATATAAAACTTTTTACCTTAATTTGCAAAACTGACAACTTCATACTTCCAAAATTTCAAAAGATATTCCTTAATGTGTTTGTGGTACTCGTGAAGCTTTTGCAATATGATTTTAATATTTCAAATTTCCTTATCTTAGTTCCCATTCATGAAGATATAAACTAACATCTCACTTTTCTTTTTCTCTAGTTTTACAGGTTTTCAAAATAGGTAATTTCATCCTATATGACTCAAGACCAAATTCCAAACAAAACCATCAAATTACAAGTGTCTCGGTAAAAACTACCTTAATACTTGAAACTCCCTTGAAAATTTATCAATTTCAACCACACATTAAAATAATGAAACTCCCAAAATCTGGAAAAACCAATTTATTGTTGTACTTAACAAAACACAACAGAAATCTGACAAACATTCAACAACAAGCTATACAAAAAATAAATTTGCAAAACCAAAATTGCAAAGTTGATAAAGCGAGTGAACCCACTTCCTAAACTTGGCAACATTGAAAAAATAAAAATAACAAAAAATTAAAAAACCACAACTTATGTACAAACACAAAAACAAGAAAACAAAATCCAAAAGACTATTTACAAAAATATACATTATGTACAAGACACTACAAAATTTCTACCATCATTTCCCTGGATCCCAAACACAATTGGCATACTGTAAGAGACATATATTGTTGTATGCATGCCAAATATTATATAACTCTAACCAAAAGAAAATTGGGCCAAACAATATAACCAATTTCATTTTGCCTTTCTCATCCCACTGATTCGATTCAAAATTATAAGCAGTTCCATGTTTAAGATTTGATTTATTAAACTTAAAAGTGAAAACATGAATTTTTATTATCCTTTGCATATTCAAAAAGGTTTAAATTTTACAATTTGATTCATTATTTAGAACTATGCTCCCTTTTCAAATAGAAGATCTTGCAAATAAGAACATATTTCTAAAAATTTCAAATTCAATTCAGTTTCAAAGTTTTTAAAGCAATCACAATCATTTAAGAATTGACAAGCATCTAGGAAATTTGGTATAAGAAGATCATTAAAAATTTATGCCCTAGATTCACTAGTTGATTGCTCATGAATTTGATTAAGCATTTCAGACATGTTTTCCTTCATTTCATTTATAGTAAAAATTTTAGAATTTGTCTCCATCTTCTTGTTAACAACATTTGACATTTCATAATTGATAGCATTAGCATCCAAAAACTTATCATGCAGCCCATTAACTGAAAATTTCATAACCAATGAGAAATGTGAATATTTTACCTTGTCATATATACCTTGTCATATATACTCAACACATCATTATTAGCATTTACCAATATTTTATGAGCATTTGTCAATTTTTCCTTTTCTTCATAGTATTCATCATGGTCACCTTGTAGTTCTTTGTCTTCATCAAATACCTATTTATTAAAGACACCAAAATTAGGCACCCAATTAAACGTATACCCATCCTTTTCAAACCACAAATTTGACTGATCACAAAATGTGTTAAATAACAAATTTTCTTTATCAACCACCTAACTTACTTCAAATAGATTAACATTTTCCTTTAGGTCATCACCAACATTAAATCCAAACCATTCATGTGAATTTATACTCAAATTTTTATTAGTCACGGGTAAAAGAGATGACCCTACCTCTTATTTATTATTAATGAAATAGTCATAAGAAACATTTACCATTTCTTCATTTTCAATTTCAACAAGGTGTTCAATAAATTCATCTTCAAAATGATTCAACTTTTAGAACCTTCTCTATTTCTGCAATTGGCATGTTATTTTATGATTATGTAAGAATTGTGAAATCTTCATTTGAAATAGAAGTTTTAGCATTCTGCATATCAAGTGAAACAAAAATTTCATCAGTCGAAGAGTGAGAAAAAAAATATTCACCATACATACCCAAACCATTATAAAAATTATCTTCTATAGTTAAAGGGTGAGATTCAACCATATCTTTTGTGCAAAATTCGGATAAGTCTATAATTTCCTTTTCAAAATCACCTTTATCAATCACTTGAGATGAATACCTACTAATTTATTTCTATATGAGCATTGTAGAATCCTTAAGTGGCACAAGGCTTTCAATTTACTGTACATCATCTGAGATAAGAACTTCTTTGGAAATTATGAATAAAGTGAATATTTTTTCTTTATGATCTAAAATAACAAAATCATTATATTTCTGAAGCACTTGGTGACATTCCATATTTTCTTTCATACCATATTTGGATTCATTTTTTGATTCACCTTCTTCAATAAAAAAATCATCTTCAATTTCAAACAATTCATCTTTCTCAAGCAATAATATTTTTAGGATCAGTCATTTGAACCATCATTGTCGAGGTATTATTTTTTTTGTAATCCGTTGCAATATTCATTGAAATCACATCTATGATTATTAAATTCTTTAAATTTACCTTTTTGAACATCACACTCATTATCCTTCTGAAAAATGATGAAAATCTATCATTTCTTCTATATATTATTCAGATTCATTTTCAAATTCATTTTCTTTAATTTCAAAAAATTCCTCTTTCTCAAATTCATATTTTGGTAATACAAGGGTTTCTTCAGTGGGATCAATTTCTGTATTTTTTTTATAAGATCATCCCAATCCTCTTTTGTGAATAATGGCTCTAAGTTAGTTTCTACATTTTGATCAACTTGATCATAACAATGTTCATTGATGGGTATTGACTCTGATACCTACACCTCATTCTCAAAATATAAGGTAGTTGTGACATCTAAACTATCAATCTCAACCTAATTCATTTGTGATATTTGATTATGAGTTTTAGGTCTAAGTCTGTATAGTTATTCCATATTAACACCTTGAGATATCAATTGTTGTTCAAATGTTACTACCTCATTGTAAGCTCTAGACAATGATGTAATTTTAATACATTTTCCCAAAAACATAGAAGTAATGTGATCTAAGGCTCCCATGTATATTTGAGTAGCTCTTTCTTCTTAAATGATATAATGTATCCCCACCTTAGTATACAACTTATGGAATTTATCATTAAATGATCTCATGGGTTCATTAATTTTTTTGCATATGGAGACAAATTGATTTAACATCATAACTGGGTCATCCAACTTTCCAAAATATTTGAGAAATGTTTTTTCTAGTTTAGCCCAAGAAGTAGCAGACCTTATGGATAATTGTATGTACCACTTAAGCACAACCTCATCCAATGGGTATTAAAATAATATGCAAGGAACATCTTCCTACATAAGCTGCAAATGACTTAACACACTCTTGTATCTCTGAATATGTTCCTTGGATTGATCTACATCATGCCTAAATATGGGTAAGAAAAATTCTACACCTTCAAGAATTTGATGAATAGGCATGTTTAAATTGCTATAATAATAATGTATCCAAGATGCCATTATTTTCTTTATTGAAGTAAGAGATGCCATTAGTGAACTTTAAAGAACACAAATTTAATGCCAATGTTATTAGTCAAAGAAATATATCTTGCAACTAAGCATGAAATTTCTAATCAATTGATAAAAGATATGCTTCAATTAAACCTTGACATTAAATAATAAATTTGCATTTTTTTTTTTAAATTGATATTCGAATGATTTCAAATGAAAATCAAATATTTACCTTTCAGGCCTTCCTAGTGCCAATTTTTTGAGGCGTGATTTTGTTTAGTTACAAAAACCACTCAACAATTAGGATTCAAAATCCTCTCTTGCAGGGGGTGAATTTTCTTGTATCAAAATGAACTTTGACTTGAAGACAGGTCAGGAAAATGAAGGGCGGATGAACTAGGGTTTCTGGACCTAAGGAAAAACTAGGGCATCAGTTGGGTTGCCGAAGAGATTTCTGGTTACTGTGGATTTGAAGACAAGATTGCTGCCCCAGGAGGGTCCAATGGGGACACCTCCGGATCCTCTTCTAGAGAGACATAGTTCTTTTGCAGATTTGTTAAAGGATAAATCTCCATCAAATATTGAAGAAGCACAAAAAATTGCATTAAAAATGCTCTTTACGACTATTGGAAATAGATCAACATCTCAACGAGTTAATGGATGCTTGCCACAGTCAGAATCAAGGCCAAAGATTGTCATTGAGCAAAGGATGGTTGAAGAAACAATTTTATATAGAGCCAATCATGATTTGATCTGTAAATTCATGGGTATTCGACCTACCCTGAATTTTTTGCATTCCTGGGTCCAGCAAAACTGGGAGCCTCTTGGTGAGTATTCTTTATGGTTTATTAGCAATGGATATTTTATTGTTAGTTTTTCTTCACTGGCCGATAGAAATAGGGCTTTTGAATCAGAAAAGAGGAATCATGGTCCGACAGGATTATTTGTTCAACCCTGGAGAGTGGGATTTGATCCTCGAATTGAACCCATTGCTGTCCCGGTTTGGATCCATTTGTATGCACTTCCAATGGAGTTTTGGAGCGAGCAGGTATTGGAAATTATCGGTAATTCCCTTGGAAGACATTTGGGTGTATCCAAAGACACAATAGAAGGAAACACAACTGTTTATGCAAGATTATGTGTGGAAATGGATCTTAGCCAGCCTCTACCGGTAGAGGTGGAACTTGAACTTGCAGGACTATCTTGGATTCAACAACTGGATTATGAGGCTTTGCCCTTCAGATGCGGAGTTTGCCACAAATATGGGCATTTGGCCCGATCTTGCCCAAATAATATGAACACAAAAATGGAGGCTCCTCTAGGAATGTCCAATATTCCTAAGGAGGGTAAGTCAACAATAAACAAAGAACCAACCAATATTTCTCAGGGTAAAGAAGCACAGAGAGATGGTTTTGAACAGCCCAAAAGAAGGAGAAGGCAAAAGAAAAAATATGGTAAAGAGCAAACCCAACTCAAGCCCTCCAATAGGTATGAGATATTTAAGACACTAATGGACCAAGAAGATCAATTCATGGAAGGAGTGGATGGGAATAATGAAGATAATAACATCCATGTTCAAGCTCCTCTTTCATCTCCCCCGTCATAGAGCAGGTAATTGAGTACAGTGAGTTACCGCGATAGAGAGTGCAGGGGCATTGATAGTGCATAACCAAGAGCAGCCAATAATTAAGGATGTCAGCATGGGAATAGCAGAAAAGAACAGAGAAAGGCCAACTTTAGGGATAACTCAGGTGGAAAAGAGAGCAAAAAATAGCAACTCTCAAGGAGTGGGTAGAAAATCAAATAAGGAATTGATAGCAGTTCAAGGAGACAAACTGATCACTGGAGGATCGGTGAGGCCAATAGATTCTTACTGCTCTCAAGGTAACCAATGATTATACAATCATGGAATGTTAGGGGTTTAAACAGTAGAACCCATCAATCTGCTGTTCGAAGACTCTTAGAAAAATGTAAAACATATTTTTTGCTTATCCAGGAGACAAAAATGTTGTTAGATCTTATGTGCAAAATAGTTAACAGAATTTGGAGGGGTGTTGGTCATATGGAAGTGGCTGCCCAAGGTGCCTCAAGGGGGATAGTTACTCTTTGGAACTCTCTTGAATGGACTGCAATAGAACATATAGCTTGGAGGGGTGTTCTCACATCACATTTTAGAAATAATGTCACAGTTGAACATGTTTTAATCACAAATTTTTATGGGGCTCAAAACCTAGATGGTCAGATGCATCAATGGAAAGTTGTGCATAACATGAGAGTCTCAAGGGAAGTTTTAGACTGGATTATTGTTGGGGACTTTAATGCTAAATTATCCTCTAGAGATCAGGAAGGGGGAACCCCAATTTTGGACCCAGGGGATCGACTTATGATTGCCCAAGTCCAGGCATTACATTTGGTGGATATTAAATGCCCTGGAACCAACTATACTTGGACTAATAAGAGGAGGGAGCCACATAGCAGGAAGGTGAAGTTAGACCATTTTTTGGTTTCAGAGGAGGCATTTGTAAAATGGAATATAAAATTTCAGATTTTGGAGGGTCCAGTTTCAGATCATTTCCCCATTTTGTTGGAAGGAGGGATCAAGACAGTGCAGCATCACAAACCATTTAAATTTGAAAACTTTTGGTTACAAAAAGAGGAACTTCGAGAGAAAATTCCACAGTGGTGGGAAGAAGGTCACCCAACATATGGGACAACAATGTTTAGATTCCACAAACAACTTCATTATGTCAAAGATCAACTGAAACAATGGAGGCGAGCTAACAAGACAGACTTCCAGGTCCAAAGAGCTCCATTGGTGGCCAGATGGGATGAGGTTCAAAAACACTTTAGGGAAGGAACAATTAGAGAGCAGCTCAAAGAAGAGGATGATGCATTGCGTAAAGCGGTTGAGGACATTGACAACCAAGAGGAGACCTACTGGAAACAGAGAGCAAGAACCACTTGGTTATTAGAAGGTGATAAAAATACCAAATTTTTCCATCGGACTGCCTGTGCTAGGAGGCAGATGAACAACATGGAAGCTCTTCAAGATGAGAACGGACACTCCTTTGATACACTTCCAGGTATACATTTCCATTCAATGGATTATTTTTCTAAACTATTTAAGGAAAGTATGGTGCAAGATGAAGAGGCTCAAAGAGACGTTATTGCTGTCATACCCTCTGTTATCTCTGAAGAAGAAAATCAGACCCTACTTAAACCCATTGATAGAGAGGAACTGAAGAATGTAGTCTTTGGAATGAGCACCGGAAAAACTCCAGGTCCAGATGGCTTTCCAATTGAGTTTTTTTAGGCCTTTTGGGATAACTTGGAGGAGGATGTAATGGTTGTTATAGAGGAGTCCAAAGGTAGTAAAAGAATGCTTAAAGCATTAAATCATACTTTCATTACCTTAATTCCAAAAGGGGAGGAGGGGGTACACATTTCAGATTATAGACCTATTGCCTTATGCAATGTCATATATAAAATAATCACAAAGGTAATGGTTGAGCGGCTAAAACCTCTTCTACATAACATTATCTCCTCGGAGCAAGGGGGTTTTGTAGAGGGTAGGCAGATCTTGGATGGTGTGGTTCTAGCCCAGGAGGCAATCCATTCAATGCAAACATCTGGTAATAGAGGAATGTTCATAAAATTAGATATGTCAAAGGCTTATGATAGGGTGGAGTGGAGCTTCCTGTCAAAGATGATGGCAGCCTTTGGTTTCTCTCAAGATTGGATAGAATGGGTCATGAGTTGTGTTTCTACTCCGACATACTCAGTGTTAATCAAGGGTCTTCCCTCGCAACCGTTTGGAGCTTCTCGAGGCCTTCGTCAAGGAGATCCTTGCTCTCCCTATATTTTTCTCATTTTGGCTGAAGGATTGGGTAGACTTATCTTGAGGAGAAGACAACAAGTTTTGCTAACGGTATCAAGGTGGGTGAGGAAGTTTTGACTCACCTACGAGTTTGTGGATGACACTTGGATTGGTGGGAGTGGCTAGGTTCAGGGAAGCAAGAATTATTAGAGATACACTTAATGTCTACCTTAGGGCTACAAACCAAGTCATCAATGATAAAAAATCCAAAGTGGTCTTTTTCAATCTTGATCAAAGGCTTCGGGACAAAGTTTTAGAGATCTTGGGATTCACAAGGACTTATCTCCCAGTGGTATACTTGGGGGTCCCTTTGCATTTTAAAAAACTAAAAATAGATATCTGGAGGAATATTTTGGATTGTATCAAGGATAGAATTAATCATTGGTCTCACAAATGGTTAACCTATGGGGGTAGATTAACTCTTTTACAGTCAGTCATTCAGGCCATGCCAATTTATAAATTTTCTATCCTTGCTGCCCCACATACTATATGGAAAGAGTTGGACAAGATGGCTAGAAAATTTTTATGGGAAGGAGTAAAAGGAGAGAGGAAATGGGCCTTAGTAGGTTGGGACAAAGTAAGCCAGCCCAAGGTAAAAGGAGGTTTGGGACTGAGAAGATCAAAGTTAAATAATAAAGCTTTGGTTGGAAAGCTTTATTGGAGGTGGATTTCCCAACCAACTTCTTTATTCAGTAGAATCTTAACTAGTAAATATTTGGGACAAGTGAACCCAAATGAGGTGGGTCATTTCCCTTTGGATGGTAATGGATCCTTAGTGTGGCAGGCTCTCAAGTTAGGATCTCAGGTAGTAAAAGATAGATTATTTTGGAAAGTGGGGAGAGGGGAGAAGGCACGATTTTGGACAGATTCATGGGATCAATACCCACCTATCATTGTTGAATTTCTTGAATTGCAACCAATAAAAATAGCCATAGAAACCAAGGGATGGGTCCAAATTGAAAGTTATTTCAACACTAGTCAGTTGGGGATTATAAGTTTAAGCAGTTTAAGAAGTTGGATGAGTGGCCAATTTCAATCCCTCCGGATTTGACACCCATCATGACTAAAATCTTGGCAAAAATATTTCTCACAGGTAGAGACGAGGAGGATGAATTAGCTTGGGGCTATGGGAGCCTTGGTGTCTACACAGTGAAGGACGGATATGCTAATACTTATTAGGTGGAGGATTGGAGAAAGATTTGGCGAGTCCAAGGGTTGGCCGAAAGTAAACTTTTTTGCCTGGCAGTTCATGCATAATGGAATTCTTACTTTTGATAAACTCAGATGTAAGGGAATCATCGGTCCATCTCAATGTGTTTTATGCTACAAGAGCGAGGAAACAACTGATCACTTGATGTTTGAGTGCCCATTCACGCGCCAGATTTGGGAGAGATGGTTTTTATATTATAAAATTCAAGTTAATGGTGATTTGAATCGGATTAATATTTGGGAAAGATGGAAGAGGGGTAGATTTAAATCTAAAGCTCTTTGTATTGGTTGGGAGCTTGGATTAAACTTTATCTGGTGGCAAGTGTGGTTGGAGAGAAATGCTAGAATTTTTAGAGAAACTTTTTCTTCTTTAGATGGAGTTTGGCAGGTCATTTGGAGCAAAGTCACAGAAACTGTGGCAGTCTATGCTAAAGAGGAAACTCAGGTTGTTAATGGGGCAATGGAAAAGGAAGTTGAAGTGCAAGAGGGATAGGACAGAGCTAGTTGGAAACCACCCCTAGAAGGTTGGATTAAAATTAATACGGATGGAGCTGCAAAAGGCAATCCGGGTAGAGCTGGAATTGGAGTGGTTTTCCGGAATCATGTTGGAACAATGCTCTATTGGGAACTGCAAGGCTTGGGAAGAGCCACAAACAATGAAGTAGAAGCCTTAGCTATCAAATCTGCTTCTATTTGGGCAGTAAAACAAGGCCACAGGAGGATAATAATAGAATCAGATTCTCAAATAATGGTTGGAGCTCTAGATTGCATGAGGAACTTTGCTTTGAAAACATGGAGGCTGAGGATTCTTGTCACTCAAATTAAGGAATTATGGAGGGAATTAGATGATGTGATTCCATTTTATGTGAGTAGAGATCTAAATAAAGTGGCAGACTTCTTGGCTAAGATGGGTGCTGAGAAGGAGGTAGGGGTTCAATGGCACAGTGACATGGCTATTGAGGATGAACTGATTAGGCAGGGTGTTGAAAGGGCAGTAGACCAAGATAGCCTAAAGACAGTAGGAAGGTGTCATGATTTCGTGACATGTTGCAATGTCATGGCTAGTTGAGAAGAAGTGTCACGATATCGTGACATGTTGCAATGTCGCGACCAAAGGAGGAAAGGTGTCACGATATCATGACATGTTGCATTGTCACGGCCAAAGGAGGAAATGTGTCATGATATCACGACATGTTGCTTCGTCGCGGCCAAAGGAGAAAAAGTGTCACGATATCGCGACATGTTGCTTCGTCACGACCAAAGGAGAAAAAGTGTCACGATATCACGACATGTTGCATGGTCGCGGCCAAAGGAGAAAAGGTGTCGCGATATCGTGACATGTTGCATTGTCCCGGCCAAAGGAGAAAAGGTGTCACGATATCATGACATGTTGCATTTTCACGGCCAAAGGAGAAAAGGTGTCGTGATATCGCGACATGTTGCATTTTCGTGGCCAAAGGAGAAAAGGTGTCGCGATATCGCGACATGTTGCATTTTCATGGCCAAAGGAGAAAAGGTGTCGCGATATCGTGACATGTTGCATTTTCATGGCCAAAGGAGAAAAGGTGTCACGATTTCGTGACATGTTGCATCGTCACGGCCAAAGGAGAAAAGGTGTCACGATTTCGTGACATGTTGCATCGTCATGGCCAAAAGAGAAAAGGTGTCGTGATTTCATGACATGTTGCATCTTCGTGGCCAAAAGAGAAAGAGTGTCGCGATATCGTGACATGTTGCATCATCACGGCCAAAAGAGAAAGAGTGTCACGATATCGCGACATGTTGCATCATCATGGCCAAGAGAGAAAAAGTGTCATGATATCGCGACATGTTGCACCGTCGCGACTAAGAGAGAAAAAGTGTCATGATATCGCGACATGTTGCACTGTCATAGCCAAAGGAGAAAAAGTGTCACGATATCGCGACATGTTGCACCATCACGGCCAAAGGAGAAAAAGTGTCACGATATCGCGACATGTTGCATCGTCGCGGCCAATGGAGGAAAAGTGTCACGATATCGCGACATGTTGCATCATCGCGGCCAAAGAGAAAAAGTGTCACGATATCGCGACATGTTGCATCATCGCGACCAAAGGAGAAAAAGTGTCGCGATATCGCGACATGTTGCTTTGTCCCGGCCAAAGGAGGAAAAGTGTCGCGATATCGCGACATGTTGCATTTTCACGGCCAAAAGAGAAAAGTGTCGCGATATCGCGACATGTTGCATTTTCACGGCCAAAGGAGAAGAAGGAAAAAGTGTCACGACATCGCGACAAGTTGCATCAACAGACCAAACCGATCCCCCTGGAAAAATCTCACATTGTGCAAACATTGAAACTTGTTGGATCGTGCCTTAGGCCAATGGGGAAGGAGTCTCTCCACGCTTGAATCTCGGATTCACCGACTCCCCTGTTAGCTAGGTTTTGGTTTAAGAGATTTGGCTCCAATGCAAATCTTCTTTTACTATTGTAATCTTGTGTTCTCTCTGTCTATGGCTAGGAAAAGTCTCATCCCAACTTGTAACTGATCTTTGTTTTAATACAAGTTTTTTCAAAATTTTCAAAAAAAAAATCCTCTCTTGCAAAGAAAGTAAACTTCTCTAAGGTTCTCACTTAATATTTTTATGTGTCATGCATATGTGCATATATAAGTGTTTGAATAATCTCAATAGTTTGCAAGTACTATTAACAAGGGTCCTGGAAATCAGGTAATTAACTTGGAATTCATCATGAATTGAGTGTCTTTAAATCAAATTCTCTTTCTAAGAATCAATAAATTTGCCTTTTCTTGATTTTAAGTTTGACAACTTATGTAAATTTATTTTTAATCTTAGAAATAAAAATTAATTAAAATGTCTCAAATGATTCTATTATAAACTTTAATTTAGCATTTTAATTGATATTAAATTTTAAAACTTTAATAAAAACAAAGTTTATAAAATTTAATAAAGTAATTAAATGTAAACCTTAATTATAAAGTTTTGAACTTTATAATAATCAAAATTAAAGTTTATTTAACTATAGGAATTTATTCATCCAAATATGAAATTAAATTAAAATATTCATAGAATGAATAAATTATAACAAATAATTAAAACCCAAATTATAAGGTTTTGAACTTTAATAATTATGGAAATAGGATTTTAATGACAACCTTATTTATGAACTTTCTTTAATATTATGCCATGCAAATAAAGTTCAAAATATTTTCCTTTCGTAATATTTATCCATTAAAAATTTATTGAATTAAATATTTAAGGATAAAATATGATCTTCAAGAAGGTAACTTAATTTTTAACAATCCCATGAACTACAGAGCTCTGGAAGAGAAAACTAGGGCATCAGTTGGGTAGCCGAAGAGATTTCTAGTTACTGTGGATTTGAAGACAAGATTGTTGTCCCAGGAGGGCCCAATGGGGACACCTCCGGATCCTCTTCTAGAGAGACATAGTTCTTTTGCAGATTTGTTAAAGGATAAATCTCCATCAAAGATTGAAGAAGCACAAAAAATTGCATTAAAAATGCTCTTTACGATTGCTGGAAATAGATCAACATCTCAACGAGTTAATGGATGCTTGCCATAGTCAGAATCAAGGCCAAATATTGTCATTGAGCAAAGGATGGTTGAAGAAACAATTTTATATAGAGCCAATCATGATTTGATTTGTAAATTCATGGGTATTCGCCCTACCCTAAATTTTTTGCATTCCTAGGTCCGGAAAAACTGGGAGCCTCTTGGTGAGTATTCTTTATGGTTTATTAGCAATGGATATTTTATTGTTAGTTTTTCTTCACTTGCTGATAGAAATAGGGCTTTCGAATCAAAAAATAGGAATCATGGTCCGACAAGATTATTTGTTCAACCCTGGAGAGTGGGATTTGATCCTCGAATTGAACCCACTGTTGTCCCGGTTTGGATCCGTTTGTATGCACTTCCAATGGAGTTTTGGAGTGAGTAGGTATTGGAAATTATCAGTAATTCCCTTGGAAGACATTTGGGTGTTTCCAAAGACACAATAGAAGGAAACACAGTTGTTTATGCAATATTATGTGTGGAAATGGATCTTAGCCACCTTTACCGTAGAGGTGGAACTTGAACTTGTAGGACTATCTTGGATTCAACAATTGGATTATGAGGCATTGCCCTTCAGATGCAGAGTTTACCACAAATATGGGCATTTGGCCCGATCTTGCCCAAATAATATGAACATAAAAATGGAGGCTCCTCTAGGAATGTCAAATCTTACTAAGGAGGGTAATTCAAAAATCAACAAAGAACCAACCAATATTTCTCAGGGTAAAGAAGCACAGGGAGATGGTTTTGAACAACCCAAAATAAGGAGAAGGCAAAAGAAAAAATATGGTAAAGAGCAAACCCAACTCAAGCCCTCCAATAGGTATGAGATATTTAAGACACTAATGGACCAAGAAGAAGAAAAATTCATGGAAGGAGTGGATGGGAATAATGAAAATAATAACAGCCATGTTCAAGCTCCTCTTTCATCTCCCCCCATCATAGAGCAGGTAATTGAGTACAATGAGTTACCACAGTCAGAGAGTGCAGGGGTATTGATAGTGCATAACCAAGAGCAACCAATAATTAAGGATGTCAGCATGGGCATAGCAGAAAAGAACAGAGAAAGGCCAACTTTAGGGATAACTCAGGTGGAAAAGAGATAAAAAAATAGCAACTCTCAAGGAGTGGGTAGAAAATCAAATAAGGAATTGATAGCAGTTCAAGGAGACAAACTGATCATTGGAGGATCGGTGAGGCCAATAGATTTTTACTGATCTCAAGGTAACCAATGATTATACAATCATGGAATGTTAGGGTTTTAAATAGTAGAACCCATCAATCTGCTATTCGAAGACTCTTAGAAAAATGTAAAATAGATTTTTTGCTTATCCAGGAGACAAAAATGTTGTTGGATCTTATGTGTAAAACAATTAACAGAATTTGGAGGGGTGTTGGTCATATGGAAGTGGTTGCCCAAGGTGCCTCATGGGGGATAGTTACTCTTTGGAACTCTCTTGAATGGATTGCAATAGAACATATAGCTTGGAGGGGTGTTCTCACATCACATTTTAGAAATAATGTCACAGTTGAACATGTTTTAATCATAAATTTTTATGGGGCTCAAAACCTAGATGGTCAGATGCATCAATGGAAAGTTGTGCATAACATGAGAGTCTCAAGGGAAGATTTAGACTGGATTATTGTTGGGGATTTTAATGCTAAATTATCCTCTAGAGATCAGGAAGGGGGAACCCCAATTTTGGACCTAGGGGATCGACTTATGATTGCCCAAGTCCAGGCATTACACTTGGTGGATATTAAATGCCCTGGAACCAACTATACTTGGACTAATAAGAGGAGGGAGCCACATAGTAGGAAGGTGAAGTTAGACCATTTTTTGGTTTTAGAGGAGGCATTTGTAAAATGGAATATAAAATTTCAGATTTTGGAGGGTCCAGTTTCGGATCACTTTCCCATTTTGTTGGAAGGAGGGATCAAGATAGTGCAACATCACAAACCATTTAAATTTGAAAACTTTTGGTTACAAAAATATGAACTTCAAAAGAAAATTCCACAGTGGTGGGAAGAAGGTCGCCCAACATATGGGACAACAATGTTTAGATTCTACAAACAACTTCATTATGTCAAAGATCAATTGAAACAATGGAGGCGAGCTAACAAGACAGACTTCCAGGTCCAAAGAGCTCCATTGGTGGCCAGATGGGATGAGGTTCAAAAACACTTTAGGGAAGGAACAATTACAGATCAGCTCAAAGAAGAGGATGATGCATTGCATAAAGTGGTTGAGGACATTGACAACCAAGAGGAGACCTATTGGAAATAGAGAGCAAGAACCACTTGGTTATTAGAAGGTGATAAAAATACCAAATTTTTCCATCGAACTGCTTGTGCTAGGAGACAAATGAACAACATGGAAGCTCTTCAAGATGAGAACGAACACTCCTTTGATACAATTCTAGGTATGCATTTCCATTCAATGGATTATTTTTTCTAAACTATTTAAGGAAAGTATGGTGCAAGATGAAGAGGCTCAAAAAGAAGTTATTGATGTCATACCCTCTATTATCTCTGAAGAAGAAAATCAGACCCTACTTAAACCCATTGATAAAGAGGAACTGAAGAATGTAGTCTTTGGAATGAGCACCAAAAAAAACACCAGGTCCAGATGGCTTTCCAATTGAGTTTTTTAGGCCTTATGGGATAACTTGGAGGAGGATGTAATGGCTTTTATAGAGGATTCCAAAGGTAGTAAAATAATGCTTAAAGCATTAAATCATACTTTCATTACCTTAATTCCAAAATGGGAGGAGGGGGTACATATTTCAAATTATAGACCTATTGCCTTATACAATGTCATATATAAAATAATCACAAAGGTAATGGTTGAGTGGCTAAAACCTCTTCTACATAGCATTATCTCCTTAGAGCAATGGGGTTTTGTAGAGGGTAGGCAGATCTTGGATGGTGTGGTTCTAGCTCATGAGGCAATCCATTCAATGCAAACATATGGTAATAGAGGAATGTTCATAAAATTAGATATGTCAAAGGCTTATGATAGGGTGGAGTGGAGATTCTTGTCAAAGATGATGGCAGCCTTTGGTTTCTCTCAGGATTGGATAGAATGGGTCATGAGTTGTGTTTCTACTTTGACATACTCAGTGTTAATCAAGGGTCTTCCCTCACAATCGTTTGGAGCTACTCGAGGCCTTCATCAAGGAGATCCTTGCTCTCCCTATATTTTTTTCATATTGGTTGAAGGATTGGGTAGACTCATCTTGAGGAGAAGACAACAAGGTTTTCTAATAGGTATCAAGGTGGGTGAGGAAGTTTTGACTCACCTATAGTTTGTGGATGACACAAGATTGGTGGGAGTGGCCAACTTCAGGGAAGAAAGAATGATTAGAGATACACTTAATGTCTACCTTAGGAATACAAACCAAGTCATCAATGATAAAAAATCCAAAGTGGTATTTTTCAATCTTGATCAAAGGCTTCAGGATAGAATTTTAGAGATCTTGGGATTCACAAGGACTTATCTCCCAGTGGTATACTTGGGGGTCCCTTTGCATTTTAAAAAACTAAAAATAGATATCTAGAGGAATATTTTGGATTGTATCAAGGACAAAATTAATCATTGGTATCACAAATGGTTAAGCTATGGGGGTAGATTAACTTTTTTACAATTATTCATTCAGGCCATGCCAATTTATAAATTTTCTATCCTTGCTGCCCCACATACCATATGGAAAGAGTTGGACAAGATGGCTAGAAAATTTTTATGGGAAGGAGTAAAAGGAGAGAGGAAATGGGCCTTAGTAGGTTGGGATAAAGTAAGCCATCCCAAGGTAAAAGGAGGTTTGGGACTGAGAAGATCAAAGTTAAATAATAAAGCTTTGGCTAGAAAGCTTTACTAGAGGTGGATTTCCCAACCAACTTCTTTATTCAATAGAATCTTAACTAGTAAATATTTGGGACAGGTAAACCCAAATGATGTGGGTCGTTTCCCTTTGGATGGTAATGGATCCTTAGTGTGGAAGGCTCTCAAGTTAGGATCTCAAGTAGTAAAAGATGGATTATTTTGGAAAGTGGGGAGAGGGGAGAAGGTACGATTTTGGACAGATTCATGGGATCAATACCCACCTATCATTGTTGAATTTCTTGAACTACAACCAATAAAAACAACCATAGAAACCAAGGGATGGGTCCAAATTGAAATTTATTTCAACACTAGTTAGTGGGGGATTATAAGTTTAAGCAATTTAAGAAGTTGGATGAGTGGCAAATTTCAATCCCTCCGGATTTGACACCCATCATGACTAAAATCTTGGAAAAAATATTTCTCATAGGTAGAGATGAGGAGGATGAATTAGCTTGGGGCTATGGGAGCCTTGGTGTCTACAAAGTGAAGGATGGATATGATAAGATCCTTCCAGAGCCTCCTCCTCATACATATCAGGTTGAGGATTGGAGAAAGATTTGGCAGTCCAAGGGTTGGCTGAAAGTAACATTTTTTTCCTGGAAGTTCATGCATAATGGAATTCTTACTTTTGATAATCTCATATGTAGGGGAATCATTGGTCCATCTCAATGTGTTTTATGCTACAAGAGTGAGGAAAAAACTGATCACTTGATGTTTGAGTGCCCATTCACGCGCCAGATCTGGGAGAGATGGTTTTTATATTATAAAATTTAAGTTAATGTTATTTGAATTGGATTAATATTTGGGAAATATGGAAGAGGGGTAGATTTAAATCTAAAGCTCTTTTTATTGGTTGGGATCTTGGATTAAACTTCATTTGGTGGCAAGTGTGGTTGGAGAGAAATGCCAGAATTTTTAGAGAAACTTTTTCTTCTTTAGATGGAGTTTGGCAGGTCATTTGGAGAAAAGTCATAGAAACTATGGTAGTATATTCTAAAGAGGAAACTCAGGTTGTTATTGGGGCAATGGAGAAGGAAGTTGAAGTGCAAGAGGGATAGGACAGAGCTAGTTGGAAACCACCCCCAGAAGGTTGGATTAAAATTAATACTGATGGAGCTACAAAAGGCAATCCGAGTAGAGTTGGAATTGGAGTGGTTTGCCGGAATCATGTTGGAACAATGCTCTATTGGGAACTGCAAGGCTTGGGAAGAGCCACAAAAAATGAAGCAGAAGCCTTAGCTATCAAATATGCTTCTATTTGGGCAATAAAACAAGGTCACAGGAGGATAATCCTAGAATCAGATTCTCAAATAATGGTTGGAGCTCTAGATTGCATGAGGAACTTTGCTTTGAAAACATGGAGGTTGAGGATTCTTTTCACTCAAATTAAGGAATTATGGAGGGAATTAGATGATGTGATTCCAGTTTATGTGAGTAGAGATCTAAATAAAGTGGCAGACTTCCTTGCTAAGATGGGTACTGAGAAGGAGGTAGGGTTTCAGTGGCACAATGACATGGCTATTGAGGATGAGATGATTAGGCAGGTTGGTGAGAAAATCCAGTTCTTAGCTAATTTGGATAACCATTCCAGAAATATTGTTTAGGAGATTTATGCTTCAATGTAGATCTTATTTTATAGTTGTAGATAGGTGAACAGTAATTGTAGAAATATGGTTTAAGAGATTTGGCTCCAATGCAAATCTTATTTTACTGTTGTAAACATGTGTTCTCTTTGTCTAAGGTTGGGAAAAGTCTCATCCCAACTTGTAAATGATTTTTGTTTTAATACAAGTTTTTTCAAATTATTTTTCAAAAAAAAAAATTGATCTTCAAATATAAGGCTTGAACCTTTGGATAAATTGAAACCGTATTAGAATTAAATCCAACCTATTTAATAAACAAATATCAATTCTGAATTCTCAAATTTATGGAATTAAAGTTGGAATTAGAATATTCATTTATCTTCGGTAAATTTTTTTATTCAATTATAAATTAAATTTAATATTTGAATAATAAATTTATTTATAATCTAGTTATAATGTTTGATTTTATAACAATTAACTAGGTTAAATATGTGCATAATTGAATATAAAATAAATTACAAAAAGATTTTAAAGTAAATAAATATATTTTAATCTCAGACAAACCACTACAACATAAAAATATAGAGACCCTAAAACCAGATTTATGCCTGCCAAAATTTATATAGTAAAGCAATAAATTGGTGCAATCTTCAATGGAAATTAAATTTTTAAAACTATATCAAAATTTTTAATCAATAATCAAACACTGTATTGATGCTTATTTGAATCCATAAAATATTTAATATAATGATTAGATATTACAAGGAAATTCATTTGAGTCTTTTGAAATCCAAAACACTGTAGCTTCTTTCATTTTTAGCTTTTGCTCCTTTGAAATCCTTCTTCCTTATCTGCCTTGCAAAATGTCCGACCTCTTCCATGAATCTCAATGAATTATTTATAATTTGAAAATTTTAGTTATTCTGCTTCATCATAGTTTCACGGATGTATTATATAACTATCTTCTTCAACCCTTGCCCTTGTATTACCTGCATAATGAAATAATAATCATAATATTAAAAAAAAAAAACTAAACTGTACTCTATTTATTATTCATTCTCCCACAACTTTTATTTTTTCCAAAATTATTTCAAAGTTCCCATATTTTAATGAACATTTACATTCATCCAAATATGCCAAAATGGTGCTCAAAATTATTGAAATCATCCAAATATTTATCATGATTTATGAGATATGATATTTTAAAGTTTCCAAATTGCTAAATGAAACTGCTATTTTTTGGTGAAATTGACATTTGAAATCCTATAAGTTTGGTACCATTAGAAAGATAAAATCCATATATTTTTACTATGTTTTGAATGATATCAAATGGAGTTGTCTACCTCAAGATATGCCCATTTCAATTTTGCATTGATTTTAGGGTTAACCCTAAAATAAAAGTTAATTATTTAAATGAAATTTAATTATTCAAATGAAAATTAATCATTTAAATGAAAATTAATCATTTAAACCTTTGAAAATGATTTTAATAAAAATATTTGATTTGAAATTATGCAATTAATATGTAAATAATCAAAATATTTAGTTTGAAGCATTGCAACTACATTCAAACCTTCAAAATGCAAATATGTCAACAATTCCAAAGTGAAAGCAAATTTTCCAAGACCTTGATGTGAGCAAAATTGGATAAACAAAAATCCCTCGAAATCACATAATTTTAGGTGGGTCCCCAATTTTGGGTTTGTTGTGAAGGACATCACAACAGAACCTTATAGTGGATCGCTTTATGACCAAAGTGATTACATGAGTAGCAATACCCGTGAACAAAATATCCATCTTTTAATGAGTTGAAATTATTTTTAGTGAGACCATACTCCTTTCCATGAACCCTAAAATGCTTAACTTTGTGTCCAAACCGACTACATGAAAAACAATATCCTTTGAAGAAATCATGTTTTGAAACCTCTGGTCTCTTAGTCCTTTCTTTACCTTCTCTGTGATGATCCCTATTTCTTGTTTGTGCATTATTTCCTTTCTTAGTGAAGCTTCTATTCTTCAATTTATCCACATAAGCATTAGTTTCTTCTTCACTCTCTTGCTCTAAAAATTCCTCTTCTTTTGAGCTTGAGATTGACCCTTCTTCTTTTTTTCCTTGTCCTTCTTCAAAATCAAGTCCTATTTTGATAGATGAAGATCTTTGCACATTGATAATTTTATCCAAGGTTTTTGAACTTTTCCTAAACCTGTGTAGCTTGTCCTTAGAATCTCACTTCCATCATTAGAGAAACTACCTCATGTTCTAATATTTCACATTATAACTCTTTTATCTCTAACTTTTAAACCATGACCTCTTTAAATATCCTTCCCTTAGCTTTTGAGTTTGTTAGGTCTTGTAGAAGCTTTTATTTTTCTTCCTCATGTTCTTGAACTTGAACCTTTAGTATTGAATTATGCTTTCTAACTCTTTTCAACTCTCTGAGAGCAACAATACGTTCTTCTTCTAGATCAACTATGCCTTCTTCATTTGAATCCTTCTCTACTTCTTGGTCTTCAAGAGCATCTTTATACTTTTTGACTTTATCTTTAACAAGAGCATTTTTTTCCTCTTCTATTGCCAAAAATAGAATCTCTTCTTCTTCACTATCTGAGAGTATTCATCACTGTCACTTTAAGAATTTCTTGCCTTGTTAACATAGAAACTCTTCTTGTGCCTTAGAAAAAACTTACTGTCATGCTTGCCTTGACCATACCTATTTTTCTTTTCATGCCTGAATTTTCCTTCTTTCCTTTTCTTATAATTATATTTTTCTTCATTGCTAATGCTTCCTGCTTGTGGAAAATTATATGCATAGTGAACAAATTTACCACAATTAAAATATTTCATAGTCTTTATACCTTTGTTTTTTCTTGAGTCCTTATTTCTTCTCACATAGTTAGTTTCTTCATTACTGCTTGACTCACCACTTGATTCTGGTTTCTTATCTTTTGTCTTCTTTGAAACTTTGAAAGTTGTATCTTTCTTGGAATTGTAATCCTTTTCTATTCTCATCTCATAAGTTGTGATAATTCCATGTAACTCATCCATAGTCAAATTATCAATATATCTCATCTCTTCTATAGTTGAAACCTTTGCATCATACCTTATAGGGAGTGATCTTAATACTTTATGAGCAACACTGAAGTCTTCAATTTTGAATCCAAGTCCACGCATGGTATTAACAACCTCATCAACATGAATAAGGTATTTAGAAATATCTTCCTCATCTTCCATCTTCAAATATTCAAGCCTTTTCTTGTGGTTTTCTAGTTTTTCAAAATTGACCTTGTTATCTCCTTCACATGTTTGCTTCAATTTTTCCCACATCTCTTTTGCTGATTTACATTGCATAAATTTCACAAATTTTACTTCATGTAATCCACTTAAGATCCTATTCATAGCATTGACATTATTCACATGTAATTGCTTACCATCCTTATCTGTGGGAGGAGTAGTTGTAGGTGTGAACCCATCCTCAATAGATTTCCATGTATCATATCCTTATGCCATCAAGTAAGTCTTCATCCTTATACTCCAGAAAACATAATTTTTCCCATAAAACAATGGAGAACACAAGCTTATACTGAGAGGAAGGGGTGAACAGTATAAGATCAACTTTTACTTTTTTTTCCTAAAAAATATCATTGAATTTTATCAATTGCAATATCAATATAAGTAATCAAAGCAATGCATAAATCATCACACACATGAGAGACACAAATTTAGCGTGGTTCGTCCAATGTAGGTTACATCCATGGAGAAAATATTTCTTCTAAATTTTCTCAACAAATCTCTTGGGAATCAATTATCTATTACAATGTTTATGGATCTCTGTCCAAAGGAGATCTCAATCCCCAATACCCTAGTTTATGGATCTCTCTCCACAAGATAACTCTATCTCCTTAGCTCTAGTTTATGGATATCTCTCGATAACTCTATCCCATTTGATATGGTTTATAGATCTCTCTACATAGGATAAATTTATCCCCTTTGCTCTGTTTTGTGGATCTCTCTCCATAGGATAACTCTATCCCCTCTAATCTGGTTTGTGGATCTCTCTCCATAGGGTAACTCTATCCCCTCTACTCTGGTTTGTGGATCTCTCTCCACATAAGAACTTTATCCCCTTTGCTCTAGTTTGTGGATCTCTCTCCACAGGAGAACTCTATCCCATTTGCTCTGGTTTGTGGATATCTCTCCATAGGATAACTCTATCCCCTCTACTCTGGTTTGTGGATAATTCTCCATATGATAATTCTATTCCTTTGGCTCTGGTTTCTGGATATCTCTCCACAGGAGAACTCTATCCCCTTTGCTTTGGTCTACTCCAAAGTTTTCTCTCAACTCTATCTCAAATATACACCAAATCCTATCATAAGGCTAACACAAATCTTCTCTAACTCTGATAAAAAATATATGTCTCAATGCTACTTCAAGTCTTCTCACAAGACTTGCTCAAATCTACCTCAATGCTACTTCAGGTATTCTCACAAGACTTGCTCAAATATATTGTAATGTTACTTCAAGTCTTCTCACAAGATTTGCTCAAATATACCTCAATGCTACTTCAAGTCTTCTCATAGCACTTGCTCAAATATTCCCGAGTATTACTCATTTAACTTGTTCAAATATTTCCAAATATTGCATACAAACAAAGTTTATATCTCTTTCAAAAATACTTTCTTCAAACAGACATATTCTACTTAGAATTTGTTTAACCTCTGGAACATATAGATAATGATATGTACTATCAAACACCCAATCTATCCTTTACATTCACAAATATTGCATTCAACTAATCTGATCTTTACCTATTGCAAAATCCCTTTCAAATCCAATCAAACTAATGTATAGCTTGTTTCACAAAATCGGTCTATCTTTCTTGTAAGTTTACTCTCAAGGATAAAACACAATAATGCCCAAATTTCCTTCACAAGATTTATCTCAAACAATTCACAATTACCAATTCTCAAAATGTTTCACAATGATGTACAAACTTGATCTCAACCCTAGCACAAGTATTTCAGATTTCTTTCAACAATAAAGCTCAATTTGTTTCACAAACCCTAACATAAATATTTCAACCATACACACTAATCAACCCTTTTATCCCCACCTTATAATTCTGAAATATTATTCAAAAAAACACCTTAAAGAAAGAGTGATATAACCATACCTCTTTAATGAAGGAGTTCTCTCAAAAACTTGTCTCAATATATTGTATCTTTCTTATGACATTTTCAAGGGTTAGTTAGCATAACACTTTTCAAACCAACCATAAAATATTTACTCAAAATCTACTCATAAAATATTTAATATCTTCCTCTTTATTTCCACAAGACAAAGTTTTGACAATAATCAAACCCTCTCAATTTTCTTTTTTATCAAAAATACACACACCAATTTAAACCATAGTCATACCTTATCACTCCTACTTATAAGAGTCACTTGCAATTCTCAATATCACAATTCGATATCCTTAAGTGCATACCATACATTAATTTTACTTTCAAGAACCTAATTGCTCCTTTCTTTCTAAAAT
Organism: Wollemia nobilis; assembly: GCA_028583015.1. NCBI lineage: Eukaryota > Viridiplantae > Streptophyta > Pinopsida > Araucariales > Araucariaceae > Wollemia > Wollemia nobilis. Next base: position 3,383,153 of record JAQPPZ010000375.1, on the reverse strand, counting down.
TTATTTCTACTTTATAAAGTCACAACCAGAATTTCAAAATATTTAATTTTAAATCATTACCCTTATCTCTTCCTAGAAAAAGCAATATATACTTTTAAAAAACAAAAATTAAACCTTATGTATCCCTTGATCAAGTGCTAACATATCTCATCATTAAAAAAAAATTATGCCCTTAATGCTTCTACCACTGCCGCCACCGAGATTTGAACACAAAACCTCACAGAACCCATGCTCTAGTGTGATATAAAGTGCTAGCTAGGATGGCCCACCTACTGGAACCAAATATGCATAAAACTCTTTTATTTCTTCCTTTCCCCAAAATAAATTGTAAAAATACTACCGATGTGATTCAAACTCAAGACCTATCCACTGCCATACCTTATGTATTACCCGCTTGCCACCTGGGCTAATAGCCCTATTGGAACCAAGTTGTGTGCTATCTCCTATGATTCATTGTCCCTGCTTGAAACACATTCACTGAATTTCCTTCTCCCTCTTCCCTTGACAAATGGTATTGTCTCCTGCCTACTCTTTGCGCTCAATGAAATAGATTCGAATAATGCATGTATCTCTAACCTAGGAAAAATGATGTATTATCCTCCTTACATACGCATTCTATTTTTGTTATGACATCATATCAACCTTTTATTGCCACTTTTTTTAAATTCTAATTCTTGGTGCCTTTTGAAAATTTAAATTTATTTTATTTTTAATATAATATTTAACCTTAGTGTTAAATATTATTTATTATAGTATTCAACCTTGGTGTTAAATAATATTTTTTCTTGTAGTATTTTTCAAATTAATTTATTTTTGAGACCTCTGTCCAATGCACTTTCAATCCTCTTTTTAATAAGTCCTTTTGGCCTAAATATTATAATATTAAAATATTATAATATCATCTCTTTTAAGACTTATTCATTTTATTTATTTTGAACCATGGTCTTAAAGTTGGGCCTTCAATATTTTAACCAAACACTTAGAACTTTGTCCCAAACCTCTCTGGCTTATAATATTTAATGTACTTATTATAACCTTTTATTTTTATCAATTTCCTTGCATTGGAATGAACCTTGCCTTGCATCTTATAAACCTTATATTATTTTCCATACCAAACTATCTTTGGCATCAATGACAATCAATGTCATCAACCTTTGACATCAATCATTTGATATCAATGACAACACAATATACTCAAAATTTCCAATAGTGTTAGAATATATTACATCATTTGGATATGATAGATTACTTTAGGGGGAAGTTATCTAGATACTACATGCAATATAATAAACGTACAAGTGTTATTGTGCGAGTTGTAAATGTGCAAGGTGTCCCATTGTACAACTAGTTAGAATGTTGGCCAAGGAATCCATCTTCCTATATAAACTACTCCATAGCTCCATTCGAATTGTATCACTTTTCATTCATTCAATAGAATGTTTTATCATTATTGTCTCTGTCTCTTAATGGAATTTTTCTAAAGCTATCAACTCTTCACATACTTGACTATTTATCTCCATATGATAATTCCCATGACCTTTGTCTTATTATATTTCCATTTGTATACTAGAATCTTCACTTTCTTCTTACATGTACACTTGACTCTATGAAACTTGCACACATCTACATGACTCTTACACTTCTACATGCACTCCTAATATAATAAATGTGTGCACATCCTAATATTACATATTTGCACACTTACATACATGAAACCTGTGGACATTCTCTCAATCTACATTTACACTCTTATTTACATGTCACTTGTGCATTTCCTACACATTGCACTCTTACATGACACTTATGCATTTCCTACATATTGATACTTACATGAAAGAGAGAATATAAAACACTCATCTAAACTATGGAATAAACCCTAATATATTACATATTTATAATTGTACCATGAAGGTACCATGGGGTTACATTAGCATGTATCAAATAATGTAATATACCTCAACACCCCCCCATATTACATTATTTGGTTATTAAATACTTTAGTCCTAAATCTAGGTCTTCATTTTTGTCTTAAATATTCAAATGAATTTGCATTGTTCATGAACCTCTATTTGATATTCATTTTTACCTTCTTTGAGATCATCTCTAAGTTCTCCTTCATCTTGATTCTTTAGGTATTTAGTATTTGTATCTTATTTAACTAGTTCATGAAGTACTTGAGCTTATTATTTGACATTTGATATATATGATTCATTTTTTATTTCTATATAAAATAAATTTGGACCATATTTGATCCATTTTTATTTGCCCTATTTTCTAAACATTTTATCATAAAATGTTTTATTTTCAATTTGCCCTGCAGTTTAGAAATAGAACACTTTGTTCTATTGTTAGAAATTTCTTCAAAAAATAGTTTTTGAAAAATATTGTCTAATATGAATAATAGCATCCTTTCAAATATTCCACAATATTTTTCTTTATACCAACAAATTACTAGAGAATGAGATTTTCTTCCACTAAATTTACATGGATAAAGATTCTAACAACTAGTTTTTTTATGACCAATTCTATTACAATAACTACAAAAAAATGTAATGCCCTATCTTTGATTTATGCTTCCTTGTTAGTACTTATAGTTCTTCTATTTTCTTAAGAAAAAAACATAACAGTACTTATAGTTCTTCTATTTTCTTAAGAAAAAAACATAACCATTTATGCACAACTAAGGCCATTCTTCCTTTTTTTTTTTTTTAAATGATTAGCATGTTTTTACAGTCTATGCCATTTGAGAAGTTAGATATTTTGTGATAGAATTTGTTTTTGATAAGCTATCAACAAGATCTAAATTTGTGTTCTCAATTGTATTGCTAAGTGATTTTTTTATCTTCTTATTTTTATTAGGATCATCTATTAACTTTCAAGAATAGAATTTTTTTTGATTGATTGGAGGAGGGGTTATAAAAGGAACCCAAAAACTTAATAAAAAGTGAGGAATAAAATCATCAGGTCATGTAGAATGAATAAAAAAATAGCATATGAATATGCCAATTGGACAAAACACAAAGGCAAAAAAGGTCACTCAGAACTTTACAAAAAAATAGAAATTTGGCCCAAAAAGGTCAACCCAGAAATATGGAATAGACAGATTGACAAAAATCAATAGGTTGATCCTAGGAAGGAGAAGAGGGCAACCATCTCAATCAAAATTGGTGTTGCTGGCAATCTTTGCATCCTTGTTCTTCTAAAGGTCCCTAAGATGGTGGAGGAGTTTTTTACATAACCTTACCAACTTGGTGATAAAGCATCCAAGCAGTATTTGTTGCATTCATAGTGGTAGACATGGTCACAAAAATAGATCAATAGGGTATAAGATAGTCTTATAGAGGAATTTAATGGCAAGCACGTCCAAGGACTCAAATAATTTCATGTTGGGAAGACTATCCTCAATCGTCACCTTTGAGGGTGAATTTTTTATCTTCACTTGCTTAAGGTGAGGAGACTCCCTTGATGTAACGAGACTATCTTTCCACTTGTCCCCTATCACCTTGGTTTTTGTGGGCCGATGAATAGCAGAATATGATATGGTAACAAGTGATAGCCTAGAAGGTGGATTTTTTCCTTATTTGGAAGAAATAAGGGATTATTTTTCCAACTCATCATTATCATCAACAATGTTAATGTTAAGGGTTTCCTGGCATGATATATGGATAGAGGTCTGTTCGAACGATATTACTGTGATGTTAGATTTTTGGGCTTGTTTGTCAAGAGCATCATGGTAAAGGATTAAGTGGAGGCCTTGATGAATGGGATAGGATTTTTATTATACTATCAATAGAGATCTCAATGATCTGATAGAGATAATTAGGAACTTTAATGAGCTTCACATCTCATAAATGGTTTAGAAAGGTGAGGTGGAATTTATAGAGCGGTGAGTTGATCTTATCCAAAATGAAGTATTGCATTACTAGGATCATAACTTGATCCCATAGGCTAGGGAGGGATTTATGAACAATACCATCATTCTTCCAAATGAGCTTCTTACCCTTATCAAGAAATAATTTGGTCTCCTCAACCATCTAATGCCTATCCCACCAGATGATCCTACTATCATTCAAAAAATTTATAATTTTAGCAAACCATCGGATTCTCACCTTGAATTCTAAGCCACGAATAGAAACATGACCACGATTTTGAGATTTTACAAACTCAGTAGAGATCTGAGTGTCACTACCATTAAATTTCCTCATGAATGGGATAAAGTTATGGCTATTAAGGATATCCTCGATGATAGGGTCAAGTTGTAGGGATTCAAGTTCCAAGATAAACATTCTTGAGTAGAAAAGGGAGATATCTAGAATAAATTAACTATTGAATCTAAGGGAGGCTGTGGAATTTAATCAGTAATGGTGGCAATAAACCTTAAGGGCCTCTAAATAATATTATGTGATGATGGTTCTTTGATAAGAATGTGTGGAACACATTCCAAATCTTCTAGAATGAAATGCTTCATTAGTCATTGATGGAATTCGATGTTGGTGATCTTAAAAGCATGAGTCATGATTTGAAACAAAGTCATTGTGTGGTAAAGGTACACCCGAAGATAGGATAAATCAAAATTATCATCAGAAGAGTAGGAATTTTGGAACTAGTTTACTCTATCATGCATGGGTCTTATGGCATGGGAAAGGTATGCCCTAGGCAAATCATGATTGCCAACTGGGGAGTACTTCTCTTGGAAATGAGTATTCCTTGAATAATCAAACAAAGTGCTTTGGAAGTTATTAATTGCATAGAGTGAGAGGTGGTAGTTATTTTTATTATGGTGTGGATAGGTCTAGTTGTAGACACAAAAATAGCACCAATCCGATTACATGACAACAAGCACTGATTGCACTAACACACACAGCCCCCAAGGCAGCCCCTAGAGGTTAAACAGTGGTTCTAACCACTTACACAGTAGTTTTGCAAGTCAGGGATCAATTTAGCACCTTTTAGACACTTTATTTCTTATTCGTCCCACCCAAGGACGAGTGCAAATTTGTACTCGTCCTACCCAAGGACGAGTATGGATTTGTACTCGTTTCACCCAGGGACGATTACTAGCGCTCGCTTCTGGGTGGGACGAATGCCAGGTTTGACCAACAAAAAGTCAGACCTCAGCGCATGACAACTCAGAACTACCACTCAGCTTTTCATGCATGACATAGGAGTGCAAGTGAGTTTTTCTAAAACACACAAACACATGCACAGAGGCAGTTAAGAAGCCCTTGATCAAGAAGAAGTCTTCTCTTCACAAACAAAAGCATTCATGCAAAGAAACACTTTTGCATGTTAATTCAAAAAGATCCCTTGGGTCTATAAAAAGGGTGAGTTTTCTCACCCAAAAAGGATATACAGAGAAGGAGCATTTTGAGCGATGGAGTGCTGCTAGTTCACTTACTGGCGATTTGTGCTTTCATAATCGTGGTATTTCTTTTAGTTTCATGTTTATGCTTTTGTCAAGTTTTTCATTTCATTTATATTCATTTCAACCATCGTTAGATTCATCTTTTATTTTTCATACATAGGTGCTACTAACTTTCTTGTTTGTTTCTTTGAGTGCAGAGTTGCAGCATTAGAGGAGCGACGAGGAGTCTACCTTACCAACACAAGCGGCGGCAACATTTGGCCCACCCATTCCAAACATGGGCATGCGAAAGGAGGAAGACTAAGTCACAAATTGTAACAAAGACCAATTTAACGCTCCTAGCCCCTAAAAAGGGAGGAGACGTCTATGTAACCGAGGATAAGAAATTTGAATAAAGAGAGCTGTGATTTCCTTACATCTTTTCTTTCGTCTCCAATTTATCTCCTTTCCTTGTTTTTGTGCATAGGATTAAAGCGTTACAGTTCGTATTATATTGCATAGTTATAGTTTTCCTTTTGCTTCCGGAATCTCGTGCTTTCAATGGCGATCACGGTGAGACCTCTGTCCTCTTTTTTTTTTTTAGGTTAAATTACAGATCTAAAATTGCTTGTTTTTTTTTTTTTACAGGTACCTGTTTTTCAACAATCGGACTGTTATTCGTCTCTGCAAGTGACGATTACAGAATTGTTACTCGTCTCACCCCGGGACGAATAAACTATTCATTCCACCCTGTGACGATTACGGTTTTGTTATTTGCCTTACCCAGGGACGATTATAGATCTGTGCAAATTTTCAGAGCAAATCAAAAATTTCTGGTTAGGCAGAGAAGAGGTAGGGGTTGTTTTTTATAGCTTCTGTTAAATTTCTGTTTTTCTGTTTCTGGTTTTCAGTTTGAATGGCTTAGGGAAAGATTTCTTTTCGTTTGCTTGTTTCAATTTCGCAAAATTAAAACAAACCCCACACATCACGTTACATTTTAAACCAAGGCGTTGGTCGTAAGACCCCAACCCTTGAGCAAGACCAACGGTGGGTTCATCACCACCTTGGCTTAAGTTGCATCCATTCCCCGATTGTCAACTATTGTTAGGCATAACTCCTGACGAAAGCTGATTGAGTGTCGCTGGGGTGATTCCCATGCGCGCGAGGATAAGTCTTCTATGGTAGGTGCCATTAACAGGACAATCCCCCTTCCGTACCGCCTACGTACCACGTACCATCTGCTCTCACATACCTATAGTCTCCCTCTCGTAAGGGCGGGTATATAGAGAGGTTGGTATATCGGCCTGGTTGGTATATTGAAGGGGCGACCATTTTGGGAGTTATATGAGCCGTCATAATGCATTTAAACGTTCTTCAAAACCTACAAAAACAAAACAAAACAACAAAAACACACTAAACTCGATTTAGGGCACACTATTAATCTTTAAAAGAGATAAGCATTGCTTGTGTGTGTATGCTATTTTCTGTTTAGACAAAAAAAAATCATAAATAAAAAAAAATCATAAACAAAGATAAAAATCTACGCATTTTGTCACTCGCTCCAAAAGCTCCAAGGATTCTCGCAATCGCTTGGTCACCCCAAAATGCTCCAAAGGTGTCCATGAACCCTTTGGTCAACCCAAAAGCACCCTGAAGGTGCCCCTAAGTGATGCAGGAGCATCCAACAAAATATGGGAAATTTTATATTTTTCCCTAAATTTTAGTGCATCTTGTCGGGGCCATAACTTCTCAACCGTAGCTCCGATTGACTTGAAATTTTATAGGGAGTTATTTGGGAGAGTTTTAAACAAATACAACTCTTTTGAGTTGTATTTGTCCAAAAATCAGTTTTCGGGGCCAAATTCCATCATCTAGTGCCCCGAAATTAGGTTTTAAAATTGCGTGCCCAATTTTTTACACTTTTTGAGCTGTTTGGATGTCAATATCTCCTAATGTATTTAGAGTTAGGACTTGAAACTTCATTTTTATCTTGTCTATGGTAAGAGGGATGCACACACCGATTTTGGGCCCCATCTGACTCATTTTAATTTTTAGGGTTTTTAGAGAGATCGCCATGGTGCTCACCCGCAGTCAAGCCCACTCACGGGCAGACGCTATGGAGAATGTCCAAAGAAGCACGAGTCACCTCCATTACAATCCCCAGGATTTAGTCATACCACCTTGGCGACCTAACACACAAGGCAGTCCCCTCCACACCTTAACAAAAAGGGACTATAGGGGCACCTCTTCTAGGGGCACTCCTGTTCAGCATAGCACCCAGCACGCACCCTCCCATGAGAGGTACATCCATAGGAGAGTTCCCTTACATGCTCGCTATGAGTGGTCACCGCGCGATGAAGCGCTAGGTCAACATAGGGTTTGACGATAGGAACCACATGATTACACTATCCCTCCTTCACCCCCTCTAGTTGTCAGGACTACAAGGACAAATCCAGAGCACAAGGCTCCTCAAGCAGGGTGAGCCAATTCCACCCGTTCCTTTTTCACTTACAAAAAAGAGCATGAGGAAAACCCTTACCTTCCTCAATAACAATATACATCACAAGAGCAACATGCCTCCGTAATTACTAGCTATCAGGATTACCTACTGAGGCCAAAGCCTCGGGGGAATGCCGCTACCCCCAACAAAGGGAGGCAGCCTATAGAGCATGAGGAAAACCCTTACCTTCCTCAAGAACAATATACATCGCAGGAGCAACATGCCTCCACAATTGCTAGATATCAAGATTACCTACTAAGTCCAAAGCCTCGAGGGAATGCCGCTACCCCCAACAAAGGGAGGCGGCCTATAGAGATCTCAGATCACCATGACCAGGATAGATATCTAGGAGAGGCATCTAGGCCTTCTAGACATGAGATAGTAGGCCCAACTATCTTAGAATCTGCCAAGTATATTGCACGCCGGATGCAACTCACACTACTTGAGCTAGAACAACAACAGTTAGAGCAACAGTATCTTTTAAATCAAGAGTGCCTTCAGCGCCAGGAGGATGAGTTGTTACAACACACTATGCAGGTGAAGACTCCAACCCCTCACACACATAAGACAGAACATTATGAGAGACACAACTGGGTGCAAGATAGGTCTCTATGACCTTATCAAACATTGCCCTCGATGCCTCCTAGACTTGAGCGGGAGGCCAATCCTAAGACCAATGACGGGCGCCTTCTTCAGGCACCCACCCAGGTTCACGGGCCACCCCCAAAAATTCTTCAAGAAGCCTCTGAAGAACCTGAGCGAGAAGAATAGCGATATGAAATGCCATACCAAGGCATGGGGGGTGCTATCCTATCACCCTTCCATAGGCCTCAAGTTCCCCACAACCTTCAACGAGAACAAATCAAAGAGGAGGAGCTCAAATCCCCCGATACAAGCAATGCACTGCCAGAGCACTTAGCATCGGTAGAGACCAAGATTTTGGGGCCCCAAAAGCCCAACTCATGTGAAACTCCTCTCAAAGAGGATCAACCCCTGGTTGTAGAGCTACCTGATGATGAGGTCTTCCATATCTTAGAATCACCAGATTCTGATAAGCCTGACTCTCTCGCCAAATACGAGTCAGCATATGCAATAGCGCCATGGGACCCATTCGATTCCGACAGCATTAATTCACAGGTGGTCCCGATGGATGAGCATCACAAAATTCTCCTAACATTACTCCCTTTGGAGGCTCCCATCGAGCCCATGCCATTGCCAAAAAATCATGTCCCCCCGTAAAGCGCGAAACAACTCCATGAGGACCACATCAATCTGCTCGAACAAGAAGAGCTTAACATGTCGCAGACAGCTATCGAGGCCAATGAGGGCCTTTGGATCATTGACAATGATTACGAAGATGAAACTGAGATGGCTTATCTCAATCATGCACAACGGCACAATCACCTTGTCACCCATGACAAACTAATGGCCCAACTAGGCATAAGACTAGGGCATGAGTGGCGCATAGACCCAGCCCATTGGCATCACATGTTGATCCCACTCCTTTGGGAAGATCACGAGCACCTTCCACCCAGAGATATCATAGCACCATCAGTGTCGAAGGCAGACCTTGCCCTCCTATCCATGCATAAGGCCGATCCATTCGTGCCAATTCCTACAGAGCCAGATCCGGTGCACAAAGATCATCATGCTGGGGGTACCTGTATTCCCTGAAGAGCCAGTGGGTTACACCAAATGCTCCAAAGGTGTCCATAAACCATTTGGTCAAACCAAATGCTCCAAAGGTGTCCATAAACCCTTTGGTCATCCCAAAATCTCCAAGGATTATTGCAATCGCTTGGTCATCCCAAAAAGCTGCAAGGATTATCGCAATCTCTTGGTCATCCCCAAAAGCTCCAAGGATTATCATAATCGCTTGGTCATCCCAAAAAGCTCCAAGGATTATCGCAATCGCTTGGTCATCCCAAAAATCTCCAAGGATTATCGCAATCGCTTGGTCATCCCAAAAAGCTCCAAGGATTATCGCAATCGCTTGGTCATCCCAAAAAGCTCCAAGGATTATCACAATCACTTGGTCACCCTAAAAGCTCCAGGGATTTTCATAATCGCTTGGTCAAACCCTAAATGCCCCAAAGGTATCTATAAACCCTTTGGTCAAGACAAAAGCTCCAAGGATTACCACAATCGCTTGGTCAACCCAAAAGCTCCAAGAGTTACCATAACTGCTTGGTCAACATAAGTATTCAAAAATCAACAAAAACAACACAAAAATCAAAATCACAAAAACATTTGCATTTCAATTCCATGCATTCTCATAACACATCAAAATTACAAAAACAATTGCATTTCAATTCCATGCATACTCATAAAAAAAAAATCAAAATCACAAAAAAAATTGCATTTCAATTACATGCATTCTCATAAAAAAACAAAATCACAAAAACATTTGCATTTTCCATACATTCTCATAAAAACAAAACGAAATCACCAAAAAAATTCCATGCATTCTCATAAAAATCAAAATACAAAAATATAGGTTGCATTAAGCATTGCATCCATACATTGCATACTTCGATAGGTCATACAAGTCAAAAGCACCATAGGCTGTCATTACTTGGCAATTCGATCATTTCCACCTCAAATCCATTTTCATACACGCATACATCCAGCATAGCACCCTTTTATTTTAGCATCGTCAGTTGTCGCCTAATGTATATAGGGTTTTTGTCCTTCAGATGTCTTTAAATTTCTAGCCAAAAACTGTACACAGTTAAACAGATTTTACACAGGAAAGTTTTACTTGGACCACGCCTTGTTACGTAGAATCCCAACACAAATTAACACAAATATAAAAAATTCCTAAGTTGTGTGAACGAAAGATGAAACCTGCACCGTAATCCAGGTCACCATAAGCGAAACGGCTATCTTGCTTATCCCCCTGTGCGAATGACCCTAGAAATGCTGAGAGTTGGCAAAAGGACAAGCATCCTCCCTACCCAATTCCCCATGAATCCCAAGTTCTCAAAAATTGCAAAACATCAAAAATTTGCAAATTGTCAACACACTAAAATTTGACATCCTACAGTGCACACATCAAAAGGCACAAACAATAGTGATTCTCGTCACTCCATATTCAAATCCTTTGCTCAAAAAAAAAAAAAAAAAAAAGACGAGTACTATCATAAAAATAAACAGTGATTTTATCACTACAAGAGAGCAAGTATCCCAATACAATTGAAGAAAAGAAGGGAGTCGAACTTGAATCCCTGAAACTCTCAACATTTTTACAGGTCATGAGGTAAGCTTCAGTATCGGTTTGGTTGATAGCCTATCGGTCACTAGCGGTAAACCTCTCGCATGACGATATATCTGTCACATTAACTTATGTACAGATCAATGTTTGCATGTGGATGATCTAGCTTATGGTATCCTAGATAGCATCACAGATTAATCTGACTAAATACAATAAAGGAGTTAGTGGAGCTAATTAGGTGATCCTCAGTACAGGTTTTGTGGACAGCCTATCTGGCACTAGCGGTATCCTGATAAATACCACATAAACGAACTCAATTGCACACACAGGGATATGAAATAACTTGGTTAAATTCAAGTCAGATTTATACCTTGTTCTAAAGTCTTGTGAGATAAATGTACAGTCTTGGCTAGTTAGTTAAAATATCTGCATCTCAGAAAAGCTTAACTACATTTTAAAAACAACTATCACATTTTATTCTGTACATCACCATCAAAATATATGCAAAATACAAAAACAAAGTTTTCACATGCAAAGTCATTTCACAAAGTCATCCCATTAGTATAGCAATTCAGTCAAATCTTGTATAGTCTATGGTGCATCGACACATCATCAACACCTCATTTCATTCATTCCCTATCCATACATCATACAAATTAGAAACATCACATTCATAATCGCCTCTGCATACATCAAACACATACATAAAAACACGCCACAAAAAAAAAAAAAAAAAAACAAACAAACAAACAAACACAACAAAACAACCAAAATATAAAAAAAAACAAACAAACACAACAAAACAACCAAACTATAAAAATGACAAATGCCAACAAAACCACTAAAAATTGCCAGACAAAAGTGCTCTTGCACTTAACCTCCTGGCATAAGAAAACTGATGTCGGGGTCTACCTTGTCGCTATCCTACTCCCAAAGAAGGCTACCATAGCTGGACCGCTCCACGGGAAGATGGATTTTTGCCAATGTTAACCCCAAAGGGCATCCCAAAATGGGTTCACACCCACCAAAAACAAGTCAGAATGTTTGGAAACTGCTTTCACATTAAACGGAAAACATCTGAAGGCACCCTCACTTAAGTCATCTTGGGTCAAGCGACTCGTCGCTTTTCTCATGTCAGTCATTCCTTCATCGATTCATCGCTTGAGGGGGTAGTCACACTTAAGTCACCAATCAACAAACACACACCCAATCAAGGCAATGGCATGCATTCAAAGAATCATTGACAAAGACAATCACGCTCCTGCTTGGGGTAGCAAACAAGTAATTATCGCAAACTGATTAAACACTTGGCATTCTCGAAGCATGAACACAAGGTTCCCCCATGGAAAAAAGGTTATGCCCTTTGCCTATTCATGACTGATCAATGTCCAAGCTCAAGTCACACCTCACCAAAATAGGTTAATACTTGAAATCAAATTCCTTAGCTCGTTAGAAGCAAGGATTCAAGAATGCATGCCCTTTCCATGCTTGGGGCATCAAGAGTTGGTTAGGTTACTGAGAAACCCTAATCATTAGTGCTTTGGTTATCTATTTTTGCTCGGCGCTATGCCATGCATAGGGCTTCCCAAAAAGGGGCATCTGTAGACACCAAAATAGCACCAATCCGATTACGTGACAACAAGCACTGATTGCACTAACACACATAGCCCCCAAGGCAGCCCCCAGAGGTTAAACAGTGGTTCTAACCACTTACACAGCAGTTTTGCAAGTCAGGGATCAATTTAGCACCTTTTAGACACTTTATTTCTTATTTGTCCCACCCAGGGACGAGTGCGAATTTATACTCGTCCTACCCAAGGACGAGTATGGATTTGTACTCGTTTCACCCAGGGACGATTACTAGCACTCGCTTATGGGTGGGACGAATGCCAGGTTTGACCAGCAAAAAGTCAGACCTCAGCGCATGACAACTCAGAACTACCACTCAACTTTTCATGCATGACATAGGAGTGCAAGTGAGTTTTTCTAAAACACACAAACACATACACAGAGGCAGTTAAGAAGCCCTTGATCAAGAAGAAGTCTTCTCTTCACAAACAAAAGCATTCATGCAAAGAAACACTTTTGCATGTTAATTCAAAAAGATCCCTTGGGTCTATAAAAAGGGTGAGTTTTCTCACCCAAAAAGGATATACAGAGAAGGAGCATTTTGAGCGACTAAGTGCTGCTAGTTCACTTATCGGCGATTTGTGCTTTCATAATCGTGGTATTTCTTTTAGTTTCATGTTTATGCTTTTGTTAAGTTTTTCATTTCATTTAGATTCATTTCAACCATCGTTAGATTCATCTTTTATTTTTCATACATAGGTGCTACTGACTTTCTTGTTTGTTTCTTTGAGTGCAGAGTTGCAGCATTAGAGGAGCGGCGAGGAGTCTACCTTACCAACGCAAGCGGCGGCAACATTTGGCCCGCCCATTCCAAACGTGGGCATGCGGAAGGAGGAAGACTAAGTCACAAATTGTAACAAATACCAATTTAACGCTCCTAGCCCCTAAAAATGGAGGAGACGTCTATGTAACCGAGGATAAGAAATTTGAATAAAGAGGGCTGTGATTTCCTTACATCTTTTCTTTTGTCTCCAATTTATCTCCTTTCCTTGTTTTTGTGCATAGGATTAAAGCGTTACAGTTCGTCTTATATTGCATAGTTATAGTTTTCCTTTTGCTTTCGAAATCTCATGCTTTCACTAGTACAGTATTAGTTTAAACATAAATTCACAAGGGAGGGAAAAAAAGTGGTGGAAGGGTGGAGGAGGGCATGAAGGGTGATGGTTATGGTGATATTGATAGGGGTAACCAAGGTGGTAGGTTTAGAAAAGGTAGGGGAGTAGGGATGGGGGTGATGGGTGGTCATGATGGTAGGATCAAGAAATATAGAGGAGTGGGGATGGGGGTGATAGGTTCCAAGGATACCTGAAGGATCGAGAGTGGAGGTAACATATGGTAGGCCTAGGTAAGGGGTCAAGTATGATAGGTATAATACCATAATAGGCATGATGAATAGTGGTTAATAGAAGCCATAAGAGCAAAGAACAATGTATGGGGCTAAACATCAAAGGATGCAAAATCAAGTTTAATTTCTTTGGACCAATCATTAGAGGACACACCTATGAGTGGCTAGGGAAAGTCATCTCGTCAAACCTTGAGAGACTCTATGTGAAGGTCGAGATTGACCATTAAGTTAGCATCACAATTGCCTTCCCTGTAAATGTGTTGAATGATGATGTTATCATGGATGTAGACAATTTGTTTAGATTATTTAATGAGAGTAGCTAATCTCCAAGCCGATATCTTATCACTTTTAAGATACTCAATGATGTTTAGCGAGTCACCTTAGATGATGAGTTTGCATGGAAGGTTAGAGAGGCTCCTGTACAAAGCTCTAGCTTTGATGACATGATTATTTTGGACTCCCAAGTTCTAAGAAAAGGTAAGGATAACACTTTTGATATGATATCTTACAACTCTACCATCCCTGTATTTTATAGGATTCCCTTTTATAGAACAAGTTCTGTGTGGACTTATTGAGTAGATTGGACAGGTTCTGAGTGGACCTATTGAGCAGATTTGAATAAGTTCTATGTGGACTTATTGAGTATATTGGACATGTTTCGAGTGGACCTATTAAGTAGATTTGAATAAGTTTTGTGTGGACTTATTGAACAGATTTGAGCAAGTTCTGAGTGGAGTTGTTGAGCAGATTTGAGCGAGTTTTATGTGGACATGTTGAGAAAATTTAAGCAATTTCTATGTGGACTTGTTGACTATATTTGAGCAAGTTCTATGTAGAATTGTTGAGAATATTTGAGAAAGTTCTGCGTGGAAATTTTGAGCAGATTTGAGTAGGTTTTGATTGGACCTATTGAGCATATTTGAGCAAGTTCTGAGTGGATTTTTTGAGCAAATTTGTGCTAGATTGAATAGACTGTATTTAGTGTAGATTTTAGATAGATAGAGATTTGGATATGACAAAGTAGAGAGGACAATAGTCTCCAATGGATAGAGATACATCAACCAGGGTAGTGAGAACAAGTCTTATGAGTGGAGACAAGAGTCTTCAATGGAGAGAGATCCACAAGCCAATGTAGTGGAGGCAGTAGTCTTCTAGAGGATCACCAGCCAGAGAAGAGGAGAAGGAGTTTTCCAGTGGATACAGATCCATAAACTTTATTTAGGGTATTGGTGTCTCCTTTGGATAGAGTTCCATAAGCATTGTAATTGGTAAGGATTCCCAAGAGATTGATTGAGAAAATTTAAGTGAAATATTTTCTTTGTGGAGTAGCCCAAATTGTGTGAACCACGTACATTATGGTGTCTCTATTATGTGTGATGATTTATGCATTGCTTTAATTATTGCTATTGATATTTCTATCTACACATTGCTTAATATTTATTTGGAAATAAAAGTAAAAAGTGGTCTTATACTGTTCCCCTCATCTTAGTATAATCTTGTGTTCTTCAAAAAAATCTTCCATTGATATGGATAGTAACTAAAATAAGGGAAGATCAAATGAAAAGAGAAGTTTAATATGACATCACCAATATCATCTAATCCACTAGCCTCAGTGATTTATCCAGGGATGATGAAAAGATATCCAAACCCCCCTTGTTGCAAGGCTAGGGGTAAAAATCCTCTATAAAAAACCATAAATGAAGATCCACTCATAGAACATGAGAGGCCTAAATGGTTTGAATAAGAAAAGACTAATTTCAACCATGAGGAAAGAGCACAAACCCACCATTTTTGTTCTTTAGGAGACCAAAATTAAAGGAATCAATATCAATAAAATTGCCAAATGTATCTAGAAAGACAACGACTTTTTTACAAAACCAACCCAAGGAACCTCAAGATGACTTCTTTGCCTATGGGACCTAACCAAAGTTGAAAGAAGACTTATATCCTCCTCTTATAGGATCACAAATGTCTTTTTTTTTCGCAAATATAGTAAAGTTACTTGAATCCTTTCTAATATCTATGCCCCTAACAACCCTTAGGGGAGGCACACCTTATGGAACACCCTCACTTAGATGAGAGCTATGTTCATGAGTGAGCCTTGGATGCTAGCTAGAGACTTCCACTCCCCTCTCTATTCTTCTGATAAAAAGGGCGTGTCAGCCATAATACAAAATGCTTAAAATATTTTAAAGATTTTGTGGACAACAATGAGCTCATGGATGCTAAACTCAAGGAAAACAAATTCACTTGAAGCAATAGAATAATTGGTAACCAAATTATCCATTTAAGACTTGAAAATTTTCTCCTATCCAAGGAATTAATTCATCTATTTGGGGATGCTATCCTTCATTACCTTTCCAAGATTGGATCAGATCATAATTTCTTGATGTTCGAAGGTCTACGATCTGCATCTATCTACAAAACACCATTAAATTTGAAGCCTTGTGGATCAAACACCCTGACCTTAGAAACCTGATTTTTGAATGCACAACCAATGGCTTCAACAACAATGCTTATAAAACAAGGTTTTAAACACGACACTTAATTATAGAAAACCTTGAAGCATTAACTCAAACACTTTTGAAAAGGAAATCCTAATCAAATCCTTTTAACTCTAAACTTTATTTTCTAGAAAGCCAATCAATCAACTCAACCAAGAAAGAATTTTCCCATACCTTTTTTCTTGACAATGAATTGATCTCACAAATATGTCACACTCACACTCACTTCTTTGCCAATCTCAATAAGGGTTAGAAGATAATAATTTCCTTAAAAACATGATACAAAATGATATCAATAATTACACCTTATCACTCCAAATTAAAATAATATTCAACACCTTCATAATAATCTTCTTTAACACAAAAATACCTTATTAAAATTAAAATAATACTCAAAAGTCTTAATCCTCCAATATGCCAATATAGTAATTTAAGACTTTATTAAAAATTAAAACCAAAAACCTCCTTATTACTCCAAGTGATAATTTTCAACTACCACCACCATCCAATAAGCAAACTTTCTAAACAATTCCACTAACAACCCTTATACCTCCCAACTTAGGCCAATATTAAAAATTTAATGCAAAATATTTACCTTACCTTCAGAGGGATTCGAACCTTCATCAATGCCTGTGATGAACACCTTAGTTGTGGCTTCAACTTCCACACAAGCTATGCGTTCGTTTGAGTCTAACGAAGCACCACGTACCTCAAGTTGTGCCTCCCTTATTTTCCTTTGTAAAAATGTGCGCCTTTGGCGCCTTCAACCAACATGACTGCCAAGCACACTATCGCATTTTGAACACTAGCTATCTTGCCAAAAATGCTTTTCCACTTGCCACTAGGCCAAGCTACCTAGTTGGCATTCGAACGATCTATGCTTTCTATTTTGAAATTTTCACCACACACAAAATTCACAAAATTCTCACGAGCTCTTCTTTCACTTCACATCCAAATAATAATCAATTGATCAAGGATAAAGTTTAATGCCCTTTGAGCATAGGCATACATATTAATTTCCTCCATTCTTGTAAAATGTTGGCACTTCGAATGCTTTCACCACCATGTAACGTCGGCAAAGGTTAAGACCTTGATAAAGGCACTTTGATTATTTTTAACCCCAAACCCATGTTTGGGTATTGTAAATTATTATACTGAATATTATAAATATTTTACTTTGGGCTTTTAACCTTATCACTTAATATTATAATAACAAATATTATAATATTATATCCTTCTGGGTTTATTAATTTATTCTCATTGCATACCATGGTGTAAATAATATTGATTTATAAAATTTAAATTCTCATTGAATTTAAATAATTTATAAAAAATATTATATCTCATTTTTTAACTTTGCACAAGCCTCCTTGATATTTGACGAAAACCCTTTTAACTTATGCTTCCATATACTATTAAGATATTATGGAGCCCTTTTTATTCTAACTTTTGCACTAATTCTCTTGACCTTTGGCCTTCTTCCTGGATATAAAATAACAACCTTGACAACTTTTTTTATTGACAAAGTACTTGATATTAAATATGTCTTCATCTGGTGACATCAATGACAACTTTGACTTAGGGACTCAAAATGGCCAAAAATCTCCCCCTTTGTCATTGATAGCAACCCAAATGCTTTTTATCAAAAACTTGAATTCTTCTTTTGTGTTGCTCCCCTTGGATCAATGCTCTCTTCAAGTATCAAATCTCTCCCCCTTACTCAAATCTCTTCCTCTTTGACATCAATGGCAAAGGGTCACCTTTGGGGATCAGGGCTAAGAATGAGCCTCTTAACTTAGCCCCTCCCCCACTTTATTTTGAGGTGGTTAATTCTGGGGTGGGAGTATTTATACTCCTAGAAGGCATTGTTCTTTACCTTTATCCTCTTCCCTTATTATTTGATTCTTCTAATTCCTTTGATTATTTTTCATGTCCATATTCCTTTTATTGTTCATATCCTTGTTCCTATTCATATCCATGCTCATGTTCCTATTCATATTCATGTTCCTATTCCTATTCTTGTTCACGTCCATATCAATGTTCCTATTCCTATTCATATTCCTATTCCTATTCCTATTCCTTTTCTTGTTCATGTTCATACCTATTTTTGGGATGTCTGCTCTACACCACTTTGTTGTGTGACCATCATTATTGCATTTATAAAACTTAATGTTATTATTCCTTGGAGGTGCAAATGTCTTAGGATTTCTCCTAGTGAAGCCATATCTTCTTCTGTCATGAATCCTGCAATTTATTGCCTTGTGATCAAATTGATTACATGAGTAGCAATACCCATAAAAAAATTGTCTATTTCCACATGTGTCTTGCATTGTGAAGCCATGTGCCCAAACCTGTGACATGAGAAACATCTTCCATTGAAGTTTCCTTGTCCTGACCATATTGGTCTGCTATTGTGATTGTTGTTCCATATGTATCTTCTTTGTGCATTGTTCCTATTTTTGTTGAACTCTCTATTATCCAACTCATCCTATTATGTCTCACTTTATTTCATACTATCTTCTTCTGAGGTATCTTCATCTAAAGTTTTTTCTCCTCCAAAACTTGAAGTTGATTCTCCTTCCCATTTCTTTTGAACCTGTTCAAATCCAAGACCTATTTTGCTTGATATAGTCTTTTGTGTCTTGATGAACTTATCCAAGTTATTTGAGATATTTTTAAACCCTTTCATCTTGATCTTGGAGTCCTCTAAATATTCTTTTAGTAATTTCACTTCTTGTGCTAACTTATCTTTGAACCTTTTTGCCTTAGCCTTTGATTTTTCTAAATCCTCTATAAGCAATCTTCTCTCTTCATCACATTCCTGAAACTAAATTTCAAGTTTAGAGTGTTGCTTTCTTACCTTATTTACTGTTTCAAGGGTATATATAAGTTCTCACTTGAGATCATAACCATCCTTTTCTAAATATTCCTCTATTTTTTTACCTTTGTCCATATCTCTATTTTCTTTTGGCTTTTATTCTATAGGATCACTTACTTCTTCTTCTAAATCCATTAGAAGATTTTCATCTGGTACTTCAAGTGCATTCTCATATTCATCATCACTGAAACTATAACAATACCTTGTATAATCATCTTCAATATATCTAAATTTACCACATCTGAAACACTTGAGAATAACTAGAGTCTTAACTAGCTCTTTTTATTCAATCATAAATAGTACTTCATTTCTATCATTGTCTAAAAAAACTAGCATCACTATCACTTGAATACTTACTTGCCTTATCCACATAGTAGCTTCTCTTTTGCCTTTGAAAAAACTTATTTTATTGTCTCATTTGTCAATCCTTGCTTTTCTTCTGATGCTTGTATCTTTTTGAATCCTTGTACCTGTAATCCTATTTTTCTTCACAATTGTTGTTCTTAGGTTCTTGAAAATCTATTGCAAAATATCTATACTTTCCACAATTTAAACACTTAACAGATCTTAAATCTCTGGATATTATATAGTCCTTATCTCTTCTACCATAATTAGATTATTCATCACTAGATGAATCATTTATTTATTTTGACTTCTTACCCTTTGTATTATTGGTTGCTTTGAATGCTTCTTCCTTCTAGGATATAGAATCTTTTGTTCATATCTCAAATGTTGTGAGCATACCAAACAACTTATCTCTTGTCAAAGTATCACCATCTATTGATACTTCTATAGCAAAAATGTATTCATTGAATATTTTTGGAAGAGATCTTAAGACTTTATCACAAACATCAGATTCATCAATATTCATACCAAGTTATCGCATATCTTTAACAACCTCATCAATTTGAATTAGGTAAGCACTAATATTTTCCTCTTCGTTCATTCTTAATTCTACAAGTTGTCTTTTGAGATTTTGACTATTTACTTTCATGACACTTTTATCTCCTTCATATATATTTTGCAATTTATTCCACATCTCTTTTGGATTTTGAAAATGCATAACTTTCATAGACTCTATTCTATGCAAACCTCTCACAAGTGCATTTATTGATTTTGAATTATAGTACTATAGAAGATTACCTTCCTTATCTGTAGGAGGATTGATTAAGGGATCATATCCAAATTCCATTGATTCCCAAATTTCATTACCAAATGCCATTAGGTAGATATTCATCATCATACTCCAATACTTATAGTCACTTCCATCAAATACTTATGCTGAATTATTTGAGGACACTTCCTTAGAATCCATTGTGTTCTTGTTAGTCTTTCATTAGAGATGTTAACTCTTCTGAAGGAACCTAATCTGATACCAATTGAAGAACACAAGATTATACTGAGAGGGGGGGAATAGTATAAGACCTCTTTTTACTTTTATTTACAAATCAATATTAAGCAATGTGTAGATATAAATATCAATAGCAGTAATAAAATTAATGCACAAATCACCACATAAAATCGAGACACCATAATTTACGTGGTTCACCCAATGTGGGCTACTCCATGAAGAAAATATTTTACTTAAATTTTCTCAATCAATCTCTTGGGAATCCTTCCCAATTACAATATTTATGGACCTCTATCCAAAGAGACACCAATCTCCTAAATCAAGTTCGTGGTCTATCCGCTGGAGAACTCCTCCCCTACTTTGGATGGTGATCCTCTAGAAGACTATGTTATGAACCTATAACTTGAAATATGAATTGAATGTAGAAAATAATCATTTTTTGTATTGAAATGTAGAAACCCAAAATATAATAAATTAATGTTCTCCCCTGATATTTGGAGCATCCTCCTTGTCCTATTTACATCTATCTAAAAGGTGTGAATGGTGAAGGGATGTGTCCCTTTATAATACAATATAATATATAATATGATTAAGAGTTATGTTAGGAGGGTCCTAACATGCCACCCTCCTTTGAAAAAGCTTTGTCCTCAAAGATGGAATTGCAAAAATTATTGTTGAATCTGGTGGAGCGTCTCCCACGTAGCATCCTATGGAGGTAGATCTTTCCATTGAATCAATACCTCGATGATGGTGCGGTTATGGAGGCAGAACATACATCGGTCTAGGATATCTTCTGGTTCAACCATGAGAGCTCCATTATCTAAAAATTTTGGAAATTGAGTTTGTGTAATGATGTTAGTGCCTATTACAGCTCTAAGACAAGAAACATGAAATAGTGGATGGATTTTGGAAGATTCTGGTAATTCAAGTTTATATGCAACGAGTCCAATATGTTATAGAATTTTATAAGGGCCATAAATTTTGTTGCTAATTTTTGTGACCCTTTTATTTTCAATGAAGTTTGATGATATGGTTGGAGGCTGAGAAATACCATATCCCCTTATTGAAAAACCCTTTCAATCCAATGTTGGTCTGTTTGTTGCTTCATGCGGTGTTGAGCGATATGTAGATTATCCTTCATATCACGAATGATATTATCTCGAGTCACCAGTTCCATCTCTACAGCTAGTACTTTTATACTTCCTAGAATATAAGAAGTTAGAGATGGGGGTGATCGTCCATATAATGCTTCGAAAGGGGTCATTTTTATGGTTTTTTGATATGTGGTATTATACCACCATTCAGCTAGTGGAAGCCATTTAACCCAATGAAGGGGTTTAGTGGAAATAAAGCATCAGAGATAGGTTTATAAGAACTTATTGACAATTTTAGTTTGACTATCCATTTGTGGGTGGTAAGCGGGGCTCATTCGAAGTTGCTTAATTTGGATGCTCTGCTTACCAGAGAACGGTAAGCGGATGCTACAGTACCTTGGAGTTTAAATAATTCCTTCCAAAAATTACTAGTGAAAGTGGGATCAGGATCACTAATGATAGTTGAAGGCATGCCATGTAATTTAAAAATATTATCAAGGAATATTTGAGCAATAGTACTAGCGGTATAGGGGTGAGCTATTGGAAAAAAATGGGCTTATTTAGATAAACGATCTACCACCAATAGGATCATCATTTTTCCTAAGTATTTTGGAAGACCTTCAATGAAATCCATTGAAATATCTTCCCATGTCCTGGTTGGTATGGGTAGAGGTTGAAGAAGGCCCGGTGTTGCCACTATTTCACCTTTATTTCTTTGGCATGTTTCACATTCATTGATGAAATTCTTGATATCATTTTTCATCCCTCACCAATAAAATGATTTAGTCACTCTTTTGTAGGTTTTTAGGAATCCAGAGTGGCCTACAGTAGGTGTAGCGTGTAGCTCATGTAGAATCTTTGGACGATAAACAGTTGTAGGTGAGAGGACCAGATGTTCTTTGTAATGGAGCATGTTACCTTGCCAAGAGTAGTTGGGTTTACTCATGGGATTTTGTTGTAGTTGTTGAATTATGGTGTGTATAGTAGGGTCTGTATACCATTCATCCTTGAGTTGTTCGATCCATGTAGGAATGGGGTAGGAAAAAGCATGTAATTGTGAAGTTTCTTCAAACTTTCTGGAAAGTGAAACTGCAACCATGTTATCTTTCCATTTTTTGTAGATGATTTCATAATCATAGCCTAATAGTTTTGTTACCCACTTTTTCTATTCTTGAGTGGTTATTCATTGTTCAAGAAGGTATTTTAGGCTATGGTGGTTGGTGAGGATAATGAAATGTTTTCCAATAAGGTATGGTCTCCAATGTTGGATAGCATGGACCATAACTAACATTTCTTTTTCATAAGTGGAGCATGCTAAATTCTTTTTGGAAAATTATTTACTAGTAAAGGCTAAGGAATTCTTATTTTGCATGATCACCACTCCCATTCCCAATACAAAAGTGTCGCTTTCAATAATGAATGGTTGGGAAAAATCTGGCATAGCTAGGACAGGGGTGGTACACATGGCATTTTTCAAAGTCATGAAAGCTTCATTCGCTTTTGGAGACCATATGAAGGTATTATTTTTAAGTAGGGTTGTTAAGGGTGCTGCTATTTTCCCATAATATTTAACAAATTTTCTATAATAGCTCATTAATCCTAAGAACCCATGCAACCCTTTTAGAGTTTTTGGAATTTGACAATTTTCCACATCTTCAATTTTTCAGGGGTCTACTTTAACTCCTTCATTGGAGACAATATGTCCAAGATATTCAATTTCTTGCTTCCCAAAGGAACACTTTGATCTCTTTGTGTATAATTGATTTTATTCCAATATTTTTAGTGCTTGTGCTATATGTGTTAAGTGCTCTTCTCATGTCTTGTTGTAAATCAAGATATCGTCAAAGAAAACTAAAATAAATTTTCGAAGGAAGGGAGAAAATACCTTATTCATAAGACTTTGAAATGTGGATGAAGCATTGGTGAGGCCAAAAGGCATCACCAAGAATTCATAATGTCCCTCATGGGTGCGAAAATCAATTTTGGGTATATCGATTTCCTTAAATCGAATTTGGTGGTAACCTGATTGTAAATCGAGTTTAGAAAATATGCGACTCCATTTAGTTCATTGAGTAGTTCATCAATGACTAGAATAGGAAATTTGTCTTTAATCATTATTTTGTTGTTGAGGTAATCCTTTTTTCTTACTAGTATAACTGGCGAAGAGAAGGAAATTCTACTAGGTCGAATGAACCATGCCCTTAGTAGGTCTTGTACTAATTTTTCTATTTCTGTCTTTTGTAAGTATGGATATCGATAAGGTTTAATATTTGGAGGTTGGTGTCCCAAAATTAATTGAATAGCATGATAATGGGTTCGTTTTGGAGGTAATCCCTCTGGTTATTTGAATATTTTATCATGTTTCTCTAGGAGTTTTTTTAATTTGGGTGCCTCTGGTTTCTCTTCAATGGTGTTTTGCAAGGAAAATAGTTGGGCAACCATGCCTCTTCCTCCTTTTCAAAGAATATTTTCCATTATATGGGAACTTACGATTTGTGTGGGACCTATTTTTAAACCTTGAATTGTGTATGTTTGGTTGTTTTGTATAAATTGCATCCATAACTCTTCAAAGTCCCATTGAATTTTGTCAAGCGTTCGTATCCATTGTACTCCCAAAAAAAAATCACATCCTCCTAATGGTAGTACATAAATATCTACTTTCATTTTATATTCCCCCATTGCAAGTTTGATATTCCTGCATTTGCATTTACATGCAA
Organism: Wollemia nobilis; assembly: GCA_028583015.1. Lineage (NCBI taxonomy): Eukaryota > Viridiplantae > Streptophyta > Pinopsida > Araucariales > Araucariaceae > Wollemia > Wollemia nobilis. The sequence continues at coordinate 3,358,577 of JAQPPZ010000375.1, read as the reverse complement.
TTTTTCCTCCATTGCCAATCATGACTTCGAAGTTATTGCAGGGATATATAAAGGAATTAGCTTGTTTGGCCAAATCGAGGTGTATAAAATTGTGAGTGCTACCAGATTCTAAGAGCACAATAGGGTTTTGTTTCTTAAAATACCATTTTACCTTCATTGTTTATGAAATCGAGTATCCTGCTAATCCGTTAAAGGATATTTTCATTTTATCTGCTTGGTTTTCTTCTGCAACCTTAGTTATTACTTCCACTTCTATGTCATCCTCCTCTTTGGGAGTGCAATCAACTGTGTCAAAAATATATAATTTCGGTAAGATGCATTTGTGGTTGTGGGTAAAATTTTTGTCATAGTGGAAACATAGGCCCTTTTATCATATTTCTTTTAGCTCTTCTTGGCTAATTCATTTAATTGGCATGACCTTATTCAATTTTTGGTTGGTGTAGGTATTTGGTGTTTTTCCTAAAAAATATCTTCTTATTCACCTTTGGTGATTGTTCTTCTCTTCTATCATTTGTTCTAATGCCACTGCATTCATTATATCGATAGGATTTTGTATTTGTACTTCCATTCTAATGTCTTCTTTTAGGCCACTAATGAAACAACTTTGGAAGAATGATGCATCTAGTCCTGTTGTAAGGTTCACCAATTTCTCAAATTGTGCTTGGTATTCCCTTACGGTGGAGGTTTACCGTAGTTTAGTGAGGGCTCCTATGAAGTCTTCAAATTTAGTGGGGCCAAATCACAACATTAAGTTTTTTGTGAATTCGGTCCATGTGGGCAGACCTTTTGTTTTCTCATACCATTGATACCACTAGGTAGAAATTTGTTCCAAGTGAAATGATGTGATACGGACTTTCTGAATCTCCAGAATTTGATATAAGAAAAAATATTGGTCTGCCCTATATATCCAATTTGTGGGGTCACCTCCATAAAATTTTGGAAAATCTAGTTTTGTGGTATGGGGAAGGATTGATGTATGTGGTCCCCCTATTAATGTTTGTTGTGGTGGTGTAGTGTTCTATTGTCCGTTTTGCATGAGCAACAAATTTTTCTGTACTAAGTCCATGGAATGGGTTGTAGCATCCAATTTAGTGGATATATTTGTATTCGAGTTGGTGATGTTTATGGTTAGGTCTACTATTTTGGAAAACTATGTTTATTTTTATCTTCTAAATTGTCCTTCCAAAACACCATTCCTTGCATCATGTCTCTCATTTCCTTGGAAAACTGTGAGAGTTCTTTTGTAATTTATTTTGAAACCTCCTTCGCAATCTCCTTCGTTGTGTCTTGAGATCGTCTTCCCTCGGCCATTTAGGGTGTGGTTGGTTTATAAGTGATTTGAATATGCAGAAATTAGTTTTGTCAAAAAAAATTGTCTATCTCCACCGCATTTAATTTTACGTACTTGTTGCTATTTGTTCACACCTAATGATATTTTCCTCACCTATACTCGCTATTGGGGTTTTCTAACTCTGGTAATGCGTGATGCTGTCCAAAAAAAATTGTATGCTACCTTTGCTTGTGACTGTGGCTTACTGTGTAACAGTTTCATCAGTAATGGTTAGAATGTGTGCTAAAAAGAAAACGTTGTTGAGCAATGGCCTGTCAGTAACTAGAGCGAGGTGGGGAAAACATTTCAAGTCTTTTTATATTTGATCTAGTTGTTATGAACCTGCAACTTGAAATATGAATTGAATGCAAAAAAGAATAGTTGTTTGAAAAGAATCCAGTTTGTATTGAAAGGCATAAACCCATAATATAATAAATTAATGTTCTCCCCTGATCTTTGGAGAATCCTCCTTGTCCTATTTACATATATCTAAAATGTGTGAATGGTGAAGGGACGTGTCCCTTTATAATACAATATAATATATAATATGATTAAGAGTTGCGTTAGGATGGTCCTAAAAGACTACTACCTCCACTGTACTAGCTTGTGGATCTCTCTCCACTAAAGAATATTATCCCCACTCAGAAGACCTGTCTTCACTACCCTGGTTTATGAATATCTATCCACTGGAGACTACTATCTCGTATGATCTGTCACCTCCAAAGCTCTATCTCAAATATGCACTAAACACAATCCATTCGGTCTAGCACAAATTTTCTCAACAAGTCCACTCAGAACTTGCTCAAATCTACTCAACAGGTCCACTCATAACCTGCTAAAATATGCTCAATAAGTCCACATAAACTTGTTCAATTTTTCTCAACAAGTCCACATAGAACTTGCTCAAATATACTCAAAAATTACACACAAAACTTGCTTAAATCTGCTCAACAAGTCCACAAATAACTTGCTCAAATATTCTCAAAAAATTTACTCAGAACTTGCTTAAATATAATCAATAAGTCCACATAGAACTTATTCAAATATGCTCAATAGGTCCACTCAGAAACTATCCAATCTGATCAATAAGTCCACATAGAACTTATTCAAATATTTTCAATAGGTCCACTCAGAACCTGTCCAATCTGCTCAATAAGTCCACATAGAACTTATTCAAATATGCTCAATAGATCCACTTAGAACCTATCCAATATACTCAATAAGTCCACACAAAACTTATTAAAATCTGCTCAATAGGTCCACTCAGAACCTTATCAATCTGCTCAATAAGTCCACACATAACTTGTCCAAATATTCTGAATAATCTCACATAGAACTTATCCAATATCATAGAAACATAAAGTAAATTTTTAGAGACCCAATATGTTTCAACTCAATTCTATAACACTTTCTCAACTCAAATAAAAATATAGAATAGTTTATTTTATGGAACTTGAAAAATCACTTCATACATCCACTTGACTAGGCTCACTCAACTCTAATCAACTAATTAGTCAAGAAACAACCCTTGTTCACAAACCCTAATACAAGAATGTAAACACCAACTCAAAATATTTACAACAATGCTCAACAACAAATCTCACATAACAATGATACTCATGTTCTTTTCAAACCCTAATTCAAGTTCTTTGCACAACAACTCACTTCAACAACAATAACATAAATCAATCTTCACATAACAATGATACTCATGTTCTTTTCAAACCCTAGTTCAATTTATTTGCACAAAAAATCACTTCAACAACAATTCATATAAATCAATTTTCACATAACAATGATACTCATGTTATTTTAAAAATGCTAACTCAAGTTCTTCATACAACCAATGGCTTCAACAACAATGCTTATAAAACAAGGTTTTAATCACAACACTTAATTCTAGAAAACCTTGAAGCATTAACTCAAACACTTTCAAAAAGGAAATCCTAATCAAATCCTTTTCACTCCAAACTTTATTTTCTAGAAAGCCAATCAATCAACTCAACCAAGGAAGAATTTTCCCATACCTTTTTCCTTGACAAGGAGTTGATCTCACAAATTTGTCATACTCACAGTCACTTCTTTTCCAATCTCAATAAGGATTAGAAGATAATAATTACCTCAAAAACACAATACAAAATTATATAAATAATTACACCTTATCACTCCAACTTAAAATAATATTCAACACCTTCATAATAATATTATTTAACACAAAAACCCCTTATTAAAATTAAAATAATACGATGAATTCGCATTCGCCTTGTCCATAACATTCTGCCTTGTCAAAACACGCGGCGGGAGCTCTGGCGATTTGGCCGAAAAAAATTTGAGCAGTCGTCGATCGAAGCTCTTGGGTTTCTGGTGGGAAGATTCAACCAGGGACTCTGGTGGGTTGAATTTGTTCTACTTTGAAGGCTCGTTCGGTGCCCAGGGAGGGCCCAATGGGGTCTCCTCCAGGATCTCTCGATGGGAAAAAGAGCTCTTATGCTGAGATATTAAAAGAAACTCCTGCGTCTTCCTCCGATGAAACTCAGCGGAGTGCTTACCAAATGCTTCTCAAGAATGCTGGCAAGGGTTCACCTACAAACAGAGTTAATGGATGCCTCCCGCAATCCGCTTCCAGACCTAAGATTGTCATAGACCCAAAGCTAGTCGAGGATACGATCATCTTCCGTGCTACCCATGACCTGATTTGCAAATTTATGGGTATCCGACCCACTCTGCACTTTCTGCATACCTGGGTTAGACAGAACTGGGAGCCTATCGATGAGTACTCCTTATGGCCTATAAGCAACGAGTATTTCATTATTAGTTTCTCTTCTTTAGCAGATAGAAATAAAGCATTCGAATCAGAGAAGAGGTGCCACGGCCCGACAGGGTTATTTGTCCAACTGTGGAGAGTGGGTTTCGATCCTCGCATTGAGCCCACGGTTGTCCCGATTTGGATCCGGCTGTATGCTCTCCCGATGGAGTTTTGGGGTGAGCAGATTCTTGAGATGATTGGTAATTCTCTAGGTAGATATTTGGGAGTTTGCAAAGATACCATAGAGGGAAACACTGCTGTCTTTACTAGAATTTGTGTTGAAATGGATATTAGCCAGCCATTACCAGCCGAGGTAGAACTGGAGTTAGCAGGACAATCCTGGATACAACAATTATACTATGAAGCCCTACCGTTTAGATGCAGATTCTACCATAAGCATGGCCATTTGGCTAGGTTCTGCTCGAATATCTTGAGCACAAAAGCGGAGGCTTCGTTTGGAATGCCAAATCGCCCTAGAGAGGGTAATTTCACTCCAGTCAAAGAACCGCATAACATCCCCCAAGGTTCTGATGCCCAAAAATATGGCTTTGAACAGCAAAAGCGAAGGAGAAACAAAAAGAGAAATGGCAAGGAACAAGCTCAACTCAAGCCAACCAAATGGTATGAAATCTTTAAATCCCTTGTGGATCAAGAAGACCAAGTCATGGAAGGAGTGGATGGGAATGTTGAGGATAATAATATCCACTCTCATACTTCTCCCTCATCAACTCCTGTCTTAGAACAGGTGATTGAACCCTCTAAGATTTTGCAGCTAGAAAACCCAAGGGCATTGGTAATCCATTCCCCAGCACAACCAGTTATTAAGGATGTCAACATGGGAAGTGCAGAAAAGAACAGAGAAAGACCAGCTCTAGGGATTACCCAGGTGGAGAAGATGTCTAAAAATAGTAATTCCCAAGGGGCGGGCAGAAAATCCAATAAGGATCTACTAGCAGTACAAGGGGAAAAGCTGATCAATGGTGGATCGGTGAGAACAATCGATTCTTATTGCTCCCAAGGTTTCCAATGATTATTCAATCTTGGAATGTTAGGGGTTTAAACAGTAGAACCCACCAATCTGTTGTTCAAAGACTTTTAGGAAGAAGTAAAATAGACTTTTTGCTCATTCAGGAGACCAAAATGTCTTTAGATCTTATGTGTAAAACTATTAGTAGAATATGGAGGGGCGCTGGATATATGGATGTGGCTGCTCAAGGTGCCTCGGGGGGATTGTTACTCTTTGGAACCCTCTAGAATGGATAGCAATAGAACATATAGCTTGGAGGGGTGTTCTCACATCTCTTTTTAGGAACATTGTTACAGCTGAGCAGGTTTAATTACAAACTTCTATGGGGCTCAAAGCCTTGATGGCCAGTGGCTTCAATGGAAAGTGGTTCATAACATGAGGTCATCCCGGGAAGATTTTGATTGGATTATTGCTAGGGACTTCAATGCCAAATTATCTACCAGGGATCAAGAAGGTGGTATCCAAGTTTTGGATCCAGGGGACAGGCTTCTGATTGCCCAAGTCCAGGCCTTTCACCTTGTTGATATCAAAGGCCCTGGCACTTACTTTACTTGGACTAACAAGAGAAGAGAGCCACACAGTAGGAAGGTAAAGCTAGACCGGTTTTTAGTCTCGGAGGAGGCATTTGTTAAATGGAATATCAAATTTCAGATATTAGAAGGCCCGAGTCTCGGATCACTTTCCCATTTTGCTGGAGGGAGGGACTATAACAGGGCAGTACCACAAACCATTTAAATTTGAAAATTTTTGGTTGCAAAAAGAGGACCTCCAAAGGAAAATTCCTTAGTGGTGGGAAGAAGGTCGCCTACCTTTTGGGACAACAATGTTCAAATTTGACAAACAACTTCATTTTTTCAAGTGTAAATTGAAGCAGTGGAGGCAAACTAACAAATCAGACTTCCAGCTCCAAAGGGCTCCCTTGCTGACTAGATGGGATGAGGTGCAAAAATAGTTCAGGGAAGGAAACATTTCTGAGCACCTTAAATCCGAGGATGATGCTCTGCGCAAAGCGGTTGAGGACATTGATAATCAAGAAGAGATTTTCTGGAAACAGAGAGCAAGAAATACTTCGTTATTAGAAGGAGATAGAAATACAAAAATTTTCCATCGCTCTGCCTGTGCTAGGAGGCAAATGAATAACATGGAATTCCTTCAAGATGAGAATAGATACTCTTTTGAAACTCTTCCTGGTATGCATTCCCACTCAATGGAGTATTTTTCAAAACTCTTTAGGAAAAGTATGGAGCAAGATGTGGAAGCCCAAAATGAAGTTATTGATGTCATTCCCTCTATTATCTCTCATGAAGAGAATCAAGCTCTACTTAGACCCATTGATAGAGATGAACTTAAGAAGGTGGTCTTCGGGATGAACACTGGAAAATCGCCCGGTCCTGATGGCTTCCCTATTGAGTTCTTTCAGGCCTTTTGGGATTCCCTGGCGGAGGATGTTTTGGCTATCATAGAGGAGTCCAGAACTAATAAAAGAATGCTCAAGGCCCTAAATCATACTTTCATCACCTTAATTCCAAAAGGTGAGGGGGGGTTCATATATCTGATTTCAGACCTATTGCCTTATGCAATGTGATTTATAAAATAATCACTAAGATTATGGCTGAAAGGCTAAAACCTCTCCTTCACAATATAATTTCCTTAGAACAAGGGGGTTTTGTTGAAGGGAGACAGATCTTGGATGGAGTGATCCTTGCTCAGGAGGCTATCCATACAATGCACAAATCGAGTAACAAAGGAATGTTCATTAAACTGGATATGTCCAAGGCTTATGACAGGGTGGAGTGGGACTTCTTGGCAAAGATGTTGGTAGCCTTTGGTTTCTCTCAGGATTGGATAGATTGGGTCATGAGCTGTATTTATACGCCCTCATACTCTGTTCTAATCAAGGGGCTTCCCTCGCCACCTTTTGGAGCCTCTCGGGGTCTTCGTCAAGGAGACCCTTGTTCTCCTTATCTCTTCCTCATCTTGGCTAAAGGATTAGGTAGACTCTTCTTGAGAAGAAGACTTCAAGGTCTGATAACAGGTATTAAAGTCGGGGCAGAGGTTTTGAGTCATTTACAATTTGTGGACGATACTAGATTGATGGGAGTGGCTAGCCTCAGGGAAGCAAGAGGAATCAGAGATACTCTAAATGTCTACCTCCGGGCCTCTAACCAAGTCATCAATGATGAAAAATCCAAAGTGGTCTTCAATCTTGACCAAAGGTTACAGGACAGAGTTATTGAGATCTTGGGATTCACTAGGACCTAATAGTTTACCTGGGGGTTCCTCTACATTTCAAAAAACTAAAAATTGATATTTGGAAGGACCTTTTGGATGGTATCAAATATAGAATGAATCATTGGTCTCATCGATGGTTAAGCTATGGGGGCCGACTAAATTTCTTGCAGTCAGTTATACAGGCCATTCCAACTTATAAATTCTCCATCCTAGCTGCCCCACATTCTATTTGGAAAGAGCTGGACAAAATGGCTAGAAGTTTTCTATGGGAAGGTGCCAAAGGAGAGATGAAATGGGCCTTGGTTGGTTGGGATAAGGTTACCCAGCCCAAGGAAAAAGGAGGGTTGGGACTAAGAAGCTCCAAGGTTAACAATAAGGCTTTAGCTGGCAAACTGTACTGGAGGTGGATTTCCCAGCCAATGTCCCTCTTCAGCAGAATCTTTTCTAGTAAATGTTTGAGTTTTGCTCATCCCAATGATTTGGGCCGCTTTCCTCTGGAGGGTAATGGTTCATTAGTGTGGCAGGCTCTCAAGCTTGGATCTCAACTTATCAAATATCAATTGTTCTGGAAAGTGGGGAGAGGGGAGAAGGCCCGATTTTGGACTGATTCCTGGGATCAGAATCCACCCATCATTGCTGTGTTTCCTGAATTGCAACCGATAAAATCTGCTATAGAAGATAAGGGATGGATCCAAATTGAGAGCTACTTTAATACCAGCCAATTGGGGGAGTACAAGATCAAAAAGTTCAAGCGGCTGGATGAGTGGCCAATTCCGATCCCCCCGGAGCTGGCACCTACTTTGAAATTTTTTTTGTCAGAACGGTTTCTTACTGGGAGAGATGAAGAGGATGAACTAGCATGGGGCTATGGGAACCTTGGGGTTTATACTGTGAAGGAGGGATATGATATGATCCTTCCAGACCCCCCCCCACACTCTTTTTCGGTTCAATATTGGAGAAAGATATGGCATCCCAAGGGCTGGTCGAAAGTGAACTTCTTCGCCTGGTAGTTTATGCACAATGGAATCCTAACCTTTGACAATCTCAGAAGCAGAGGCATCATTGGTCCTTCTCAGTGTGTGTTATGCCACAAGAATGAGGAAAATTTTGATCATCTAATGTTTGAATGTCCTTTCACAAGGCAGATTTGGCAACGCTGGTTCTCCCACTTTAAACTTCAGGCTAACGGAGACTTGACTCGGACCAATTTATGGGAAAGCTGGAAAAGAGGTAGATTTCATGCTAAAGCTCTTCGAATTGGTTTGGAACTTGGTTTACTTTTTATCTGGTGGCAGGTGTGGCTGGAGAGAAATGCCCAAATTTTCTGTGAAACCTTCTCTTCGTTAGATGGAATATGGCAGGTCATCTGGAGCAAAGTAGTGGAAATGGTTGCCATTTATGCTGAGGAGGAAAACCAGTCTGCTTCTGAGCCTCTTAAAGGGGGAGCTTCTGATCAAGAGAGATAGGTGAGAGGTAGTTGGAAACCTCCCCCAGAAGGCTAGATCAATATCAATACTAATGGAGCTGCAAAATGCAATCCGGGTAGTGCTGGAATTGGAGTTGTGTGTCGTGATCATGCTGGGTCAGTGCTCTATTGGGAATTGTAGGGTCTAGGATGTGCCACAAAAAATGAAGTCGAGGCCTTTGCTATTAAATATGCCTCCATATGGGCTGTCAAACAGGGGCACAGGAAGATAATTATTGAGTCTGATTCTCAAATCCTGGTGGGCGCTCTTGATTGTATGAGGAACTTTGCCTCGAAAGCTTGGAGGTTGTGGATTATGGTCTCCCAAATCAAAGAGCTTTAGAAGGAATTAGATGATGTGATACCAGTATATGCGAATAGAGATCTTAATAAGGTGGCCAATTTTCTTGCGAAGATGGGTGCTGAGAGGGAGGCTGGGATGCAGCTGCACAGTGATATGCCTGTGGAGGATGCAGAGATTAGACAAGGCCTTGAACGATTTCTGAAATAATGTGCAGAGTTTTTTTTGCTAAGGGAGTTTTTTGTTGCGATATCGCAACCTGTAGCACCGTCGCGGCCTCAAGTTGGAAGTTGTCACGATTTCGTGACAGGTTGCACCTTCGCGGCCTTCGGCAGGTTTCTATCACGAAATCGCAACATGTCACGATTTCGCGACATGTCGCGCTATCGTGACCCTTGGAGAGATATTGTCATGATTTTACGACCTGTTTTGATGCTGAGGCTCTGAGTGGGAAGTTGTCACGATTTCGTGACTTGGTGCGCCATCGCGGCCTTTGGCTGGAAATTGTAGCGATTTCGTGACGCTTCTGGCGTAGGGTTGACATGGAGGTCAACCGTCGTGATATCGTGACTTCTTTTTTTAATTGGAGTAAAGTGCATAATCCGTCGTGATATCGTGACATTTTTGTTGTGTGGAGGCCACAAAGAAAAACCGTTGCGATATCGCGACAGTTTTGGCAAGGTGATGACAACTGGAAAACTTGTCGCGATATCGCGACACTTTTGAAGATGAAGAGCAAAGTGGAAAATTCGTCGCGATATCACGACAGTTTTGAGGATTGGAAGCTGAAAGGTAATTTCATCGCGATATCATGACACTTCTGGCACATAAGTGGATTGGAGGAAAACTGTCGCGATATCGCGACACTTTTGCGACCAGGGAGTCAAATGGAAAACTCATCGCGATATCGCGACAGTTTTGAGGAATGAAAGTTGAAAGGTAATTTCGTTGTGATATCGCGACACTTTTGGCACATAAGCGGTTTGGAGGAAAATTGTCGCGATATCGCGACACTTTTGCGGCCAGGGAGTCAAATGGATAACTCGTCGTGATTTCATGACGCTTTTGCTGGCTGGGCGACTTGGAGACATTCCGTCGTGATTTCGTGACCTTTTTGGCGTGTTGGAGCTATTTGGTTTTCTAGTCACGATTTCGTGACACCTTTGCCGATGGGCCGCTGGAGGGAGCTGTCGTCACGATTTCGTGACTCTTTTGGCGATCGGATGCTGAGGGCCCTAACTGTCGTGATATCGTGACATGTAGCGATATCACAACATGTCGCGATATCGTGACATGTCACGATTTCATGACTGGTGATGCCGACACGATTGAGATGGGGTTGACTTCCGTGATATCGTGACATGTCACAATTTCACGACATGTCGCTTTTTCGTGCCCTGTTGACTTCCTTGTTGACTTCTTTGCCTTGTGTTGGAAAGTGTTGTCTTTGTGCTCTGCACTTGTTGTGTTGCTCTTTGCTCTTGGTTGGGTTGTGTTCTTTCCCGTTTGTAACTGTTCTTTGTATTAATACAAGTTTTTCATTTTTTCAAAAAAAAAAAATTAAAATAATACTCAAAAGTCTTCATCCTCCAATACGCCAATATAGTAATTTAAGAATTTATTAAAAATTAAAACCAAAAACCTCCTTATTAATCCAAGTGATAATTTTCAACTACCACCACTATCCAATAAGCAACATTTCTAAACAATTACTAACAACCCTTATACCTCCCAACTTAGGCAAATAATAAAAATTTAATGCAAAATATTTACCTTGCATTCTGAGAGATTCGAACCTTCAACAATATCCACGATGAACACCTTAGTTGTGTATTCAACCACCACACGAGATATGCACTCCTTTGAGTCTAATGAAGCAGCATGTGCTTCAAGGAATGCCTCCCTTCTTGCACTTTGTAAAAACATGCACCTGTGGCACCTTCAACCAACACGAATTCCAATCACACTATCATGTTTTGAATGCTGACTCTCTTACAAAAAACTACTTTCACACCTACCCACTCGCCACTAGTCCAAGCTTCCTAGTTGGCCTTTGAACGATCTATGTTTTCTATTTTGAAATTTTCACCACACATGAAATTTACAAAATTATCATGAGCTCTTCTTTCACTTCGCATCCAAATAATAATAAATAGAGCAAGGATAAATTGTAATGCCCTTTGAGCATAGATATATATATTAATTTCCTCCATTCTTGTAAAACGTCGGTGCTTCAAATGCTTTCACTACCATGTAACGTCTGTGAAGGTTAAGACCTTGATAAAGGCACTTTAAATATTTTTAACTCCAAACTCATCTTTGGGTATTGTAAAATATTATAATGAATATTATAAATATTTTACTTTGGGATTTTAACCATATCACTTAATATTATAATAAAAAATATTATAATATTATATCCTTTTTAGTTTATTACTTCATTCTCATTGCATACCATGCTGTAAATAATATTGATTTATAAAATTTAAACTCTCATTGAATTTAAATAATTTATAAAAAATATTATCTCCTTTTTTAACTTTGCACAAGCCTCCTTGAGATTTTATGAAAACCCTTTTAACTTATGCTTCCATACACTATTAAGATATTATGGAGCCCATTTTATATTAACTTTTGCACTGATTATATTGACCTTTGGCATTCTTCCTGGATATCAAATAACAACTTTGACAACTTTATTTCTTGACAAAGTCCTTGTTATTAATTATGAATTCATCTGGTGACATCAATGACAACTTTGAATTAGGGACTCAAAATATCCAAAAATTTCCCCCTTTGTCATTGATAGAAACCCAAAAACTTGACTTCTTTTGTGCTACTCCCGCTGGGACATTGCTCCCCCTGGCTCAATGCTCTCTTCAAGTATCAAATATCCCCCATTACTCAAATCTCTCCCCATTTGACATCAATGGCAAAGGGTCACCTTTGGGGCTTGGGGTTAAGAATGAGCCTCTTAGATTAGCCCCTCCCCCACCTTCTTTTGAGGTGGTTAATTTTGAGGTGGGAGTATTTCTACTCACAGAAGGTATTGTTCTTGGCCTTTATCCTCTTTCCTTATTATCTGATTCTTTTGATTCCTTTTATTATTTTCCATGTCCATATTATTTTTCTTGTTCATATCCTTGTTCCTATTCCTGTTCATATCCATGCTACTATTCCTGTTCATATTCATGTTCTTGTTCATATCCATATTCGTGTTCTTGTTCCTATTTAGATTCATGTTCATGTTCATGTTCCTGTTCATGTTCATGCATGTTTTTGGGATGTTTGGTCTACACCACTTTGGTGTGTGACCATCATTATTGCACTTATAACACTTAATGTTATTATTCCTTGGAGGTGCAAATGTCTTAGGATTTCTCCTAGTGAAGCCATATCTTCTTCTGTCATGAATCCTGCAATTTATTTCCTTGTGACCAAACTGATTACATGAGTAGCAATACCCATGAAAAAGTTGTATGTTCCCAATTTCCTGTCTTACATGTGTCCTGCATTGTGAAGCCATGTGCCCAAACCTGTGACATGAGAAACATATTCCATTGAAGTTTCCTTGTCTTGACCTTATTGGTCTCTTATTCTGATTGTTGTTCCATATATATCTTCTTTGTGCATTGTTCCTATTTTTGTTGAACTCTCTATTGTCCAACTCATCCTATGATATCTTTCTTTCACACTATCTTCTTTTGAAGTATTTTCATCTAAAGTTTCTTCTCCTCCAAAACTTGAAGTTGACTATCCTTCCCATTTCTTTTGAACCTATTCAAATCCAAGACATTTTTTGCTTGATGTAGTCTTTTGTGTCTTCATGAACTTATCCAAGTTCTTTGATCTATTTTTAAACCCTTTCATATTGATCTTGGAGTTCTCTAAATCTTCTTTTACTAGTGCCACTTCTTGTTCTAACTTCTCACATTCCAAGATCTTTGCTTCTAACTTATCTTTGAACCCTTTTGCCTTAGCCTTTGATTTTTCTAAATCCTCTATAAGCAATATTCTCTCTTCATCACATTCCTAAAACTGAATTTCAAGTTTATAGTGTTGCTTTCTTACCTTATTTACCGTGTCAAGGGTATATATAATTTCTCCTTTGAGATCATAACCATCATTTTCTGAATATTCCTCTATTTGTTTACCTTTGTCCATATATCTATTTTCTTTTGGCTTGTATTCTATAGGATCACTTACTTCTTCTTCTAAAGCCATTAGAAGATTTTCATCTGGTCCTTCAAGTGCATTCTCATATTCATCATCACTAAAACTATAACCATACCTTCTATAATCATATTCAAGATATCCAAAGTTACCACATCTAAAACACTTGAGAATAACTGGAGTCTTAAGTGGTTATTTTTATTCAATCATAAATAGGACTTCATCTCTATCATTATCTAAAAAACTATCATCACTACCACTTGAATAATTATTTACCTTATCCACATAGTATCTTCTCTTTTGCCTTTGAAAGAACTTCTTTCCTTTTCTAATTTGTCCATCCTTGATTTTCTTTTGATGCTTATATCTTTTTGAATCCTTGTACCTGTGATCCTATTTTTCTTCACCATTGTTGTTCTTAGGTTCTTGACAATATGTTGCAAAATATCCATACTTTCCACAGTTGAAACACTTAACAGATCTTAGATCTTTGGATATTCTATAGTCCTTATCTCTTCTACCATAATTAGCTTCTTCATCACTAGATGACTCTTTACTTGATTCTGACTTCTTACCCTTTGTCTTATTGGTTGCTTTGAATGTTACTTCCTTCTAGGACATAGGATCTTTTTTTATTATCTCAAATATTGTGAGCATACCAAGGAACTTATCTCTTTTCAAAGTATCACCATCTATTGATACTTCTATAGCAGAAACCTATTCACTGAATATTTTTGTAAGATTTCTTAAGAATTTATCACAAACATAAGATTCATCAATATTCATACCAAGTCCTCGCATATCATTAACAACCAATCAATTCAAATTAGGTAAGCACTAATATTTTCCTCTTCATTCATTCTTAATTCTTCAAGTTGTCTTTTGAGATTTTGACTCTTTGCTTTCTTGACACTTTTATCTCCTTCATATATATTTTGCAATTTATCCCACATCTCTTTTGCAGTTTGAAAATGCATAACTTTCATAGACTCTGTTCTATGTAAACCTCTCACAAGTGCATTCATTTATTTTGAATTATAGTGCTATAGAAGCTTACATTCCTTATCTGTATGACAATTGATTAAGGGATCGTATCCAAATTCCCCTGATTTCTAAATTTCATTGCCAAGTTCCTTTAGGTAGATCTTCATCATCATACTCCAATACATATAGTCACTTTCATCAAATATTGTTGCTAAATTATTTGAAGACACTTCCTTAGGATTCATTGTGTTATTTTTAGTATTTTCTTCAAGTTGTTAAACTCTTTTGAAGGAACCCGATCTGATACCAATTGAAGAACACAAGCTTATACTGAGAGGAGGGAAAAGTATAATACCACTTTTTACTTTTCTTTCCAAATAAATATTAAAGAATGTGTAGATAACAATATCAATAGCAGTAATAAAAGTAATACAAAAATAACCACACATAATAGAGACACCATAATTTACGTGGTTCACCCAATATAGGCTACTCCACGGAGAAAATATTTCACTTAAATTTTCTCAATCAATCTCTTGGGAATCCTTCCAAATTACAATATTTATGGACCTTTGTCCAAAGGAGACACCAATCCCCTAAATCAAGTTCATGGATCTATATCCATTGGATAACTCCTTCTCCTCTACTCTGGCTGGTGATCCTCTAGAAGACTATTGCCTCCACTAAACTGGCTTGTGGATCTCTCTCCACTGAAGAATTGTATCCCCTCTCAAAATACCTATTATCACTACCCTGGCTGATGGATATCTATCCACTAGATACTACTGTCCTCTCTACTCTATCAAATCTAAATATCTATCTCAAATATACACTAAACACAGTCTATTCGGTCTAGCACAAATATGCTCAACAAGTCCACTCAGAACTTGCTCAAATATGCTCAACAGGTCCACTTAAAACATGCTAAAATATTCTCAACAAGTCCACATAGAACTTGCTCAAATTTACTCAAAAATTCCACATAAAACTTGTTCAAATATGCTCAACAAGTCCACACAGAACTTGCTTAAATATGCTCAACAAGTCCACACAGAACTTGCTCAAATCTGCTCAACAAGTCCACTTAGAACTTGCTCAAATCTACTCAATAAGTCCACACATAACTTATTCAAATATGCTCAATAGGTCCACTCAGAACCTGTCCAATATGCTCAATAAGTCCACATAGAACTTATTCAAATATTCTCAATAGGTCCACTCAGAACCTGTCCAATCTACTCAATAAGTCCACACAGAACTTATTCAAATCTGCTCAATAGGTCCACTCAGAACCTGTCCAATCTGCTCAATAAGTCCACATAGAACTTATTCAAATATGCTCAATAGGTCCACTCAAAACCTATCCAATCTGCTCAATAAGTCCACACAAAACTTTTCCAAATCTACTCAATAAGCTCACACATAACTTATCCAATCTCATAGAAATATAAAGTAAATTGTTAGAGACCCAATATGTTTCAACTCAATGCTCAAACACTTTATCAACTCAAATAAGAATATAGAATATTTTGTTTTATGGAACTTGAACAATCACTTCATACATCCACTTGACTAGGCTCACTCAACTCTATTCAACCAATTACTCAAGAAATAACCCTTCTTCACAAACCCTAGTCCAAGCATGTAAACACCAACTCAAAATGTTTCCAACAATGCTCAACAATGAATCTCACATAACAATGATACTCATGTTCTTTTCAAACCCTAATTCAAGTTCTTTACACAACAACTCACTTCAAAAACAATAATATAAATCAATCTTCACATAACAATGATACTCATGTTCTTTTCAAATCCTAGTTCAAGTTCTTTGCACAAAAACTCACTTCAACAAGAATTCATATAAATCAATATTCACATAACAATGATACTCATGTTATTTTAAAAACCCTAACTCAAGTTCTTCACACAACCAATGGCTTCAACAAAAATTCTTATAAAACAAGGTTTTAATCACAACACTTAATTCCAGAAAACCTTGAAGCATTAACTCAAAATTTTTTGAAAAGGAAACCCTAATCAAATTCTATTCACTCCAAACTTTATTTTCTAGAAATCCAATCAATCAACTCAACCAAGGAAGAATTTGTCCATACTCTTTTGCTTGACAAGGAGTTGATCTCAAAAATCTGTCACACTGGCACTCACTTCTTTGTCAATCTCAATAAGGGTTAGAAGATAATAATGTCCTCAAAAACACAATATAAAATGATATCAATAATTACACCTTATCACTCCAACTTAAAATAATATTACACCTTCATAATAATCTTCTTTAACACAAAAACCCTTATTAAAATTAAAACAATACTCAAAAGTATTAATCCTCCAATATGCCAATATAGTAATTTAAGACTTTATTAAAAATTAAAACCAAAAACCTCCTTATTACTCCAAGTGATAACTTTCAACTACCACCACTATCCAATAAGCAACCTTTCTAAACAATTCCACCAACAACTCTTATACCTCCCAACTTAGGCAAACAATAAAAATTTATTGCAAAATATTTACCTCACCTTTGGAGGGATTCGAACCTTCAACAATTTCCATGACGAACACCTTAGTAACGGCTTCAACCACCACATGCGCTATGTGCTTGTTTGAGTCTAATGAAGCACTAGGTGCTTCAAGTCATGCCTCCCTTATTGCCCTTTGTAAAAATATGCCCCATTGGCACCTTCAACCAACACGACTTCCAAGAACATTGTCATGTTTCAAACGCTGGATCTCTTGCCAAAAAAGGCTTTCACACCTACCCACTCACCACTAGGCCAAGCTGCCCAGTTGGCCTTTGAATGATCTATGCTTTCTATTTTGAACTGTTCACCACACATGAAATTCACAAAATTCTCATGAGCTCTTCTTTCACTTCGCATCCAAATAATAATCAATCAAGCAAGGATAAATTTTAATGCCCTTTGAGCATAGGTATATATATTAATTTCCTCCATGCTTGTAAAACGTCAACACTTTGAATTCTTTCACCACCATGTAATGTCGGCGAAGGTTAAGACCTTGATAAAGGCACTTTGAATATTTTTAACTCCAAACCCATCTTTGGGTATTGTAAAATATTATAATAAATATTATAAATATTTTACTTTGGGCTTTTAACCATATCACTTAATATTATAATAACAAATATTATAATATTATATCCTTTTGAGTTTATTACTTCATTCTCATTGCATACCATGGTGTAAATAATATTGATTTATAAAATTTAAATTCTCATTGAATTTAAATAATTTATAAAAAATATTATATCTCCTTTTTTAACTTTGCACAAGCATCCTTCATATTTTATGAAAACCCTTTTACCTTATGCTTCCATATACTATTAAGATATTATGGAGCCCTTTTTATTTTAACTTTTGCACTGATTATCTTGACCTTTGGCCTTCTTCCTGGATATCAAATAACAAAATTGACAACTTTGTTTCTTGATGAAGTTCTTGATATTAATGATGACTTAATCTGGTGAAATCAATGAGAAATTTGACTTAGGGAATCAAAATGTCCAATATTTTTATAGCTTCTTATCTGTTGTATCGGAGGACTAAGTTTTTCAAGAGAATCAATGATGGGTTTAAGTGGTCTACGGGTTTCATCAAGGTTGGGGTGGCCAGGTGACTTTAGTGGATTATGGATTTCTATAAGGCCATGGTCAGAGAGGTTGTGGTTGAGAGGGTTGTAGATAAGGTTAGTGTGGCTAGTGCAAAGGGGGAGGTGATAGAGGATTTAGGGATGCATTTATCAAGTGGGCAATATGGTCCAAAATTGGATGGGGAGTGAGGCTTAAGACTATCAATAGGGGTAGATTCCCTAAGGGGATGATGAAGGGATTCAAGGAAGAGGAGGTAAATTGGGTGGGTGACATCATTGAAAGAATCAATTTTTTAGAGAGTGAATACAAATGATTGGTAAAGTGGAGAGGGAGCTTACCTAGTATTGGGACTCATATTGACAAGAAGATAGGATTTGCTTACCTTTGGACCCGGTATGACTATCCTTAGAAGGATGCTTTACAAAAATAGCCCCACTATTCATGTGAGATCTGGGATGGATCTTTGATCAAGCTTCAAATTTATTCCTTGGATCCTTCTTTAGGGTCATACATTAGATTCTGAGGTGACTTGGAGAATGGTATTTTATGTAGAAGGCTAGTTTATTTTTGTATTCAATGGTTTGGCATCTATGATATGATCCATAGATGAGGTTCACATGAGTGGGAAATTCAAATTCAAGATTTGTGTTGATGTAGATGCAGGCATGAACCATTCGACTTCTAACTTTAGTTGTTGGATCAAGGGTAACTATATCACCAATAGTTTGGGCAATACTCTTGAAGATTCTTTCATCTAGTAACTAATTTGGGAGACCTAGGAGCCTTACCCAGATAGATATTGTATATATGTTTTAGGTTTCAAGATCAAAATATTTTTTTCACCTTATGATAAGAGATTGCACCAACCTAAAAACTAAGGTCCACTAGTAAGGATGTGACTAGTGTCATCCTAGTTGTTAATTTTGATCATGAAAAATCCTTTGGGAAGGCCAATCAGATCCATTATTCTATAGGGCCACCACTTGGAGGTTTCCCATATTTGAATGGTTTCCATATTAGGTCTACCAACAAGGGATAAAGAATCTTGAGCTACAATATATGCCATTATGTTGGTGGGAATGACCAAATCCCTATCTTTAGGGGTGAGGTATAAGGGACATGATTGATGAGATGGAGGCATATTCCCTGAGCCATTTTGAACTATATCTGTAAAGGAGATAGGTTTTGGTTTTTGATGATCTTGCATAGGGTCCCCCTTGATCCTTGTGACTTCCACTCCCCCTTTGGGGAGTTCTTGGGAACCAAAATTGACAAGTTCATCATCTTGGGTATCACCATTGGCAAGAATATTGCCATCTTTATTAACTATAGCTAATCTTTGGTTCCCACCTTTTTGATTTTTAAAATTACTAATCTTGCCTGAGTTTATCCTACTTGAGTTCATCCTGATTGATTTCATCTTGCTTGAGTTCATCCCACCATCCAAAAAGAGCATGCAAAAAAAATTGTGAAGTGTGTTCACAATTTCTTCACTATCTTCAATGAATGTATTTCAAAAAAATTATTTTCTTTGAAGTAATAAACCTTATAACTCCTAGGTTAAGAAATAAATCAAATATGAAATTTGCAAATTCTAAATTTTCTAATCATTTGATGTAAAAAACTATTAGGAACCTACTATTAAAAATAAAGTCACACAAATGATTGAAAATAAGCAAAGATTCATACAATAACAAAATATCACAATTGAGAATTAAACACTCTCATAATAAAAATAAAATTGCAGGCCTCTTTGAGGGGGCATCCTCCAATATTTCATTAATTTGTAAAAATATACATTTGTACATGGGTCCATGTATTTTAAAGAAACACTTCGTAACCCTAACCTAAAGCTTAAAAGTTGGCTTCCATGCAAAATCCTACTCAAGCTAGAATATTATACCAAACATCGATTACATTCTTGATAAGGGTTACATGAAATGGCCCCGCTTGTCTAGGTTCCTTACTTGCCACATACTATTACAAAGTATTACACAATAACATTATAAAGGGGTGCCCACATTGGAAGTGGTCATTACATAATAATATGATAATTATAAAAATAATGTCAATATGGGTTTCTAACATGTTCATCCCCTTCAAAACACTTTATCCTCAAAGCTATAGATGATGAAACTAGTGTTGGAGTTGTTTGAGTTGTTGGAGAGACTTCCATGTAGCATCTTTCAATTAGACCATACCACTAAACAAGGACCTTGGTAATAGCTCAGTTTCAAAGAGCGTGTGTCCTACGATCCAAAAATTGATTTGGATCGACTACGATAGAACCTTCATCCAATTTGGTAGGGCAAATTGAACCTGGACCTGATTTCCCATAAACTTATTAAGAGAGAGAGCTTGGATGTAGATAGTAGGACCAATTTGTAGGTTATAGCACCAATATATTATAAAAATTGGTAGGGGCTATAGTATTTGGCAATGCATTTTTGATACCTATGAAGCTAGAGATATGACTATTTATATAGCTAGAATTTAAAGAAGACCATATTACCAACATAAAATATATGCTTAGAACAATGTTGATTAGCTTGTTGGTGCATCCAATTCTAGACCAATTATAATTTCATCTTCAATTGATATAGGACTTTGGTATGTTAGCTAAAATTAGTGTTGATTGCATTGACCCTAGAGATTATTGGAATTTAGGAGAAGGGTATGAATGGAGGTCATCCATAAACTACTTTAAAAGGGGTGACATTGGTTATTTTTTGATAGGAAGTGTTATACCACAATTCAGTCATTGAAAGCCACTTTAACCATTATGTAGGATGATCATAGGTAAAGAAATTAAGGTAGATCTCCAAACATTTATTGACAATATTAATTTGTCCATTTGTTTGTAGATGAGAAGTTGAGATAATTTTTAGCTGAGTTCCATATAACTTAAATAATTCTTACCAAAAATTACTAGTGAAGGTAGGGTTACTATCGGACACAATGGATGTGGGCATACCATGAAGGCAGAAAATAGAATCGAGGAAAATTTGGGTAACTATGGAGGCCATGTAAGGATGGGATAGGTAACAAAAATGAGTATACTTTCAAAGATGATCCACTACCATAAAAATAATTGATTTGCATCCAAACTTAGGTAACCCTTCAATAATATCCATGGAGATATATGTCCAAACCTATTTAGGAATAGGCACGGGTTGTAGAGTTCCTAGAGAATGCATTATTTTGTCTTTCATCCATTGACATGTGTCACATGTTTCCATAAAATTATGAAGTTCCTTCTTCATACCTTTCTAGAAAAAGGTATGATTAATCCTTTCATATTTTTTGGGAACCTAGAATTTCCTATAGTGGGTGAAGCACAAATTTCCTTCATGAGGAGTTCTTGAAATGGAGACGTGTGAGGAACAACAAGATGTTGGTGGTAGCATAAATCTTGTTTGTTCCAAGTGTATCCTAAATATGAAGTAGGCTCTATTTGAAGGGAGGCAACCAAAGTTTGCAATCCTAAATCCTTAAGAACCTCCTCATGAAGAGAATTTATACACTATGGAATGGGTCAAGAAATGATGCATAACATACTATGAGTCTCAAATTGACAAGAGAGGGCATCTTCTACAATGTTCTCCTTGCATTTTTTATAAGTAATATGATAATGATAGACCATGAGCTTAGATATCCACTTTTATTGTTTGAGGGTGGCAACCCATTGCTCCAAGAAATATTTGAGACTGCATGAAAAATTGTAAGCATTTCCTCAGCATACGTTGATTTGCTTAGATTGCAGCTAGAGAGTGATTTACTAGTGAAATACAAGGGGTGCCCTTTCTACATAAACACTACACTAATACCATTGCTTAAAGCATCACTTTCAATTAGAAAAGTCTTGGAAAAATTAGGCATTGATAAGACTAAAGTTATTATCATAACATGCTTCAATTCAAGGAAATTTTGTTCAGATAGACTAGTCTAAGTAAAAGAATCCTTTTCCCCAAAATAGAATCGTTCAATGGTGGCAGTTCGATATTCAAGGAACTCCTTCCTATGTTTTGGCTCAGAAACTGAAGAATATCAAGGAAATATAAAAATATGGAACCGAGACATATTTGGAAATATTTTTTAGAACAAACAAGATATCATGAACAAGCTTACCATAATAGAAAAAGAAATCCAGGAAACAGGAAATTATTCTAATGAAATGAGAAGTGAAGAAAGGAATTTACTAGCTCAATACCACAATATCCTTCAATGTGAAGAAATATTCTGGAGACAAAAATCTTGTGACACTTGGCTCAAAAAAGGAGATTCCAACACCAAATTATTTCATTTTTCCACTTTGAGACACCGAAGCAATAACATGATCAAAGAAATTCAAATTCAGGATGGAATGACTATTAATGACATAAAGGAAATCAGAACCGAAGGGATAGATCATTTCATGCAATTACTCCAAGAGGAAAGCAGACCCAATTCTTTGGAGGGAAAAAAATTATTTCTTCAATTTATTCATCTTATTTTTGATGATATTAATAACAAACTAATAGTTGTCCTGTCTGATGAGGAAATCAAAGAGGCTTTATTCTCCATGAAACCTAACAAAGATCCTGGTCCTGATGGGTTTCCTCCAAGGTTTTTTCAAGCCTTCTAGGATATTATTGGCAAGGATGTATGCAAAGCCATCAAAGAAATCCAAGGTTCTAAATTCATCCCCAGAAGCTTCAACTCCACATTTATTGCACTCATTCCAAAGATTCCAAATGCCTCTAATTTCAATGATTTTAGGCCAATTAGCCTCTGCAATGTCATTTATAAGATTCTAACGAAAGCCATCACTATCCGCATGAGAGAGGTTATGCCTTTAATCATAAATCAATGCCAAGGGAGTTCTGTTAGAGGATGATCTATCCTTGATGGTATCATTTCAGTCCATGAAGCAATCCACTCCATATCCATCAACAAGAAAGTTGCCTTCCTCCTCAAACTTGATATGAACAAAGCTTATGATAGAATTTGTTGGGATTTCCTACTCACCATCCTTCATAAGTTTGGATTTCATTTTGAATGGATTTCCTTAATCAAAGGATGCATTTATTCATATTGGTTTTTGGTTATCATTAATGGATCACCTATAGGTTATTTCCAAAGTAGCATAAGATTGAGGCAAGGGGATCCTTTGTCCCCTCTCCTTTTCATCATTGCTATAGAGGCTCTTGGCAGATCAATCTTGGTAGCAAGAGAGGCAGGTTTAATTTTTGGACTTCAGGTTACTTCTCAATGTAATCCTATTACCCATCAACAATTTGTTGATGATACCCTATTGTCCACCTTCACCTCTGTAAATGAAGCCAAAATCATCAAGCATATTATTCTCTTGTATGAGGAAGCTACTGGAAAAAGAATAAACTTTCAAAAAAGTAAACTTTATTTTCTTAATACTCCTCTTAGAAGACATAATATGATTGCCAACATACTTGAATGCTCCATAGCTAATTTTCCTTCCTCATACCTGGGCTTACCTCTCTTCACTGGGAATGCTAAAGAAAGCCTATGGGATAATGTTATCGAAAGACTTAAAAAATAGTTGTCCACATGGAGAGGTAATATTCTGTCCCAAGTGGGTAAAATCACCCTCACCATGGCCTACCTCCAAAGTATTCCTATCTATTTCCTTTCTCTGTTTAAAGCTCCTGCAAGTATTTGCCAAAAAAATGGAAAAATTTCAAAAGCACTTTCTTTGGACAGGATTTGAAAACAAACACAAATTTCATTTAGTTTCTTGGGACAAAGTTTGTAAACCCAAATATTAGGGAGGTTTAGGACTCAGAAGGATCTCTCTTCTTAAAATTTCTCCTTTCCAAGCAATCCTGGAGGCTCATTTCCAATGAAAATGTTGAATGGGTCAAGATCATGAGAAGGAAATATCTTTAGGGTTCTGAATTCCTCCATGGTGAGGTTCCCTCTATGGGGTCTATTTTTTGGAAATCCATATGTGAAGCTCGATATCTTCTGCAAAAAGGACTCCGATGGCAACTTGGAAATGGCAAATCCATTTTCTTCTAGGAAGACAAGTGGATTGGAGATAGTCCTCTTTCTCAAATTCCTATGTTTCAAAGGATAATCAACACAATGAAACATCTGGTTGGTCCTTTAGTTGCCAATTTTATTTCCTATACTAATGGTACCACACATTGGAAAAGACTTGATATCCTGAACCATGAAGAAGAAATCTCATGTTTGCAAGCTCATTTATCTTCCATCAAAATTCTAGCTGGAGATATCAAGGATCAACCTATTTGGGAACCTACTGATTATGGAGAATTTTCTATCAAATCAGCTTATTTGCTTTCACTTAACAACATTGAAACTCCTATTCCTTTTAAGCTGGTTTGGACCAAATACTTGATTCCCAAAATTGCCTCCTTTTCTTGGCTATGCATCCAAGATTGCATCCTTACTATAGAAAACCTAATCAAAAGGGGCATTCTTCTTCCTAATAGATGTTATCTCTGCCTTTCTGATTGGGAATCTACTTCTCACCTTTTCTTGTTTTTTCCTTTCTCAAGAATGGTGATAAACAAGATTTTTCTTAATTTCCAGTTGGCCTGGGCTCAACCACCCTCCATCGTCGAGCTTTTCCATCAGTGGCCCAATCCTTTCAAAAACCCTGTGCTCAAAGGACTTTGGAAATTTTGCCTTCAGCACTACCTTTGGCAAATCTGGCTTGAATGAAATAGAAGAATTTTTGAACAAAAAGCCTTACATGCTGAAATTATTGCCCACAAAGTTATCCTTTATGCCAAGGAAAATGTCCAGGTTGCTGATTTTGATCCTTTTCCTTGCTCTCATTTTGAGAAAGCCATTCTCAATTCATGCAACATTTTCCTTGATACTTCAAGACCTGTTAATCCTTCTTCTTTGAGGACCAACATTAAATGGCATCCTCCCTCGGTTGGTTGGGTCAAACTTAATTTTTATGGTGCAGCTAAAGGAAATCCTGGCAATGCTGGTGCTGGAGGAATTCTATGTGATCATTCTGGTAATTCTATTTTTGCTTTTTCCAAACCTTTAGGATTCCTTTCCAATCACTCCATTGAAGCCAAAGATGTTTGGATAGGCCCCCAATTCATTATAAATATTCTAGGGAATGTTATTGTGGAAGGGGATTCTTTAAATGTCATCAATTATTTAAAAACTTCAAAACCCAATAGCTGGAGGATTAGAACAATTGTGAAAGAAAGCAAAAAAAATCCTTGGTTAGGAGATTAATACCATTGTCCAGCATGCCTTCAAAGAGGCTAACTCAGTTGCTAACATATTGGAAAATATTGGAGCTAACGCCCAAGGTATGTTGACGTGGACTGATACTCTTCCTCCTGAGGTGGCAGAGCTTGTCAAAAAAGATCAAAATAATGGTAATCATGTTGAACCTTGAAAATTTCATTCATTTCATTGCCCAACATTCTACCTTCAACATGAAGCATCGAGTTCATAATCAATTTTTTTTTTATTCCATCCTTCAAGGTGATGTAACCACAGAGTGCACACCTAGATACCGTATTGATCTATACCATCATAAAAGAAAAAATATCCACACAAGTAAATAAATTGAACAAAGAAAGCCAATGTATGTAAAGTTTATTGTATTAATCTTTAAATGAGCTTTGATTACAAAAATGCCCTCTTAGGGTCACTTGAAATATGATACTGATATTACAATTGCCAATGCCCTCAATAGAGTAGGTGCACTTATAGTACTCCATTGATTAGTCACAAACTACCTTGGGGTGGAGCTAACCCCCTTCTCCATGATGTGGAAGGATTATGACATAGGATCCTCTTGCACCTATCTCTCTACGAACAAGAAACAATAGCACACGATTAAAAATATTGATAGCCTCTCGTGATGAGGCCCTTTAAGAAAATATGCATGTAAGTGCCATTAAACTAGTAAAACAAGAAAGCATAAAGAAAGACTTTAAACTATTCTAATTAAATCAAGAATTATGCTACAACATATAAGACATGAACAAGCAAATGATGCATGGATCAAATATCGAATTAGAAACAATAAATGACATAAAAGATCCAATGTACTCCTACTTAATGCAACGTATGAAATGTCTAATTCCTAAGATCAGAGTTTCCCTAAAATGCAATTAAACCTATAAAAACACTAACATGACTAATCTATGCAATCAAAAGCAAAGAAGTAAGGTGATCATTAACCTATTGCAAACCACAGTTGTGATGAGTGGTCTGTATTGTGAACCATGGCTAACAACCATGGTTTAAACTCTGATAGGTTTACCCTCAGAATTAGAGGTAGTGGGCTTGACCTCCTTGTCAAAATTGATGTTCAAGGGTTGCCTTTGTTGTCCTCTACTAGATTTAGTGGTCAAATCGCTATGAAGGGCCTTTGTTTACCCGGATTTGTGTTTCTTGATCCTCCTAGGAACCTAGGGCATCCATGGATAATTTGTCTTTAGATGGATAGCAAAGGGGCTCTCAAATACACAAAGTTAGTATGCAATTTGATAGGGCTTTGCTGCTCTCTTGATCAATTAAATCTCTCTCAATAATTTGCCAGCACTTCGCTATACAAATTATCTCTCCTCCTCATCTCCATTTGGAGGGGGGTATTTATAGCATGCCCCTAGGTCTAGGGGTGGCTTCATGGAAAAGGCAAGACCAATAAGATTTTTTAGGATAGTTGGGATGGAATCCTTTGGAATCTTCCATCATCCAACTACCTCCTTCTAGATCTCTTGGTCATTCTAATCGATTTGGCTTGGATGGAAGGCCTAACTGAACTCCATTTAAGACCGTAGGTCATAGATACGGTCCAGACTACAAACTATAGGTGTCAACCATAGTTTAAACTGGATACCGTAGGTCTGGGATGAGGTTCAGACTGCCTAGGCCAAAATGCCTAAATTGAGTGGTTAGAACCATTGCTCTATCTTGGAGTCTATCCAAGATCCTTCATATGGTTTTGTAGCATGTCCATAAGAGTAGTCGCCCTCGACATAACATGTTTTAGGTGTCTACAGATGCCCCTTTTGAGATGCGTTGTGAGATAAAAAAACATTGAGAAAAATAGACTTCCTAAAATGATGTCGAAGGTTCTATGATGATAATTAGTCTGATCAACATTAGATGCCCCAGGTCCAAAAAATGGACGTGCATCCTAGAATCATTACTTCCAACTTGGGAAGGCTTACATTTGAAAAATTTGCACTCATCATCAGATGTTCAGGTAGATTTGGTGATACGATAGGAGTTAGGCCTATATAACCAAAGGATGAGAGCTACAAATAAAATTTCATATTTGCTATTTGCACCAAGAAAAGGGGGAAGCTTATGATAGCTGTTAGCAATGATTCACAAGAATGAATGCAATTTTGACAAGATCAAGGGATCTATGATCTCTAGCATATTTTGTTGATTTTGATTATGACATGAAATTATGACTACCTCCTCAAGCGACAAGTCGATGAGGGTAATGAGAATGTATGAAGTGACAAAATCACTTGACCATAATGAATAATCCTGAACAACTTTAGATTTGAGATGTTTAAAGACTTGGCTAGGCCTAGTTCAGCTTATGATTGCAATGCTTAGTAGTATTTGTACATCTCTCTCCCATGGAGCAGTCAGGCTATGATAGACATCTTAGGAAGTCAAAATAATACAAATTCAAGAAGACTTGTGTTGAATCATATTGTCGATGATTTTCTGAAAGATGTCATAAAAGAAATGACAATTTTACCCCAAATGTCCTTATTGTGATTTACTCATCTTACCGGATTGCATGGATTGCAAGTCGCTGCAACCACGAATTTTATAGGATAAATCACTGAATATGAGGCGCATTTGGTTTTTAATTATTTGATTTTTTTTGTTTAATTTTGTATTTATTGGATTGATCCTGGTGCTTTTAACATCACCAAATTTACAAATTTTATCATTTATTTTGAATTTTATCCAATGGGAGTTAGTAATTTGCCTTTTTAGACCTTCCCACCATGGGTTTTGAGTGCATTTATTGCTAGTTGCAGACTATGGATACAGTCTATGATTTATACTTCCAAATTTTGGGGATTGCAGGTCAAAACTGCGGGTGGAAAACCCTAGTTTTGAAACCGTAGGTGTCAGTTGTGGTCCACAGAGACTAGGAGGACCTATAAATTGAATTCCCATTTGAAATTTTTCATTATTTTCTTGCAAACACTAGCAAATTGAGAGCTATGAGAGAGAGAGAACATTATTTGATATGAAAAACTGTCAAACTCAACCACATTTACACTCATCTACCCTGATGGTAGATCATGATTAGCCATCGACTAGCTAGGGGTAGGATGCGGGTAAGGTAACTCGAAACCGAGACCTCACACTCAATATCAGTAAAATGAACCACACTAAGAAATGCAAAAATTTAACCTCATTAAACTGCTGGTAATGAACCCCACTAGTCTAGGTTAGCTTAGGATTTAATTTTTATGCTTTAGTGGTCTAGGAGGGTACCCAAAATGGGTGCCACTCCTAAACCATAGTTGGTAGTTGTGGTTCCCAGTTGGCAAATTGGGAACTGCAGGTTTCAGTTGTGGTTCCCAATTTTCCAAATTGGTGACTTCAAGTTGCAGCTGTGGTTCCCAATTTTCAAATTGGGGACCACAAGTTGCAGTTACATTTTGTGATTGCTAGTTTTTTTTTTGAAGTTGTCTATAATATGCCATATTTAGCTCTACTTAGCTAGATTAGCTTACATTATGTTTTTTGATTTTTAAAAGTTAACTTCTAGAGCACAGGATCCTGACTTGATGAAGACTCTTCACGATGCGTTATCAGATGATGATCAAACATGGTTTCGAGCCGTAGGGTTCGATTACATCATGGATCTACCCACCATTAGGGTAGATCAAGCCTATATCACTGCGTTGGCCTAGCACTGGAATGCATGGATAAAAAAATTTCACCTTCCTCCCGGTGAGATGACCATCACCCTGGAGGATGTCTACAAGATATTTAGGATGTTGTTTCCCCTACCTACATGGCAAAGGATGTTGTTTTCGATGCCATATTTGATGACCAAAATGCCGACGCACAGGATGATGCAGATCATGGAGGGGTGTACATCGGTGACTGGTATTGTAATGATGTCTTCTCTATATGAGAGGCCCTATTCATGCATCTCATTATGTAGATTGTACTTTCAGACTCCTTGGGTGCAAGGATTCCCTGGAATATGTTAGCCACTACTTGGAGGGTGCTTCAAAGCTCGATAGAGGAGCCACTATGATTAGCTTGAGGGAGCACCCTATTATGCCAGCTCTACAGGGAGCTATACCAGATCACAAAGTGTAGTCGTAAGGGCATCAACTATAGTATTTTATTATAGATATAGGGGTGGAAGCACATCCAAATAGAGCATCCTACAGAGCTATCACTACACATCACCGCCATAGACATTGACCATTAGTGTTACGTCACATGCTAGCCTCATGTTGAGGAGGGTATCCACAGTAGGGCTCACGTTGGGAACACTTAGCACTATATTATTAGGTTTGCATCACTTGGGTCAAGGAACATTGTCTGGCACCCCTACATGGATTTCCCTACATGGTCAAATGCGAATGAGTGGCTACGATAGGCCCGTCAAGACGGATGGATTATCTAGCATAAGCCAAAGGTTTGAGAGTATCAATTATTCTCTCATGTCCTACAATAGTTTGGCATGATGCAGGACATACCAGAGATGCAATTGAGGTACAAATGCTTGGCTCTAGAGAGGGACCTCCCATTGATAGTTCCTTTGCCATTAGGAGATGTACTCGATGACTTCCAGGAGTTGAGGGTTGAGACAGTTGGGACCACACCCAACTATGATGGGTGGTGGTATCTATTTAGATAGTATGGGACAAGGCCTCTAGGCTGAGAGCCAATTGAGGTAGAGGCAGATCCTAACGGGCGTAGGGTGCGCCAGTGTACTGAGGGCGGTTGGGGCATAGAGGCTGCTGCT
This sequence comes from Wollemia nobilis, assembly GCA_028583015.1. Taxonomy (NCBI): domain Eukaryota; kingdom Viridiplantae; phylum Streptophyta; class Pinopsida; order Araucariales; family Araucariaceae; genus Wollemia; species Wollemia nobilis. The sequence continues at coordinate 3,328,633 of JAQPPZ010000375.1, read as the reverse complement.
AAGGATATGCCAAAGATCGAACCTGAGGAGGATGCCCCAAATGAGGGTGAGGTCTCTTCTGATAGTGTAGAGGGATGACTACTGGCTTAGGTTGCTGACTTACAGAGTTAGATTAGGTGATTTCACACTCAGAAGCATGAGAGAGATACTATCATCACCACTCTAAAGGTGAATGTGGCTAATAGGGAGCAGCACCTGACTGAGGTGCAAGGCTAGGTATAGGATCTCATGAGTCAATCTACTGATGCAGATGCCCAGGTGCAAAGACTACAAACTTCCCTATAGTTAGCACAGGCATAGCAGAATATAGTAGAGGTAGAGCAAGATCTCGTACGAGTAGCGAGGGGGACTATGCCGCCTCCTCAGGCTATTATGGGGCCTCCTACAACACTAATAGTATGTATAGTAGCTACACAAGATCTGATTACTAAGGTGGCATGACTGTGCGCTATGGTCATGAGGACCAATGAGATGCACACAACCTGGATTGCTTGCATTGATCAGCTAGTTGGTTACATAGAGATGCACAGGCTATAGGTTCTTGAGGATTCTTTTACATCAGAGTCTCAACATACCAGGTCTAGGACCTCAGGGCAGTAGACAACGAGCTTCAGTCATAGGACTCATAGGATTGAGAGGATGTACAATTCCTCTAGTACACACACAACGAGGTCGTAGGCCAGGGCTAGAGATCCAGGATAGACATCAGGGACCTCCAACTAGATGACTATCCTACTATAGTTACCAATTTCTCATGTGCTAGGTGCATTAGGCTTTAGAGGTAGGTAGGATCCATAGCAGGATCCACCACAGGTGCCAAGTCAGCAAGGAGAGGATGCTCTAGAGCACAGTGCGGAGGGAGGAGATGAGAGCTCCAGTACAGGGGGAGCAGCCTAGATCCAAGTTATAGCAGTTGTCGACTACAATTTTGATATATTGTTTTGTGTGTAAGGTCAAGGACCTACACAGTTGTAGCCTAAGGGAATTTTGTACTCCCTTTGTACTCTTTTGGACACACATATATAAATGATATGATCTTTTATGGCTCATTATGTGTACATGTTTATTTATTATTCTGATTTTATGTTTATTTGATGCACATGGATGCAAGGCTTATGTAAATGCTACGTTTATATGATGCGATGTATGGATGACATGCACTAGATAGCTATTTTACTTTATGATGATGATATGCAGTAATCTAGATTATTAGATGTGCGACATATGATGTATGTAGATGGATGCGATGTTTATTTTTAACCGCATATTTATTTTTGCTTTGTGGGAATGCGTTTATTTTATGCATTTTATGGTATGCTATGTATTGTATCATAATGCATTATGTACAAAATCATAATCTAATGGAAATGAACCTGTATGCTTTAATAACTTAAAACATAAGGAATTAATGTAAACTGTGTATATCAATTTTTAAAATATGACACCATAGAATGTATAACAATCATGCAAAATAATTGATAACTCTCATTACAAGAACTCAATCGATTAATCACCCATATATGAAATGTAGTGAAATGGATTGGTAAAATGCTAATGAATTATTATGTCATTTTGTATATTTCTTCTTTGTTGCACTATATAGTCAGTGGTCGTCTAAACATCATTTATGATATTCACGCAGTATTTATCCTATATATTTGATTGTACTTTGTAAAACACATTTTGATGAATGAATAACTCATATTTCTGATGTCTAAAGATATTTGGTATCTTTTTGCTATTGGAGAACTTTTTGGGGTTTTCCTTGAGACTTAAACACCCTAGTAGACTTCTCCAAAAATCACATACTAACTATGCAAGGCTTATATTAGACAAGGCTTTTGCTGTGACAGACCCAACTATTCATTATCCCTTTGTGTGTATGTGAGTATTTTTAGATAGATCGTAAGCATACCCTGTATGTTAGTTGGGACTATTTCAACCCATATGTGAGATAAGGTTCCTCATACGATTGTACCATCCTTATTTTAGCTTTGATTAGACTTATACAACTAGACAATCCTAGGTACCTAGAGCTAGCTCATCTTGAAAATTGATCAAGGCTACCCCTCCAAATGCAAACGGGACTCTTTCAACCCATTGCTACGTTTGGGGATCACCCAATAGAACTACCCCTTTGATTGTAGGTGGGAATCTTCCAACCCATTGCTATGATCTGGGATCACTCTATGGCTTTCAAAAGGTGGACAATCCAAGGATTCAATTTCTCACCCTTCTTACTTGCTCATATGTAGTGATAAAAATCACTGTTAGTCTACGTGTTACCATTTCCTTTGAGCAAGGGATTTTTATAGTGCTTTTGATTCACTATGTCACTTTACATTTTAAACTTGAAATTTGTACTTTTCAACTTTGTAACTTGGGATTTAAATTTTGTGACTTTGGGGATTTATAGGGGAAATTCTTGTCCTTTTGCCAAAGTACACCATTGTAGACTGACTATTTGCAAGATAAGCAGGTCATGAAACCCATATCTCTAGATACCTAAGACTGCTTTTGTGGCTTTCACCCTCTCTTGTCTTAGCAGGATTTTATATTTTTTTGCTTAGTGATGAGATTCTGATATGTTGAAGCACTATCCCAACTAATGACCTTGTCTATAATAGAAAAGCAAGCTTTCTACAATATCTGAAGAATCCGCTAGGTATGGCTGAGTGACGAGAAAAATTAATATACATACATATTTCTCGACAATAGGTATTGTGTATGAATGCAATGAATTATGATAAATGCAAGGGTGCATGATTGACATACAAACATGTGATCATTTATAAAATTTTGATAAATGCATTACACTCTACTGTGGAATGCAATGGATGACAAATGCCTAAATGCAATATGATGATGTGAATGCATGTGTGAATGCAAATGAAAATGCAATATGCAAATGGAAATGTTTTTGGATTTTAAGCTGTACCAATTTTTTTTGGACTTTTATATATTTTTCTTGATTTTTATAGATTTTTGAGCTTTCATATTTGACCAAACAATGAGTACATGTCCTTGGAGCTTTTGAGGATGACAAAATGGCGAGGAACTGCCTTTGGAGCTTTTACTTGACTAAGCTACTCAACAGAGAGCTTGGGGTATTTTGCGATGATCGAGCGGTTGAGACAAAACCCTCAGAGCTTTTGGGTTGACCAAAGGCTTACAAGTGCCTTTGGTGCCTTTACTTGACCAAGCTTCTTAATCAGAGAGCTTGGGGCATTTTGGGATGACCGAGCGGTTTGAGACAAACCCTCAAAGCTTTTGGGTTGACCAAAGGCTTATAGATGCCTTTGGTGCCTTTACTTGACCAAGCTTCTTAATCAGAGAGCTTGGGGCCTTTTGGGATGACCGAGTGGTTTGAGACAAACCCTCAGAGCTTTTTGGTTGACCAAAGGGCTTACAAATATTTTTGGTGCCTTTACTTGACCAAGCTTCTTAATCAGAGAGCTTAGGGCCTTTTGGGATGACCGAGTGGTTTAATACAAACCCTCAGAGCTTTTGGGTTGACCAAAGGGCTTACGGATGCCTTTGGTGCATTTACTACACTCTCAGGCATAGAACACCTTAATATGGATGATGTTGAGAGGCTCAAGCTCTTCCACACCCTCTAACAACGTTAGGTGATAGGTTCCTAGACCAATATTTTCAAATATGATGTAAGGCCCTAGATAGTTAGCCGTAAATTTGTCTCGCATGTCAGGAGGTAAATTTGAGTTATGTTGGTTCTCTTTTAGCACAAGATCCCCAACTTTAAAGTCTCTCTGGTGGACTTTGACATTGTAAGATCATATTAATTACTCCTAATAAATGCAGAGATGCTCAAGGGCATTCACCCGACATTCATCTAGCAACGTCAATTGATCGAGGTGAGCTTGTCGTGCGGTGTCATCATCGATGAACTCTTTCAATGTGACACATAGCATTGGAATTTCCAACTCTAAGGGCATAATGGCCTTAGCACCATATACTAGTGAAAATGGTGTTTCCCCAATGGGCGTCCGAATGCTAGTCTTGTAAGCCCATAATGCAAGGGGTAGTTGTATATGCCAATACTTGTGGTGTTCTTGCACTGTATTTTTCAAGATGGCTACCACAGTATTATTTGAGGCCTCAGCTTGCCTGTTTGCTTGCGGATAATATGGAGTTGCAAAACTGTATTTAATGCGATATTTAGACGTTAAAGCTCGCACAGTTTTGTTCTTAAAAGAATTTCCATTATCCAAAATTATTTTGGATGGTATCCCAAAATGACATATGATATTCTCAAGAATAAATTCTGCGATGCAAGCTCCAGTGGTCGTTGTAAGGGGAATGGATTCCACCCACTTTGTAAAATACTCAGTAGCCGTGATAATGAATGTATGTTGGCCTAACGATGGAGGGGAAATCTTTCCAATCAGATCTAGTCCCCACTAAGAAAATGGCCAAGCCGCCTGAATGGGTTATAAGTCCTGTGATGGCAAGTGTGTAAGATTAGCATGATGCTGAAATTTAATGCTTTTATTGACATACACATTGTAATCCTTCTCCATAGTAGGCCAATAATAACCCATGCGAAGGATGGATTTGATGATATCCATGCTGCTAAAATGGCCATCGCACGTACCATCGTGAGTTTCTAAAATTGCCCAAGATGACTCTTGGGGCTCAAGAAATCAAAGGAGAACTCCTTCGTAGTTGTGTTGATACAAAATTTCTCCTATCAATACATACTTAGTCACTTTCTATTTAAATGTGTGTCTTACGGTACGTGACAATCCCTTTAGGATCATACCAAGTTTTAGGAAGTTTTGGATTTGCAACATCCAACTTTGATAAGCCTCAACTTTGACTGCTAATATGACTTGCTTCCCCTACATATTTAACTTTGCAAATGCAGATTGAGAAACAACCTTGTGGTGAATGGTAGTACCACTCACTGTAGGACTCTAAGAAGTTAATGACTCATAGGATGCCTTCTTAAGAAATTCTTCCGCTCTACGAAACCAATCAGCTTTTGGTTCCATGAAAATAATGTTGACTGACTCTTTGTTATCAAAGGTTGCACGCTCTGCTGTTGGATGCGAGAGTGTTCTAATATGGATGGTAGTAAAATTGACAAACGGATTCTGAGGGATCAAGAAACCCAAATATTCCATGGTTTCTGTGAACCTATTTGATGAATGAGGGATTACCTCGATGTCATACCATTCAAATTTAGCCAGATAAGTGGCAACAAGATCTTTGTAGGCTTTTAGTATGGGACATCGACACTGAAATGGCCCCTTAAACTAGTTAACTATGAGCAAAGAATCACCAAAAATGTTTAATATTTTAATACCCATGGTGATGGTTGTGTGGAGACCCAAAAGTAGGGCTTTGTACTCAGCATTATTGTTGGTGCACAAAAAGTCTAACTTGAATGACAAGGGCATTGGAGCTCCTTATGGCATGAAAAACACTATTCTTGCACCACCCCCTTGCTCACACTTTGAACCATCGAAGAAAAATGTCATATCAGCATTATTCTCTAGTTCCTCGGGTTCGGGAGCTTTAGATATTATGAAGACCACATCATATGGAAGCTCAATGGTTAGAAGCCTACTGTTGGATAGTGGTGTCTCAGCTAGTTGATCAGCTATGACTTGTCCCTTGATGGACTTTTGGCTGATGAATTGCCAATCAAATTTTGTCAATAGCATGATTCACTTTGTAGTACGTGTGTTATGATATGTCTTGCTCATCATATACTACAAAGGATTTTGTTTCGATATAACATATGTCGTATGACTTAGCATGTAATGCCATAATTTCTTAGTAGTGAATACTATTGCTAAACAAAGTTTTTCAACATATGCATATCCTTACTCATAACTCACTGTTGGCATTTTTGCCATATTTTTGTTTTTTTCGTTGTTGTTGTTCATGCAAAATAACTAAGTTTTGTGTTCAAGCAAAGTAAGCACAGAAACTATCACAATATCACGACATGTCACATTTTCATGACATGTCGCATTTTTGTGGCGTCCATACCAAAAAAATACTAAGCACAAAAACTGTCGTGATATTGCCACATGTTGCATTTTCACGACCTGTCGCATTTTCGTGGCGTCTGATGAAGAAAAGTTCCAGCATGGAAAAATATCGCGATATTGTGACATGTCGCATTTTCATGACCTGTCGCGTTTTCATGGCTAAAGGTAGCCAAAGGAGGCAAGGGAGTAAAAATGTCGTGATATCACGACATGTTGGATTTTTGTGCTATGAGCAACAAATGAAATCAGTAACGGCAAAGTTGTCGCGACATCACGAAATGTCGCATTTTCGCGGCTTGTTGCGGTGAGAAAGTGAAAAGTGAAAATTTGTCACGATATCGTGATATGTCACATTTTTCTGACTTGTAGTGGCAACTAAGCAAAGTGAAGGAAAAACATTGTGATATCGCGACATTTTTGGAAACGAAGCCAAGCAAGAGAAAATTTTTGTGATATCGCGACAGGAAGCGGCAATGAAGGAAACGACAGAAAATTGTCACAATATCGTGACATGTTAGGGCGGAAGGGCAAAGCACGAAGAATATTGTCATGATTTCATGACATGTCATGGAGAAGAAGCTAAAGGGAGAAATATGTCATGATTTCATGATATTTTTGGAAACAGAGTCAGTAGAAGAAAAGTGTCACGATTTCATGACTTGTCACACTTTAGAGATGATAAAGCAGGAAGGAGCAAGAAGACATAAACATGCCACAATTTTGCGACATGCCACGTTTTCACGAGGAGGAAGCAAGGAAGTAGCCAGATATTATGAAATGTCACAATTTCATGACATGACGAGTTTTCGTTGCCAAAAAGTAGCCAAGTGCAAGAAGATAGAAACATGTCATGATTTCATGACTTGTTGAAGACAGAAGAACAAACCGGAGAAAACGTCGCGATATCGCGACATGTCGCATTTTTGTGACCTGTCACATTTTCATGGAACAAAAGCTGAAAAGTACAAGGTAGAAGGAAAGTGTCACGATATCGCGACATGTCATGTTTTTGCCACTTGCAAGAAGATGAAAGCCAACAAAGTGGAAGACGTCACGATTTCGCGACATGGTGAGTTTTCCCGACTTGGAGCAGCAGAAAGAAATATGTCACGATTTCGTGACATATCATGAAAACAAAGCAAGGCAAAGAAAAATGTCATGATTTCGTGACATGTTGTGGAAAGAAAGCAAAATGAAGGCAAATGTCACGATTTCGTGACATGTTGCAGTTTCACGGAAGTGAAAGATAAAGAAGAGCCAAGCAAGAGAAAATGTCATGATTTCGTGACATGTCGCATTTTCGCGACTGGTGGTAACAGGAGAGAGCAGTAAGGTGAAAGTGTCACGATTTCACGACATGTCGCATTTTCGCGACCTGTCACATTTTCGCGACAGAAGCAACAACAAAGGCCCGATAAAGTTCTATCCGCATTTTCCTTCAAAATTGCATAGGAGAACGTGAGGAGAAGATAAGGATCAAACAAAGTAATGTTTTAAAATCTCTCCAACTAATTTTGAGATCGTGGTCAAAGAGGCTCCAAGATTAAATGTTGTTGTTTACCTATGTGCGCAAGATGGAAGAACATGAGGCAGTTTTCGATGCCACCAAAATTAAAGATGCCTCCAGTATTAAAAGCTCTTGTTCGTGATCTCCTAACAACTTCAAGCATGCTCCGAGAACAACCATTTAATGAAGAAATATGGTCCCTTGTTTCTGTTTGATTTTTAGTTTTGATCCATAAAAATAGGGAGTGTGATTTCTCCGAGGCAGATTAAGGGGGATTATTTCTCTTTTCAAGTGCATATTTTGTGGATCGCCCCTTCAAAATATGTTTTATGTTTTAAATGTTGTGATGCGAAAGGGAGAGGGAAGACCTCTATAAATACCAATGTAAAATATCAAGCAAAAGGAGGAGGACCTTTTTGCAAAAATTGAAGCAAAAATCCTAGATGCATTTTGCTCTATTCTTAGTGTCTTTTGGAGTTGGTGATCCAAAATGTTGTTCATGTGATGCTTTCTGTGTGATTTACTTCTGTTTAGTCCAGTGTTAAAATATAAGTTGAATTCTGTTGTTTTGAATTTGGCTATATTTTCATTTGAATGTTTGAAGTATAATTGAAGGTGAACTTATGGCTAATGCTTGATCCAATTTTTGTATGTGCATCCTAAGAATTTGTTGCTTATCTTAGAGATCTAGTTTGAGGTTATTTGCTATCTGAGGTTGTTCTCCCTATAAACTGTCGACTTCGGCCATATTTCCATCTCTTTCTGTTATTTCCATTTCTTTCTACATTTTCCATTTCTTTCCCGCACCCTTATCTTCAAACAAGTTTAGATTAGTTTGGGAGCCAACCCTCTCTAGAGATTGGCCCGGGAGACTTCTCTTTCTCTCGGCCTTTCAATGTTGGCTGAGTCTAGGGTGCACAAGTGATGAAATATTGTACTTAGGCAGATTTGTGACCAACAGTTTTTGGCACGCCCGGTGGGACTCACAAGTCCCATATTTTGACACCCGGAGGAATCAAGATTTTGATGAACTGTCTTGACCTCAAAGCGGAGATTGTAAGTTCATCTGGTGACTCTGTTGAAGGTGACTGTATAGTACCTAGAAATTTCTAATCATGAAGCTGGTGAAAATCTTTGCTTCATGATCATGAGATCAAGTGCCAAAGAATCGAAAGATCCAGTCGAATTCTTCGAGATTGATGTTCAGAACTGGAGGGAGCGCTCAAGATTGGTAAGTCCTGTGAACCCATCATTTGCTATCTCATCGCAGGCGGTAGGTCAATTTGTGCCATCTCCGACTCCTCCCAGTATTGCTACGAGCTTGCTACATCCAGATCCAATAGTCCAAATGGCCCAACATCCTCCACCAAGGCAGTTCACGACATGGAATAGTTCGGGAGCCTTGAATTTACTGGCACAAAATCCAGTCCCTCAAGTTGCTTTGAAAGCTTTGTCAACCTATGATGGTACTGGTAAAACTACTTATGAGCATATTCAAGATGTAGCCTCTTTGGTGACCATCCATGACATAACGGACGAAGACGTGATGATAAAATTATTGGTGTTGTCATTGAGAGGGAATTGTTGTATTGGTATCGATCATTGCAACCAGGCACTATTGCATCATGGGATCAATTAGGAGAGCTGTTAATCAAAAAATTTCATGAACAAGATGATCCATTTTCCTTGTTGCATCAATTTAATGCAATTCAAAGGCATCCACAGGAGGAGATAGCGGACTTCAATGTTAGATTTACCAGAAGCTGGCAGAGAGTTCTTGAAGGTCTTCGGCCCACTCATGAGCAAGTTGCATTCTATTATCTCAGAGATTTTAACACAGACATTGGCTTGGCTATCCGATAGTCCAACGTGACTACATTCCCAGAGCTATTCGAACAAGTGCAAAAGGTGAAAGCTAACTTGATTGCCATAGGTAGGCTTCCCCCAAAGGTAACAATGCCTATCTTACCTGATCTTCCTAAGCATTTGTATTCTAGTTCATTTTCATAGCCTATGCCTTCCATGTATCCTATTCCATCATGGAGCTCAAGTGCACCTCAGATCGCACCCATTCCATTTCCACAATTTCCTGCACCAAGCATTCCACAATTACCAGCTCCCACTTCATTCCCAAAATTGTCTGCATCGCCAACACCCCTACCTATACCGGCACCGCATGTGTCCTCAAGCCCAGATCCTCAATTGGCTGTTTTGCAAGAAATTCAGTCGACCATGAGAGCCCTCACTAACAAGGTGACATCTATGGAGTGGAGAGAGGTAGAAAGGAACTATCAGCCATGAATATTTGTTCCGATGGTAACAAGAGAACAACTTGCTCCTAGCAAGGCCATAGAGAAAGTACCTAAGAGGAATTCAACGATCCTGGTAAGTGAAGAGGCTGGTCCCTCTGAAGTTTCACATGAGCCATCTTACTGGTGTTCTTCATGCAATGACCCACATGATGAGTCCACTTGCATGGTCCACCAAAATTATTTACAAGTTCTTATGGGGAGCCGTATAAACATGATTTGAGAGGTGGATCATAATACTGAGGAACACATTGCAGTCTTGACATGCAGTGGCAAGAAACCAATGGTGGTAGATCCGGCTAAGATGGAGCCATTGAAAGTGCCTCCTGCACAAGCAACAAAGCAAAAAATACCTACAAGGACTCATGATCCTCCAGCCCAACAACAAGATCCACCTATTTTGCCGAAGGATTTGCTTCCACCACAAGAAAAAGAAAGGTTGCAAGCTAAGGCTTCTACCTCCCAACCGTAAGCGAAAACAAAGGAACAAGCTAGAGAGACGTTGCGGTATCCATAATTGACTAAACAACAGTGAGTGGAGGCCACCCAACAATATAGAAGCAGATTTGAATCTACTAGTGGAGGGAAAGAGCCGATTTCGATGGAGTACAACATCGTTGAAGAACTCAAAAGGATACCAGCTAAGGTAAGTCTGTATGACACCTTGCAACTGCCTGGATAGGTGAATCTCTTACAGGAATCCTTGAAGACCACACAAAGTAAGGGGAAGGCTCCAGCCTAGGTAGTTATGTCTCAAACTCTGACTTCTTCAGTCACTGGAAAAAATAGACCACCACCTTTTTATCTTTCATTGAGAATGGAGGGACATGTGGTGCATAATTGCCTCATTGACTTAGGAGCAACTACTACTGTCATGCCCAAGGTAGTATGTGATGTCATAGGCATGGAGTATACAAGGACTAGCATGGGAGTTTTGTAGCTAGATGGTACCTTAGTAAAGACGGTGGGCGTAATCAAGGATGTTCCCATCTCCCTGCATGCTATGCCTCAGATTATTGTGATCCAGGAGATCATAGTAGTGGACCTAGAGCCATGTTTTGGTATGTGTCTCTCCCGAGAGTTCATGGCTAAACTCGGGGGTTACCTTTATTTGGATTTTACTCATTTGGAGGTGATCCATAAAGGTAAGAAGGTGAAAATTTTCAATGAGAAGCCTTCCACATTTCATGTGGAGAGAATAGATGAAATGGACAGGTTAGCAAATTCAGTGCACATGATGTCTGAAGAATTTGGCGAGCTTGACTTAATGGAAGAAGCCTTGGAAGATTTTCGTCCAGAAATGAATTTTCCATGGCCAATTACATAATGTGAAAGCACAGTGTTACCTTGTACATAAATAAAAAAAAGAAGAAAAAAGAGAAAAGAAAAAAAAACAAAAGAAAAAAGAAAAAAAAAAAAGAAGAAGCACTACTTGTAGGAGTCTTCCTTTGTACAGAATAAATCAACTTCGGCTCCTTTTGCACACGAGCCCGTAGGTATGTTTATTTCTTTCTCTTTTTCTTTTCCTTCCCAGCAGATAGTGGCTTCCATCTCCTTCTTTCTTCCACCACTTCCTTATTTTCATTCCCTTCCTCTCCCACTCCTTCTTCCACTGTACATACTCAAGCCACTACTGTTGTTTCTACTCCCCTCTCTGATGTTCCCATTTCTTCTTCCCCTTTCTTCTAATCCTTTGTCTTTTGAGCACTTTTCCACAGTTCCTACCACCTTCTCCATTCCATCCATTCCCATTTCATTATCTATTTTCATAGAATCCCAGCAGCTAGTAGCACAGTAGCACCCTCTTCAGTTGTTGTATCTACCACTTCTACTCCTCCATCTTCCACCATTCCATCATTCACCATTCCCGTTCCATGGCCTGCACATCTGCCGGTCATCACCCCATTCATTCCCATTTTTGCAACTCAGGTGCTTCTCACTACTGCCATGGAGATCCTTGCACAACACCTGGTGATTACCCAACTCAACCGAGCTAGGCAAAATGCAGTAATAAAAGAATAAGGGAAGTTCTGCTCTTCCATAAATTTTTGTTGAAGGTCCTATTTTTGAGTGTCGACAACAGCTTGTAGACCCACAGAGACGTCCAGCATCAACCAACACTCACTTCTTCTACCCCTCCAGCTTCTTGACTCTGTTGCCCAATGGATAAAGGCCTGAGGTTCGTGCATACAGCAGAACTATATACCCCGTGAGCCGCCAAGAATGTTGGCATTTTTGCCACATTTTTTTTTTTTCGTTGTTGTTGTTCATGCAAAATAACTAAGTTTTGTGTTCAAGCAAATTAAGTGTAGAAACTATCATGATATCACGACATGTCATATTTTCGTGACCTATCGCGTTTTTGTGGCATCCATACCAAAAAAAAGCTAAGCACAGAAACTGTCACGGTATCGCGACATGTCGCATTTTTGTGACCTGTCATGTTTTCATGGCGTCCGATGAAGAAAAGAGCTAAGCATGGAAAAATGTCACGATATCGCGACATGTCGCATTTTCGTGACCTGTCGCATTTTCGCAGCTAAAGGTAGCCAAAGGAGTCGCGATATCGCGACATGTTGGATTTTCGTGCTAGGAGCAACAAAAGAAAGCAGTAACGACAAAGTTGTCGCGACATCACGACATGTCGCATTTTCATGACTTGTTGCGGTGAGAAAGTGAAAAGTGAAAAGTTGTCGCGATATCACGACATGTCACATTTTCATGACTTGTAGTGGCAACTAAGCAAAGTGAAGGAAAAATGTCGCGATATCACAACATTTTTGGAAACGAAGCCAAGCAAGAGAAACTTGTCACGATATCACGACAGGAAGTGGCAATGAAGGAGAAGACAGAAAATTGTCATGATTTCGTGACATGTCAGTGTGGAAGGGCAAAGCGTGAAGAAAATTATCACGATTTCATGACATGTCGGGGAGAAGAAGCTAAAGGGAGAAAGATGTCACGATTTCATGACATTTTTAGAAATAGAGTCAGGTAGAAGAAAAGTGTCACGATTTTACGACATGTCGCGATTTCATGACTTGTCACACTTTCACGATGATAAAGCAGGAAGGAGCAAGAAGATAGAAACATGTCGCGATTTCACGACATGTCTCATTTTCATGAGGAGGAATCAAGGAAGCAACCAGATAGTACAGAATGTCACGATTTCATGACATGATGAGTTTTCATGGCTAAAAAGTAGCCAAGTACAAGAAGAAAGAAACATGTCATGATTTCATGACTTTGTGAAGACAGAAGAACAAACCAGAGAAAACGTCACGATATCGTGACATGTTGCATTTTCATGACCTGTCACATTTTCGTGGAACGAAAGCTGAAAAGTACAAGGCAAAATGAAAGTGTCACGATTTCACGACATGTCCCATTTTCACCACTTGCAAGAAGATGAAAGCCAACAAAGTGGAAGATGTCGCGATTTCACGACATGGTGAGTTTTCGTGACTTGGAGCAGCGAAGAAGGCAGGCGAAGGAAGATGTCACGATTTCGTGACATATCATGAAAACAAAGCAAGGCGAAGAAAAATGTCATGATTTCGTGACATGTTGTGGAAAGAAAGCAAAATGAAGGCAGATGTCACGATTTCGTGACATGTTGCAGTTTCATGAAAGTGAAAGATAAAGAAGAGCCAGGCAAGAGAAAATGTCATGATTTCGTGACATGTCGCATTTTCACGACTGGTGGTAACAGGAGAGAGCAGTAAGGTGAAAGTGTCACGATTTCGTGACATGTCGCATTTTCGTGACCTGCCACATTTTCCGCATTTTCCTTCAAAATTGCATAGGAGAACGTGAGGAGAAGATAAGGATCAAATGAAGTAATGTTTTAAAAGCTCTCCAACTGATTTTGAGATCGTGGTCAAAGAGGCTCCAAGATTAAATGTTGTTGTTTACCTATGTGCGCAAGATGGAAGAACATGAGGCAATTTTTGATGCCACAAAAATTAAAGATGCCTCTAGTATTAAAAGCTCTTGTTCGTGATCTCCTAACAACTTCAAGCATGCTCCGAGAATAACCATTTAATGAAGAAATATGGTCCCTTGTTTCTATTTGATTTTCAGTTTTGATCCATAAAAACAGGGAGTGTGATTTCTCCAAGGTAGATTAAGGGGGATTATTTCTCTTTTCAAGTGCATATTTTGTGGATCGCCCCTTCAAAATCTATTTTATGTTTTAAATGTTGTGATGCAAAAGGGAGAGGGAAGGCCTCTATAAATACCAATGTAAAATCTCAAGCAAAAGGAGGAGGACCTTTTTGCAAAAATTGAAGCAGAAATCCTAGATGCATTTTGCTCTATTCTTAGTGTCTTTTGAGTTGGTGATCCAAACTATTGTTCATGTGATGCTTTCTATGTGATTTAATTTTGTTTAGTCCAGTGTTAAAATATAAGTTGAATTCTGTTGTCCTGAATTTGGCTGTATTTTCATTTGAACATTTGAAGTATAATTGAAGGCAAACTTATGGCTAATGCTTGATCCAATTTTTGTATGTGCATCCTAAGAATCTATTGTTGCTTATCTTAGAGATCTGGTTTGAGGTTATTTTCTATCTGAGGTTGTTCTCCCTATCAACTGTCGGCTTCGGCCATATTTCCATCTCTTTCTATTATTTCCCTTTCTTTTTGCATTTTCCATTTCTTTCCCGCACCCTTATCTTCAAACAAGTTTAGATTAGTTTGGGAGCCAGCCCTCTCTGGAGATTGGCCCGGGAGACTTCTCTTTCTCTCAGCATTTCAATGTTGGCCGAGTCTAGGGCGCACAAGTGATGAAATCTTGTACTTAGGCAGATTTGTGACCAACACTCACTAAGGTGCAACTGATGTAATATACGGCTTGTTATTTGCCTTGCACATTATTTTGGGCTAACATGATCGCTAATGCAAATTTGGTTGCCAATATATAGCAGAAAAGGCTCATCTAGCCTTGGTGGATCTAGTACTGGCGGTGTTGCCAAGTATTGCTTAATCTCAGCAAAGGATGCTTGGCATTCCTTGTCCTAATCAAATGGGACCCCCTTGTGTAGCAGTCGATTCATGGGTCAAAATTTATCCAATAATTGAGCGGTGAATCGCTTTACGGATGCTAATTTACCCTAAAGGCTTCTTAGTTCTTTGATATTAATGGGAGGACACATCTCTAGAATAGTCATGACCTTTACTGGGTCTACTTTGATGCCTCATTTAGAAATGATGAATCCCAAGAGTTTACCTAAATTTACACCAAATACACACTTCTTAGGATTCAACCTGACATTATGCTCTATCAAGCAATCAAAGACCTTCCTTAAGACCTCCGCATGCTCTACTCGTAGCAATGACTTAGCTAGTAAGTCATCGATATAATCTTCTAAGATTTTATGCATGTAGTCATGAAAGATATATGTCATAGCCTGTTGATATGTGGCACAAACATTTTTAATACCGAATGGTATAAATTTGTAGCAAAATGTCACCCATGGCATTATAAACATGATTTTATGCTGATATTCGGGTTTAATATGAATCTGGTTGTATCCAAAAAAACCATCCATAAGGGAGAGCATTTTGTGACCTGTAGTAGCATCTACCAGAGCATCGATATTTGGCAACGAAAATGAATATTTTGTTGTTGCCTTATTGAGATCTCTAAAATTTGTACAAATAAAAAACCTTCCATCTGGCTTTCCTATGGGCACCATATTGGACACCCATTCTGGATAGTTGATGGAGATGATGAACTCTATGTATAACAACTTTTGCAACTCGTCCTTCACCATTAAGGCTACTATTGGATGCATTTTTCTAAGTTTTTTCTTGATTGGCTTCTTCGACATATTTAGCGAAAGGTTATGAGTAACCAATTTTGGATCTAGACCCGACATGTCTTTGTAATTCCAAGCAAAGATATCATGTCTCTCTTTCAGTAGAGGGATGATGCTATCATGCTCATCCGGAGTGATACTCTCTCCAAATCTAACCTTCTTTGGATTGGTGGGATCTTTACTGATATCCACATCGAAGGTTTTCTCTACTGACATATGTGATCCCTCCTCAAGCTGGTGAGGCATAGGAATTAGATGGATTTCATCAGCCAGGTTCACATGTTCCTCTCGAGAAGCATTCTGGGTGTGACAAACATCATGAGAACAGCCTAGTGCAAAATTAAACGGTGGCAACATTTTTTCATTAGGGAAGAAATCTTCAGGCTGGACTGATGATTCAACATGATCCCAATCAATAGCATCCATGTTCAGATGCAACAGTTTGGATGGATCTACTGGATTATGGAGTGGAGTGGTCAAATCAACAGATACCATATTGATGGAATGGAATTGATTTCCAAAACCATACAAAAAAAACTCTATATTTGAAGCATAGCTCTCATACCCAATATCTGGTTTAGATGGTATGGGCACAAATGGATCCTCTCTATGGGATACCCGTATAACTAGATCCTTCTGGTGCATTGGCTGTAAAATGGGATATCTTGGCTCAAGGATCTCCGTGTGCATAGGCGGATCGAGAAAGAGTTCCTGATACCTCTCTTTGAGCTCTCTTCTTTCCCTCAAGCTGCGATGGAGATTAATATTTTTATGCAAACCTATAGTTATAATAATTAGGGGACCTCTAGGTGGAGGCCTATTACATAAGTGGTGAGGTCCCAAATAGGCCATCTCCATCGAGTCGTCATCATCACTGTACAAATATAATCCATCACTCCACCCCTCTTCTAAGGGGCAATTTGGTATATGTGGTCCCATGTATCTAATTCTACGATCACTATCATCACTATCTAGATAAATACAATAGAATGATCATATATATGATACTACCATATAAATTGGCACTGATCCTTCCTCAGAGTGCTTAATGTTGGGAGTGACTTCCTCCATAATGTTCTCCAATTACCTAGGCAATAGATATTGTGGATACACAAGCCTTGAATCGATCCGCTCATCTACATAACCATGGTAACTACCATGGATGGGCCACTCTATTTTGTCTATGAATAGTGGGAGATTAGTTGGATGAGGCTTTAAGTAAGCCTCCTTGGTTTCATATTTATAATCACTATCAGCTATGAAGCACCCGTTCATCTCTTCCACTTGTTCCATAGGTAGCAGATGGCATATAAACACCAAAAATAGAAATGTTGGCTTGATTTCATCCTTAGATTGATCATGATTTGAGGACTCATAATCTGCATCATAACTAGATCCACTCATTTTGGAGGTGGAGTCCTCTCCATAATCATCGCAAAGATCTCCTAACTTGAGATCGCCTACAGTATTGGGGTCATGCCCCTGCATACAAGTGTCGTCAGTAGCACCATGGATTTGGTTACCCAGGTTGTCTCTGGGGTTTTCCTCTAAGGTCCCATCATGATATGAATCAGGTGGACCTATGGTAACAAATGATACCATCTAGAGAGTCCTCCAACAGCTGGAAGGATTAGGGTGATATGGATTAAAATCCACATCATCCCCCAAACTCAAATACATGCGATCAAATTATGCAACAAGCAAATTGTCATGATCTTGTACCTGTAATCCTAACCCAAACCTATCAGTAGCTAACTAATAATGAGGTTTGAGCAGAGTTCTACGTCCCTATTAGAAAATACCAAGGCCATACCCATGCCAATGATACGACTCAAAAATGCGCATGGCATATTATAGGTTGGATAGATAGCACACATTCATAGTGAATGGATCATCATCGTCCTTGTCTATGGACATTCTGGTGGGCGCTTGATCTAGACCTATGTAGACAAATTTTGTTTGGTTGGGTGGCTCACCCAATGGCACTACAGATCCAATCAAAAATTGATGGGCATGCGGTCAGCCCATCTCTTGTGTAATTTTTAGGATAGGCTCAAAAATAACATTTTGCACAAGATACTCACCCAACCCTGTGCTGGCCAGATGAACAATCACTTGCGATGTAGATGACCTTGCGAAAGATGCAGGTGAAGTAGGCTAAGGTGCCTCCTTGGCTTTGTCTTGAGGTTCTTCCACATCCATGGGGGTGGGAGTCTCATTGATGACTGGTCTGGGCATATGCTCTTCTATTTTCTTGCCCAATTTCACCTTTAGCTTCTCAACTTGCTAATGTATTACCGATGTAGTCAATTTTAGAGAAGTTATAGTCATATGCTCAGATCTGTGTGACACATATGTCGATGGTTGAGCACGGGTTTTTGGTTTGCCTATTGGAATCTTAATCGATGAAATAGGTCAGATATCCAAGTGTGTCGATGAGAGTACAAAACCCCTAGGAAAATATGCTAGGTTCATGAACTTGAATGGTTCTTCGTCCGAGGACACTACGTGAACTTGTCCATTATGAATGTATTTCACACATTGATGCAAGATAGAGGGGACGCAACACATTTCATGAATCCAAGGCCTTCCAAGTAGAATATTATACTGCATGATGCCCTTTATCACGTGACACATCATAGAGATGGTATTGAGTCCTACCTAAATAGGTATAACAATTGTACCAACCGTTGAACATAGTGCATTGTTAAATTCTCTCAACGTAAAGGTGGTAGGCACAATGTGTGATTTAGATAGCTTGATATGGTTCAGTGCCTTGGTTGTAATTATATTGATCGAGGACCTAGTGTCGATCAAGACCCTTTTGAAAGGCATGTGGTTAACACACATCATAATATGTAGCAGCGAGTCAGCCGTAATAGTAGGAACCATATTCACTTCATGATCATAAAATTATATCGTGGGTTCCTGACACCATTGTACATGTCCCACGAAATTTGTAAATGCATGTGCATCTTGGTACTATACCTCAATGGACCTCAAAATGTCCATAAGAGTCTCCCTATGTGTAGGGGACTGCTAAATAAGCTCATATATTGACAACTTTGCAGGAGTTATCTGCAGGTTATAAACTAACTTGCTCCTTATGGTCACCACCAGTCTAGCTAGTGTGCTTGGAATGTTCTGAGCTGGTCATTGATTTGACATAGCTTGTATTCTAATGGGAGCACTAGGTTGATTCGATTGATCGTAACTCTCATACCTAGTAACAACATTGACCATGCCTATGAACCCCTAGGTAGGTGGTTCTATTCTCACTTGGTTGACCTGGCCAATGTTTTTATGAGGCACCTCGTGATTAGGTAGTGGATTCTTGAAAATCCCCATGTTTCTATTGTCGAGCGCCTGTGGGTTGCTTGGTACTACAAGCTTTCCTTTTTATATCATGTTCTGCATGATGTGTTTGAATGACCAACATGTCTCAATTTCATGGCCTTTAACTCTATGGAATATGCAGAACATATCATCTTGATGCCACTTTGACTTTAGCACATTTGGATCTACTAATTTGACCTCAAGAAATTGTATGGCCTTGGCCTCGCACAGTTGATGGAAAATTGAATTCATCAATTCTGTCAAGGGTGTGAACTGGTGAGGTGGGTGCTCTTATTTTTTTTTACCCTTATAGTTATTTTTGCATGTCTCATAACATGCAGGAGGAGGTTGAGCCTAATAATTAGGCTTTTGCTTTCCTTTGTCTTCTCCTCTAAGATTTAGTACTACTTTATTCACGTGGGCTTGCTTGACCTATTGCTTTGTAGTACTATTTTTAAACCCCTCTTTCTTGGTCTTGAGCTTCAAGTTGCCTTCTTGCAACTTGATGTCCTCGATCACCCTGGCTTGCACCACAACTTCCTCGAATGTAGGGTACTGCTGCAGTTGCAACAGTAGCAAGATGTGCTTGGCACAACTCTTTGTAAAAATTTAGGTCAGTTCGGCCATAGGAATAGGGAATGGCAGATTTACCATTATTCTACACCATCTATTTCCATATTTCTTGATGTTCTAGTCATCGCACAGATCTAGCACAACCAAATTGAAAAGGTTGGCCTATTTCTTGATGCAAAATGAATAGCATTCAAGAAATGCATTGGCTAACTACTTGAAACTAGTAATACTGTGTTTCTTCAGCTGGTTGAACTGCTCTTGGACCAGGCCAAAAAGTGTCATAATGAAAGTGCACAACAACAAGGCATCCTGACTCTCTATCTGGAAACAAGCATCTAGAAAAATCATGACATGTTCTTGTGTATCCTCATTGCCCTTGAATTTTTCTAACCTGGGCATATCAAAATGCTTCGAATATTAAGGCATAGACACTGAGGGGTCTAGAGGTTCATTGTGTATCTTCCTTAGTGTTGGTTTTTGCATAGCCACACCCTGCCTCTCTATTGCTTTGACCTTATCAGCCAAAACCTTGTACGCCTTAGAAGACAAAAAGTCCTCCTCCCTAAGCTAATGTGGAGGCAGTCTAGGAGGTAATGTCTTCTTTGGGGGAGGTGGAGGACGTGGCTCTTCCTCCTCCTCAAATTGGTAACTCTCAGGATACCCTTGATCATATTCATCTACATCTACATGTTCATGATGCCTCTGTCTAAGATCATTGAGTGACGACAGTCACTCCCCATGTTGGGCATTGACATGAGTACAAGCATCTCTTTTCTCCTCATGCATATCGGCTAGGGACACAAAAATCCTATGCACACGCTCTTTATGCTCCTCAATAGGGTATAGGCCAGCCCTAGCTAGCCGATCCTCCTGCTCTATGCACTTATTTTGAGTTAGAATACGCTCCTCGCACATGCGTTGCTTATAATATCTACCATAGGAGCCTTTGCGCTTGAAGATTTTCATCTTCAATATGCTACCTCTCTAGGCGAGCATCATCCAATTGATCTTGGAGGAGTTAACATCTTTGCTCAGACACTAGTCTATGTGATCTATTGATCTGGTCAACCATAGGAGGCCTTCGGTGTGTGTGCTCTATGCGAGCGACCTTATGGGTTCTGTATCCATCAGATAAATGTGTGGATGGTGGACATGTGACATGAGGGAACTTAGAAGCTTGTCCATGCTCTCTAGTGATCTTGATACAACTATCGCTATGCTCACTCAGAGCACGATTGGGTGGAGCTGTAGGCTTGTAGCCTAGCTGCTCAAGAACACTACATAGACCATCTAACTGTCTAGACCTCCATCGCTCATGTGGTGGTGTTCCATTAGTTCACACCTTTGATATATCAATGGTGATCTTGCATGGTGAACCACGTGTGGGAGAATGGGTGTACCTATGATCAAAAGTGAGCTTGTCCTCTTAACCCTGAATGGGTGGATCTTTGGTCCGTCTATACTCTGAATATGGAGGGTTAGAACCTCCTGTGGATCTAGTGCATATGGGAATCAACTTGGTCCCCTACACAACATATTCCTCGACTGATCCTATGGACGTGTATGTAGTGCGGTCTCGGTAATGGCTTTGGGGTAGAGCATCCTTGTGCTGAGAAGCTTCGTGCTCAGTCCTATGCCTAGAGGAGTGTACTGAAGCTCCTCTATCGGGGGTCCACTCAATGGGATCTCCCCATGTGGAGTTGTCACCTCTAATGCTTACTGAACATCGTTTGGTTTGCTCATGTGTATGAGGACTTGACACATGTTGCTATGAACCAGTTGGGGGTTGATCATGGGCATCGGTCCTAGACCTTTGTCGATCACCCTGTGTATTCACCATTTGTGTACCTAACATCTAGATGTGTTTTATTATGCAAACAGAGTATACAAATGATGATTATCTCCTTTTAAATTTTTATTGTGAGCCCTAAATTTTTTGATGTTGTTTTCATGTGTTGTATCAGTGTTAGAAAATATCACGTATTTTGAAATACTGTTGGATTGTAAACTCAGTTAAATTGGATTTCACCTGTATACCCGTAGCTTGACAATTTGGTGATGAAACCCAAGTCACGTAAACCAACCTATAATGTGTGGAAGTGAAGCCCACACACGGTCAGGGATCACAAGCCCTACCAGTTCCTCACCCATTTTCCCCCAATCAGTGTCATACCCTCCAAAGATTAGTATATGCAAATTGTTTAGGGTACAAAAGGATCTTGGACATGATATGGTCTAGTAACATAGGGTACGTGGGATTTGGGCCAACGGATGGAAGTCACGCCCATTGTCATTGAACCCTACTAGTGGTTGGAGATGAAGCCCAAATCACTAGCATTTAAGTGCCAGGTGGTGTGTGTGGTTCCTTTTATTTTGCAAAAATGACAAATGCATCAAAGAGCATAATGATCATTCCTACATGATGTGCATGAACAGAAAGGAACATTTCAAATTCAGAAATAATGCATGCTAATGCCCTATATGATATTTTGATGATGCAATTACAATGGCATGGCCACTGATTGGGCCTCAAGCATGCAAACGACACACAATATCTATCAAGGTCACTGTATTTAGGGGTAGACTACACTCAGAGGTCCGTTATTCCCAACAATCCCTCTCTAATGAACAGAAAACAAAAATAAACAAAGACTTGTTCATTGACCCCTTTTTTTATTTGAGTTCCTAGTTTGCAATGGTTCAACGCTTTCTCAAAAGATATAGAGCATAAAATTCAACATAGAGGATGAAATTGGGACCTAACTAAGCTCCTGATATACTACCCACTAAGTTTCTTGCTGTCTGCCTTTCCCTCTATAAACCGCAGGTCCGATCTATGGGCTGCAGTGGTGGTCGCAGGTTACAGCCACGGGCCAAAAAATAACCGTAGCTGAAAGCTACGATTAGCACCTGAGATAATAAAAAACCAAGAACAGTAAAAATTTAGGGCTAAAATTGTGGGGTACCACCATTATTGCCATCTAACATAACCGTGGAGCGTGCACCTAGCTACCGTATTGATCTATACCATCATAAAACCAAAAATATCCACACAAGTACATAAATTGAACAAAGAAATTCAACATATGTAAAGTTTCTTGTATTAATATTTAAATGAGCTTCGATTACAAAAATTACCTCTTAGGTTCACTTGAAAGATGATACTGATATTACAATTGCCAATGCCCTCAATAGGGTAGGCACACTTATAATGCTCCGTTTATTAGTCACAAACTGCCTTGGGGTGGAGCTAACCCCCTTCTTCGTAATGTGGAAGGATTATGACATAGGCTCCTATTGCACCTATCTCTTTGTGAACAAGAAACAACAACACACGATTAAAAATATTGATTGCATCTTGTGATGAGGCCCTTTAAGGAAATATGCATGTAAGTGCCATTAAACTAGTAAAACAAGAAAGCATAAAGAAAGACTTTAAACTATTCTAATTAAATCAAGAATTATGCTACAACATATAAGACATGAATAAGCAAATGATGCATGGATAAAATATCAAATTAAAAACAATAAAGCGCATAAAATATCCAATGTACTCCTACTTAATGCAACACATGAAATGTCTAATTCCTATGGTCAGAGTTTCCCTAAAATAAAATTAAACCTATAAAAATACTAACATGACTAATCTATGTGGTCAAAAGCAAATTAATTAAGGTGACCATTAACCTATTGCAAACCACAACTGTGATGGATGGTCTGCACTATGAACCATGACTAACAGCCATGGTTTGACCTCTGGTAGGTTTACCCTCATAATTAGGGGCAGTGGGCGTGAACTCCTTGTCCAAATTGATGTTCAAGGGTCACCTTTGTTGTCCTATGACATATTTTGTGGTCAAATCATTATGAAGGGCCTTCATTTGCCCGTATTTGCATTTCTTGATCCTCCTAGGAACCTAGGGAATCCATGGCTAATTGGTCTTTAGATGGATAGCAAAGGGGCTCTCAAATGCACAAAGTCAGTATGCAATTTCACAAGGCTTCGCTACTCTCTCGATCAATTAAATCTCTCTCGATAATTCGCCAGCACTTCCCTATAAAAATTATCTCTCCTCCTCCTCTCCATTTGGAGGGGGTATTTATAGCATGTCCCTAGGGCTAGGGGTGATTCATGGAGAAGCCAAGACCAAGAATGTTGGTTAGGATAGTTGGGATGGAAGCCTTTGGAATATTCCATCCTCCGACTGCCTCCTTCTAGATCTCTTGGTCATTCTAACCGATTTGGCTTGGATGGAAGGCCTAACTAAACTCCAGTTAAGACCGCAAGTCACAGCTATGGTCCAGACTATAGACCGTAGGTGTCAACCATGGTTTAGACTTGAGACCATAGGTTTGGGCTGCGGTTCAGACTGCTTAGGCCAAAATGCCTAAATTGAGGGGTTAGAACCACTACTCTATCTTGGAGTCTGTCCAAGATCCTTCATATGGTTTTGTAGCATGTCCATATGAGTAGTCACCCTCAACATGAAACTTTTAGGTGTCTACACAAGGAAAATGTTGTACTTTGAAATCTAGACCAATAACCCTTTGTGTTTTGATTTTAAATTACCCATTTTTGCATGCACCTATTTCTTGATAACCGACTCCTTTTGAAATCCCAAGGCAATGTCCAACATGTTTTTTAATCATAATTCTCCTGTGTATCTTGATATTCACAACCTTGCTTCTTCGAGAACCATCTCCCACTGCCTGACCAATTCCATTGTCCCAAGATATGGTGTGAACATCCCAATCCTTCATGTTCCTCATGCTAGACTATCTTTTTGGCTTTGTTTTTTGAACATCCTTGATGGTCAATATTTTATTTTGACATTGGTTCTCCCAACCATCTGCCACAACATTCGATGCCTAAAAATCCACCTTGTAACCTGCCTTAGCCAATATCGTTCCTTCAGGTAGGTTTTTCCCTTTTTAAAGCATTCTGTTGTGGCTGATCCACAACACACCCCAAAATTGGGGACCCACCTTTTTTGCTTGCTTCCAAAGAAGACCGCGGTGACCCAGATGCTAAAAATCAAGAAAAAAGCAAAATTTCACAAAAGAGAAAAAGTGTCGCGATATCGCGACATGTTGCTCCGTCGCGGCCAAAAATGAAAAGTTGTCGCGATATCGCGACATGTTGCTCCGTCGCGGCCGAAAATGAAAAGTTGTCGCGATATCGCGACATGTTGCTCCGTCGCGGCTAGAAATGGAAAGTTGTCGCGATTTCGTGACATGTCGCGTTTTCGCGGCTAGGAGCAGCAGAATGCATCATGAAGAGAAAATGTCATGATATCGCGACATGTTGTGAAATCGTGGGTCATAGAAGAGAGAGAAAGACAGAATGTAAAATTGTCGCGAAATCGCGACATGTCACAAAATCGCGGTCAAACCAGTCAAACAGGGCAAGGCACTAAAGTTGTCGCGATATCGCGACATGTCACGTTTTTGCGGCCAAATACAGCAAGAGCAGCCCGAAAGAGAAAAGCGTCACGATTTCACGACAGAAAGGCGGCAAAGTGGTACGGAATGAAAAAGTGTCACGATTTCGTGACATGTCGCGTTTTCGCGGTTGAGTGCAACAAAACACATCGAAGGAGAAAAACGTCGCGATTTCGCGACAAGTTGCATCCATGCGGTCCGAAGCAGAAAAATGTCACGATATCGTGACATGTATCATTTTCGCGATGCATGAAGACAAACAAGGCTGCTAACAGAAAAATGTCGCGATATCGCGACATGTCTTGTTTTCGCGATACAGGTAGAGGGGCAAAGCTGCATACATAAAAACGTCGCGATATCGTGACATGCTATTTTTGGTCACGATTTACAGGGGGCCATTACAGAACATGCAGAAAAGTGCGGAACACGTGGCATACATGTGTAAGGGCTACAGAGGCGTTACAGTTCACAGAGAAGATCAAGCGTCTCAATGTCGAGCATAAAGTCAAAAGCAATGGAAAGGCGGGGAAGGTGAAACGAGGCAATCTGGAAGATGAAACGAACCGTCGTGGAAGGAGAAGCAATTTACTAGAACTTTAAAAGCGGAAGCACAGATTGGTACGAGGGTCGAAAACCGCTACGAGCAGAGTTGCAGTGCCGAAGGCGAGAAGCCATTCTGGGCCTGCTTGGGAGTGTTTTTCTTCCCCTTTTTTTGGTTTTGAGAAAACCAGAGATTCTGCTATTGTAACATGATTTATTTTTAATGCAGGAGTGTTCAGAAATTTGCATCTTGTGGGCAAGAAAGAAGGAGATCTTCCGTGCATGCTATAGATTTAATGTTTATTCTTTCATTTTTTAGATTTCGGATTTATAGATAATGTTAAATGCCACTTTTGTGGGTTGCATTAGGCGAATGTTCGAAATTTGAATTTTATTTCAAAACCCTTTGAATCAGCACTTAGCTTATCAGGATTGTGCGTGTTTGCAGGTCCAATAGGTTAGGTTGCATGCATGGAAACCTCACATCTTCGGTTTTTCCAGAACGGGATAGCATCAAACTGAATGCAATTTTAATTTCTTTTTCTTTTGCATTTTATTTTCTTTTTGCTGCACTTTATTTTTCAGAAGTTCCAATTTTATTTTTCAAGCATTAAAATAAAATAAAAAAATTAAAAAACTTCAAAATCCATAAATAATTCCTTCATTTTATGGCATTTCATTAAATTTCATTTTGAAGTTACAGCATGGTTATTTAAGGACCAAATCACATTTGCTTTATTCGGGTTCAATGAACAATCATTAAAGTTTCACAGTAAAATAAACCACAGTGCCCCTTGTTTTCAGTTACTTGCAACCACTAAGGTGTTCCAAGCATTTTAATTGAATATCTTCATTTGAGATCATTAATACACAGATGCAAAATGCTAACATAACAAGAACCTTGGAGAAGTTACTTGTTTAATTTCTTTGCAAGTAGAGGATTTAGAACCCAAATCCTATCGGAGAGTGTGTTTTCACAACTGGGTGAAAATACCACTCAACAGATTGGCGCTAGAAGGAGGGCTGAGGTTTTTTTTCTTTTGGTTTTTATTGGCGCTAGAAGGAGGGCCTTGAATGGGTTTATTTCAGTGTGATTTAAATGCTATAGGGATTTAAATTTTGAATATTTCATGCCCTATTGGTTATTATTTTTAGCTCTCTTTTAACAATACAACTCTGTACTGTTAAAAGGAGGACAGGAATTGCTATGCACTGTTCCAATGCTTTGATTGTTCATACAGGTAATGTGATTTGATTTGATTATAAAATAAATAAATAAATAAATAAATAAATAAATAAATAAAAAAAAAAGAATTTTTGGGTATTAAAGTTATATTCTTTAAGATTCACTAATGGCTATGTTTACACCTTGGATGACAGGTAGCCCATTGAATATACCAGGAGTTCAACATTATTTGCCCGTTGGTTTTGAGAGATGTCTTCCTCAATTTTTGTCTAATGGGACAAATACTACAGAAGAACACATTCAAGCATTCAAATTTGTTGTGAATCACTTAACAATTTGGTATGATGATGTTGTTTGTAAAATGTTCCCTTACACCTTGGACAAAGTGGCATATGATTGGTTTACAAGTCTACCGTTAGGGTCTATCACTTCTTGGGCTCAACTAGAGGCAGCATTTCTTAATCAATTCAACAAAAAGCGAGTTGACCCAATCCTCATGTACAATCAGTTGGTCTATATTAGAAAAGAACCAAGTGAAAATGTGAAGTCATTTTCTGAAAGGTTCTTTGGATTATATACTCAATTAGTGACATTTTATGCTCTTCGAGAAGAAATGGCTCTCCAAATATACATCAATGCTCTTGACCCACTCATCTCCACATATTTGCGAGGGATACCTCAAATCACATCTTTGTCACAAGCCTATACTCAAGCAATGGCAATTGAGCAACAATTGAGTTGTCAAAATTATGGTGTGGGTTTTGGATCATATAATCTTCAATCATTTAATGCCTCTCTTACCCACCCAATGATTTATCCACCTCAACCAAGTTCAAGTGTGAATCAATTTCAGAATCAACAATCATTCCCAAGCTTCAATCAATTTCAAAATCCTCAACCTACTATGCAAGATCAACCATCTGTCTTAAGTATGAATCAACTTCAAAATGCTCACCTTGATTCAAAAGATGTTTCTAAAATCAATTTCAATGATTTTCATACGAATATGATTTTAGGCAAGGGAGGAGTACTAGATCCAACTAGTATGGAAACATGTGACAGATTGGAAACCCTTGACTCACCAAAAGATGAATTCTATGAGGATGAATCCGATTCGGATGACACATTGGATGACATTGTTGAAAGTAATGGCCCAAAAAATTCACACCTTCCAAATTATGTTAAACGTGAATCATGGGTTACACATGTGGATTATGATAACCTTATCAATTTGAATACAAGCAATAACCCAATTTTGGAAGTAATTGAACCATCTAAGGAAGGAGAAAATAAATTTGATGAGAAACATGTTGATGAATTAAAATATGATGAAGAAATAGTTGAGCATCACAACTTGATTTTGAAATATGATCATTATGATTCTTGGGAAGAGTATGCTCACTCCAAACCTTCTGATGAAATTTGTGTGCCTATTGATATGCAGGATAATACAATTGCCCTTTCATATGAGGATATTACAAGTCCTGTACAATCTGAGAATGTTTTGGAAGAAGGGTTGGAATCTCATCAAAGGTTGAAGAAGGATAATGATTGTACTACCATGGATGAAGAAGGAGAATCAATTGTCTTTGTTCCCCTTGAGGGGCAAGAAATCGAAAATCTTGATCCACCTATTGTTTCTACAATGTCTATGCCATCTCAAAATGAGGAAATTACGAAACCTAAGTGGTGTGGGTTTGATACTATTGATGATCCTAATGAAAATATGGATTTTGAGGCAACTCAAGCCATTGATCATGGAAAGGTGTCACGCGACACATATCTTGAAAAGCTAGGCTCTTGTTTTGAAAAATATGGACGCATGTTTGATTGGGTGCCTAACTTTGGTGTTTTTGAACAGGTATTGGATGATGAAGAAGACAATGAGAAAAAAGAAAAAGCTACTAACACTCATCAAGTTGTGGTAAATTCTAATCATGATGGGTTGAGTAGGGATGACAAGGTGAAATCTCTACCTTTGGTAGTAGCTACAAAAATTTCAAGTGATAAGTTACATGATGTCCCTTTGGATGCTAACATCATTAATGAGGAAATGCCAAATTTTGTTGATGCTTGTCAAGTTTTGAATGATTTTGATTGCTTTAAAATCCTGGAAAATAATTTAAATTCAAGACTTTTAGAAATAGGCTCTTGTTTGCAACATCTCACATTTGAAAAGGGAAGCCTACTTCTAAATCATGAATGGAATGATGAAACTTGCACTTTAAAGAATAGACAAGATAAAATTGAATACCAACCATTGTCTAATCAATTAGATTTGAATCTCACCTATAATGTTGGTAATAGAACTAAATCAAATTGGTATGGTGAGCATGGCAAGTTGAAATTTGTTGCATTGCTTGGTTTGATCTTATTATTGTTGGATTCCTACAAAATTTGGCATGTCTATTGTGTCATATGTTTTTTGATATGTTCTAATCATGTTTGGGATCCAGGAAAGTAATGGTCCAAGCTTGGCATCATCTTGTACAATAATGTATATAATTTTTGGGTTTTTTGGTTTGTGTTTTCAAATTTCCATTTTTGGGATTGCAGTTTGGTTTTGGATTGAATAAGTTTTAATTTAAAGTTGTGTGTTTATTTGACATGTTTTGTTTGTCTATATAAAAAAAAAAAAATGATGAAAAAGTTGTCTTGAGATGCTAACTTATGTTCTAGATCAGGGAAATATGGAACATTGGAATTGTGTTGTAGAAGCTCCACAAGTAACACAAACATTTTAAGTAATATCGTTTGAATCTTGTGATGCATGAAGTTGTCAGTTTTGCACATTATGGTAAAATAGATGATTTATTCCAAAAGAAGCAGTGCATTCACATCTCAATTCACATTCCACATTGCATATACATGTCATCTCAGTTACATTTTCATTTCATGTGAAATCATTGAGAAGGTGTCGAATCCTCTTAGGGTTATTCTATAACATAAAACATAAGAGTGAAAATCCTAAGGTTGGGAACTGAGTGCTTGAGATATCTAGAACCAAGCACATTTTATACACATTAAAAAGGATCTTGAGCAAAATGATCAAAACCTTGCTTGGAAGAAAAGGTTGGGCAAAAGAAGTATTTCATGTCTATCCTATTATGCAACATGATCCTTAAAACAGTGGTTTTGACCACTTCCATAAAGCTTAAAGCCTAAAATCGGAGTAGTAAGGATAGGGTTAAATCCTCATCGAACTTAGGTTGAGGATCCAACTCCCCAAAGCTTTGATTTGACCTACATGGAGTAGTAAGGATAGGGCATAAATTCTCATCTCGCTTAGGTTGATAATCTGATTCCCCAAGGCTCCTATGTCTCATTTCATGATAAATCTTGGATTGGAAGGATCGTACTACTTGTCCTCCGCAAAGGATGGGTAGTCATCCCCAAGGTCTAAGCAATAAATAAAATTAATATTCTCCATTTTCATCTAAATCTTGGATTGGAAGGATCGTACTACATGTCCCTAGCAAGGATGGGTAGTCATCCCCAAGGTCCAAGAAGTAAAAAATAATTTTTCCCATCTCATCTTAATATTGGATTGGAAGGATCGTACTACTTGTCCTTAGCAAAGGATGGGTAGTCATCCCCAAGGCCCAAGGAGTAAAAGTAAGTCATGGATTATGGGGTTAAGTATGCCCATGCATGGCAACATGTCTTGTCTAAAAAACAAGACCACTGATTGTTCAAAGGGTTAGACTAGCATGACCATTTCTTCCATAATTGGTTAAATTATTTTGTTCAAAGTGAGGTAATGAATTCCAAATCAGAGTAGTAAGGATAGGGTTAAACTCCCATCTCGCTTAGGTTGGGAGTCCGATTCCCCAAAGTTCTGATTTCACTTTCACTTGCACATGGGTTCAAGATAGTAGTGACTCATAACCAACTTTGGGATCTAATAAATTAATTCATTATACATATATTTGATTGGCCTTAAGAGGGTTTGATAATTTTGATATGTTTGATCATGATATTAGAAGGTTTGAGCCTTTTCAATGCAGGTTGTTATATCTCTAGCATATTTAGCATACATCAAATCCTACACAAATCATTCATAGCCTTGCATACAAATCATGGGTGAAACTGACAATGGAATGTTGATCAAGTTCAAGCGATAGGGAATGAAAACACCTTGCACACACCGAGCTGATACTTAACAATTCTGATGATTCATGTATTTTTGATCTATGGGCATTCGTTTATATTTCTTATGTGCTAATGCTGGTTTCCGAGTTTGTATACTTCCAGGTTGGGTTCTCACCAAATGCTCAGGAGCATTTGACAGCAGAGTCGCCATTTGTTGTGGCTGATCCACAACACACCCCAAAATTGGGGACCCACCTTTTTTGCTTGCTTCCAAAGAAGACCTCAGTGACCCAGATGCTAAAAATCAAGAAAAAAGCAAAATTTCACAAAAGAGAAAAAGTGTCGCGATATCGCGACATGTTGCTCCGTCGCGGCCAAAAATGAAAAGTTGTCGCGATATCGCGACATGTTGCTCCGTCGCGACCGAAAATGAAAAGTTGTCGCGATATCGCGACATGTTGCTCCGTCGTGACTAGAAATGGAAAGTTGTCGCAATTTCGTGACATGTCGCGTTTTCATGGCTAGGAGCAGCAGAATGCATCATGAAGAGAAAATGTCACGATATCGCGACATGTTGTGAAATCGCGGTCATAGAAGAGAGAGAAATATGAATGTAAAATTGTCGCGAAATCATGACATGTCACAAAATCATGGTCAAACCGGTCAAACAGGGCAAGGCACTAAAGTATGTCGCGATATCGCGACATGTCGCGTTTGCGACAAAAGCAAGAGAAGCCCGAAAGAGAAAAGCGTCACGATTTCATGACAGAAAGCAGCAAAGATGGTACGAAATGAAAAAGTGTCACGATTTCGTGACATGTCGCGTTTTCACGGCTAAGTGCAACAAAACACAGCAAAGGAGAAAAACGTCACGATTTCGTGACAAGTTGCATCCATGCGGTCCGATAGCATAAAAATGTCATGATATCACGACATGTATCATTTTCACGATGCATGATGACAAACAAGGCTATTGACGAGAAAAATGTCATGATATCGCGACATGTCTCGTTTTCGCGATGCAAGTAGAGGGGCAAAGCTGCATACATAAAAACGTCGTGATATCACGACATGCTATTTTTTGTCATGATTTACAGGGGGCCGTTACGGAACATGCAAAAAAGTGCGGAACACGTGGCGTACATGTGTAAGGGCTATAGAGGCGTTACAGTTCATAGAGAAGATCAAGCGTCTCAATGTCGAGCATAAAGTCAAAAGCAATGGAAAGGCGGGGAAGGTGAAACGAAGCAATCTGGAAGATGAAACGAACCGTCGTGGAAGGAGAAGCAATTTACCAGAACTTTAAAAGTGAAAGCACAGATTGGTACGAGGGTCGAAAACCGCTGTAAGCAGAGTTGCAGTGCCGAAGGCGAGAAGCCATTCTAGGCCTGCTTGGGAGTGTTTTTCTTCCCCTTTTTTTGGTTTTGAGAAAACCAGAGATTCTGCTATTGTAACATGATTTATTTTTAATGCAGGAGTGTTCAGAAATTTGCATCTTGTGGGCAAGAAAGAAGGAGATCTTCTGTGCATGCTATAGATTTAATGTTTATTCTTTCATTTTTTAGATTTCGGATTTATAGATAATGTTAAATGCCACTTTTGTGGGTTGCATTAGGCGAATGTTCGAAATTTGAATTTTATTTCAAAACCCTTTGAATCAGCACTTAGCTTATCAGGATTGTGCATGTTTGCAGGTCCAATAGGTTAGGTTGCATGCATGGAAACCTCACATCTTCGGTTTTGCCAGAACGGGATAGCATCAAACTGAATGCAATTTTAATTTCTTTTTCTTTTGCATTTTATTTTCTTTTTTCTGCACTTTATTTTTCAGAAGTTCCAATTTTATTTTTCAAGCATTAAAATAAAATAAAAAAATTAAAAAACTTCAAAATCCATAAATAATTCCTTCATTTTATGGCATTTCATTAAATTTCATTTTGAAGTTACAACATGGTTATTTAAGGACCAAATCACATTTGCTTTATTCGGGTTCAATGAACAATCATTAAAGTTTCACAGTAAAATAAACCACAGTGCCCCTTGTTTTCAGTTACTTGCAACCACTAAGGTGTTCCAAGCATTTTAATTGAATATCTTCATTTGAGATCATTAATACACAGATGCAAAATGCTAACATAACAGGAACCTTGGAGAAGTTACTTG
The DNA here is from genome assembly GCA_028583015.1 of Wollemia nobilis. Classification (NCBI taxonomy): domain Eukaryota; kingdom Viridiplantae; phylum Streptophyta; class Pinopsida; order Araucariales; family Araucariaceae; genus Wollemia; species Wollemia nobilis. Next base: position 3,295,640 of record JAQPPZ010000375.1, on the reverse strand, counting down.
TTTAATTTCTTTGCAAGCAGAGGATTTAGAACCCAAATCCTATCGGAGAGTGTGTTTTCACAATCGGGTGAAAATACCACTCAACACATCCTCTTCGGCTTTCCTGCAAAACTTAGAGTAGCAATAGCGCTTTCCTTTTCGATAAAACTTTGCATGGTCTGCTCATCTATTAGTGTGCCCATCCTTTGCCTATTTCATTTATCCCCTACCATTTCCTTTGCTTTCCTTCTTGCTATTTTCCATTTGCAACCATGAAAGAAGGAAAGCCTGTTTTCATTGAGCCTAAAGTATTTGAGCTTGAATCCATAGTCAGAGACATGTGGAAGGACAAAGGAGCACTAATTGAATTTTTCTAGATGTTTTTGGGAGTTGACGAAGAGGTGACAAAATCCTTTGTTGAGTCCTAAACAAGGGCCCACTTACTATTCATAATGTTAAATTTCAAATTGGCATCAAGCTACTGGCGGACCTGACAGTGAAACCTTTGGACGACAAGGTGATCAGAAGCAAAAAACATAATTGGGAAGTGAATTTTATGCATTTTACGAAATACTCAAAAATCTACAAAATGGTCAAGAAAGGTCTGTACCATAACCATATTTCCACTCCCTGGAAAGAAATCCTGAAACCTATCATGCAATACCTTACTTGTGATAATACCGAAGCCCAACTCTGTTGTTTCCATTTAGCCTTTGTAAACCACTTTCGTGAAGCCAAACTGATGAACATTCCCACAACCCTCTTTTGGTCCATTGACTACACCATTACCTCCTCCTAGAAAAAGGAGGAGGGTTTGCCCTGTCACCAAGGGCTTTTCAAAGTTCTATATAGATTTCTCCTCTTGAAATTCCCCAAAGGTAACATCCCAGTCCCAGAGTCTGATGAAGATAATTCATCCTCAACTCCTAGTCCTAGAACTTCTAGACCTAAGAGGAAGGAGAAAAGTGGCAAACCTCTTCTCGGATTCAATGTCAGAAAAAAGGTCAAGGTTGAGGATACGCCTGTTAGATGTTCCCAGAGGCTAAATCTTAAAGAAATTTCTAAAACCCCTCCGTCCACATCTGTTAAACCCTAAAAGGATCCATATAATTCACCTGACATTGTGGAGAAATACCTTCACAAAATTGCAGTCCAAGCAACCTCTGCCACTATTGATCACCTAGAAACAACCCATGTGGCCATAGGTAAAGCAATTTCTAGGTTAAAGGATCAGTGCCAAGCTCTCAGTATCTTGTTATTTTGTGATTCATTCAAGGATATCCCTACCTTTTCCATTGATGAGGGTCCCTATGATGCCAAGGGCGACGAAAAATATGAGGATGTGGTGGAGATTACTAAGGAGGTGTGTCTTGATGTTCTAAAAAATGTTCCTAAGGATGCACCAAAGGATGAAGCAAAGGCTACCACATTGGAAACCGTTGTCGCTTCTCCGATGCTTACTGACATTCCTCTCTAAGCAAGGATGGGGTTTCACCTATTGCTGGTTTTGTTTCATTCCTTTGGTCTAAAGGATTTGGTCTAGTTGTGTCCTGTGGGCTTTAGGACTGTTTCTTTTTGTTCCTTTATGTTCAAGGTTGATTCCTTTTTGTTGTAATAGGCTTAATGCCTCTCTTTTGTGTTCCTTTATGTTCTCTTCTTGGGTTTATCTTCTTGTCTCACTATTGTACAAGGCGTTAGGGTGCCTTTCAAATGCCCTCTTTTGATAAATAATTTTTTTAACTTACCAAAAAAAAAGTAAAAGAATCATTTTTTAACATGGATGTTAAGGGAGTGGTAATTTTACCATAGTTTTAGATAAATTTATGATAATAAATTGTAAGCCCCAAAAATCCATGAAGACATTTTAGAGTGTGAGGTTTTGACCACTCTTGAACCACTTGAATCTTCTTAGGTTCAATTTTAACTCCATATTTTGTGACAAAATATCCTGAGTACTCCACTTCCATTAAACCAAAATAACACTTGGACTACTTAGCATTAAGTTGATGTTGTGCCAAAAGTTGTAAAGTTTGATCCACATGGGAGAGGTGCTCTTCCCAAGAGTGATTATAAACCAACATATCATCAAAGAAAACTAGAATGAATTTATGAAGGAATGGATGAAAATTGTTGTTCATGAGGCTTTGAAATATGGAAGGTGCATTGGTCAAACCAAATGGTATAATCAAGAATTCATAATGACCCTCATGAGTATGAAAATGTAGTTTTAGGAATATATTCATTCTTGAGCCTGATATGATAGTACCTAGAGCAAGGATATAATTTGAAGAAAAACATAGTCCTATGCAGCTCATATAGTAATTCATCCACCACAGGGATATGAAACTTATACTTAATGGTGAGCTTATTGAGCTCACAAAAATTGATACACAATTTCTAGGACCCATATTTCTTTTGCACCAATAAGATAGGAGAAGAGTAAGGATTTTTACTGGGTCAAATGACTCTGAATTTTAACAATTCAAGTACTAACTTCTCTATATATGACTTAAGGACATGAGGATATTGATACGACCTAATGTTAGGTAGCACACTGCTAGGTACCAATGGAATTTTATGGTCATGGGAGCGACATGGTGGTAAGTCTAATGGGTCAATAAATACTGCATTGTGCTTTGTTAGAACAAGTTGCAAATCATCAAGAATTTGGTCCACCTCCAAGTTAAGTGGTTGGATTGTAAATATATAAGAGATGACCCCACAAGAAGATTTTTTCAACAACTTACCCATACAATTTGAGTTGATAATATGATATGGCCCTCCTTGTGAATATCGAAGAGTGTAGGACCTTACATTCTATGAAAATTGTAATTATAGCTTTGTATAATTCCATTTTACAGTTCCCAATGTACCTAACCATTGATATCCCAACACAATACCAAATTCCCTTAATTTTAGAACAAAAATATCAATTTTGAGCTTATAATCCCCTATTTTCAATTTAACATTGTGATACTTACCTTCGCAAGGTAAAGTCCCTCCATTGACCACCATAACCTCAATGGAATTACATGTGTTTATGCAACAATTGGCCTGCTTGGTAATTTGGGGATCAATAAAGTTGTGTGCTTACAGAACCAATAAGGATTGTAAGATGTTGACCTTTGAAAAAACTTTCTTGAACTTCTCTTTACCAAACAATAAAATGATATCGATAATTCGTAGGCAAGGCTAGTAGCTCCTAATGAGGCATAATTACCACCTCATGGAATATAAGGGGTGCTAATGTTACCTTAAAACAAAGATGTATGAGGGACATTTGTTTACAAATTTCATGGTTTATGGAGTAGTAATCTCAACAAGAGCTTGGAAAAAAAATTCTATCTGTGGTTCTTCATGTATTTCTTCCTCACTTTGGGGTGATTTTTCTACTGGTTCTAGTTGTTGTAAATGTGAATAGGGTCATCACAAAGGAGGCTTAGAAAAATCTAGCTTCTAGCCTCTAGTGTGAAAACTCCTAGTTTTCAACTGGCTAGGTTTGGTCGGCAAATTTTTAAAAAATCATATTTTGTCGGCAAATACCTTATCGCTCCAAATCTCCCTTCCACTTATTCCTCCGCACCTTCCTCCTCTTATCCCTCCATTTCCTTTTCTTCCCTTATCCCTCCTTCGCCGACTTCTCCCCTCTATTTCTCCAACTACCCACCTTATCCCTCCGTCAATTTCTTGCCCACCGTTTTTTTCCTTCACTATATATTATTCAAATGCATATGTTGTATGTTGGAAGGTGCTGCGAATAAATTAAAATATTTTATATTGTCCTCTGTAATTTTTTTATTATGTTTGTTAGTCTGCATCGACGACTGAATCTGACATTCGACATCTGGTATCAGAGCCGACGCTATGCTAGTTTGGGCATGGATCCCGAGGCACGCGACAGCCGAGTTTGACCTACAAGGCATGATTCCCGAGGTGGGCATGATTCCCGAGGAAGGCACGAAGGACGAGGATCATGAGCAGGATCGGCTTGGATCTCGATGTGACTGGACACATGGCGGCAGCAGAGTTCAACACATGGCGAAGGGCGATTGGCGACAGGCAGCTTAGTTGGCAGAGAAAGGACAAAATATCGCCATGTGGCGGACGACGATTGGCTACGCGTGGACGGACGTGATTGGGTAGAGCTGGTAAAATACGGCCAGGTCCGAGTGCCCGAAGGCATTCGAAGTCGATTGTGCGACTTCAGGGTTAAAAACCCTTTAGCGCCGGCTCCCTGGCGCATGTGGGATAATCCCACGACAGTTTTTTTTTTTTTTTTAAATTTGCCCGCCATTGCTATAAGGCCATCCGCGCTCAAGACTCTTCTCATCCGAGCGTTTGGCTTGGCGGTCAAGGCGTTTGATCGTGCAGTGGAGGTCCGGGGGTCGAATCCCGCGGAGGGATTAAACAAGTTTTTTTTTTTATTTTTTCGCCGCCGGTTATTATATAACTAAGGTGCTGCGCCTTAGTTCTCGAAAGCACCGCATGGTCGAGCGGCTAAGGAGCCCGCCTAGCCCAAAGGAGGTCACGTGATCGAATCGCGACGGAAAAGGTAATTTTTTTTTTTTTTTTAAGGTTTTTTATTTTATAAAGTTTTTTAATTTATTTAATAATTTTACATTATAGTTTTTTTTTTAAATTATCTTTTTAAATTTATTTAAAAGGTATCTTTTTAAAAAAAAATATATAAAACTTTATTAAATTTATTAAAAAAACTTTATAAAAATTTGAAAAAACCTTATTTGATGAGATTTTTTGAAAAAAGAGATTTAATCTGCCTGTGAAATGATAGATGTTTCGATCTGAAGGGTGCTATTATGCACTACTTTCAATTTTGAAGAGGCAGACACCAGAATCCTTTGACCAAAGGGTTCAAAGTTTAGGACTACACACAGTGTTTTGTCAACTTGAGAATCAGGTGATAGCTCACCTAAGAAAGCCGGATTCAGGATACGAGGCAGATTCAGAAGACAATATATTCGAAAAGAGGATTGAAGAATCTGAGACCGAGCAATTTGTTTCGGATGTACGATCAAGTGCCAGTTACACACCAGGTGTACCAGTAGCTGCATCGAGTGAGATCTATACTCCATGCTCTCCAGAACCTGAACCAGAAGAAGAAGAGGAAAAAGAAGAAGAGGACGAGGAAGAAGAAGAAGAAGAAGACGAAGAAGCAGCAGAAGCAGATCCAGAGGAAGTGAAACCTGAGATCATCATCATTAGCAACAGTTCTGAAGCAGAACATGAATGTACTAAGAAGGCGAAATTTGATTTAAATCATTAAATCTTTCTGTACTGCTTTGTATTTCCAGTTTGCCTCAATAAAAGTTTGTTTTTTAGAAATGTCTGCAAACACTAGTCTACCAATCCCTGAATTTAATGGTAGTGACTATGAATACTGGTTTATAAAAATGAAGACTTTGTTGATAGGAAAATGTCTTTGGGATGTAGTTGAAGAAGGTTATACAGAACCAACTACTGTAGAATGGGCATCATTTCTAATGCTGATAAAAAGACAAGAAAAGAAGCACAAAAGAATAATGCTTTTGCCCTATATCACATTCATGCTGCCTTAGATAAAAGTATCTTCCCTAGGGTTGCATCTTATGTAATTGCACAAGATGCATGGAATGCCTTAAAAGAAAGCTATAGAGGTAGTGACCAAGTGAAGCAAGTAAAACTGCAAACCTTGAAACGAGATTTTGAGAATCTCAAAATGCAAGAGAATGAAAGAGTCGGTGATTATCGTGTGCGAGTGAAAACAGTAGTCGACAAAATGGTCACACTAGGGGAGGATATTAAGCCAGAGATGATGGTAAATAAAGTGTTGAGAACACTTCTTCCTAAATGGAATTATGTTGCAATAATTATTGAAGAATCCAAAGATTTAACCACATTGTCTTTTGATGCATTAACTGGTTCACTTCTCTCACATGAAGAGAGGTTATAGGAAACTCCTACCACCAGCTATGGAGGAGATGATAAAGCTTTTGCCACACATGAAGGAAGAGGTAGAGGTCGTGGCAGAGGTCAACAAAGAGGCAGAGGTAGGAATAATCAAAGAGGAGGAACTCCTAACAGAGGAGGATCATCCAACATAGGCGACAATCAGAATAGAGGAGGACAACAGCAATACAGAGGGAAACAGTCTAGCAAAGGAAAATGAGGAGACAAATCAAAACAAGTTTGCTACAATTGTGGAAAACCTGGCCATTATGCTCGAGATTGTTGGTCAAAGACTTCACAAGGAAGCAGCAGCAACCAAAGCAATCAGTTTGGGAATTTTGGAGAAGAGGAAGAGTCCTCAAATCTCTTTCTTTCTTATGGCCAAACAGAGCAAAATATGAATGATACATGGATTTTGGACACGGGGTGTTCAAATCACATGAGTGGCAAAGAAGAACTCTTTGCTAAGTTAGACTCCTCATACAAATCCAACATCCGATTGGGAGATGACAAGTCATTGGCAGTAGAAGGCATTGGAGCCATGGAGGTTCCAACGAAAGAAGGCATCAAGCAAGTAAGTGATATCTATGACACACCTCATCTTCAACACAATCTATTAAGTGTTGGTAAAATGCTAGAAAAGAATTATAAGTTGATTTTTGATGAGGGTAAATGTACCATTTTTGACAAGAACAATAGTAATAGAATCATTACACAAGTGCCAATGTCGAAGAATAGATTATTCCCTTTGAATTTTGGCTAGCTAGGAGGAAATAAGTTAGCAAATGTTGCAATTACCAATCCAAGTGTCCTATGGCACTTGAGATATGGTCACTTGAATTCAGCAAGTTTGAAATTGCTAACTTCACAAGCAATGGTGACTGGACTTCCCAAAGTTCAAGATAGTAAGGAAGTCTGTGAAGGGTGTGCCTTGGGAAAGCATGCCAGATCGAAATTTCCTCATGGACAAGCATGGAGGGCCAGCTATCCTCTTTAGTTGGTACATTCAGACATCTGTGGTCCTATGCACACCAAGAGTCTAGGTAATCACTCTTACTTCCTACTTTTCATTGATGATTGCACAAGAATGTGTTGGATATATTTTTTGAAGCATAAGGATGAATCATTTGCATGCTTTGTTGATTTTAAAGCAAAAGTTGAAAGTGAGAGTGGATATTCTATAAAATGTCTTAGATTAGATAGAGGAGGAGAATACTCCTCTAATCAGTTTTTGAATTTTTGTAAACATCATGGCATCAAGAGGCAGTTCACAACTGCCTACACTCCACAACAAAATGGTGTAGTAGAAAGAAAGAATCGCACCATTGTGGAGATGGCAAGATCAATGCTTCAGACAAAGCATTTGAGTAATTCATATTGGGGAGATGCGACAAGGACTAGTGTTCACATCTTGAACAGAAGTCCTACTTCAAGTTTGAAAGGAAAGACACCTTACCAAGCCTGGTATGGTAAGAAACCAAATGTGAAGTATTTCAGAGTATTTGGTTCATTGGCATATGCTCATATTCCTGATGAGTTGAGAAAGAAGTTGGATCCAAAGAGTCAGGCATGCATTTTTGTAGGATATTATGAAAACACAAAGGGTTATAGACTCTATAATCCTACAACTCGAAAGATAGTGGTTTCAAGGGATGTGATTTTTGATGAAGGGGGAGAGTGGGGTAAGCCCCAAATATTCAGTGATGTTGAAACCACCGATGTAGTAGCTCGACGAGGTGCAACCACAACTACCACGAAAGGAAAGCGAGTCTCCGCCCACACATCCACCAAGTCCATCTTCAGATTCAACTGCTTCTCCAAGTCCTTCTCCACGACGATCGATAAGTTCCTCACCAATGGATATTGATGTTCCATCCAAAGGTAAGCGAAATTTACAATATCATCCATCATCTCAGATGTTGGATAAAAATTTTTCAAGAAGATATACTAGGAGTCAAGCTAGTGAAATGGAATCTGTTTTACACAGATTAGAAAGTATGCACTTGTATGGTGATGATGAATCCCAGTAGGAACCTAGGGGAGATCAAGTTAACTATGCTTTGTTAACTAGTGCACGACTTGAACCTTCTAGTTATGAGAAGGCATGTACTCAGAAGATTTGGCAAGATGCCATGAAAGAGGAGATAACCTCTATAAAAAACAACGACACTTGGGAGCTCGTGAAGCTTTCGAAAGGAAAGAAATGTGTTGGCTGTAAATGGATCTTCAAGACCAAGTTTAATGCTGATGGAAGCATTGAGAAGCACAAGGCAAGATTAGTGGCAAAGGGTTTTACTCAGAAATATGGAATAGATTATGAAGAGACTTTTGCTCCTGTAGCCAGACAAGAGACAATTAGAACAGTTCTTGCCTTAGCTGCACATAAAGGATGGAAAGTCCAACACATGGATGTCAAGAGTGCTTTTCTCAATGGTTACTTGACAGAAGAAGTGTATGTTGAGCAGCCACAGGGATTTGAAGTGCAAGGTAAGGAACACCTTGTTTATATATTGAAGAAGGCACTCTATGGTCTTAAACAGGAACCAAGAGCTTGGTACTCATGCATTGATGGGTACTTCAAAGATTATGGGTTCACCAGGAGCAAAAATGAACCCACACTCTACTACCTCAAGGAAGGTAAAGACATCCTCATAGTTTTTTTATATGTGGATGATCTCATTTTTATGGGTAGTAATGAGAAAATGAATGTGGAGTTCAAACACTCCATGATGACGCAGTTTGAGATGAAAGATCTTGGATTAATGCACTACTACCTTGGAATGGAGGTTCATTAGTCAGATACAGGGATCTTCATCTGTCAACATAAGTATGCTCAGGATATGATCAAGAAGTTTTCTATGGAGCATTGCAAACCAGTTGCAACTCCAGTTGGACATGGGATCCAATTAAGCAAAGATGATGGAGCACCAAAAGTTGACATGACCACTTTCAGAAGCATGGTTGGGAGTTTGATGTTTCTTGCCAACACCAGACTAGATATTCAGTATGCTATATCTCTTGTTTCTAGATTTATGTCTAACCCCTCTGAGCTGCATTTGCAGGAAGCTAAAAGAATTTTGAGATATGTGAAGGGTACATTGGATTTTGGCATCCAGTACCATAAATTTAACACTATCAAGCTTGTAGGCTTCAGTGATAGTGATTGGGGTAGTAATATTGATGACAAGAAGTCAACATCAGGAAACTATTTTAGTCTTGGATCAGGACTAATAACTTGGAGTTCAAAAAATCAGACAGTAGTAGCGCTATCTTCAACAGAAGCAGAGTATATAGCGGTTACTTATGCAAGTACTCAAGCCTTGTGGCTAAGGAAAGTACTAGAAGAGATTGGAGAACAACAAAGTGGTCCAACTAGAATCTACTGCGACAACATCAGTGCCATTCAGTTGGCATATAATCCTGTCCACCATAGCAGAACGAAACATTTTGATATGAAGTACCACTTCATCAGAGATATGGTGGAACATGACATTGTTGAGCTTCAATATTGTCACACTTTGGAGAACGTCGCTGACATCTTCACCAAGGCAATGACTAAAGCTCAATTTGTAAAGCTGAGAGACTGTGTAGTCAGTCCTCTCAACTTTAAGGGGGAGAATGTTGTAAATGTGAATAGGGTCATCACAAAGGAGGCTTAGAAAAATCTAGCTTCTAGCCTCCAGTGTGAAAACTCCTAGTTTTCAACTGGCTAGGTTTGGTCGGCAAATTTTTAAAAAATCATATTTTGTCGGCAAATACCTTATCGCTCCAAATCTCCCTTCCACTTATTCCTCCACACCTTCCTCCTCTTATCCCTCCATTTCCTTTTCTTCCCTTATCCCTCCTTCGTCGACTTCTCCCCTCTATTTCTCCAACTACCCACCTTATCCCTCCGTCAATTTCTTGCCCACCATTTTTTTCCTTCACTATATATTATTCAAATGCATATGTTGTATGTTGGAAGGTGCTGCGAATAAATTAAAATATTTTATACTGTCCTCTGTATTTTTTTTATTATGTTTGTTAGTCTGCATCGACGGCTAAATCTGACATTCGACACTAGTTTATCATAATTTTGGTCACTATTGATTGGATCTTCGACATCTATGAGAAACAACTTCTTTTGGGTGTATCTATGCTCTAAAACATATTTTTCATCACAATTATAGCACAAACCTTGAGCATGTATATCATCCATTTCTTTTGTAGTCAAGATTTTATGGCAAACATTTTTATTATCATTATGAGTTGGGGACATAGGAGGAAAGGAGGGTTTAGTTTATAGAAATTTATATTTCCTCCTTTGAGCTAAGAATTTGGATTTAGCCAATCATGCCAAGATTATAGCTTGCATCGTTGTTTGTAATTTGAACATCTTAACCTTGGCCTAGAGATCATCCTTCAAGCCACTGATGAAACATATCATAAAAATATTTCATTCAACACCTTGGTTCTATTAGACAAATTTTCCAATTGGGTTTGGTAGTCTCAAATATAGAGGTTTGTCTCAGCTCAATTAGAGCTCCATGAAAGTTATCATACTCATTAGGGCCAAAGTGAGTGAGTAGCTTGGACTCAAAAACTTCGTAAGAGGGGTTAGAAATGGTGTGTTGTAACCACTGATACCACTGTAAGGATTCAAACTCAAATTTGAAAGAAGCCATCTCGATACATAAATATTTAGGAATATTGTAGAGTTTCAATAATTGATCTACATGACATAACCACCCATATGCATCCTTCCCATTGAACTTAGGAAATTCTAATTTAGGAATTTTAAAGAGAGTATCATGGTCAAAAAGAGGGTGAGAGTCTCCCCTTCCTTTCCTTTTACTTGACCTGATTTTTCAGTATGATAATCAAACACTTTTGGGGCACCTTGAAGTCTAGACTCAACCTCAACAAAGTGTTCTTCAAAGTTGGCTTTGGAGCTGAGGTATTCACTTCTAAAGCATTGAATATCTTCCCTTATGGAGTTATTGTCATGAATAAGGCTATCGAGGGTGCTTTGTATTCTTTCTAGCATTGATGTCGCTTGTTCTATCTCTTTTTGATGTCCATGAGTGCTACCAACAATTTTGGTAAGTATTGAATCTCTTTCACTAAATTACTAAAACTAGAAGTGTGACTGTAGGAGTTACTATTTTTAGTAAGGAATCTAAAAAAAATTCTTGGGTATTATATATCAAAATGATCAACTTGAAAAGACAATTTTAGTGAGCTATATATCCCAACACTAATTTTGGACACCTCAAACTTCTATTTTTTTCCTACTATTTTGATGAGTCTACTAGTGTGGTATGTTTTTGCTTTGGAGGTTGGGTTAAAAATTTGGGTACTGTGTCAACCAATATTTCTCTTCAATTTGTAACTATTGACCACTCTAGACACTGTACCGACACCTATACTACAAAACTAACACTATTCAATTTCTAACTCTAGAATTCCATGTTCTATTCAGATACTGACATTGTCTGTTCTATTTTTGTCACTAGCAACCTTGTAATTATTGACTATTATATATGATTTTTACTACCATAAAAAATCCTAACTGTTCAATTTCTGACTTTGGGATTCCTTGTGCTACTGATAACCTTGTAATTATTTACTACTACAAATTATTATTACTATCTAGTTCACCATTTATTTCCTTTATGCATGTAATATTTTTGTGATAGGGAAGTATCCTTTGTATCCTCAATTTTTGTGGGATTAATTTTTGGTTGCAAGTTTAACATTTAGCAAAAAAGGAAAGCTTTATTTTTCCAAGCTTAAAATTTTGATAAAACTAAGGTATGCTAGGCAAGGGTGTATGTAATACCCATAGGCCCTCTGTTATACCACAATGACGAATGATAGTTATCAAACTAATAAAATCACCACTTGTTAAGAACCTACTATTAAAAATAAATTCACTCACACAAAATATCACAATATAGAAAGTAAATGCAAAAATAAACACTCACAATAAACACAAAATCATAGGCCTCTTCAAGGAGGTAACATCCTTCAATATTTCATTAATTTACAAAAAGATACATTTGTACATGGCTCCATGTCTTTTAAAGAAACACTTCATGCAAACCTAACCTAAAGCTTAAGAGTTGGCTTACATGCAAAATATCACTTGAGCTAGAATTTTTTACTAAACATCGGTTATATTCCTGATAATGGTTATATGAAATGGCCCCACTTGTCTAGGCGGATTACTTGCCACATACCATTACAAAGTATTACAAAATAACATTATAAAGGGGTCACCATATTGGAAGTGGTTCATTACATAATCATATGAGAATTACAAATATAATGTTAAAATGGGATCCTAACAAAAAACTTTTAACTCCCTAATTAAATTTGCAAAATTTTAAATTTTAAAAAGCTCCAAATATTTCAAAAACTGCAAAAATAAAAAACACTAAGTTTTTAAAGTTTTCAAAATTTTCTAAATAACTTTTAAAAAACTCAAATAACTTTAAATCTTCAAAATAAAAAACTTAACCTTAGCTCCTTATAACTCCTTCACTTTCTACCTTTCAATTGTTAAAATATTAAAATACTCGAATAAACTTTAAATAACCCTTATTACTCCGCACCTTATAATATAATCTTTAAAAACTTTAGAACTTTAAATTTTGAATGCTTTTCAAACTCTATTCAATCCAAAATTAAGTGCCAAATGTAATTTTCATATGTTACCTATTACTAAGTTGGCAAAAATATAGATGATTATTGTCACTTTCAATGTTGTGTCCTCCTTGTAGTGAAATGTTTGTTGTTAGACCTTCTAATGTTCCTCGAATTATTGCACTCGTAAAAAATATGCTCTAGTTATGCTCTACTTCAAAATGGAACCTCTTGCATAGACATATCATGGTTTGAATTTAGGATGTTTGTCCTCCATTCAAAGGTGCGTGCTTCTTGTTGTTTATCTATAAGTGATCTTGGTCTAGTTTTCTCTTCCTCAAGTGATTTACATGATGTCTAGATTACTCTTCCTCAAGTGATTAGCTTGGGTTTATCTATTTCTCAAGAAAACGGTTTACCCTGGTTTGCCTCTTTCTCAGGAAACTCGTCTACCTTGGTTTTTCTCTTTCTCATGCAACTGGTCTGCCCTAGTTTACCTCTTTCTCAAACAAGCAGTCTACCTTGGTTTTTCTCTTTCTCAAGTGACTAGTCTTCCCTAGTTTATATCTTTCTCAAGTGATTGTGGTTGGTTGGCCGTAGTCCACCTCTTATTTAGGAAGCATACAACTAGATTTCCCTAGTTCAATTGACTTATTACTAGTTTTCTCTAGTTTATCTCTTCCTTAAGCAATTTTATCTCTACTTACATTCCATCCTCATCTCATGTTTTAGAGATTTAGCTCACCAGTAACTTATATTATCTTAAAATTTTCTTCTTAAAGCATCATATCCTTTCTCTAACACTTTAAAAGTGCTTTCTCTAGCTCTATGTTACGTGTGATTTCTCTAGATTTGACTATTTTATCTAGCTTTGTCTATATCCATATGCTTTCTCTAGTTTTGTGTGTTTTCTCTTGCTTTGTATGCTTTATCTAGAATTGTATCCTTTCTCTAGCTACGTGATGCCATTAGTTCTATATTAATGATTCTGCAAATACCTTATGTGATATTTCATGTATGCTATTTGTGAATCTTCTCTTATGCAGACCTCTTGTACCTTTTCTATTGTGCAGGCCTCTTAGGCCTCTTCTACTATGTAGAACTCTTGGGAATTGTTTTTCAATGTAGACCTCTTGGAACTTTTTATTCAATGAAAACCTCTTGGGTTTCTTCTACTACATAGGCCTCTTAGACCTCTTTCTTCAATGTAGGCTTTTTTGTACTTTTTCTTTCAATATAGGCCTCTTGAGTCATTTCTTCAATACATACCTCTTGGGCCTTTTATTTCAATGTAGAATTCTTGATATCTAATCTATAAAGTATCTATTTTTATTCTTCTAATTTTTATGTTCCTTTATCTTTGTATATTTTTGACTATTGATTCAAATATTTATACTTAAAAAGCTTTGAATAATTCTCTAAACTTGTAGCATTGTTGCTCTTATGTGAATCTAAAATCTTCAATGTCTTAGGTTGCACCTAAGAACCCAATATGATTCTCCTCCTTGCTAGACAACCCAATATCAATGTCAATGTAAATCTAAATATTTCTGAATGACCAAATTTTTCTTGAGTTGGTTCTTCCTTAATCTTCAATATCTAACTTTCTTTTGAGTTGGCTTCCTTTATCAAATTGTCCAACTTTTCTCCTAATTTTACCCTTTTTGTCAATCTAGCTGAGTCATAGTCTTCACTAGTTTTCCTTCAACCAAGTGGAAATACCCTAACATATAAATTAGGGTGACTATTCCTTATCCCCTCAATATCTACTCATTAGATCTTTAAAAATACAATCCAAGTCTACAATACCTTTAAAGTGGACAAACTTTAAATTAACTTTATTAAAAGTGGATAAAATTAAATATTGATAATGGTGGCTAAAAACATAACTCCATAAAAATGGAGAGATTCAGGTGGTAATCCTAATATCATTATTGGCTTTGAAATCCTTACTATCACAAAACATCATAGGTTCCCATATAAAATAGCCACAATATTAAAGGTCAAAATAATCATATAATGAGTAGAATAATATATGAGTAAATTAATATATTTTTCAAGGCCTATATAATAAATAAAATAACATTCACTTATTTAATAAAATATTAATGTAAATGGCCTAAGTCATTTATGAACTATGCATGAAAAAATTACAACATTAATTGCTCAAAATATGTGTACAAGCTTTATTTCTTTTCTCTTTGTTACAAATATGTAATCTAATATTTGGACTACTTTCTCATGGAATATTGTCTCCATAATATACTCATAGTAGTGTGACTCTTCACATACTTGACTACTGATCTTCATATGACAAGTCCCATGACCTTTGGCTTATTATCTTACCACTTGCATACTATAATCTTCACTTTATTCTTACATGTAAACTTGACTCTATGAAAATTGCACACATATAAATGAATCTTACACTTCTACATGCACTCCTAATATAAGACACTTGTGCACATTATCACATTACATATTTTCACACTTGCATACATGACACTTGTACACATGCTCTTAATATACACTTGCACTCTAAATTACATGACACTTGTGCATTTCCTGCACATTGCACTCTTACATGACACTTATGTGTTTCCCAAACATTGATACTTACATGAAATGGGAATATAAAACACTCATCTAAACTATAGACTCAACCCTAATCTATTGCATATACAATTATACTATGAAGGTAGTATGGGGGTACATTAGCATGTACCAAATAATGTAATATACCTCAAAACTTATTCTTACTTAGATATTCAATGAAATTAATATACCAATATTTTCATTATGTATGCCACTGAGTAGATTAACCAAATAAACTTAGATATATTACAAAAGTGAACTTCTATTCCTGGTCATCTATCTCAACAATATTTACTTTTATCCCTTGCTAATTTTGTTTATTCTCAACTTACTGCAATCCCATTTGAAATAACCAAGTTTCTTATAATAAAAAATTAATGACTTAGGAATGATTTACATTAGAAAATTTACCTTGCTTAAGATCAAATTAGGGTTATGCATAAGGGGTTGGCACTGATATCTATTTATAAAATCAAGGCAAATTGTCTTTTAATCCTAGCAAAATTTGGTGAAGTATACATGGTGAATTGCATTTATTTGTCTCCAAAAATTTTCAAACCGTAGCAAATTTCATTAATTTATCTCCAAAAATTTTCAAACTGTGGTGATTTTTTTTGTGTTGGGGGCTATGAATATCGGTTTACAAAATCTAAAAATGTACGACATACTTAAAATCTTTAGGTTGATATGAAAGACTTTAGGCCAACATGACGATCGATGGCATGACGATCGACTGTAGGAATATCAATCGATTGTAGGCATGATAATTGATTGTAGGCATGATGATCAACTGCAGACATGATGATCAATTGTAGGCATGATGATAGGCTACAGGAATATCGATCAACTTCAAGAATGTCGATCGACTATAGGCATGATGATCGGCTATAGAAATGATGATCGACTATAGGCATGATGATCGACTACATGAATGCTGATCGGTTGCAGGCATGATGATCAGTTGCAGGAATACCGATCGATTATCGGTATGACAATCAGCTATCGACATGATGATCGACTATAGGTATGACGATCAAATGTAGGAATACTGATCAATTGTAGGAATAATGATTGGATACAGGAATGATGATCGGCTGTAGGCATGACAATCAGTTGTAGGTATGACGATCGGTTGCAGGAATGTCAATCAGTTGTAGATATGACAATCGACTATAGGTATGATGATTGGCTATAGACATGATGATCAGATGCAAGAATGTTGATCAGTTATAGGCATGACGATCATATGTAGGCATTATGATCGACTCTTGTGCCGATCGACACTCCTCTACAATTGATCGACTTATTTTGACAAACACTCCTCTACAACCTTGTCAAGTTTTTTGTTGTTTTAGAGCTATTTTTGAGTTAGAGTTTTTTAGATGTATGTTTATTGGTACACAGTACAGTATATATATGGGTAATATATGAGGTTATTTGGGTGGGAAAAATAAAATCATTTATAATTTGAAGATGATTTGGGCGGAAAATATAAAATAATTTATAATTTGAAGGCGAACTGGGTGGGAGAATGAAAATCATATGTAATTTTAGGTTTACGAATTAAAATAAAATTAGGTTCATGATTATCAACGACGGGCGAATTTACCCAAAAAAAACTTCCACCCCATAAATTTTGGGCAAATGGGCCCCAGTGAAAGGATCCAAAATTAGTTAATTTAAAATCTTAAAAATCTTAAATAGAGTCAATTTTCGATATCTTGATCTTATGCATAACCCTAGATCAAATTATGAGCATTGTGATTGCCTTTGTGTTTAAATTCAATAGTAAATGCATTATTTGCACTCTCTAAGGTGGGTATTCCCATATGTGGTTGTATCCTCTCTTTTTGTGGAAGTAAAGAATACATATTTTCAATATCAAGAGTTTAAGTTTCAACAAGCAAATGTAAAGACTCAATTAAAGACTCATAAGACAAAGATAAACCTTGCAAAAAAATGTCAACCATGTCCTCATCATCAATAATATTCTAATTAGCAATAAATTGTTCTCATATATGTTTTAGATGCATGAGGTACTTAGAAACACACCCATATTCCTACAATAGGAAAGAATAAAGAATTTTTTTAAAGACAAAGCACATCCTATTTTAGATGTTGAATACTTATTCAATAACTTTCTCCACAATATTAAAGCATTATTTTCATTATAAACTTCAAGAATGAAATTATCTACAATAGATAATTTGAGAAGAATCAAATATTTTTTATCACTTATTGCATTCATCAACACCATATTTTGCATTAGTTTCTTTATTGAGAACAATATTCGCAAAATCATAATACTTATAAATTATATGTATCTTATGGATCCATGTATTGTAATTTCTTCTATTCATTATTTGTTATTTTGGAATAATTAGATTCTAAATATTTATCGTTCCTCCATTAATGACAACCCAAAAAACCTAGCACAAAACACCAAATCCAAACACTGCATTCTAGTCCATCTAACTTCTAAACTTGGAACAATTCCAAGTTGTGCTTTGCCTAAGATGGAAATGTGAGCAAACTTCAACTAACACTTTTTCCAAGCTAGAAATATGGGAAAACTCTAAGTTACACTTTATCATAGCCTAGACAAGCTTTGAATGTCATCAACAACAACTTTATCAAGTGGGGAGAAAAACATTAAATTCCAAATATGAAAATCCTAAACACCATCTATCAAATCCAACAAACCTAAATGCAATATTGTATAAACCTCTTTTAATAACACAAGAAAACTAAAATTGACTACAAAATAATAGTCTATAGAAGCAATTACAACCAATGAGAAAAAGTGATGTAGCAGAAGCAAACGATATGAGACAAGATCCTCATTTTCCCCTTCTATGGTTCTAATATCATAAAAGAAAATAACATAAATTTTTCTATTTGCATTTTTGAGCTTCAATTTATAATGATTTACAATATGGTAACTGTTTGGTTCTAATAAAACCAAATCCTATAATGTTAACAAGCTATCCTTAAAAATATTAACAAGTTATCCCTAAAAAGTGTTTTAACAAACAATATAATAATATAAATCTAATTATATATTAACAAAATTTATTCTAAGATATCACTTCTAGTGTAATATATGCTACCTAGATAATATTTGTCATATATTCACTCTTCCTCTTGTTCCAAACTAAGGCATCTATATTTTTTCTTAGACCTAGAATAAGAAAAGTGATGTTTGCTTCTTGCTTAAAATTTCATTCTCTTGCTTACTACTTACACTTGCAACACTTGATTTCTAAAACAAGAAAATATGAGGCTTGCTCTCAACTTGCACTCCTATAACAAGTTCATTTTTTTTATGTGTCATCAAAACTTAGATTTTTTTTAAAGTTGAAACTTCTATCACTTAACTTTCAATATTTATTAGTCCAACAAGGACAACATGGTGGTTAAGACTTTGGTATTTTTTTGGGGAGGTCTAAGGTTCAAACCATGAAATACTTAGAAAGGGATAGGTTGTATGGTAGTGGTCAAGTGTTTATCATTTTTTTGTCCGATTTCAATACCCTGTAGGGTTGAGGTCCAATCGACTTTGTCTAACCCAACAAACTAAGGTTTATAGTAGCAAAACCCAATGATTTTACTAATTATCCTATATAAAAAAAACTTGTCTAACCCAAAAACCTAAGGTTTATAGTAGAAAAACCCAATGATTTTACTAATTCCCCTATGAAAAAAAACTAAACGGTCAATTTATTAATTTGTTTGTATATCATAATATTTTTTTAATATCCTCTTTGACCATAGAGAGGTTCATTTTTATATGCTATTAAACTTTAAATTATTATTATGTTGAAACTTTTATTACTAAGTTTTATCTAATTGATTTTATTTTTTTTATGAATATAATATATTTTTAAATATAATATGTTAAATTGATTATGTGAGATCCAAACTAGTTTATGTTTATTACATCATGATTACTTTACAATAAATCATATTTTCATGGGTTTCCATGTCACATCAATTTCCATTATACTTTAAAGATTTTAAAACAAATTACTTTATTAAATTTGATCTTCTTTACTATCGGTCCATGATGCCTTACACAAAAACATATAAAATTTCTATGTAAACTTTATTGTGGAATTCAATTGTTTATGAATCCTACCACTTACCCAACATTTTGTCAATAAAACAACAAGCTTATTGTTCTTAAATATTTATTTTTAAGAAGTATTATATTGTTATGTTTGGGGGGCTGGTCCTCTTGCTTTCTAACTGGTTAATGTGATGATGCAACTCTATTGACAAGAATGCCACGTGCATTATCAGTGAGTGGACCCGGGTTCAATCCCCATGATGGATGTGTACAAGAATTATTACTCAATAAATAAATATATATATATTTAACAAGTATTATATAGATTTTGGGGGCTGGCCCTATATATATATATATATATATATATATATATATTAACAAGTATTATATTGTTATGTTTAGAGTTTGGGTATGTGTGTGGGGGTTGGCCCTCTTGCTTTCTAACCGATTAATGTGATGATGCAAGTCTAGTGACATATTCCATGATTGGAATACCTATCTCTATATCTAATATTGAATTAAAAATAAACTATAATCATGTATGTATATTTAATAAAACTTAAATCTATATATATTTTTTAAATTAACAAAAAAATTTATCAATTAAACTAATACTATTTAATTCACTCTAATTATACCTTGCGTACATTCATAAATATTTAATAATATCATATCTATATATTTTCAATTTATTTTGTTCGTATAACACTCCATCTCAAAAATAAATAAATGGAGATATAAAATGCACACCCATGTTAAACGTGATGTTGAGGATCAATTATAAATATTGAATAGTAATAAAAACATTCAAAGACAATGAAGACTCTCACGGCTTCCCTCTTGATTCGTAAGACATTTCCAAGAAAAAGAATCACAATCCCACGAAAGAAAAAGTACCAAGATCCCATGAAATAGAATGACCATCCCTCATTATTAATTTTTTTTAATATTATCATCAACTCAAATTTTCATATGTTTAAAATATAATTAAAAATAATAAAATTAAATATTAAAATAAAATAAAATAAAATGTGACTATAAATTTTTATTTTTATTTTAAATTGTTTGTGGATTTTTTATCCTTGATAAATTATAATTTTTATTTTTTAAATTTTGAAATTTTATAAATAATGGTAATTTATATTTTGGTTGATTGCTATAGTTAGATATCTACCTCTTTTTTCATAAAAAAAAATGAATTCTCCATTTTCAAAATTTCAATCTTTAATTTTATTTGCAAATATAAATATTCCAAAATTCAGATCCTTC
The DNA here is from genome assembly GCA_028583015.1 of Wollemia nobilis. Classification (NCBI taxonomy): domain Eukaryota; kingdom Viridiplantae; phylum Streptophyta; class Pinopsida; order Araucariales; family Araucariaceae; genus Wollemia; species Wollemia nobilis. The sequence goes on along the minus strand of JAQPPZ010000375.1, from coordinate 3,275,155 downwards.
TTCTTGATGTTTTCTTAGAGTCACATTCACATTACCAAAACTTCTATTGTTTATGCATTGCTACTTAGAAGAGTAATATTTTTAAAGCTTCACATTATCATGATTTGTTTTACCAAGTCTAGACTACTAGTTTCCTTCATGAAACATAAGTTCAACCACAAGAATTGTAATAAATAGTTAATATGAAAATATGTTGATGTTATAAAATACAACAAATATTACCAATGGAAAATGTTAAAACAAATCTTAATCATTATTTGATTCAAAAAATCAACATTTTCTTATCGGCTTAAGTTAAAGTTACTACTTCCTATAACCATGAAAAAAATAATTTAACTTCAAGTTTCTCTATTAGAACCCCTCTATTGTCTAGCCTATCTGCACATTTGTTATTTTACCTTAACATATGTATAAACCTAATTTCTGCAAACTCTATATCAAGGTCTTGTATTTCCATAGTGATATCTTGTACGTTCAATGGAGCCTTTGCTTTTATTTAAATTGCATTTACACTATTAGTGAATTACCTTTTATTCATACTTTGTTCCATCTCATTTGTTTGGATATTTTTAACCCTTCCAAAATTTCCCATGCTCCAACTTCATTATTTGTCTTAAATCCACTATTGAAAGCATAATATAACAAAATATCACCTTTATTATTTCTAAGTATTCCTCCTCGTATTGATCCTAGATTTCCTTTAGATGATCTATCAAAATTTAATTTAACCAATTCAACTTCTGATGGCTTCCACTTTATGTTCTTTGAATTCCTTTTGTTTATCCTATACCCAACATCATAATTCTATTTGATGACTTGACTCCATCTATCAAGGATATTTGCTTCAAGATTAGGGATTGGGTGAGTTGACAGGGTTGGTTTAGACTCCTCTATAGCTAAATAAATATTCCTTTTCAAGACCTCTAAACTATTTTTCTTTCCTTTAAAAATACTTTTTCTCTTTTCCATCCATATAGTCCAAAGTATTGTATCTTTAAATATATCCCAAATTGTCTATAACGCCTCACTTTTAAAAGTGCACTTCCATTGCTTTAACCATTCTTCAATTTTGTCATTCATCACCATGCATTTACCAATCATATTAAGAATCCATTGCCATAATTCCTAGACTATTGAACATTGGACCAAGATATGATTTATATTCTCCTCCTCTTTTTATATAGATCAAGTTGTGAAGGGCCATGTAAACCTATTTTCATTAGGTTATCCTAGGATAACATTTTCCTATGACCTACTAACCATACAAACATTTTGAAATTTGGGATGCTCAAGTTATCTCAAATATCTCTCCATTGTTGTAGTATTCCCATTTTATTGGTGCTTTACATAATTTTTGCTTCTTACTATGTATTCTCCTAAGCTATTCAACTTCCCAAATAAACTCATCATCAACTTCCTTTGGAATAATCTCTATTGTTATCTTTCTGCTCAAATATATCCTAGCAACAATATCTAATATACTTGTAAAAAACTCGTCTTTCCATTCATATCTTCTTTCCTAATACTTATACATAATGTTTGAAACCCTATCACCATATTTATCTTGAAGTAATCTTGTCCATGGTTTCAAAATTGGATCTAGATTGAGTAGTTTTTTATCATAGCAACTATCCATCCAAATAGAAAAATTCTCTCCAGATCCAACCACTCATTTTAAAAATTTAATCACAAGATCAATTAATTTTTTAAAATTGTTCCATACTGTAGAACCATTTTCTAGTGAGAATGTAGTAAATATTAAGCTTGGATCATTGGGTTCAACATATGTAGAAGAATTCTAGCCCATTATCTTTGACTCTCATTGTACAATATTCAAATTAAATTTTCCCTTAGAGCTAAGTTTGCATCCATAAGAATCTTAAACCAGGACCTCTCTTAGTTTTATCATCACACACATTTATCCATTTCACCAAGGGAAATTTTATTTTATCATTTAATCCTAACCACAAAAATGATTAAATAATATAGTTAAACAATTTTTACCCATTTTTTATAATATACAAGGACATATAATATATTGGAATGACATGTAAGAATGATTTAGTTAGTTGTAGTCTTTCTACTAATGATAATAATCTACCCTTTCATGCTGGTAGTTTATTCTAAACTTTACTTATAATTAGAATTCTGCAATTTTGTCCTTATTATCCCCTCAAATAAGGGCATCCCTAGATATGTTTCTTGTAAATTTGCTTCCTCCATTTGATGTAACCTGCACATCCCTACTTTGATTATAGTTTGAGCGTTTAGAAACTAAATTTTAGATTTTTTCCTATTAATTTTCTTCCATGATGCTCTTTCATGTTACTTTAATAAGTTATTCAAAGCTTTTGCCCCATTTATCTATGCCCCCCAAAAAAGGGTTGTATCATCAACAAAATATTAATGGGTAATGTTGTCAATGCTATTATTCATCATTAGTTCATTTATTAGTCCATTGTTGCATGCCTTATTTAAGTTCCTTCCTAATACCTTTGTCATAATAATGAATAGATATGGTGATAGAGGATCTCTCTTTATAAGACCCCTCTTGGATTTAAATTATTTTGTTACTAGCCCATAGACCAACATTGAATATGATACTGTAGAGACACAAGATTTAATCCATTTGACCCATTTATTCCCAAATCTATAATTTTATAATACTACAAAAATTAAATCCCATTTAACCCTATTATAGGTTTTATTCATATCAATTTTTAAGATAATTTCTCTTTCTTTTCTTAAATTTGTTGAATGCATTACTTCATGAGCAACTATGATCTCATACAAAACATGTCTTCCTTTTTCAAATCCTCCTTACTCTTCTAAAATAAGTTTTATAATAGTGGTATTTTCCATCATTTTGAAGATGATCTTCTATGCCATATTACATAGGTTTATGGGTGTAAATGAATCAAACAGTTGTGCATCCTTATTTTTGTAATTAGGGTAAGATGTGTTGCATTTATTTTATAAAATATGTATTATTTTACCCTAGACTGTTCCACTGCCAACAATAATGAATCCTTCAATATTTCCTAATCATGCTAATAGAAAGCTACTGAGAGTCCATATGGACCTGGGGATTTATCCTTATCAAAAGATAAAAGGGCTAAATGAACTTCCTCCAAAGTAATAGGATCCATCAGTTTGTTATCGTCTTCATTTGTTATAAATGAAGGTACCTATTCTAGTAGCTTATCATTAAGAACTTTAATATTCTCTAGTCCTAGAAAATTATGGTGAAAAATCCTTGTATTTTGCTTTGGTCTTCAATCCAAACCCCTTCTACTAATTTTGAAAGTTGATCTCTATACTATTACCATATTGTGAAACAAAATGTGTTTTTATCTCATTTTAAACAAGTTTTTCTTAATTTTAATCTTAAAATTTTCTCTTCCTTACTCAAAATATTATGACATTCACTAAGAAACTTCCTTCCCTCAAATCTTGGATTATTGTGCTCACCTTTTTTGGAATTTTTAAAGTTTCTCTTTTAGTTCTTCATTTTTTTCAAAGATGTTTCTAAAAGTGTTCTTGTTCGATTCTTTTAATCTAAGATATCATTGATTTGATTTATTTTGGAAGTGTATATATCCTGCCATTTCTTGAAAAATTTCATGTTTGTGTTATCATATCAACAAATTGAGGATGGTATTTCCACTTTTGATCATATTTAAAATGTGATTATTTTTTAGTCCACTTACCATCATTTTAACTCTTATTATCCAGTGATCTGAACCAATCCTTGTCAAGGTACTAATTTTAGCACAACTCCATCTAGACAATGATTTGAGAGTATGCATCTATCTAATTTTTGTGCTATCAAGTTTTAGTATCTTGTGTTGTTGGTCCATGTATAGTTTTCCTCTTCAAAATAAAACTCCCATAGATTATTATTTTGAATAAAATCTAAAAAATCTCTCATATTTTGTGTTATTTTTGTAATTATGCAAAAAAATATCTACCTTGGTTATGGCATTAAAATTTCCTTTGATCATGAATCAAGTTTTTTATAATTTATTTCTCATAAAGGCTTCAATCCCACTCCATACTTCTAATCTATTTGACTAAGTTGTAGGTACATAGACATTGATAAGGATGAAGCGAATATTTGCAAAGTAACATGTGACTAATAAGGCTATCTAATACCTTATTTTATGAATGGTTTCACTGAAGGTTATAACTAGATTCGAACATGTTAGAATCCCTCATATCATTCCTAAATCCACAACATCCCATTCACATATCATCCATACTACTTTCATAGTTTTTGAAAGTTCTTTCTTTGTCATTTTAGTTTCCTAGATACAAATAATATTAGGCTTATTGCTTAATCAAAATTCCTTGTTATAACTCTTCTTTGAGGGGAATTAGCACCCATTATATTCCATGAGATGGTAATCATGTATTATTAAGGGTTGTTGGCCTTGCCTGCGAATTATCAATATCATTTTATTGTTTGGTAAAGATAAGTTCAACCAACTTAGATTGTATTCCTTTCTCTATGTTTTTTCTTGCTTACCTGGATTTCACTTGATAAGTTTTTCTCTTTTTGTCTTACCAGTATCAAGTGTAGGTCTTATTATTCTATTCCTCAATATTCTTTTCAAACTTTCCATTTCATAATATTATCCTCTCTTAGCAAATTTTTTGACTTATTATGTTCATTTTCTAGTATTTCTTTGTCAATGGTAGAGGTATTAACATTTAACATTATGTTTTCTCTATCACTTTTCTTCTCCTCTATGGTGCATGGTACTTCAGTAGAGTCTTCAAAATTTGATGAGGTGCATTCCTTAGGTTCAAAAGGAATGTTCTTCCCTATATCAGGATTATGATGAGTATACAATTCTTTGTTAATATTCTAAATCTTGTTGCACTATATCCTTTAAGCTAAATATAATTTTTTATTCATAGGTTAAAGCCTTAAAAGAATTGTATTTATTCCAATATCCTGACTTACTGATCTCTATTATTTATTTAATTTCATTTGTTTGGACCTCTTTTTTAGAAGTTGAAAATCATCCTCATCCATATCCATTTGTAAGTTTCTCTTGTGGTTTTCTACATAGGTTTCTACTAGAATCATTTTAGGGCATGATCTCTTAATATACCCCACATCATGACATTTTCTATATCTAATAAATATGCTTTCATAATCCATGGTTTTGGGTCCACAACTTACCACCATACTTAAGAATAATTGATTTGGGTAAAGGTTTTACTAATATTAATCATGACCAATATCTGAGCATAAATAGACAAGAATTCATCTTTTGTATTTTTTAAAATATCAAAGAATTATCCCAAAGTGTTGCCTATTTCCTTGAAGGTATCCATTTCTCAAATTCAATGGGTAACCCATATATCTTGAACTAGACTAATACTAGAGATAGATTTATATTTTAAGATGCAAAGTCTTCATACCAACAAGGAAGAATCCTACTCTTTCCATAAACCAAGGATCCCATTTTAAGATTATATATATTTCCTCTCTAGAACAAAAAATGGATAGAAAGAAACCTTTAAGAAGAAAATATAAAATCATTCCCGGAGACTTCCATCTCTTATCAATCCATTTTCTCAAATCTGAATCTCTTGGCTAGGTTCTATTAAATTTACCAATGATTGTCTTATCTTTGATAAATAAGAATCATTGCTTTGTGAGGTTCTTCCTAACCGTTAGGAATGATTTTAAGGATTTAGCTATATATTGGTCCATGAAAAGGAAACTCTAACTTGATATCTACTAAAATTATCAATATAGCCTATAACAATTATCTTATTAAAAAATAAACCTATAATAATTTGCATGTAGAACTTCTAAAATAATGAAGATAAAAATGAAACTTAGCTGAAAAATCTGATGCCTAGACAGAATGCCTCGCCTTGCTTATGCTTTATCCCTCCATTGCTCCTCTAATAAATATTTGTAATTTCATCTCTCAAGTTAAAAATTTGTCACTACCCTTGTTCTACAGGGTCGTATCTCCCTCATTAGTACTAAGATTTCTTCATATAATCACTCATTTTAAAGCTTTTCAAAATTTGCACAAGTTGGACTAAGAATCAAATTAGACAACCCTTCACAAAAATATGATTCTTAAAAGATGATATATTTTTCTAGAAAAAAATACCCTAATGTTATTCTAGTTCTAGTTGGATTTCTTCATATGGTCATAACTCCCTCAATATTGATTGGATTATTTAGTATGACCACTCATTTCAAATATCTTTATATTCCACACAAAATGATATAAAAATCATCAAATAAGACAAATTTATTCAAAGATACAACTCTTAAAAGATAAGTCATTTTGTGTTTGAAAAAATTACTCTAAATCTACCAATTCATAATTTCAAATTGTCCTTAAATATTATAAAATTATGTTTAAAAAACTTAAAAGAACTTAAAATAAAATCAATGTAATGATTAAAATATTCTTCCCCTATGATGCACATCTTGTTTGGATAGAGGTGGCGAGACCTATCTATGGTGAAGTGGTTGTATTGAAACTTGAATTGACTTCCATTGATGAAGATATCATGGGTCATAGAAGTGAAAATGTTTGTCGAAAACTAATTACAAAATCATTTTAAAAAATAGGTAAAATTTTTCATAATTTCAAATGTTGCTCACAATTATTTGTGAAATGATGTTTATATTTTTTGGTTTGAAGGATGAGAAAAAAGACTGAATTTGGGTGAAAAGTGACAAACAATCAATCTCAAGGTGGCGAACCCTACAATTTGTAATTTTGGTTGGAAAGCATTGTCCACTTTTAAACATAAATTTTTATTTTTATTGTTCATTTTTATTAACATCTAGTTGTTATATTTTTTTGATAAGATGGAAAGAAGGGGTTTTAAAAAGGTCCCCGAACCTTTTACATAATTACTTCATTGTTCGAAAGAGAGGAAAAAGTGGAACACCAGGTGAACATGAATCAAGTCCAAAAAGAAACCAACAAGAGAAAACTCTCATACAAGCCATCGACACCAAAAGAGAAACAAGGGTGAAGCCCACAAACCAAACCAACTGTAAGAACCATTAGCAAGTCCCCTAGAAGAAAAATAATACAAGGAGCAAGCCCACAAACAACCAAAAAATATACAATAGCGAAAACAGAGCAAACATGAAAAATCAAGAGAGCAAAAGAACCCCCTAAACTAGATGTATTTTTAAATAAGATTATTCACTCATATTATTACTGAGGAACGAAATTGTGGATAAACTCTAAAATTATTTTTTCATTTATTATATATTTTTAGTTACATTCTTCACTCTTACAATACCTTTTAGTAAGCAATTTATTTTTGCATGATATATTTATGTGAAAATTTTCATTTTTATTTATATATTCTTATTTTTCTTTATAGATTTTTATAGATTATTTTTTGTATTTGAGTTTTATTCCTATAACACTCATCGTTATGTGTAATTTATTTCTATCCATGATATTATAGTGAAATATTTTTGTGCAAAATATTTTTATGAGTTCTTTGTTTTTATTAGTTTATCATATTAATAAATTTTTTATTGCAATTTTTTTTAGTAGTGTAATGAATTTTTTTTTCTATAAAATATTTTTTGAGTAAGACTTTTACATTTATTTGTATCTAGTTTTACTATATTTATTTGTATAAATTTGTATTGTAATGGAATGTTTTTTATAGAGATTTTTTTTTCATGTAACGAATGGAATTTTAATTTATTAGGTTGATACTTCATTATAAAAATAGAACATAATGTCATAATTACGTTTTAGAACAACACTCATTTTAACTTAAATAAAATAAATGGTTGACCAAGCATTTGGGTTATGAATTTGTAATTAAATATAAGAAATGGAAGGAAAATTTATCTGCAGATAACCTTTACCACAAGTATAAATATTCAATTGTTGTCAATGCTATCTCTAGCCCCAAGCTATATGACTCACTTGTTCAATATCTATTTTATTTGGTTTTATGGGATTCTTAGAAAAAAGGATCACATTTATATCATTTAGTCTTTCAAGGTTAAGAATAGTATCCTTAAGGAATTAGATTTTTTACTCTTGGAAGGACATTTTGGATTTCTTTAAATCTATTAGTGGGTTAAGTAGTATTTTTCTAGGAAATGAATAAAATTGGATGTTAGGAAGTTTATGGTTGAATGTAAAGTGTGTTTGAGACATAAGGGTGAAACAACTGAGTCTCCAACTTTTTTGTATCCTCTTCCTATTCTAGATCTTCAATGTAAAAACATATTCATGGGTTTTATTAAAATCATTCTCAAGTTAGAGAGCGAAACAAAGAATTTCGTGGTGGTGAATCACCTTTCCAAGATGCCAAATTTTGTACCTTGCAACATTTATTCATTGCCAACAAAGTTGCCATAAAATTCCTTGATTCTATTTTCAAATTGTAAAGTGTGTTTAAGTCTATTATTTGTGATCATTGATCCTATTTTCACTAAAACAATATAGGAGTTATTCACTTTTAATAGTACTTAATGAGTTCTTTTTATCACCCTTAGTTGAATGGCCAAATGGAAATTGTGAACTAATATCTTGGTACATACTTGAGATGCTTTGCACAAGATAAGTAATATCAGTTGGATTAATGGATTCCCCTAATAGAGTGGTGTTACAATACTTTTTATTATAGTTCATCCATGATGTACTCACTTGAAGAATTATATGGTTAAATTTTGTTTGTCCTTGGTAAACTATTTTCTAGGTTCCTCTCAGGTGCCATAGGTAGTTGATTTCCTTTAGCATCATTAGATTTTCCTCTAAATCCATCAAGATAATATTTGTTAGGACCAAAATATTATGAATAAACAATAAGATTTATACCATTTGGAATGACATATTGAGATTTTTATTATATATGGTCTTCAAAGACCAAATATAATAAAAATCTAGCACCTAGATTCCATGGACCCTACAAGGTAATTCTCCAAATTGGGAAGGTGGCATATTAGTTGAAGATTCCTCCTACCTCAAAAACCTACCATGATTTTCATGTTTATTGTCTTAAGCAAGTACTTGGTTAAAAAATGTAGTCTCCAATAATACTTTCAGAGTTGGATAAAAGACTTTTCAATTTGCATCTAAAAGTAGTGTTGTAATAACTAGTTTGTAATCTATAGTCTTGTCATGTGTAAGAGTTCCTTATCAATTGACAAGATCTTTTGGAAGAAAATGAAATATAGGAACCAACAAGCATTCTCTAGTCATTTCTAGTTTTGTAGGGAAGGATCTATATAACAACCTTGATATAGCCACATTGATAATATTTAATATTGATTGGTACATAGGTTAGGGTAGTTGACCCTTGGCCTTTAGAGTTAGATTTTGTTACTTGGTGATCACATTTACTTGTCTAATATTTTATTGCCTCTTATGCATATAAGAAACTTTTCCCTCTCTAAATAGTTAAGAAACTTCACTCTCTCTAAATAACCTTAAAATTGTGAATCTCTTTTATTTATTTAGAATAATTAATTTAAAATTAAATTTATAAATATTTTGATACATAACATTTTTATATCTAAATTTTCAAAATTTATTGTTTGTATTATTATTCTTTGAAAGTTTTTTTTGGATACATAGGGGAGTTAGTTACATCCACACTTTTTTTAGTAAATGGTAAGCCTAGGATTCAAACCACAAGGATTTCTCCCAAAAAGCCTATACCACCTTGTTATTGTTGACTCGATGTGAGGGGAACCAATGTTCACTCAAGATTCATACCATTGTCACTATGGTACACACTCAAAGAATTCAGATTAAACTACTACCTTTACAACATGTATGTCTCCAAGGTTTAAACCCAGGTCTATTCTTGGTAAATGCCTGGCCAGAAAGACAACTACCAATCCACCTAACCCTTGACGAATTGTTTGAAAGTTGTTTTTGTTATAATTCTCTAGATCCCTTTTCTTTTAATTCATCTAATCAACTAGTAAATATAATTTAAATTTTATTAAATATTGTATTTAGTTCATGAATATATATATAAGTTTCTTTTGTTTTTTATATACATGCAAATATGACTAGAATGGAAAGCAACCATAAACAATTTATTAATGTTTAATATTATAATACTATTTTTCTAATCATTACACAATGTTCAACCAATTATTTTTAACCATGAGTGATATATTCGAAAAGGCATACACTGTAGTCCAAATAAATTGTTAATGTTTAATATTATAATACTATTTTCCAATCATTGCACAATGTTCATTATGATTTTGAAATTACTTTAATTTCAAAGTCAAACCAAATTTTTTTATATATAGAAAATCATTACAATATTCTAGTTTCAGCACTGTTCACTAGTTAAAAAAACAAAATGAGGTGGATCAGGAGTAAATCATCCATAATTGAAGCATAGTTTCTTTGGGAGAGTCTGTTATATGAAGAAATTCCAAAAGTATTCAAATAATAGAAGCTCGATTTCTTTCCTTAGAAGGAAGAATTCAACTTGCAAATAAAATTATGACAACCTTTGTTTATTACTCCTCTTGTTGGATGGCCAAGGTAGCCTATAACAAATTAACTCAGGCCATTCATAAATTTTTATGGACCAAATGGGATGGGGAGGTGGTAACGATTGTCATCTCATGGAAGCTTTGTTCTCAACCTAACTATTTAGGAGTTCTAGGCATTATTGACCCTCTTACCCAAAGCAAAAGTTTGACTACTAAATGGGTTGATAGAGCCATCACTGGTGATGAAAATTGGAAACACCTATTTTGTTACAAAATCTCACAAGCTACTCACAAAGGTAAATGGAAAGAAATCCCTTGGGAGGATAAAGTTAAAGGATCTATTCCAGTTACCAAAAACTGGAAATCTTGGCAATCAATTTCTCATTTATTGGTTTGGAAGTCTAACTCCTTGAGACATGGTCTAAGCATCGGTATAAATAGTATTTGGTGGAATAAACTTATCCTCCATAATGATAAACCTTTAGCTTTATGCAATGCTTTTCAAGGTCTAACTTTTTTAAGAAAGGTATTAATAGAATTAGAGATATCTGGGATACAGGTAGTTATTCAATTTTTAATTGGAATTATTGTTTCCTTCCCTCTAGGTTCAAAGAGTTTTATGACCTAGTTGTGGCTTCCATTCCTTGTGAGGTCCTTATAAAGCTAGGTACAACTATCCATAATAAATGGAATGATTGGAGATGGCTTAATGGTCATAGAATCTCTTCCATTACTTCTAATTGGATTTACAAAAATATTCCGTGTCTTCCTTCTCTAGACTCTAAGCTCAATGTCAAGTGCCAAGTAAATTTTACAAATGACCAGTGGTAGTTTCTTGCTACTCAGATTTGAAAAGTTCCAAATGAATCCAAAATACAACTTCTTGGATGGCAAATTTTGCAATTTGGCAATGATTTTACATATTTCCCCTCTTTCCAGTTTTTGTAATGCTTTAGAAACTCTAATTCACTTATTTTTATTTTGTGGCATGGCTAAATAGTTTTGGGATGTCTTCTACTCCTTTATTTTTCCCTCTTTCACTATATCTTGGAAGATCTCTATGCTTGGTTTTTCTTAGTTGGATCAATGTCCCAAACTCTGGGATGTTTGTAGACTCATCCTTCTCAAGCACATTTGGAAGTACAGATGCAAAAAAATATTTACTAGATCTGCCCCTCCATGGGATATGGTTTTAGCATACTTGACCTTTGATCTTTTGTTCATTCCCAAGTCTATGGAACTTCCAGCACACCATGAGATATTATTGATAGACTTCATTGACTTTCTCATACGATTCAGGATCTTCAATAGATCCAACAAGAAATTAAAAAAAATATTGTTAACATTGATGAGAAGGTTGAACCAATTACTTTAAACCATGAATGGTATATTCAAAAAGACATACATTATAGTCATAATTCCTTCTAAGTTTTGGAATTTTCTATGCTATTTGACCATAACAGGTTTTTTTTATATCATCACAATTTAGATTATTTTTTAAACCTCCAAAATATTGATTTATATTGTTTTTTTTTTTTTTTTAAATTTCGTTAAGAAGGCATAATATAATATTTTGTTGACATCCTTTTTGACCATGGTAGAATTTGTTTTTAAAGTGTTTTTTTAATAAAGTAGATTAATTATTATTTTATTTTTATCATAAATAAAATATTTTTAAATAATGTTTTAAACTTAATTGTATAGAGTTTAAGTTATTTTATTTTTTTTGATAAAATGTAGAATGGGTTTTGAAAGGGTTCCCAAAACTTTTACAAGGTCACTCAAGGTCAAAAAGAGATTGGTTAAGGAAAAAAAAACAATTTAACCATACTAAAAAACGCAAAACCAAGAAACCAACAAGATTACTAAGACCTGACTTATCCACTTGTAAAAGAAAAAAAGAGAAATTCTCGGATCCGTAGAGGTATTAGAATCTTCATCATTACAAACAAATTTGGACATTTCAACATAGGAGATTGCCACCTTCAAAAGCTAAAATATAGGATTGTGAAGATTCAAAGTTGAATTCATGAGGAAAATAAAGGGTGAAGATTGCGGGACCTTCACATTTGATTTCACATCAGCCTCATAACTTGGAAAGGAATTGCACTCTAACTTATCTCAAAATTTGATTTTATTAAAATATAGGATAGAGGAATCCTTAAGGTCAATCACCTTAGCATAACTCAAGGGATTAAATTTTGACACCAACCTTTTGGACCTCCTCATGTTGGTGCAACTTCCATGTGCTTGCGTCAAGGAGGAACCAGGTCAGAACTCGAACCAAGCATAGAAGAGGATAATCCTTTTGAATCCTAGGAATCACTAGTCCTTTTCCATAACTTAAGATCATGATTAAAATGAGTGGGTACCCACTCATTTTAATCATGATCTTAAGTTATGGAAAAGGACTAGTGATTCCTAGGATTCAAAAGGATTATCCTCTTCTAAGATCTTAGACACTAAACAATGAAGCAGACACATTAAGTTATTTTAATTATATGATATCATTATATTATAATAAATTTTATTATTATGCATTACAATGTGTTTATTATAATTTAAACATTTTAATGTAAGTTGCACTTATTTAATTTATAACTATTTTATTCTTGTTTTAAAATACTTAGGTTATATTATATTATATTATATTATAATATATATATATATATATATATATATATATATATATATATATATATATATATATATATATTTAAGAAAAAAAACCCCTTGCGGGACCGTATGAGAGACCACGAAAAGGAGGTTCTACATCGTCAAAGTCATCCGGAGTCGCACCCGACCCTGCCCGCACCAACATTATCAATTGAATTTTGGATACTCAATTCAACTTTTTGGTAGGGTGGAGATTTGAACCTAGGACCTCTGTTGGAGGATTTCCATCTCCTCTCCAACTCACCTACAACACCTGGGTATTATATTATAAATATAAATATACATATAAGACTTATAAAATTTGAGTGGTTTATGAATCCTACCACTTATTTAATTTTTTTTTTGGTTAATGAAACAATAAACTTAAATATTAAAAATATAAATTTATCTTCTTACCCTTATTACCATAGATTTTTGACATACATAAAAGAGTAGTTCACCCACTTCTTACTATTTTAATAATTTTTTTATTTTTATGTTTAAATTTTTATTTTTTTATAAATAATTAGTTTTTAATTGATTATAAGAGATTGAGATAGGTCTTCTTATCGTACATCATAACCATTACAATATATATATATATATATATATATATATATATATATATATATATATATATATATATCATTTCTTTCTAATAACTATTAATACCATTATTGTTGATTTTTATGTTTTTTAAAATATAAAATAAAAATAAATAATTTTTTAACATCCATATAACTATAAAACATAGATTATACAGTAGTAGTAGTATTATTATTATTATTATTATTATTTTTATTATAGAAAATGATATTTATTCCATTAAACTTCAATTCAATTAACAAATAACTGATGTACAACCATATCCCACTTAATTTGAATCTTAAAATCTATTATTTAAAGTTTAAAAGTCTACTATTTATCTTAAAACCTTTTATATATAATATATCAGAGTTAAGTATTTAGTTCTTTTACTAATATATTTTATTTGTGGTAAATTTTTTTGAAAAGTATTGAGGAGTTGCACCTTTGAGCCTGCCACTTTATTGAGAAAGAGTTTGACAAGTAGAGATCATAAACCATTCAAATTTTAGTTTAGGTAAGATCATTAAACTTACACATTACACTAACTAAATAAAAAAAATATTAATATGAAATAAAATTTCATTAAAAATAAAAAGTTTGTTAATAAATTAAATTAAATATCTGGTTTATTTTCCATGTTTTAGCACTCCAACTCAAACATAAGATCTGCATTTACATCGCAGATCAGGAGAGAGAACAACAGACATACCCATGCTGAACGTGCTCCTACAAAAGACAATGACAGAATCTGACTCGTGCCCTCCTAATCCCTGAGACATTTCCAAGAAAAAGAATCACAGTCCCATCAAAGGACACTACCAAGATCCCCCAGTCTACCTGTTATCTTATTCTTTGTTCTTTGACCTTTGACCAAGTAATCGACATTGTCTTGTGACTTTTTATTTTACAAATATTCATAACATCCAACACCGAAATTCTATATATATTTCTTAAAATGAGAAATCCTCCACTGTTGTGTACTTCATGTCTGGATAGAGCTGACAGACCTCTGCATGGTGAGGCGGATGTATTGGGAACTTGAATTGGCATCCATTGATAAAGATGCCATGAGTCAGAGCAGCCACAATGCTTGCAGGAAAAAAACTCTCTAAGAACAGAAAAAAAAATTTAGAAAAATTAGGTTTAAAATTTTCATGGTGCGAAAAATTATTGATAATGATTTGCGAGTGAGCATGTTCAGAATTGCTTTTTTTTTTATTAGTATTTTTTAATATATTTCGTTCCTATTAGGATAAAGTACTCATATATATATATAAAATTCTTTCTATAGGGTATTCTTTATATTGCAGGAAAATTCTTTTTTATTAAGTATTTTTTGCTCAAGATTTTTCACCTAAATGACTTCCAATTTTATGTCTCTCAGGTATGGAATGTGATAATAAAGTTTTCTAATCCCACCAACTATTATCAATAAATCAATAAGAAAACAATCAGCCATTGCAACATTTGTTGTAGCAAAGGAATTGAATAAGCTTTGAAATTAATCATTTTGGGATTCGGATAATGGATTCTCTGAATATTATACCTTTGGCTATTAGCAGGAGATCATCTCCAGAAACTGTCACCCTTTTGAGAGTCTTGGCAATCTTCTTCTCCCATATTGCTGCCAGTTGGTTTAGAGACAGAAAGTTTTGGGGTGGTCTGAAGTGAAGACTCTTATTCAGAGTGCAAGGGTCGTCCATGGCTTTGATGGTGTAAGCTCCAATGTCAGGACCCGTCACAAAGTATGCTGCTCAACAAGTCAGAAGACAAGCAATATAAAAAGAATTAGAAGGCAAGATAAGGAAAAAATAAAATAAAAATTGAAGAATAGTTGAGAGTTTAATCGTGCCTTTGACATTGCCTTCTCCATAGATTTCCACCTGGTCCATTGGAGGAGGAAGTTCTGCGGGGTGTGTGTGGTAGTAGTATGGCCATCCTGCTATGGAGTTGCAGCAGATGTAGGTGTAGGGAATCATGGCCTCCTCCACAGCACGCCTGATTGTCCTCTTGTTCTTGTAGAATGTTAGTGCAGGCTCTGCTGGATCTGCTTGGTCCACATCATGCCCAGATTCAGAGGGAAGAAACCTCTGCGTAAAAGCAACAACAAAACAAAAAGCTTGTATTAAATTATTAATGTCCACAGATGGTTAAAAGTAGGTTAATATCATTACAATAGTATTCTAATTATTTATAAAAGGAAAAAGAAAACTGAAACTAAAACCAAAAACATCCATTCATGAATTTGCCACAGCATGTAGATAGAACCAGCTGAGCCAATGCATCCACATTTAATATTTTGGGCTTCTCCGCAAATCCTTAGCTGTCAAGAGTAAACAGCATAGAAAGAAATGTTCCATTGAGGTTGGTTTAATATTTGCAGCTACTGGAAAATAATGGCACCAAAATGGCCTGAAATGGATTGTGTTCAAAAAAAAAAAGCGAGTATCACATAATTTAATGAAACGTAACATAGAGAGGAATTTCCTGATATTAGATAAATAGCAACAATATTTTCAAATAAAATTTACTCTGACTTGTTACCTCAGGCAGGTTGACAACAGTCATTACTATACATGACATGCAATCAGCAGAATCAAACCCAAAAAACAAAAACGATGCCCTATTTTGCTTTGCACTGACCAAGATTGAAACACTCAAATGCAAGCTAAATAATTTACACTAGTTTTAGATGTTAAAATCTATGATTTCCAGTAGCTTAGCTTTGAAGCTAAAATTGACGATTGAATATTGGACTTAGTTATTGGTTTGAATCTTATAATACAATATGGGTACATCCTTTCAAGGGTCTAGTACTGCTGAACTAGACCCATGATCCAAAAATTGGCTTTATCTTTTTATGAAGGCCAAGTCTCACCTTAACTATGCCAACTTCCTTGATGGCATCCACAATTTTCAGCTGCACCAAAATTTGATCTCCACCCACTACAGAAATCACAATGTCAACCTGTCTTATGGCTCTCAAAAGCGAATCATGGTCCTCCAAACACCCCTACAATCCACAATAACAAAAAAAAAGGTATGCATGAAAGGGGGGTTAATGCATAAAATATTTTTATCCAACGTAGACACACAAACACAAACATAGTTTTGTCTTTTAAAAACAACATGAGCTAAAATTTATTTACATAGAGAACTTGAATTCCAGAATCTGCCAAGGCCTGAACCAGCTCCTTGTTCACAGGAGTGGGACGTATGAGAGCATAGGTGGGATGTCCAAAGCTCAAACTGGCATCTGTGACAAACCGCCCGATAAATCCCGTCGATCCAATTATCAACACCTTGGAATTACCCACCTTCTTCTCATTGTAATACTCATAATTCTTCTGAGCCTTATTGTTAACATCACCACCAAAGGGTATGGTGGCTTCCTCTGCCAAATGGTTTGTAACTTCAGCAGCACTAGCCATTTTTTTTGGGCAAAAACAAATTGTTTTTACTATGAAAGAAAACTTCTTTCCGCCAACTTTGCTGAAGAAAAGAGCTATATACGTCACGTACTGCAATGTGCCCATGATTTTATAAGGCTGGGATTCATCATGTGGAATGGAAGTTAGATATAGCTACTCTTCTCATCTACCATTCTCATGGAATCAAGTGTTTCCATGGAAGTGATCCCTTCTGGATTTTTGTTTTATGGGAATCTGGTTCTTGCAGCACGGATGACTATCTTTGGGAAAAAAATGAGGAAGTTGTAGGACGATCCTGATCCTTATCTTCTGCTATAGGAAGGTTAACATTTATTGGGATATTTCGTGTTAAACGTAGTTTGAGAGGGCGGATGATAAGGATCCAAATCTGGACTTTTCAATATGAGTATTATCATTCTTCCAAACTCTGGATAGGATTTGCACACATGGTTTGTGATTGAGGTAATTATAGTTATCCTACCCTAATAAGGCTACATGAATCATTCATGATTTATTGGAGTTGGCCACCAATAGCTCACCTTTGTTTAGAGGAAAGTTAAGTTTCTTGTGGGAGCTTTTTAATTTTTTTATTTATATAAGAGAGTTGGTCACATTTACAATTATATTATTTATTTTTACTAACTAATAAATGTAGGGTTCAAATCATATGGACTATTTGCACCAAACTTATTTCACTTGAATGAAAAGTAACCAAAAACAATTTATTAATGTTTAGTATTATAATATTATTTTTCTAATCATTGCACAATGTTCATAATGATTCGCAATTACCTTAATTTTAAATTCAAACCAATTATTTTTAACCATGAGTGATATATTCGAAAAAGGTGTACATTGCAGGCCAATTTGTTTTTTTAATGTTTAATATTATAATACTATTTTCCAATCATTGCACAAGGTCATGATGGATTTTAAAATTACCTTGATTTCAAAGTTAAACCCCATATATATATATATATATATATATAAAATAAACATTACAATATTTTGGTGCTAGCACTGTCCATCAACTAAAAAACAAAATGAAGTGGATTAGGAGTATAGCATTCATAACTGAACATACATAAGAATAGAAGCTAATATCAACAAAAATCATCTGTGGGAAAGTCTGTTATATGAAGAAATTCTAGAAGTCTTCAAACAATATAAGCTTAGTTTCTTTGGGAGAGTCTGTTATATGAAGAAATTCCAGAAGTCTTCAAATAATGGAAGCTCTATTTCTTTCCTTAGAAGAAATAATTCAAGTTGCAAATAAAATTATGGCAGTCTCTCATATTTATTATTCCTCTTGTTGGATGGCCAAGGTAGCCTATAACAAATTAACTCAGGCCATTCATTAATTTTTATGGATCAAATGGGATGGTGAGGTGGGAATGATTGCCATCTTACGGAAGCTTTGTACTCAACCTAAGTCTTTAGGAGATCCAGACATTATTGATCCTCTTACCCAGAATAAAATTTTGGCTTCTAAATGGGTTGCTAGAGCCATCATTGATGATGAAAATTGGAAACACCTATTTCGTTACAGAATCTCACAAGCTACTCACAAAGGTAAATGGAAAGAAATCCCTTAGGAGGATAAGGTTAAAGGATCTATTCCAATTACCCAAAACTAGAAAGCTTGGTAATCAGTTTCTCATTTATTGGTTTGGAAGTCTGAAGCCTTGAGACATGGTCTAAGCATTGGTCTAAATAGTCTTTGGTGGAATAAACTTATCCACCATAATTATAAACCTTTAGCTTTATGCAATGATCAAGGTCTAACTTTTTTGAAGAAATTTATTAATAGAATTAGAGATATCTGGGATACGATTAGTTTCTCAATTCTTACTTGGAATTATTGTTCCCTTCCCTCTAGGTTCAAAGAGTCTTATGGCCTAGTTATGGCTTCCATTCCTTGTGAGGTCCTTATAAAGTTAGGTACAACTGCCCATAATATATGGAATGACTAGAGATGGCTTAATGGTCATAGAATCTCTTCCATTACTTCTAGTTGGATTTACAAATTTTTTTGTGTCCTCCTTCTCTAGACTCTAAGCTCAATGTCAAGTGGTAAGTAAATTTTACCAATGGCCAATGGCAGTTTCTTGCTACTCACATTTGAAAAGTTCCTATTGAATCAAAAACTCAACTTTTTGGATGGCAAATTTTGCAATTTGGCAATGATTTTACATATTTCCTCTCTTTGCATTTTTTGTAATGTTGTAGAAAGTTTAATTCACTTGTTTTAGTTTTGTGGCATGGTTAAAAAATTTTGGGATGTCTTCTACTCCTTTCTTTTTCCTTTTTTCACTAGACCTTGGAAGCTCTCTTTGCTTAGTTTTTCTCAGCTGGATCAGTGTCCCAAACTCTAGGATGTTTGTAGACTCATCCTTCTCAAGCTCATTTGGAAGTACAAATGCAAAAAGGTGTTACTAGATCTGCCCCTCCATGGGATATGGTTTTAGCAAACTTGACCTTTGATCATTTGTTCATTCCCAAGTCTATGGAACTTCCAACACACCATGAGATGTTATTGACAAACTTCATTGACTTTCTCATATGATTCAGGATCTTCAGAAGATCCAACAAGAAACTAAAAAGAAGCTTGTTAACAATGATGATAAGGTCAAACCGGTTATTTTAAACCATGAATGATATATTCAAAAATGCGTACATTGTAGTCATAATTCCTTCTAAGGCTTGAAATTTTCTATGCTATTAGACCATAATAGGTTTTTTTATATCATCATAATTTAGATTATTTTTTAAACCTCCAATATATTGATTTATATTGATTTTTTTTTAATTAAGAAGGAAAAACATAATATTTTGTTAACATACATTTTGACCATGGTAGAATTTGTTTTTAAAGTGTTTTTTAATAAAGTAGATTAATTATTATTTTATTTTTATGAAAAATATAATATTTTTAAATTATGTTTTAAAATTAATTGTATAGAGTTTAAGTTATTTTAATTTTTTTTTTTATAAAAGGTAGAAGGGGTTATGAAAGGGTCCCCAAACCTTTTACAAGGTAGCTCAAGGCCAAAAAGATATTGGTCAAGGGACAAAAAAACCAATATAGCTACACTAACAAATGCAAAATCAAGAAATCAACAGGGCTACAAGACCTCACTCAGCCACCTATAGGAGAAAATAAAGAGAAACAAAAAAAGCAACAGAACAAAGAAAATAGTAAAGAACTCCCACGCAGGGGAGTAAGCCACCTTGATTGCTAACCGAAAAACTACAAAAGAGACACCTTACTTGAACTTAAACTAAAGGGCAATTACACAGATCCATAGAGGTATTGGAATATTCATCATTACAAATAATTTTGGACACTTCAACATAGGATATTGCCACCTTCAAAAGCTAAAATATAGGATTGTGAAGATTCAAAGTTGAAGTCCTAGGGAAATGAAGGGTGAAGATTGTGAGATCTTCACATCTGATTTCACATCAACCTCACAACTTGGAGAGGAATTGCACTCCAACTTATCCCAAAATATGACTTCTTAGAAGATGGGATAGGGGAATCCTCGGGGTCAATCACCTTAGCAGAACTCAAGGGATTCAATTTAGACACCAACCTTTTGGACCTCCCCGTGTTGGTGCAACTTCCCCTATGCCCGAAATAGGAGGATTCATCTGGTCTTTAGTTTATGTCAAGGGAGGACCAAGTTAGAACTCGAACCAAGCATAGGAGAGGATTATTCTTTTGAAGAAACCTGGGAATCACTCAGGATATGGCCAGCTAATAGATAACTTTCTAGCTATGATTTCAGGTCAAGAAATGACTCAAGATCAGAGTTGGTCTCCCATGAGTAAGAATCCAAGTCTTCCAAAGAATCCAAAATAACCATAAAGGCAGGGCTATCCTGAAGAGTGGATAGAATGCTATCACTTGAAAGACCCCTTGAAGCCACCACACAATAAAATGATCTTAATCAAATCTTGATGAAGAGGATTTTTCAATTCACCTCTTTCAAAACCTCCATGCTGAGCATTCCAGGGAGTTGAAAAGAAATGCTAGAATATTCATGGCTCTTTTCCTTCGAAACTGATTCAAGACCATGATGTGAAAACTTATGATCATCTCTTGGTCTTCGTCTAGGGAAAAGTATTTCATAATAATGAGGGTAATCCGTTCCCATGGGCTCTTAAGGGACCTCCATCTGAAACCATTGTTGTAATCTTCGAGGAATTCAACAAGGCCTAGAAAGGTCACCACTTCCCTGGACAGAGAATGTTTGTCCCTACAATGGTTGGCTCCCTTAATTAAGGGGTTGGAAGCTTGAGCAATTAACTAAATTGAAATGGAAAACTCCAAATCTCCAACTTTAACCTTACCATTCTTCCAAGAGTTAACCAAATGCCTTGCAAGGAGTGGATGGCAAACTTCTGTAGGCATTTCAATAATCCCTTCCTTCTTAAAATATTTTTTAGAATTTTCATTTATTTCCAACTTGACGGGTTCCTGAATTAAGATCTCCTTCTTTGAAGTTTTCTTAGAAGACTTCATGGTGCTCACCCTTTCAAATAACCACCCCAAACACTCCCCCAGAAAAACCGACTAGCCCAAAAACTGGACAGTCCAAAGAACACAGAAGCTAATCCCCGACAGAGAAAAGTGGTGGGAATAAAAAGGGACGTGGACTAGGTCATCTTCCAACAGGGACATGTGTACGATGACAAACTAGTCCTTTTCCACAACTTAAGATCATTATTAAAATGAGTGGGCCTAAGATCCCAGACACTAATGTGTCTAGCATCGTGAAGAAACAACGTAGTAGACACGTTAATTTTATTTAATTATATGATATCATCAGATTATAAAAAAAATTATTATTATGGATTACTATGTGTTTATTATAATAAAACACATAATGTAAATATTTTAATGTAAGTTGCACTTTATTAATTTATAATTACTTTATTCTTGCTTTAAAATATATTATGTTATATTATATTATAAATATGCATATACTATATATATAAAATTTGAGTGGTTTATAAATCCTATCATTTATTTAATTTTATTTTTCAATAAAATAATAAACTTAAATATTCAAACTATAAATTTATCATATTACTCTTATTATCATAAATTTACTATAAAATTTTTATATACATAAAAGAGTAGTTCATATCTTACTATTTTAATAAATAATTTATTTTTATTTTTAAACTTTTATTTTTTTCATAAATAATTATTTTTAATTAATTATACGAGATTGAGATAGGTCTTCTTAAGTACCATTATATGAGATTGAGATAGGTCTTTCTAATAACTATTAATATCATAAATTATTGTTGATTTTTATGTTTTTTAAATGTAAAATAAAAATAAAATATTTTTTAACATCCATATAATTATAGACCATAGATTATACAAGATAATTTTGTAGAAAATGATGTTTATTCCATCAAACTTCAATTCAATTAACAAATGAAGCTCCCACCTTAGGAGGGATGTTTTTTGCAGGACTACCCAAACTATCGAACTTGTTTCGGCCATATCTCACTCATCCGGACTCGGATTGAGCTAAAATTTTGAGGGTAGATGCCTAAAAAACCCTAGAATGTCTCCACCAATTTTCATATCATTTGGAGCAACACAGATCCTAGCGCATCCCTATGTGTGAACGAGATTTTTGGCAAGCGGCTATGCGAGGGTTTCATCTGGGTTGAGTGCAAGCAGCTCCAGAGGTTGGTTTTTAGGGCCTTCGGGCCCTAGCGGCCAATATTTTTGTGGTTTATGCTCAATATTTTAGCAGGAAATGTTGCAGGGGATCCAAGATGGGTTAGAAATTTATCTTTCAATAGATCATACTGTGAACTTGAGTGACAACGGCTTCCAATTTGCTGCACAAAAGAAAAGTGAAAACCATACCTTTCCACGATGTCTAGGGCAAGGATTAAAGAGATCACGAAACAAGTTTCAAGCAGTTGATCAAAAAATGGCTCATATCTCAAGTGAATCTGGTGCTAAGGTGCACCCACAAAATAATTCTACCGTGAAAACCCCTCTCAAGGGTAAGAATTTCGAAAACTCAGCCCCAAAAATGAATTTTAGGGATGCCCTCCGTGGTGGACAGCCTCAGCCCAATGCTAATATCAATCTTAGGGCTTCCCATAAACCTCTAAGAATGCCTAAGATTGATCCCAGGAAAACGGAGTCAGGATGTCTTAAAGCAGCTGATGGAACTCCTATTGTTAAGCTTGATATGGGTAACATTCAGACTGGCATTGAAGATTTGGAAAAAATAGGACTAATTTGTCGGTTCATGGGTTTTCGTCCGAGCCTATCTGCTTTCAAAGTATGGGCTACAAAAAGCTAGAAAACTAAAGGTGAGTTACAAATATCTATTTATCCAAATGGTTATTTTCTTGTTTTATTTGCTAATAATGAAGATAGAGAGAAAACTTTTCAAGGGGGTCCTTGGTTTTTTGGAAGGGCAGGGCTTTTCATGAAGCCCCGGCATACTAAATTTAAAGCCGAAGAAGAGATGCCTTCTATAGCTCCCATGTGGGTTAGACTCTTTGGCCTCCCTATTGAATTTTGGAATCCTACTATTTTTTCTTCAATTGGAAACTCTTTAGGAACTTTTATGATGACTGTTGATTGTACTCAAAATTTTGAACATATTATTTATGCTCGGATTTGTGTTTTAATGGATTTTGACAAACCCCTACCTAAAAAGATCACATTACAATTTGGGGAAGACACTTGGGAGCAAGTAGTGGACTATGAGAACATTCCTTTTCGTTGTAGAATTTGCCATGAATATGGTCATTTGGCCAGTGCTTGCCCAAATAAAATTCCTGATCAAAAGAAAGAAGATATAAACTCAACAGGTTTCCAAATGCCTAAGAAGAAGAACACTAAAAAAAACCAGTTATGAAGGATCAATCAAAGTCATCTGCTAATATGTTTGAAATCCTTTCCACAAATGATGTCCCAAGTGAGGAAGAGGAAATAATGGAAACAAAAATCTTAGAAACACAATTTAAATATGAAGGGAAGAACTCAGAGACAAACCAACAAATCAAAGGTTTTCAACAAAAAAAAAGGAGAAAATTTACACAAGAAAAACAATCTTTTAAATGTCAAAACTTCAAATAATACAGGTCCCAATATAGACTCCGTTGAACCCTCTAGTAAAATTTTGGCTGTGTACGAGCATTCTTCAAGGTTAGAAGCCATCTCAGATTCAATTGGAATAAGTCAAGAAATAGAGAAAAAAAAATTGAAGATGGATTCTAATCAAAAAGTAGGTCGCAAGACCAATCAATATCATATGGTAAAAGAAGGTGAAAAGCTTGTAGAGGAAGGTAATATTAATGCCCTTCCCAACTTTTTTAGCCCTGGTATTAATGAAGATCATCACTTGGAATATTAGAGGACTCAAAGGGAGTCTTTCAAAACAAAATGAAATTAGAAGAATGATTCAGATAAATCATCCACATCTTGTTTTCCTTCAAGAAACAAAGATGTCAATGGAGGATATGGACTCAATTGCCAGTAAAATTTGGCCAACTAGAAAAGTGGTTTCCCTCAGTTCCCAGGGGACTTACGGTGGCATTGCTTGTCTTTGGGACCCAAAAGAGGTAGTTATTCACCATATGGTTGGCATTTGGGGTCTGTTGGCTATAGCTATTCAAAGTAGACATTCCAACCAAATTATGCTCTGCATTACTGTTTATGCTCCGACTACTTTGGAGGAAAAAAGAAGACAGTGGAAGGATATAACTCATATTATCTCTCATTTTCTTGAAGCTTGGATCTTGATCGGAGGATATTTCAATACCATCCTCTCTCTAGATGAGAAAATGGGGGAAATAGAAATTTGGACAAAAGCACTGACCTCATGAGCGAATATATTGCAAACCTCCATCTTGTGGACATCCAACTAGATAATGGCCTTATGACTTGGTCTAATAGAAGGCAAGGCTTAGCTTGTATAATGGAGAGATTGGATAGGTTTTTGCTCTCTAAAAATTTCTTAATCCATGGTCACATTCCTAAAGTGAAGACTCTTAATAATGTTGGTTCGGATCATTGGCCAATCATGGTGGAAATGTGGAAAACCAATGTGAGTTTCTCTCCTTTTCGTTTTCAATTAATGTGGCTTAGAGACATTTCCTTTAGACCTCATGTGCAACAATGGTGGAAGGAAGGTAAACCTAGGCATGGGACTAAGATGTTCTGTTTTGCCAAAATACTGCAATACATTAAATCCAAAATCAAGACTTGGAACTGGAAAGAGTTTGGGGATGTTCATAAAAAAAACATGAAGTTATTGCTCATCTTGAAAATTTGAATAAGAAAATCCATTTAGATGGCCTCACAGAGAAGAGAAGTGCAGATGAAATTAAACTCACAACTCGGTTAGAGGAATGGGAAAAAAGAGAAGAAATCTTATGGAAGCAAAAATCTAGAATTCAATGGCTCAAAGAAGGAGATCGAAACACAAATTTCTTCCACAAATATCTTCTAGCTCGAAGATCTCACAACTTTATTTCTTCCCTAAAATCAGATTCTGGAGATGTTGTTTATACTTGGGATGGCATGAACTCTATTGTTGTTGATTACTTTTCCAATATTTTTGCTGCTACTCCTCTTGACTCAACTTCTCAACAAAATGTTCTTCAAGCAATCCCTTCTCTTATCACTTCTGAGGAGAACTCTATTTTGACTACTCCTGTTACTATCAATGAGCTTCAACAGGTAGTTTTTAAAATGCAAAAAGGGAAAACCCCAGGTCCTGATGGTTTTCCCATTGAGTTCTACCAAGAGTTCTGGGATATCCTTCATGTTGATTTATTAGAGGTGGTGGAAGAAGCCAAGAAAGCCAAAGAAATTTTGAAGGTTATCAATAAAACTTATATTACTCTTGTTCCAAAATCTCAAGAGGTTGATCATATCTCAACTTTTAGACCTATTGCTTTATGTAATGTTCTTCTCAAAATCATTACTAAAATCATGGTAGAAAGGTTGAAGCCTCTTTTGCATAAGATTATTTCCCTAGAGCAAGGGGGTTATGTGGAAGGGCGTCAAATAGTAGATGAGATAGTTCTTGCTCAGGAAGCCATCCATTCCATGGATATGCAAAAATATCCTTCCATGTTCATTCGGTTAGACTTATCCAAAGCTTATGACAGAGTGGATTGGCACTTCCTTATCAAAGTTTTGAGGCAATTTGGTTTCTCTAAGGATTGGATGGATTGGATTATGGGATGTATCTCTTCATTTTCCTACTTAGTTCTTATCAATGGCAGGCCTTCTCAGTCGTTCCCAGCTTCCAGAGGTATTAGGCAAGGTGACCCGCTATCCCCTTATTTATTCATCATTCTTGTTGAATGCTTGGGTAGGACTATAACCAAAAAGAGGGAAAACAAAACCCTTGAGGGAGTTACCATTGCTCATGGAGCTAGACCTATCTCTCATCTTCAATTTGTGGATGACTCTACTCTTTTAGGTAAAGCTACAGTTAAGGAAGCTTCTAATATTAAGCAAATCATTAGCTGTTTTTCTAAGGCTACTGGGTAGTTGATCAATGAAGACAAATCTAAAGTTATTTTCTTTCACTGCTCTGCTAGATAGGAATCCATGGTCTTGGATAAATTAAGATATAAGAAGACCTCCCTTCCAATCACTTATTTAGGTATTCCCATAAATATTCAAAGGCAGAAAAATAAATATTGGAATTGGTTGTTGGACAAAGTCAAGAAGAAAATTGGAAAGTGGACCAACAGGTGGCTTTCTTCTGGGGTAGAATCACCTTGGTAAAATCAGTCCTTCAAGCTATTCCTATTTATGTATCTTCCATGTTGAATATTCCAAAGGTTGTTCTTCGAGAACTGGATCAAATCAGTCATCGTTTCCTTTGGAGTGGTACTAAGGAGAAAAGAAAATGGGCCTTGGTGAAATGGGACACTTTATGTCTTCCTAAGAATAAAGGGGGGTTAGGATTTCGGTCTTCTATTAATAACAACAAAGCTTTAGCTGCTAAATTATATTGGAGGATGTTGCATAACCCCAATGCTCTTTGGGCCAATAATCTCCGTGCTAAATATCTTGAGAACAAAAGTCCTGAAGACCTTGTTCGCTATCAACTTCCTACCAAAGGTTCTCCCATTTTAGCAGTTCTTAAGACTGGTGAGGATTTGATAAAGAAAATTTTATTTTGGATCATTCATAATGGTCAACAGGCAAATTTTTGGATAGATTCTTGGGATGGTCACAAGCCTTTGATAACTCAGTTTCCCGATTGGAGGCCTTGGATGGAGGAGCTTCACCGAGCTAACTGGATAAAGGTGGCTAATTACTATCGGTACCATACTTGGTAATTCAAAGGTTGGTAGATATTGGATCCCTATTGAGGACTGGCCTATTCAAATCCCGAGAAAGGCAAAGACAAGATATCCAAGGCATCCTTCATATGAGATCTCTCTCTTGGTCCCATGAAAAATATTGTTTTGGATGGAACAACACTACTAAGGGTGAGTATTCAGTTGCTCAAGGTTATTTGACCTTATGCCATAATAATCCCAACCATTCTTCTGACATATTTTCTCAATTGTGGGCTCAAAAGCTCTGGCCTAAGGTGAGGTTCTTTAATTGGCTTTTATTGCATCGTAGGGTGCTTACTGGTGAGCAACTTATGAAGCGTGGTTTTCATGGCCCTTTTAGATGTGAGATGTGTGAAGAGAATGTAGAAACTCTCAACCATATTTTTATTGAGTGTACTTTAGCCTCTGAGCTATGGAGGAGAATGGCCACTTTACTTGGCTTACAGTGGTCCAATTTTTTTACTTTTGAACAACTTTGGAGGGATTGGCCTAATCAAGAGGGTGTTGATCATTTTATTAGGCGAGTTAGTTTGGATGGGTTCTACCATTCTTCTTTGGAATATTTGGATTGAAAGGAACAACCAAATTTTTTATAAATATAGGAAGGGATATTCACTATATTTGGCAAAAGACCATAGCCAACTTAGTTGAATCAGTCCATCAACTCCTTAATCACCCCCAAAACTCCCACCAAAGATGGGATCAAGTGATGCAAATATTGAAGATTAAATATTCTAAGGGCAACCAACTTAAAGGGAATGTGAGTATTAGTAAGATGGATAGGACAAGAAATTGGCAACCTCCTCCTAAGGATTTTGGAAAATTCAATACTGATGGAGCCTCTAGAGGGAACCCTTGAAAAGCCAAGTGTGGGAGGAATTGGTAGACTTTCGGATGGCTCCCTGGTTTTTACTTTTCTTGAGAATTTGGGTATTCTTTCCAATAACCTTGTTGAGGGGTATGGTATCCTCACGAGGCCTTCAGGAGGCTACTAAGGTTGGATGGGAAAAGGTGTTAGTTGAGTCTGACTCTCAACTTATGATTAATATTTTGAAGACTCCTTCCAAGAATCATAAGGTTGATTGGAGAATAAAAAGAATTATTGAGAAGATTCAATTAATCCAGATGGGATTTTTGAAAGTTGATTACAATCATGTGGTCAGAGATCAAAACAAGAGTGTTGATGCTTTAGCTAATTGGGCTTTGGACAAAGGTGATCTTACTTGTTATGGCCACCCTCCTAGATGGTGGGCTTCACAAATTAGGGAAGCTCTTCTTTCTATCATTTCTTTGGATGGCTCCAGTTTTGAAGGTACCTAGTTTCTTCTTGTTTTTTTTTTGCTTCTCTTTGGTTCATTCAAGTTTTTTTAGTTCCCTAGCTCACTCTTTTCTTTCTTTTGTTTCCTTTGTTGTTTCTTGCCTTAATAGTCTTCTGGTCTAGATAGGTCATTGTTATGTTCAATTTTTTTTTCTTTTTTTGTTTAGTTTTTTAAGGTGTGTTCTTTTGTTTTGTTTTGTTTTTGTGTTCTTTGTGTTGTTTTTTGTTGTTCTTGTGTTTTTGTTGTTCTTGTTCTTGTGTTTCTCTTTGTTTGTGTTAATTCGTGTTTTTTGTGTGAGTGTTTTCTATTTTTTTTGTTTTTGTTTATTGTCTGTTTTTGGTTGTTTTGTTTATGTTATTTTTATGTTTATTTTTTTTTTTTTTCTTTTTTTGTTTATGTTTTTTAGGTGTGTGTTGTTTTGTTTTTGTCTTGTTTGTGTTTTTTTATGTGGTTCTTGTGTTTTTCTATGTTTTTTGTTATTGTTCTTGTGTTTTTGTCGTTCTTGTTCTTGTGTTTCTCTTTGTTTGTGTTAATTCGTGATTTTTGTACGAGTGTTTTCTATGTTTTTTGTTTTTGTTTATTGTCTTTTGTTGGTTGTTTTGGTCTAGATAGGTCATTGTTATGTTAAATTTTTTTCTTATTTCTTTTTTGTTTAGTTTTTTAAGGTGTGTGTTCTTTTCTTTTGTTTTGTTTTTGTGTTCTTTGTGTTGTTTTATGTTGTTCTTGTGTTTGTATTGTTTTGTGTTTTTTTTTTATGTTTTTTGTTCTTGTTCTTGTGTTTCTCTTTTTTTGTGCAAGTGTTTTCTATGTTTTTTGTTTTTGTTTATTGTCTGTTGTTGATTGTTTTGGTCTAGATAGGTCATTGTTATGTTCAATTTTTTTTATTTTTTGTTTAGTTTTTTAAGGTGTGTGTTCTTTTGGTTTGTTTTATTTTTGTGTTCTTTGTGTTGTTTTTTGTTGATATTGTGTTTTTTTTGTTTTGTGTTTTTTTATGTTTTTTGTTATTGTTCTTGTGTTTTTGTCGTTCTTGTTCTTGTGTTTCTCATTGTTTGTGTTAATTTGTGTTTTTTTGTGTGAGTTTTTTCTATGTTTTTTGTTTTTTTTTTATTGTCTGTTGTTGGTTGTTTTTAATTTTTAATTTAATTTAATTTTTTTAATATTTTAGGTTTTGGTTGTGTTTATTTTTCATGTTTTTTTTGGGTTATGTCTTTGTAGTGTTCTGTTGTTTTTGTCTTGTTTGTGTTTTGTTATGTGGTTCTTGTGTTTTTCTATGTGGTTCGTGTTGTGGTTTCTTTTATCTTATTTTGTGTGTTTGGTTGTGCTTTTGTTTTTGACAAACTCAAGGAACATGTTTTTTATTTTATTTTATTAATTTTGTTGTTATTTACTTATTTTTAAATTGGTCTTGTGTGTTTGTCTGCTACTTGAGTATGTCAAAGGTGATAGGCCAGGTCCGAGTCCTGGGCATTTTTGGCAGAATGAATACCCTTGCCTCCTTGGGTCTTACCC
Organism: Wollemia nobilis; assembly: GCA_028583015.1. Taxonomy (NCBI): domain Eukaryota; kingdom Viridiplantae; phylum Streptophyta; class Pinopsida; order Araucariales; family Araucariaceae; genus Wollemia; species Wollemia nobilis. The sequence goes on along the minus strand of JAQPPZ010000375.1, from coordinate 3,244,799 downwards.
GAAAGTGGCATCCCTTTTGAGATGTTTTCCACAAATAAAAAAAATCAATTAACAAATCACTAATGTACAACCATTTCCCACTTAATTTGAATCTTAAAATCTATTATTTAAATATTAAAAATCTAATGTTTATCTTAAAACCTTTTATATATAATATATCGAGTTAAGCATTTAGTTCTTTTACTAATATATTTTATTTGTGGATAAAAAAAAAATTAAAGGTACTATGGAGTTGCACCTTTGAGACTGCCATTTCATTGGAAAAAAGAAAAAATATTGGCAAGTGGTGGGGTTGGTGGAGCTTATAAACCACTCAAAGTCTCGTTCAATGTAAGATTACTAAACTTAAGCACAAAGAGATATTAATATAAATAAAATTTCATCAAAAATAAACAGCTTAAATAAAAATAAATTAAATATTTAGTTTATTTTACATGTTTGAGCACTGCAACTCAAACATAAGATCTGCATTTCCATCGCAGATCAGGAGAGAGAACAACAGACATACCCATGCTGAACGTGCTCCTACAAAAGACAATGACAGAATCTGACTCGTGCCCTCCTAATCCCTAAGACATTTCCAAGAAAAAGAATCACAGTCCCATCAAAGGACACTACCAAGATCCCCCAGCCTACCTGCTATCTTATTCTTTGTTCTTTGACCTTTGACCAAGTAATCGACATTGTGTCTTGCGACTTTTTATTTTACATATATTCATAACATTCAACAGAGAAATTTTATATATATTTCTTAAAATGAAATCAAAGGCACTGGTCGAAGAAATCCTCCATTGTGGTGTACTTCATTTCTGGATAGAGCTGGCAGACCTCTGCATGGTGAGGCGGCTGTATTGGGAACTTGAATTGGCATCCATTGATAAAGATGTCATGAGTCAGAGCAGCCACAATGCTTGCAGGAAAAAAAATCTCTAAGAACAGAAACAAAAAAAGAAAATTAGAAAAATTAGGTTTTAAATTTTCATGGTGCGAAAAATTATTGATAATGATTTGCAAGTGACCATGTTCAGAATTTTTTTAAAGTATTTTTTAAGATATTTCGTTTCTATTAGCATTAAGTTCTCATATATTTATCAATGAGAAAGCAATCCCACCAACTATTATCAATAAATCAATAAGAAAACAATCAGCCACTGCAACATTTGTTGTAGCAAGGGAATTGAATAAGCTTTGAAATTAACCATTTTGAGATTGGGTTCATGGATTCTCTGATTATTATACCTTTGGCTATTAGCAGGAGATCATCTCCAGAAACTATCACCCTTTTGAGAGTCTTGGCAATCTTCTTCTCCCATATTGCTGCAAGTTCGTTTAGAGACAGAAAGTTTTGGGGTGGTCTGAAGTGAAGACTCTTATTCAGAGTGTGAGGGTCGTCCATGGCTTTGATGGTGTAAGCTCCAATGTCAGGACCGGTAACAAAGTATGCTGCTTAACAAGTCAGAAAACAAGCAATATAAAAAGAATTAGAAGGCAAGATCAGGAAAAAATAAAATAAAAATTGAAGAATAGTTTAGAGTTTAATCATGCCTTTGACATTGCCTTCTCCATAGATTTCCACCTGGTCCATTGGAGGAGGAAGTTCTGCGGGGTGTGTGTGGTAGTAGTATGGCCATCCTGCTATGGAGTTGCAGCAGATGTAGGTGTAGGGAATCATGGCCTCCTCCACAGCACGCTTGATTGTCCTCTTGTTCTTGTAGAATGTTAGTGCAGGCTCTGCTGGATCGGCTTGGTCCACATCGTGCCCAAATTCAGAGGGAAGAAACCTCTGCGTAAAAGTAGGTTAATACTTGTATTGAATTATTAATGTCCACATATGGTTAAAAGCAGGTTAATACCATTACAATAGCATTTAAATAAAGCTAGACTCGACTCATGAACTGACTAATGATCCAAAAATTGGCTTAATCCTTTAAATAAAGCCAAGTCTCACCTTAACAGTCCCAGCTTCCTTGATGGCATCCACAATTTTCAGCTGCTCCAGAATTTTATCTCCACCCACGACAGAAATCACAATGTCAACCTGTCTTATGGCTCTCACAAGCGAATCATGATCCTCCAAACGCCCCTACAATCCACAATAACCAAAAAGAGGGGCAGGTTAAATGGATGAAAGATTTTTATCCAAAGGAGACACACAAACATAGTTTTGTCTTTTAAAAACAAGATGAACTAAAATTAATTTACATAGAGAACTTGAATTCCAGAATCTTCCAAGGCCTGAACCAGCTCCTTGTTCACAGTAGTGGGACGTATGAGAGCATAGGTGGGATGTCCAAAGCTCAAACTGGCCTCTGTCACAAACCGCCCGATAAATCCCGTCGATCCAATCATCAACACCTTGGAATTACCCACCTTCTTCTTATTGTAACACTCATAATTCTTCTGAGCATTATTGCTAACACCACTACCAAAGGATATGGTGGCTTCCTCTGCCAAATGGTGTGTAACTTCTGCAGCACTAGCCATTTTTTTGAGAAAAGCAATTTGTCTTTACTATGAAATAAATTTCTTTCCGCCAACTTTGTTTCAGAAAAGAGCTATATAAGCCACGTACTCCAAAGTGCCTATGATTTTATAAGTCTAGGATTCATAATGTGGAATGGAAGTTAGATAGAGCTACTTTTCTCATCTACCATTCTCATGGAATCAAGTATTTCCATGGAAGTGATGCCTTTTGGATTTTTTTTTTGTTTTATAGGAAGCTGGATCTGGCAGCAAGGATGACAATCTTTTCGGTTAAAAACGAGGAAGTTGTAGGACGATCCTTATCTTCCGCTATAGCAAGGTTAACTTTTTAAAGATGAGTATTATATCCTTATATTCTAAAAATTAAACATTTAAAAGATTTTTTTTTGGAGAACGTTCACAAATTACATCAACAATCATTTTTAAGGGGTTTGAACACAAGATCACTTAAGAAACAACCATCATCTTAGCCACTAGGGCAACTGTCTGTCAGCAACAATTAAAATATTTTGAAAATCAATTTTTTTTACACGACCATTATTTTTAGTAAGTTATTAGTGAAGGGTTCAAACCACATGAACTGCTCCCAACAAACCTATCGGGGGTCTCGACCTTGTTGACCCAGCGTAAGATGGGGACCATAGGATGGTACCATTCTGAGCAGACTACTACCTTTGCAAAGGGTTGGCTGGCTTCCCCAAAGTTTGAACCTAGGTCTTTTCTTATTAAATGTCCAACTACATTTGCAATTACCAAGGTTAGTGTGAGAAACTTCTATTCTCCTCCCAATTATAACCTCTCATAAAGCTAGAGCTATGCTTATCAATAAAAAATTTAAGAGACAGTCTTTATATCCTCCTTACATGGTAGAGGTTCAAAACGTGAACCTCTTGTTCAAAAGGGCAAAACTCTTTTTTTTTTTAAATCAAACTTTAATTAAAGTCTCTTTTGGACACTAACAGCATAAAAAAGATCCTTGTTATTATGCTCATTCAAAATAAAACTTCAATTATATTATCTATTATATTTTACATTATTTTAATTTTAAAAACTTTAAAATTAAAATTACATTAGGAAGAATTTTTAATATGTATATTAAATAAACAATAAATTAATCTCAAAAGAATCAACGAGTCAACAAGAATTTTTTATATGCAAAGATTAAAATTAATTATTATATTAATTTAATCTCAAAAGAATCAATGATTGGATAGCACATGGCTTGTATATGGAATCAATGATTGGATAGCACATGGCTTGAATATGGTTCGATACGATTTCCACAAATGGTCTGAAAATTCTGTGATTGAGGCAATAATGAGTTATTTGCACCCCAATAAAGCTCCATGAGTTGGAGTGGGCCACCGGTGGTTCACCTTTGCAAGAGGAAAGTTGAGGAAAGTTAAGCTCATTGTGTGACATGAGCTTCCGAACATTTTACTAGGATCTTTTAGTGGTTTGTCAAGAGGTTGCCAGCGAGAGAGGTTGTTAATTAAATTAGTAACAAATTTAGAAGATATTTATTAGGAGAAGATTTAGGTTTATTTAATGTTTAGTTTAGGGTAAAGGTAGTAGTGTGATGGTGGTACAAATCACTGAGTATCTTGTTAGGTCAGATAAGGTTATAGTGGTACTATCATGATTATCTAGGGTAAAGGTAGTAGTCTGATGGTGGTACAAATCAGTCAATGTCTTGTTTATCTAGATGAGATAGGAGTTATAGTGGTAACACTGTGATTTAATTATCAAGCTACTATTAGAAGCAATGCTACTTGATAGTGTAACTACTTATTTAAAAAAAATAGTTTCCAATTCTTCTATATATTTAAAAAAATCATAATCTAATTGATTTTTTAATATCTCAAGCAATGTAATTGTATGAATTTTAATAGTAGACAAGATATCTTGAACTGAGAAGGATTAAAAAGAATTTAATTGATCTTTTCAAGAAAGTTAATTTTTTTTTTAATTTACTTAAAGAAAAATTAAAGATTTTGGTTGGTTTGAAATTTTGGTTGTATAAATTTATTTAATTAATATATTAGATTTGTTTAAAAAAATTACTTTTATTATTTATTTAATATATATTTATTTAATTAAATTTTAATTATTATTATTTTTTATTTGATCTAAATTTTAATTATTTTAATATAATTTATATTTTATTAAATTTTAATTTTAAACCTCTAAAATCTCCTATCAATCTCACTCAAAAGTTGTAATTAAAAAAAGACCCAAAAAAAACTATAAGCAAACATAAAAGTGAAAAGCAAAGGAATTGTGGCATAACGCGCAAGCCAATGGTTGAAGGCATTCTATTAACGTTGGTTTGGGCAACAGTTTCTATGGATTTATGCAACAAGTGAAAAGCAAAGGAATTGTGGCATAAGGCGCAAGCCAATGGTTGAAGGCATTCTATTAACGTTGGTTTGGGAAACAGTTTCTATGGATTTCTGCAACGAGAAAGGGCTTTTAGAAACAATGATAATAATATATATAATTGTGTTTATATGTATTTGTGTTCATAATTAAATTATAAAAAATAAAAATAATTTTAAAATTTTATTATTTTATATTAAAAAAATTTAAATTTATAAAAAATAAACAAATATTATTTTCATTTTTACATTAGAAGAAGTTTGTAAAGAGTCTCTCAACCTATTATAAATAGGATTTTGAAAGCATCTCCAAATCTTAGATCTAACAATAAAATATTAAGAAAAATTCAACTCGAGTCTACAAATCTAATCAGAAAATTCAATGAAGCAAACTTCCTAGCAAATAAGCTGCAGGTTTTTATCAAGCAAATATAAGAGATTATCACGATCAAACATTCAACTGGCAAAAGGGGCCAATATAAGAGAAACCCACACCCAAAACAACATTGAAAATTCAAGATTTAAAATTAGAATGTGAAAATGTCCATCTTTACATTTACATTTACTGTACAAATGTTATAATTATAAAAAATTTAGTATTCCACCTACGTGTTGCAGGTGAGTTGGAGAGGAGAGGGCAATCCTCCAAAGAAGGTCCCAAGTTCGAATCTTCAGGGTCCGCTCGGATGACTTTGACGGTCAAGGTGGCCCTGCAAGAGGTTTTTTTGCTTGAAAATAAAATTAGAATGATAAGTGAGAGGTACTATAGAATACCGTAACAACAAAAAGTATTAGACTTTTCATATAAAAACTCAAATTCAATTCACAGAGAATTGGTTCCAATAGACTTCAATATTAAAATAATTATAAAAAAATATGAAAATAATTTTGATATATGCCAAATTGTCACTACCGACTGACCGTAAGTGTATTTCACGTCCCTCGTAGCAAAATTCCTCTTCCGTGTGAAATGTAGAAACTTAAGGCACAGAAATTTATGCTAAATATTAAATAAGGCGTACGAGTTCTCGGAACCTTTTCTTTTTTTTTAAGATATTGAGAGTAGAAAGGGTCTCTCACATTGGCCACGATGACGAAACCACAAACATAATTTGAAATAAGTTTGCTACTTCTTAAAATATAAATTTTTAGGTGAAGTTTTGAGTATGGTTAAATTAATTATGTTTATTATAGAGGAGTGTGTCATTAGATCTTTTCAATATTAAAGGAGAGAACCACAATACTCTCATATGAGAATTTTAAACATTGTGAATGAAATAAGATTATTTTTTGGAATATGAATTTTTCACCATCAAATATGTTATGGATGGTAGTTAGGTTTTGTTAGAGTTTTCGCATGAATAAACTAATTATGCTTATTATAGAGGAGTGTCCCATTAGGTCTTTCCAACGTTGATGGAGAGAACCACAATCATTGAACTCATAATCATTGAACTCTCATATGAGAATTTGAAACATTGTGAAAGAAATAAGACTGCTTTTTGGAATATGAATTTTCTATCACCAAACATGTTGCAGATGATAGCCAGGATTTGTTGGAGTTTTGGGCATGGTCAAGCTAATCATGCTTATTATAAAGAAGCGTGACATTAGGTCTTTCCAATGTTGAAGGAGAGAATCACAATCATAGGACTCACACATGCAAAACTGAAACATTGTGAATGAATTAAGACTGATTCTTGGAATATGAATTTTCCACCACCAAATATGTTGTGGATGGTAGCTAGGCTTTGTTGGAGTTTTGTGCATGGTCAAGCTAATCATGCTTATTATAGAGGAGTGTCTCATTAGGTCTTTCCAATGTTAAATGAGAGAATCACAATCATAGGACTCTCACATGAGAATCTAAAACATTGTGAATGAAAGAAGATTGCTTTTCGGAATATGAAATTTCCATAGGTTTTTTTGGAGTTTTGGGCATGGTTTTGCTAATCATGCTTATTATAGAGGAATGCCTCATTAGGTATTTTCAATGTTGAAGGAGATAATCACAATCATAGGACTCTCACATGAGAATATAAAACATCGTGAATGAAATAAGATTGTTTCTTGGAATATGAATTTTCTACCATCAAATATGTTGTGGATGGTAGCTAGGCTTTGTTGGAGTTATGGGCATGGTCAAGTTAATCATGCTGATTATAGAGAAGTGTGACATTAGTTCTTTCCAATGTTAAAGGAGAGAATCACAATCATAGGACTCACACATGCAAATATGAAGCATTGTGAATGAAATAAGATTGATTCTTGGAATATTATTTTCCACCACCAAATATGTTAGGATGGTAGCTCAAATTTGCAGGAGTTTTGGGCATGGTCAATCTAATCATGCTTATCATAGAGGATTGTCTCATTAGGTCTTTCCAATGTTAAATGAGAGAATCACAATCATAGGACTCTCACATGAGAATCTAAAACATTGTGAATGAAATGAGATTGCTTCCTGGAATATGAAATTTCCACCATAAAATATGTTGTGGATGGTAGCTAGGCTTTGTTGGGGTTTTGGACATGGTCAATCTAATCATGCTTATTATAGAGGAGTGCTTGATTAGGTCTTTCCAATTTTGAAGGAGATAATCACAATCATAGGACTCTCACATGAGAATATAAAACATTGTGAATGAAATAAGATTACTTCTTGGAATATGACTTTTCCACCATCAAATATGTTGTGGATGGTAGCTAGGCTTTGTTGGAGTTTTGGTCTTGGTCAACCTAATCATGCTTATTTTAGAGGAGTTAAGGCCACCATGCAAAATGAGCTTTTAAACATTAATAAGAAGATTTTTAGTGGTTTGTTAAGATGCAATGGAAAAGTGGTTGTTAATTCTATATGCATATTGAATTTCATGTGATTTTTTTAATTTTTAATTGAAGAGTAAATTGTGTAGTAAATATTAATATGAATTTGATGATAGATTTAGTGGAATAAAATGTCTTAAATTGAGAAGATTTGATGATAACTTTAGTGTATATTTCATAGTAAATATCAATATGGATTTAATGGTAGATTATAATGAATAAAATCTCTTGAATTGGGAAGACCAAAAAAATATTTGATATTTGTTAATGAGTGTTCTTAGAGAAGGCTAATTGGTTTCTTTAAATTTGCGTGTTAAGGAAGGAATGGAGTTCTTAGTTGTGAATTCAAAGGTCATTCTTATAAATCCATTGATGAGATTGGATTTGGTGAGGATAAGTGTTTAGAAACAAGTTATTGCTTTAATTGAACTCATGGAAGACTCCACTAAAATAGTATTAAAGAATGATAGAGATAATATAATTATGAGTAATTCACAAGAGGAGTGTTCTACTAGTTATTTGGTTTCAAAATCTAACTCTTAAAGGAGAGATAATTGTTAGCGGATATCAAATAAGAATCAAGCAATAGTGAGTATGATACTTTCAATTAGAATGAAATAGGAGGCACACTAAGAGGAGAGAGAACGTTTGTATGGGATGATCCCCATGGAGGAGTTCTCAGCTAATATTACCAATCATTTAAAGAATTATAGAGATAATATAATGATGAGTAATTCACAAGAGGAGTGTTATACTAGTTATTTGGTTTCAAAATCTAACTCTTCAAGGAGAGATAATTGTTAGTGGATATCAAACAAGAATCAAGCAATAGTGAGTATGATACTTTCAATTAGAAAGAAATAGGAGGCACACTAAGAGGAGAGAGAACGTTTCCATGGGATGATCCCCATGGAGGAGTTCTTAGCTAATATTACCAATCATAGAGGGTTAATTTCCTTATAATAAATGAGTGGGTCATCCTCTCCCTTTTGGTAAGGTGTTTGTAGAGTGCACTAGTTGGAAAAAGGCTTACAAAGTGTTGATCAGGTAATCACAAATATAAGGATGAAGCAAATAGACTTTCACATAGAACTCAGGTCTATGGTTGAAGGATTTTGGTGGCTTTTATTATGAGGGTGGTTTAACTCTTTCTATGCAAGGAGAAGGGGCTTTTGAGATCCATTCATGACCTATTTGGCTACATTCATCAACAATTAAAATTAAATTAACCAATTTTTAGCAATGGTACTTGTTATTTTTACCTTTTATTTTGATATATTCATATGTCAACCTTATAGAGTATTTGTCTATAGCCATGTCTATATATACTATGTAAAATCAAATTATAAGATAATAATAAACATTAAATTGTATCATTGCACTTGTAACAAAATATCTTAAATTAAATATATTATTATATATTTAATTATTATATTATTATATATCTTTAATTATTATATTATTATATATCTATAAATTATTTTTCATGCTTAATTATTATAATTTTTTTTATATTGATTAAATACTTCTTATAGATATACATATCTGCCATGGGGGGATGAACCTGGGTTACATCACCGATAATGCAAGTGGCGTCCTTGCCGATAGACCATTACATGCGGATAATTATTATATTATTATATATCTATAATTTATTTTCTGATTTGGTTAGTGTGATAACCCCTACGACAAAAACACTAAGCAAGCTCCCTTTAACCATCACCCCTCCTAAAGCCATCACCCGTCCTAAAGCTGAGAGTATATATAAATTTATATTAACTTGGCCAATGATCTTAAAAATGTTTTTATATTTAATGTGAAAATTGTGTAAGTTCCATGGGACAACACAACGGTTTGAGCTTTGGCTCTTCTTCGAAGGTTTAAGGTTCAAACCACGACATGAGCGAGTGTGCGAGGGGTGGGTGTGTGGTGGTTGTGTGAGGAGATTTGTCAACCATATGCTTTGGTCATAGAGGTTTCTCACACTAACCAAATTAAATAATAATAATAATTTTTTTATTTTTTATTACATTAATATTATTAATTATTTTTAAAAAATAAAATAAAAGACATATTGACAAAATTAATTGATATTTATATGAAAATTCATCAACGATGCGAAACATGAAAAGTAAGGTGCAAAAGTTTTCACCAAATTTAAAAAGGAAATTTTACGGCGTACGAGTGCAGGAAAAACAATTTTATTTTATTTAGTTTTAAACAATTGGAGCCACCACGATGGGACCCACAAAGATAAAGACTTAACTCTTTTTTGAAATGAGAAATCCTTTACTTGCGTTAATAAAAAACATAATTTACAAGATTACAGCCCAAAGGCTACCAAAACGAAATCATATACAAACTATAAAACATCCATGAGTGAACAACAACTGTATAATAATAACAACAACCATAAACTATCCAGATGACCAACAAAAACTAAGCTGAATCTACAAATTACATCAGAAATACATGGGATCCAACCAATATCAGCCACCATAACAGTAGCAATCTTCAAAATACAATCTGAGTCTTCAAAAAGAACACAAAACTGCACAAGATCCGACTGTTAGCTGCCAACATGTTTCAAATTATACTCATTAATAAAAAGCTGAAGATAATAACGGAGAATTAACACCTGTGAATAACCATTAAGCTGGAAATGCAAATCCTGAAGATGAGGAAGAACATTGGCCTTTTTTTATCTGAATTTTGCCTTGAAAGTGATCAAAACCCGGGACACCTGAAGCAAAATTTTAAACTTCGTGAGTCTCCTTAGAGACTCAGTAAGGGTTCTCAAAGCATTCCGAAACAACTCATCATTCCTAGTACACCACAGATGCCATAAAATCTCCGTAGATAGCAATAACCAGAACATATTATAACAGTGATGCAACCCAGGAATAAAGCCAAATATAACATGTTGTCTAATATGAACATTACTGATATTCCAACCATGCAGAGAAGAAAAGAACATGCCCCAAATCTCACGAGCATATAAACAGTCAAAAAATATATGATCAAAAGTATCAGGTAACCGACATAATGAACACATCAAGTAATTATTAGGTTCTTTGCAGATTGGCAGCCTGTGTAACAAAAACATCCATCGAAAACATGCCTTCTTAGGCTCTAATGGACTGAACCATATGTGCTGGAAAATACTTTGACCCTGATTAACAGTAAGTAACAACTGCCAACAATTATTAACATGTCTCAAAATATCAGAACTGTCCTGCAATAAATTATATAACATCTTGGGTTTAATGCTCCTGAGTCTCGTACCATCCAACCACTTATGGGTATCATAAAATTGCTGAATATTATCAAGGAAAACATGGCTATCATACCGCAAAAAGGAATCCCTTAGTAAAGAATACGTCCTCCACTGAGATTGTGGAAGCTCATACGCAGCACTAAGACATTCCCAAGGTATGAGACAACCATTAATCAAAATATCATTAAATGTATGAATGCCTTTAGTAGCCCACTTTCTAGCTGAGCATCCAGGAATAAGCGCAAGGGGCTTATTATTATGCCAAAGGTTCCACCAAATAGAACCATATTTGAAAAGAATACAGGTATTCTGTCCAACATTATTCTCTGTAACAATCTTATCACGAACCATCTCCCAAGCCCTCCAAATACTGTGAAAGACGGTTGAGCCAGCAGGTGCAACATGAAATTTACCAAAGAGAATGTCCGTAATATGCAAATTCTTCCAAAACTTAGCCTTTTGCGGGACAACATTGGATAAATTATGTCTGACCAAGATCTTCCATGGTTCACTGCCCTCTAAACAATTCACTATCCATTTAACAGATAAAGCAATGCCTTGTAACTTAAGATTCTTAAGACCTAATCCGCCTGTCTTCTTTTCAGCAGTACACCAATTCCAGTTAACTAAATGCCTTTTGGTCCCACCTTGACCATCCGACCAAAGAAATTTATGAATATGTTTTTGAATCACATCCACTTGATAAGCACAAAACAACCAAGTGGAAGCAAAGTAAGTGGAGTACGAAGATAGTATTTTTTGACAGATCTGAAATCTACCAGCAAAATACAATGAAAATCTACTCCACTTACATAACTTACTAATTAATTTATTCTTTATCCAGTCCCACATGTCTTTGAGACACGGATCAATCGCAAAAGGAATGCCCAGATAGCGAACCTGTTTCGTAGGGCCACCCCATTGAATAGGAAACTTAGAGAACCAAGAAGGAGGATTCCAGTTCCAACTGAGCAAAATAGACTTAGGAAAAGATATCTTAGCACCAGACGCACTTTCAAAAATAGAAAGAACATGGAACAAGTTATTCACATTTTCCTCCTCTAAAGAGACAAAAATGTTAGTGTCGTCTACAAATTGCACATTGATAAGGTCTTCACCATTAGGAAGTATAATGCCTTGCACCTTCGGGTAATAAACAAAATGTCTGAGCATATAATAAAGAGCATCACTGGCAATAACAAAAAGGGCTGGTGCTAAAGGACAACCTTGTCGAATAGATCTCTGGAGATGAATAAGATTGGAAAATGAGCCATTAATGTCTATATAAGTGACAACATCAGAAAAGAGAACTTTAATCATCTTACAAAAGTTTGGAGGAAAACCAAAGGCTTCAAGAGTCATAAAAATAAAATCCCATTCAACTCTATCGTAGGATTTTTCAAAATCAAGTAATAAAAGACCAACATTTTACCCGAAACTTCTAGCCCAGCTCATAGCCTCCCAACAAGTAATCAAGTTTTCAAGAATAAATCTACCCTTAATGAAGCCTGTTTGAGTAGGGCTGATAAAATATTGCAAAACAGCAGAGAGCCGCAAAGCCAAAACTTTAGCTATAATTTTATAAGAAACATTTAGCAGAGTAATAGGACGCCAATTTTTAATAAGAGATTTCTCCCCACCTTTAGGCAATAGTCTGATAATACCAGTATTAATTGGCTGTCCTAAAGAACCAAACTGAAAAGCTTCAGTATAAACATCAAGAAGATCCTCACTAACCCAGTCAATATTCTTTTTATAAAATTCAATGGGGAACCCATCAATACCTAGCACTTTATCATTGCTGATAGATTGAATCGCTTTACAAATTTCAACTTTAGAGATAGGTTTATCCAGATTAGCACAATGTTGGGCTGAAAGTTTCTTAGGCAGAATCTTCATACACAATTCTCTGTCCAATTTCCTTTGAGAAGAGTCATCGAAAGAGAATAAGTCTTTATAATATTGGTATATTAAATTGTTAATCAATTCAGGATCAGTAGTAAGCTCATCTCCATTCATAAGACAACTGATATTCTCTTTAAAGCCTTTATCTTTGAGAAATTGAAAGAAAAATTTTGAACCTCTATCCCCAGATTGTAGCCAGTGCAGCCTGGATTGAGCTCTTTGAGCCAAAATTTTCCTAGTTTGAATATGTTTAAGATAATTTTTAATAGCAACAACAACTTCTTGGCAATCAATATTATTAGGATACAACTGCAAATTCCTTTCAGCAAGGATAAAGCTGGAATGCAAAAATATTTCCTGCCTTTTAGAATCTAACACCTTCTTTCTACCAATAGTTTGGATCATCTTCCTCCAAGAGTGAATATTTTTGTTCCATCTCGAGATGGCACTATCATTCTTAAATAAAACTTTATTAATTTCCCTGATAGTAAACAAGGCATCACAACAGTCCTCCAAATCAAGTAAGGATGTATTTAGAACAAATCTGCCACAATGACGCATGCCATTGCAAACTTCATCAAGTAATAATATCCGAGCACAAATAGGATAATGATCAGAGATAGTAGTAGGGGTGACAAGCACCCTATTAGAGCGAGCCACATTGTCAAAAGTAAAAAAAGGATTGGAAGCATAAAATCTGTCAAGACGAGACAAAATTCTATTATCACCTTGTTGAAGATTACTCCAGGTGAACCAGATATCAAAAATTTGTCTTGTGGAACCAGCCAAGGGGTCAACAAGATTAAACTTAGTTTTAACATTAAGCCACATTTCATCCTCATTACCTTTCCACGAGACAGGCAAACCTCCCATTTTATCCTCATTAGATTCTACCATATTAAAGTCTCCACAAATGAGCCAAGGTATATCCGACAACAAGGAAAGCCATTGCCATAACATACACCTTTCCTTATAGTCATTTGAAGCATATATAGAGCATATTCCAAAATTCATGGTGTTGGATTGTAAAATAATCCACACACATCTATTACAAGGTGAACATCCATGACTTATAATTTTAGAAGCCCAAAAGGGAGAAAGTAATATGACAAAACCTCCCCTACCAGGATTATGAAAGGTACTGAAATAAGAGGCATGATTCCATATAACTCTCATGGCAGAATGAAGAAGAAAGCCAGTAGCTTTAACCTCATGTAACATAATACAATCCAATTTACCAAAGGACTGAATGTAATTCCTAACAGCATATTTCCGCTCGGGGGACTCCAAACCCCAAACGTTCCAACTTAAACATTTAAGAGGCATTGTAAAAATTATTATTTCTTCCCCTAGCTGCAGCCTTGGAGGCTCTTATTGAAGAATCCTTCGATTCAGAATCTTTAGACCTTCTCCTTTTATTTGAATCAATTTTAGTCCATCCATTATCAGGATTAATGTTAACATCCTCAGACATTGGAATCAAACCTAAATTACCCCTAGAGTCCTCAGCAGAGAATTCCATAATAGGAGCATTCTCTAAGGAAGAATTTCTCGCTGCAACTACTGGCTCAAAAATAGTCCGAGTAGAGGGTGATCTAAAACTTAAGGCCCTTTGATTAATAGTGGCAAGAGCCAACTCTTGAGCATTAGGGCATTTACCCTCAACTGCAGTATGAACTTTATCAAGATTTTGCATATCTTTTGAAGAAACAACAATATTATTATTAGCAACCCCATTATTATCATTCCTCATATTTTCAAAAACAGCTTTACGCTTAGCAATAGACCATCCCTCATTAGTATTATCAGCATTAATAAACTCATTGGATTTCTCAGAAAAAGAAGAATCATTTTTAACCTTTTCACCGGGTAAAGTAACCACATCAACATTATTAACAATATTATCAGCCACATATGAATTAATCACAGCCAAAGCATTATCCAACACACTGGGTTCAAAGTCCATAACAACATTAGTAGAGGCAACAATATCATTTGCCATACTGGAAGAAACAGACACAGTTCCATTAGCCAACACATGAGAATTATTCTCCTTAACAGGTGGGTTGACAACATGTACTAAATGTAACTCATTCCCATTAACACCATCACAACTAAGAACAACAAAAGAAACAGGGTTTGATTTAGCACCCAAATTTCTAGAAGAAATAATCGGATGACCCATACGTATATTATGGGCTGCAAGAATAGGACAATTATTTCTAACATGTCCTTCCATTTTGCATATATTGCAAGCATTCAACCCACCCAACAGTTCCAATTTACAAGCAAAACGACCAGATTCAAGATCCAATTCAATTTCCTCAGGAAGATCAACTCCAGGCAGCAAAGAGACAAGTAGTCGAGCATCCAGATGAGGAAGAGCTATTTTAGTTTCTTCAACCCTCAAGACCTTGCCAAAAGGGGTAAAAATATGAGGTAAAAAGGCCCACAAAAAGGGCGGGACATTTTTGGCCAACACCCACCTAGGGTATGAAACGACAAAAACTTCCTCAGTTAAAACCTCATTCGACCAGGCCAAAGCCCTAAAGACTGATTTGCCCACAGTCCAGAACTATTTTTCAATGACTTTCATTTGCATTTCATGTGTTCTAAAAAAGATAACAAATAAACCTTTCTGTATCATTCTATAGAATGAAACCTGGATCCCCAATATTTTTCCCCATACATTGCTCAACCATTCATCAAAAAAATTTATAGCAGGTAAAACATTTATATTCAGAGCTACAAAAAAAATAGCCACATATTGCAGATGAAACTGTTCCTCTCTAATCGCCTGGCTCATTTCTTCACTAGGAATGAGAGTAACTTTAGCACACTCTGTAAGAGAACCCTTACCCGTATGTGTGAAAAATGCGGAAGGAGAAACTGCAATTTTGTCGCCACTCATCATTGCATCTTTGAAAGTCTTCCACCCCAGGTCACTGTCCACCGACGGGCCCCCTTCGGCAGGTGCCATGATGGCACAGCAGAGCCAACCACCCGGTCCCACAGGTCAAAGGAAGGCAAAAATCACTTAAAAACTGTTGAAAACATCGAATGACGGAGACCAGAATCCTGAAAAGTCACACAGAATCTGCGAAATTTGTGAAACCCTAGTTTTGTGCTCCTCATGTTTTTTTTACCCAAAATTCACACCAATGTCCAAAATCAAGATCAACTTAACTTCTTTTTTGCCGACTATGTTGGTTATAGGTTTTATTTTTATTTTTTTTGGGTTGATGTTAACCACACATATTATAACGAGCACATGATAGTTTTAATGGTTGTGAATTTTATTTGGTGTGGAAGGTAACTAGAGTGATTTGTCCTACAAGGATAACGTAATGTTTTGGGTTTTGTCTTTCGAGAGATTTAAGGTTTAAAAAACATGATATAAGTAAGTGTATAAGATGGTAGATATATGAGAGAAGGCTTTGAAGGCAATCATGAAGAAGCAAAAAGAAAGAGAAAAAGGATATTTAGGGCTCTAAACTTTTGAGGTGGCGGGAGCGGGAGCAGGAGCAGGAGTAGGAGCAGGAGTAGGAGAGAGAGTAGGACTAGGGACAGGTTTAGATATTGGTGCAGGTTTTTGGATGGGATCAGGATCAGGATCGGGATCGGGCATGTTTGGGCCCGAGCTCAGGCCAGTAGGGCCCTCAGCGGGCCCATAGGATGGCTCTGTGCCTAATTTGAATGGTGGCCAGGGTGGGGACGACATCTTGGGCCTGGGACCCCAGTCCAGCCTCGATGCGAGCACAGGCCTTAGGAAAAAGCCTCCTGATCCTAGGCATGGTTCTGTCCCTGGCAGGCCCAAATCCTCCTACCAGCAGATCTTGGCAAGCTCCAGGGCCCCTTCTCGGGCCCTGGGTCTAGGAATTTCCCTCGAGGGCACCCACATTTCTATTCAGGAGGAGGTCTACTCCTCCTTGGTCGCTGGATCCTCTACATCCCTAGTAGGAAAATTCCTGGGACGACATCCAGAAATGGAAACCATCCGTAGATAGGTGGCATCCAAATGGAATATTTCTAGGCATATTCAGCTAGTTGCCCTTACCAAGGGCTTCTTCATCATCAAACTAAATAACAGTGAGGACATCAAAAAGTTCCTGTAGAGCAAGCCCTGGTTTTTAGGATGCAAAAGCCTCTTCCTCAAGCGCTATGGAGCTGACTTCCACCCCAACACCCAAAGCATCAACTTTACCTCGGTCTGGGTTCGTCTCCTAGACCTTCCATTCCACCTGTGGCACGAAGACATCCTAAGACTCATTGGTAAGTCGGTCGGGGACCTGGTGGCCTTCGACCCCACTACCAAGGCAGGATCCTAAATGGTGCATGCCAGATTTTGTGTCAATGCAAATCTCGAGTATGAACTCCCCTCTTCGATGACCATCTCTTCTGGGTCCTTCTTTTGGTAGTAGTCCCTGATCTACGAAAACAAACCTGCCTTCTATCCCACCTACTGCACTGAGGGTCACCTCTACCACCAATGCCCAATTTTCAAAAAGGTTGATGGCCCTATCCCAAAACTCCCTTCCCGATCAGGTCGGGCCCCATCTCGAAGGCCCCCTCGCGATGACCATAGATCCTAGGCCTGGACCAACAAGAAGGCCCCCCTTCTGCCCCAAAGGACTCTCATGTGGACCTTGGTCTGGAGGCCGGTCTTCCTCAGGTTTCCCCTTCCACTGCTCCATCTCCTGGGTCATATTTCGAGGCCCTAATCCCAGGTTCTCCTTCCCCCCACATTTTGAATCCCTCCCCGCAGGCCCCGCTTGGCATTCCCCCCAGGCCTGCGAGCTGCTCAGGCTTCTTTTCCCGCTGGCTCCCACCTCTATCGGGGTTCCCTTCTCCACCCCTCACTCCTGCTTTCCTCCCTTAAACCCCCTATCGCCCCTCCCTGTAGCCCTTACTAGGCTTCCCCCCTTGGAGTGCAGATCCGAGAGGTCAGATGAAGAGATTGAAGGCAGTTCTCCATCTGGGCCCGATGAATGCGGCCCCAAGATGGCCCGAAGTAGGACTATTGCCACAGGCTTTGGTAGCAAACTCAAAAGAGGGCGGCCCACCTTGGGTGACCAACGGACAAGGATCAATGAATATGACATAGGCGATGGCTCCTAGGTAACTCTTTCTGACGTTGGCGTGAGTTTCTCCAATACGGATGCCCTCCGACCCAAATCCCTCTCTCAGGCCAAGAAGGGGGTCAAGCGACCCCACAAGGGTGTCAAATGAAGCTCATCACCTAGAATATCAGAGGGCTCAATGGTGCCCCCAAGAAAAGGATCCTCAGCAAACTCTACAGGGATCATCGTTCGTCCTTCAACCTACTCCAGTAGACCAAAATAGATGATGCTACTACCCGACGCGTAGCCCAAGCTACCTGGCGCAATTACGATTCCTATCCACCCCTATGGCTGGCTCAACTAGGGGTTTGCTGTGCATGTGGGATCCCAGTTCTTTTGAGGGGAGACTCATATCTTTGTCTCCTATAATAATCAACATTCTGGTCCATTGTGTGAAGTCAAGGCGCTCGTGGATTCTGTCCAACATCTACGCTCCTAACAGCCCCATCGAGAAAGTGGCCTTATGGAAAGAAATCATCTTGATGAGAGAAGCCTTTGCCCCCCTGCCCTGGATCCTAGTAGGGGACTTCAACAGTCGCTTGTTCCTCTCTGACAAAAGGGGGGGCTTAGCAATTTTGGGCAAAACCATGGAGGACTTTGGAGCCTTCACCGCCCTCAACGAGCTCATGGACGTCATCCTAAAAGGAGCCAGATTCACTTGGACTAACAGAAGAGTAGGAGCAAGCCATATCCAGGTCAAATTGGATAGAGTTTTCTTGTCCAAGGAAGCCCTTCCCATGTTTGGTGACACCACCTTGTTGGCCCTCCCCAAAATCGGGTCTAATGATGGCCCCCTCCTCGAAACCGATCATCACCCCTCCCCAAGCGGCCCTTCTGGTTCGAGTCCATGTGGCTGCATCATCCTAACTTTTAGGCCCAAGTTGGCCGCTGGTGGGCTCCCCCAGTCCCTGGATGCCCCATTGAAAAAGTCTTTCTCAAGCTTAGATGCCTCAAAGATAAACTCAAGGTATGGAATAAAGAGGTGTTCGATAACATCTTTGAAAGCAAAACAATAGTTAAGGCAAAACTCGAAGTCCTCAAATCCATATTTCAAGTAGGATCCCAAGGCCCGGGGCTCAAGTAATAGGAACACTTCGCTCTCAATGAGTACCACAACATCCTGGCTAGGGAAGAAACCTTTTGGAGGCAGAAGTCGAGAGCCCTATGGCTCCAAGAGGGCGATGCAAACACAAAGTTCTTGCATATGTCAACTCTCAGGAACAGGGGGTCCAACAAAATTGCTGAGCTAGTGGGTAGCAATGACAAAATTATCAAGAAAGAAGAGAACATTCAGGCTGAAGCCACCCACTTCTTCCAGGAGCTCCTAGGTGACAGCCCCCCCATGTCCTCAAAAGTGGCAGAATCCCTTCTGGAACATATCCCTTCTTCTGTCTTGACCATGACAAATGAGATGCTAGTGCAACCCCTATCTGACTCTGAAATCCATTCTGCCACATTTTCCATGAAAGCTAAGGTGGCCCTGGGCCCAGAAGGGTTTCCCCACAATTTTTCCAATCCTTCTGGGACCTCGTCGGGCAAGAAGTGTGTGCTGCCATCTGGGACCTTCATACTGCCAGCTCCATCCCCAGAGGTATCAACTCGACCTTCATAGCCCTGATCTCCAAGACCCAGGCAACCAGATCCCTCTCAAATTTTTGCCCCATCAGCTTGTGCAATGTCCTATACAAAATCTTGACCAAATACATGGCCTCTCGCCTCAAGGATATCCTTCCTCGGATCATTTCCCCCTATCAAGGAAGCTCGATCAAAGGCAGACTGATCATAGACGGTGTCATAATCATGCACGAGGCCATCCACTCGATCGTCCTCTCCAAAAAGGCCTCCTTTCTACTCAAGCTGGACATGAACAAGACCTTTGACATAGTTGACTGGGACTTCCTTTCTAAGTTCCTCATTAAGTTCAGGTTTCACCCCTCCTGGGTTAAGCTCATCAGCAACTGTGTGTCCTCCCCCTGGTTCTCTATCCTCATCAATGGATCCCCTACTGGGTTCTTCCCTAGCTCTAGAAGCCTTCGCCAAGGTGACCCCCTGTCCTCGATCTTCTTCATTATCTTGGCTGAGGCCCTGGGGTGTACCATCTCGAGAACCGTTTCCCATGGTCTCATTTCAGGCATCAGGCCTACGTCGGGCCTACCCCCCATGTCCCACCAGTAGTTTGTGGATGACACCATCCTTGCCACCTCAACATCGATCCCTCAAGTCAAGGGCCTCAAGCATATATTGACCCTATACGAGGAGGTGGTCGAGCAGAAAATCAACCTCCGAAAAAGCAAGATTTTCTTCATCCATACTCCCTTGGCTAGGCAAATCAGAATCGAACAGATCTTGGGCTGCACCCTTGCCTCCCTTCCCTCCTCCTACCTTGGGCTTCCCCTGTTCACAGGTGCATCCTCCAAGGATCTCTGGGGAAGGATGATCGAGCGGATCTAGAGGAAGCTGGTCCCCTGGAAAGGTCATCTCCTCTCGCAGGCTGACAGAGCCACCCTCTTGGCGGCAGTCTTGCAAAGCATTCTGATATATTTCATGTCGGTCTTCAGAATCCTGGCCTCCATTACAGCTCACACCAAACAAATTTAGAAATGCTTTCTCTGGTTAGGAAGAAAAAAAAAGAAGAGGATTCCCCTAGTTTCCTTGTCCCTGGTCTGCCACCCCAAAGGTGAGGGAGGAATCGGGCTCAGGCAGGTTACCCTCATGAATAAGGCCCTCTTGTCCAAACACACCTGGAAGGTGTTCACCAATACCCCTGATGAGTGGGTCAACATCGTGCACAGGAAATACTGTCATCATCACCCCTTCCTCAACGAATCTCAGCCCCGATATGGATCAGCCTTTTGGAAGTCCCTGATCTCCACCAAAGACATTATCTAGAAAGGAACCAGATGGATCCTCGAGGACAAAGCCAGGATCGACTTCTGGGAAGACATATGGAGTCACGATGAGGCCCTAACTACTGACAGAGATCTCCTCGTCCTCAAACCAGGGCTGGCGGACAGAGGGCCCAGGGTGTCGGGCTATATTTCCAAAAACCAAGGGTGGGCTTCTTGGAAACCCATCCTGAATCCCAGGCACCCGCTCCAAGCTGCCAGTCTCCAGTGCCTCCTCATGATGACTGTTATCCTGTCCTCCGAAGGAAATGATAGATGTGTTTGGCATGGCACTCCCAGTGGCATCTTTTCTATCAAATCTGCCTACAACCTTCAAAGAGTCCCTGATGAGGCCCCTTTTCCAACCCGACAGGTGTGGGCCAAGAAGCTGATCCCCAAAATTAGCCACTTCGTATGGGTAGTCATCCAAAACAAGATCCTGATGATCAAGAATCTGATCAGGAGAGGCTTTCAGATCCCAAACAGATGCTTCCTTTGTTGTGCGGCATGGGAGTCCACTAATCACCTCTTTATTAGCTACCCCTTTTCTTTTGAAGTCCTGGGCCTCATCCTTTCCCAATTCTCTATCCAGTGGGTGACCGCCAACTCCATCTCTGACCTCCTATCACAGTGGCCCAACCCCTTTGCCCATCCTTTCATCTGCTTCCTTTGGGACTCCTGCCTTCCTTATATGCTTTGGAAACTCTGGCTCGAGCGTAACAGTAGAGCCTTCTCCTCCCCAACCCGTTCCCCCTATGGATAGCGACCAAGGCGATGACCTTTGCCCTTGAGAATTCTTGCTCCATCCCCTTGATCGAGGTGCCGCGACGACTGGGTGAGGCCACCCTCCTATCCTCCATCAGAGTTCTGCTTCCCCCCGGTCCCCCCTCGCCCCCTCCCATCGATTGTTGGCAAGGTGGATTGCCCCCCATCGGATGGGTCAAGCTTAACTTCGACGACACTTCTAAAGGAAATCCTGGGCCCTCTAGTGCAGGCGGGGTCATCCGAGACTACCACGGGGCCTTGATTGTGGCGTATGCTGCCCCTCTTGGTAACCAGACTAACAATTTCGTCGAAGCAGCAGCTCTACTCAATGGGCTGATCGCCCTCAGGGAGTCACCCTCAAAAGCCATCATCGAGGGCGATTCCCAAGTTATTATCAGAGCCACCCACAGCTCGAGAAGCTGCTCTTGGCGCATTCACAACACCATTCGGGAAGACCTCTCCATTCTCTAGGGTCTCCCCGACCACATCCTCCGGCATGTGTACAGAGAATGTAACAATGCGACTGATTTCATGGCAAACCAAGCCATCTCAGTGAAAAACTTCACCACTTGGACAACGAACTTTCTTGAAGCTCTGATCCAAATTACTTCACAAGATTATTCCAGCAACGATGAGGACCCTAGTGCATAGCTTGCCCCGATTCAGGGCCCCGAAGTTTCATCGTCGCGGCTTCTAGTGGCCAGGGGATTCCCCCCTCTGTATCGCCAGAAATTGTAATTTTATCGCCACTCATCATTGCATATTTTAAAGTCTTTCGTCCCAGGTCACTATCCACCAATGGGTCCCCTTCGGCAGGTGCCATGATGGCACAGCAGAGCCAAACACTTGGTCCCATAGGTCAAGGGAAGGTAAAGATCACTTAAAAACTGTTGAAAACGTCGAATGAAGGAGACCAGAATCCGAAAAAGACACAGAATCCGCGAAATTCGTGAAACCCTAGTTTTACGCCCCTCAGGTTTTTTTCGCCCAAAATTCACACCAATGTCCAAAATCAAGATCAACTTAACTTTTTTTCTACCGACTATGTTGGTTATAGGTTTTATTTTTATTTTTTTTGCGTTGATGTTAACCACACATATTATAACGAGCACATGATAGTTTTAATGGTTGTGAATTTTATTTGGTGTGGAAGGTAACTAGAGTGATTTATGTCCTACAAGGAAAACTTAATGTTTTGGGTTTTGTCTTTCGAGAAATTTAAGGTTTAAAAACCATGATATAAGTAAGTGTACAAGATGGTAGATATATGTCAAAAAGAATTGTTAATATTTATTATTATAATATTATTTTTTCAATCATTGAAAAATGTTCATGATGATTTTAAAATTACCTTAATTTCAAGGTCAAACCAATAATTTTTAACCATGAGTGGCATATTCGAAAAGCGTACATTGTAGTTCAAAAAAATGGTTAATTTTTAATATTATAATACTAATTTTTTCAATCATTGCAGAATGTTCATGATGATTTTGAAATTACCTTAATGTCAATGTCTACCCAGTTATTTTTAACCATAGAATGATATATTCGAAAAGGCGTGCATTGTATTCATAATTCCTTCTAAGGCTTGGAATTTTCTATGCTATTCGACCATGAAGTTTTTTTATATCATCACAATTTAGATTATTTTTTAAACCTCCAATATATTGATTTTTTTTCGGTTAAGAGGATAGATAGAAGGCATAACATAATATTTTGTTAACGTCCCTTTTATCATGGTAGAATTTATTTTTAAAATGTTTTTTTAATAACGTATATTAATTATTATTTTATATTTATTATAAATATAATATTTTTAAATTATATTTTAAAATTAATTGTAAAAAGTTTAAATTATTTTAATTTTTTTTATAATCCTTAAACCTTAAACAAGGTCAAAGGAACAAAAAAAAACCAATGCAGTTACATTGACAAAAGCAAAACTATGAAACCAATCGGACTACCAAGACCTGACTCAACCATTTGTAAGAGAAAACAAAGAGAAACAACAAAAGATAACAAACAAAAAAACAGGAAAGAACTCCTATACAGAGGAGTAAGCCACCTTGACGATCAACCAAAAAAACTACAAAAGAGACACCTTACTTAAGCTTAAATCATATAGCTATTGCTGGGATCCGTAGAGGTATTGGAATCTTCATCACTACAAACAACTTTGGACGCTTCAGCACAAGAGATTGCCACCTTTAAAAGATAAAAAGATAGAATTTTGAAGATTCAAAGCTGAAGTCCTAAAGAAAGTGTAGGGTGAAGATTGTGGGACCCTTACATTTGATTTCATATTAACCTCACAACTTGGAAAGGAATTGCATTCCAACTTACCCAAAAATTTGATTTTTTGGGATAGGGAAATCCTCAAGACAAATCACCTTAGCAGAAATCAAAGGAATCAATTTGGAAAACCGCATTTTGAACTTCCTCATGCTGGTGCAACTTCCTCGTACCCGAAACAAGAAGAATCATCTGGTATTTAGTTTGCGTCGAGGGGAGGACCAGGTCAGAACTTCGACCAAGCATAGGAGAGGATAATCCTTTTGAAGAGTCCTGATATTCACTCAGGATATGGCATGGACAACCCAAAGAATACAGAAGCTAATCCCCAACCGAGAAGAGTGGTGGGAATAAAAATGGACATGAACTAGGTCATGTTATAAAAGGGGACATGGGTACGACCGTACAAGGACACATTAGTCCTTTTCCACAACTTAAAGATCATTATTAAAATGAGTGGGCCTAAGATCCCAGATACTAAGTTATTTTAATTATATGTATCATCATATTATAATAAATATTATTATTATGGATTACTATGTAATATGTATAAAAATCGAAACAGGAGGTAATATTTGAAATTAACTAAATAAAATAATATTAATTAAATATTCTCACAGAGCCATTGCAACCTTAGAACATAGGAAATCACAACTAATTTATATGGAGAGGGTAGGGAGGAAGTCGACGGAGAGGAAAAGAAGGGAGGTTGGAGGAATAAGGGGAAAGGAGGTGGAGCGATAAGGAGGAAGAGGGAATAAAGGAGGGAATGGAGGGATAAGGGGAAGAAGAGATATTCTAATTAAAAAATCATGCCGACATTTGCCGACAACTAAACTAACCTAGCCTAACCACTATGTGTTCACACTGCTACATTCTCCCCCTTAAAGGTGAGAGGACTGACAATACAGTCTCTCAGCTTTACAAATTGAGCTTTAGCCAGTGCCTTGGTGAAGATGTCCGCAACATTCTCCAAAGTGTGGCAATAGTGAAGCTCAATGGTTTCAGTTTCCACCATATCTCGGATGAAGTGGTACTTCATATCAAATTTTTTTGATCTACTATGGTGGACAGGATTGTATGCCAAATGAATGGCACTAATGTTGTCACAGAATATCCTTGTTGGACCACTTTGCTGCTCTCCAATTTCTTCTAATACCTTTTGTAGCCACAAAGCTTGAGTACTAGCATGAGTAACCACTATATACTCAGCTTCTGTTGAAGATAGTGCTACTACTGTCTGCTTCTTGGAACTCCAAGTTATTAGTCCTGATCCCATACTAAAACAGTTCCCTGAGGTTGATTTTCTGTCATCAATGTGAATGCTTTCAAAGCATACCATTCCAAGTGAATGGTATTCAAAAAAAATAAGCTACTACTATCTACTTCTTGGAACTCCAAGTTATTAGTCCTGATCCCAGCCTAAAACAGTTCCCTGAGGTTGATTTTTTTTAATTAAGAAATCAAAATTTTCAAAATACCTGTGGTGGCACTCCTTCCACTCTTCATGTGAAATTTCCTGCAAATGCTTGAGTGTCTTCTTTTGTTTATTAGCTCCCCCTTCAACAAAAGTATCTCCTCTTGTGGTTTTCAGAAACCACTCTCTTACATCTTTATCATTATGGTCTTTAAACCATGCTCTCACATTTTGATCTTCTTTTACATCTTCAACACTAAACAATACTCCACATGAGTATTTACAATTAATCATCTCACATAGATGATTATACCATACAAATATTTCACATATTTCCATAGAAAATATCACAATAAATATGGCCATATAATAACCAACTACATATGCAACATAAAGTTGCTCCTCACACAAATATTCTCTCAAAACAATGACTTTACAATTTTCCATGTCTATACAGGACATGTCTTCAATGATCTGTGTCTCACGATGACTCTCTCCAAGGAAATCTGTACAAGGATCTTCCTCTTTCTTATCCTCTTCTCCATTAAGGGTATTTTTTCTCTCTTTCACACAAGGCTCTTCTTCAAGTATGTCTTGCTCTTCAAGAAATAATTCTCCATTATAAGAATGTATGTATTATGCAAAAGACATACCTTCATATGAGTCTTCACAAGACTCTTCAAAATCTCCTTCAAAAGGATCTAATTCAAAAAATTCTTCAAGGAAGCAAGGCTCCTCCTTGCTTAAACAATATTCATGATTTTCACACATGGCTTTATGGGTATCCTCATTAAACCCATAAGCATCCTTCAACACTTGCCATGCCATTGTAGCTGATCTACAATTGGCTATGAGATGAAAAACATTCTTTTCCATTCCTCTCCTCAAATCCATAAGAGCTAAGCAATTTACATATTGCTGCTCCTTCTATTTTCTCTCCTCGCCTTGTAGCTTGCTCCAAGTGGGTTCCTCATAGCCTTCTTGAACTATATCCTATAAGTCTTGAGCCTTCAATAAGGTCTTCATCATTATGCTCCAAATAGCATAATTATCTCTATCAAATTTTGGTATAGCCAAGTCTGCATACATGGCTTCCTTTTATTTATCAAAGTCTCAAGAACCCAATTTATCATAAATCGACCAATACTGATTGAAACAAACTAAAATTTTTCCTGTAGACTTCTGATATACTTATCTAAAAATCCACTAAATTTTAGATCCAAATTCACAAATGAGAAATATGTGATCAATTTACGTTTGCCCTTTCTATCACAATTTCGGATCTAGGATTGTTGAAAGAAAAAAAAATATTCACATACATTAATCAATATAGATCCAAATGACCTGATTTTTTTTTGAATTATTATTTTATCTAAATAATATTTCTCTCAAAATTTGAGAAGCAAATACCCTGTATTCCACCTTATACAACCATTTTATTTAAAAACTCAAAATGCTAATAAAATCTGTAAATTAGCTCCAAATAACCAAAAATTTTGATAGCATCCTCTTGATACAATTATCTAACAACCCTAAAAATTTCATAATAAAATACCTCAAGATGCATGCTATATTAATGACTTAATTGAGCTCTTCCTTGCAACTCTACTGAGTGCTGGCCACTTGAGTTTCTCTGACAAAGTGCGTGCTTCAGATCTCTTCACACCACTCTCCATAGGTTTTGATCCATCTGAGGAAACCTGCTCTGATACCAAATGAAAAACAATGGTGAAATTGTTCTATTGATCAACAATGCATTACATAGTTTTATAATTCTTGAAAGAACTAAAAATAGACATGGTGGTTGAGATAAATCCTCTTAAACTTATTACAACAAACTAACTTAACGATAGCTCTTATCCTAACAACATGCTAATCTTGGACTATGGTCAAACATTAATCAACCAAGTGAAAACCTCAATGTATGCTAATCAAATTAACTAGAAATATGTAAATCAAAACATTAAACTAAAACTAAATACTAGGACTTAATACTTAGGACTAAGGAGGCAATGTTGAAAATTTTCCAACAATATGTGTTTATTATTACTCTAGAGATTTTAGTGTAAGTTTATAACTACTTTATTTTGCTTTAAAATATATTAGGTTATATTATATAAATATGTGATTTATAAAATTTGGAGTGGTTTATGAATTCCATTATTTATTTAATTTTTTTATCAATGAAACTTAAATATTTCAACTATAAGTTTATCTTCTCACCTTTATTACAATAGATTTTTGATATACATAAAAGAGTAGTTCACCCTCTTGCATTTTATGTAATAGTTCTTTATACTATTTTAATAAATATATATTTTTTATGTTTAAAATTTTATTTCTTTTCATTAATTATTATTTTTAATTGATTAAATGGGATTGAAATAAATCTTTTTATCGTACATCATTACAAAAATTAAATAATAATAATTATTATTATTTTTATTTGGTTATTGTGAGAAACCTCGATCTACGCATATGGTTGAGCAGTCTCCTCCCAACCATGACTCCTCGTAAAACCGAGAGCTATACTTAACAATAGAGAACACATTTAACACACACCCCACACACATTCACCCATGCCATGGTTTGAACCTTGGACCTTTCAAAGAAGAGCCAAAGCCAGAACAGTTGGACTGCACCCCAACTGCACAATAATTTAATAATTACACATATATCTAACATAAATTTCATTTATTATTAATAACTATTAATATAATAAATTATTGTTGTTTTTTATGTTTTTTTATCTAAAATAAAAATAAAATATTTTTACACACGTGTTGTAGGTGAGTTGGAGAGGGTAGGGCATTCCTTCAAGGGAATTCCTTGGTTCGAATCTCTAGCCTACCAAACACACATTGAGTATACAAAATCTAGTTGATTATGTTGGTGCAGTCAGGGCCGAGCACGACTTTCGAGTGATTTTTATGGTGTAGAATCTCCTGGTCATAGTTTCTCAAACCAAGGCACTAGTTCGAATCTCCACCCTACCAAATGCACATTGAGTATAAAAAATCCAGTTGACTATGCTTGTGCGGTTAGGGTCAGGCGTGACTCGTGTGAATCCTGTCAAGCATGACTCCCAAGTTATTTTGATGGTGTAAAATCCCCTGGTCATCGTTTCTCACCGAGCATGACTTTCAAGTGATTTTGATGGTGTAGAACCTCATGTTGAAAATAAAGCTAGTAAAAGGAGCAAAAAGGAGTAAAAAAGGTAAAAAACATGTTTCAACGGTAAGCTTTGAATATTACCCATTTTACCCCCTTGGACGACAGCTGACTGGGCAGGTAAGTTTGACTTGGACGACAGTTGACTGGGCAGGACTGGATGGCAAGGGTGGCAAGTCGAACCAGCTCATTTTCCCTTTCTCTTTTCCTCCATATTTCTTTTATTTACCTAACTTCCCTATATTTCCTAAGTTCATTTATTTTTACGAGTATAAATACCAATGTAACCTATTATTCCTAAGGTTGAATACAATATTAATTTCCTATTTTTTGCTCATAATTTCTCTCAAACCACATCTAGTATCTTAGCTAAAGTTGAGAGGGCACAAGGATCGAGGTGAGGGAAGCCCGAGGACCTAGGAGAGACAAGTCCGCAACATAGCCCATAGCGAGGTCGAGGTGGGGCTTGCAGCATTTAGCTCAAGGTGAGAGAATCCCGAAGCATGCAGATCGAGGTGAAGTCTGGAGCAAGCCAACACAACAAGCATGAGAAGACAGGAGAGATGCAGGAGAACCAATTGGAGAGCGACACGTGGTGAGAGGAGAACAAGACCCACATTGACTGGATGGCTCAGAACTTGATATGGACAAACAACGTGGCAGCGAAGGGAGCAACGTGGCAAGGAACGATTGGCTCATCGAAGGCAAAAGGGGCGATCATTGATTGCCCAAAATCAATTGTTTCAAAAGGTGCGCACCTAGGGTTATAACCCCTTGCATTGCCTCCATCCTACTGAATGTGGGATTATTGTTTTTTTTCTTTGCAATCGATGACAAAAGCTTGTTAAATACAAAACCCTCCTCCTCCATACTCAGTCGTGGGCGTATATCAAGTGGCTAAGGCGCAATGCTTGTGATCTGGGTGTCACGGGTTCGAATCCCGCTGGGCACTATTTTGCTTTATTTTTTTGAAATCGCCTAGAAAGCATAGTTGAAAAGGATCACGGATCCTTTGAGTTTTAAATTAAACTCTGTGGCACATTGGTCTAAGGTTTTGTGACTATCAAGAGGTCATGGGTTCGAATGGGCTAGAGATAAATTTTGTTTAAATTTTTTTTATTATTTAAACTTTAGAAATTTAAAATTATTAAATATTAATTTAATAAAAATTAATTTATAATTATTTTAAAACTTAGGTTTTAATGATTATAAAATTATTTTTTATTAAATATGAATATTTAATGTTTTTTTAAACTTATTAAAAAACATTAAATATGAATATTTAATGTTTTTTAATAAGTTTAAATTTTAAAATTTTGTTGTAAAATCCTTGAAGGCTTAATATTGTAATCCACAAAGAGATTGTTCATTTCACTTTTTTGTGAAATACTCAGATATTGAAAGAGCAATTGATAACTTTCCTAAGAGGAAATAGTGTGTAATAAGCCTAAGAGGCTTAGTATTTTGTAAAAGGCATTTGATGATCAGACCTAATGGGTGTTATCATGCCTTATGTGCAATTCTAGCAAGAGAAGGTGCATAAATATTTGATGAAAATGTAAGAGGTTATGGACTCAACATTGTGTTTAGTCAAATTCAAAACATAGTAATCGCACATCAAAGGCATCCTGACTCAGGGTACAAAGTGGATTTTGAAGATAATTCATTTAGAAGTCAATTTGAACAATCAGAATACATCCAAGCTGCACCACAAGAATCAGAGTACACACACTATAGAATTTCAGTCAAAATCCTAGAACCACCATCACCAAAAATAATATCAATAAGTGACGACGAAGAAGAAGTGGCAGATAACTTTGTAAATCAAGAGAATGCATCCCCAAATCAAGAGGAGCAAGCAGTTAATGATAGAGTAGAACAAGTCAAATTTGACTTAAATTTGTAATCTCTTCCTTCTTCGTTCTTCTTCTTTATTTCATTAAGCAAATTACTTTTGTAACCGTGAAATAAAGAGAGTTTTTTGGTAACTATGGCCTCACACAATAGCTTACCTATCCCAAAATTTAATGGTTATGACTATGAGTACTGGTCTATAAATATGAAGACCCTACTCATAGGAAGAGGTTTGTGGGACATCATAGAGGAAGGCTATACAGAACCCACAGAGTGGACCACACTTAATGTAACAGAAAAGAAAACTTGAAAACAAGAGAAAAAGAGCAACTCATATGCTCTTTCTCAACTCTAAGACGCATTGGAAAAAGACATATTTTCTAGAATTGTTACTTGTACGACTGCTCAAGATGCATGGAAAGCATTGAGTTATGGATTCCAAGGTAGTAATCAAGTGAAGCAAGTAATTATTCAAACACTGAAGAGATATTTTGAAAATATCCGAATGAAATATGATGAAAAAGTTGGTGATTATTGTGTTAGAGTAAAAGCAATAGTAGATAAAATGGTTACACTAGGCGAAGTAATCAAGCCTGAGATAATTGTAGCGAAAGTGTTACGAAAACTTAAACATAATTAGAACCATATTGCCATAATTATAGAAGAATCCAAACATCTTTCCTTTTTAACATTTGATGCATTAATCGGATTGTTAATGTCACATGAAGAGAGGTTTCCTGAAACTCCTTCAACTAGTTACGAAGGCGATGATAAGGCTTTCACTTTCAATGAAAATAATGGAAGAGGACAGGGAAGAGGTCAAGGCAGAGGCAAGCAAAGAGGTAGAGGCAGAAGCAACTACAAAGGAGGCAATCAAAATAGAGGAGGCAATTCCAACAGAGGAGGCAACTCATACAGAGTAGGCAATCATCAAAGAGGTGGAAATCAAAATCAAGGAGGAAATCCAGGACAAAGTGGAAATCAAGGGTGAGGAAGTAAAAAGTCCAAATTAGCTTATTTCAAATGTGGCAAGACAGCTCACTTCGCTAACGACTACTGGTCAAAATCTTCACAAGGCAGTAGTAGTCAATATGGTAATTATGGAGAAGAATATGATAACTCTAATATTTTTCTGTCATATGGCCAATCAGAACAGAATCTAAATGACACATGGATTCTAGATACTGGTTCGTCAAACCATATGAGTAAAAAAGAACAGTTATTTGCTACTCTAGATTCCACTTATAAATCCCAAATCAAATTAGGGGATGATAAGACATTGCAAGTAGAGGGTATTGGAGCCATGGAGGTTCCAACAAAAGAAGGACTAAAGAAAGTGCATGACATCCATTATACTCCAAAGCTCCAACACAATCTGCTAAGCATTGGGTAAATGATGGAGAACAATTATAAGCTTGTATTTGATGAAGGACAATGTATCATTTTTGATAAAAATAATTGTAATCGTGTCATCACACAGGTACCCATGACCAAGAAAAAGTTATTCCCTCTCAAATTTGATGAGCCAAGAGGAGTTCAAATTGCAAATTTAGCTATAACAAATCCAAGTCTACTTTGGCACTTGCGATATGGTTACCATAATTTTGCTAGCTTGAAACTTCTAACTTCTCAAGCTATGGTGACAGGACTTCCCAAAATCAATGAACAAAAGGAGGTTTGTGAAGGATGTGCTTTGGGAAAGCACTCAAGGTCAAATTTTCTGAAAGGACAAGCATGGAGAGCTAGCTATCCACTTTAGTTAGTACATTCAGATATTTGTGGACCAATGCAAACACAGAGTCTCAAAAACTATTCTTATTTTTTCACTTTCAAAGATGACTTTTCTAGAATGTGTTGGATTTATTTTTTGAAACATAAAGATGAAGCTTTTGATTTCTTCATAGATTTAAGAAACAATGTAGTAAATCAAAGTGGGAATTATGTAAAATATCTTAGGACAGATCAAGGAAGTGAATACTCCTCAAAAGCATTCTTGAAATATTGTAAAGCAAGTGGGATCAAAAGGCAATTTACCACTGCCTATACCCCACAACAAAACGGTGTGGCAGAGCAAAAAAATTACACCATAGTTGAGATGGCAAGATCGATGCTATAGACTAAGCATCTAACTCATATGTACTAGGCAGAGGCTATAAGAACCAGTGTATATATTCTAAATAGAAGTCATACTTCTAGTTTAGATAGTGTCACTCCTTATGAGGCATGGTACAGAAAGAAACCTAATGTAAAGCACTTCGAAGTGTTTGGTTCTTTAGAATATGCACACATTCCTGATGAGAAAATGAAGAAGCTTGATCCATAGAGTAAAGCTTGTATATTTGTTGGGTATTGTGAGTCTACAAAGGGATATAGACTCTACAATTCCAAGACTCATAAAATTATACTCTCCAGGGATGCTATTTTTTATGAAGGGGGAGAATGGGGTCATCAAAGAATTTTTGTTGATGATGAGTCCCAAGATGTAAATTCTTCACAAATATAGTAGGTACAACAGGTGTCTCCCAAGAAAGACACACCACCCCTCCAAGGCCAAGCAAGAGTACTACATCAAGTACATCAACCACTAGTCCAAGTCCTTCTCCATAGAGATCAATAAATTATTCGTCGATGTACATTGACTCTCCATCAAGATGCAGAAGAACTTTACAACATCGTACTTCCTTTCAGATGTTGGATCAAAATTTCCATAGAATATTCACTAGAAGCCAAGCTAGTGAAATGAGCTCAGTTCTACAACAACTTGAGAATTTGCAATTGTATGGGGATGATAACTCCCAAGAACCTAGAGGAGATTTAGTCAATTATGCTTTATTGGCTAGTGCACAACTAGAACTAGCTAGCTATGAGAAGGCATGTACTCAAAATGTATGGCAAGAAACCATGAAAGAGAAAATAACCTCTATAAAAAATAATGATACATGGGAGCTAGTAAAGCTACCCAAAGGTAAAAAATGTGTTGGATGTAAATGGGTCTACAAGACCAAGTATAATTCTGATGGAAGCATTGAGAGGCATAAGGCGAGACTAGTATCAAACTCAAAAATATGGCATTGACTATGAGGAAACTTTTGCTCTTGTTGCAAGACAAGAGGCAATCAAATCAATTCTTTCCTTAGCATCCCATAAAGGATGGAATGTTCAACACATGGATGTAAAGAGTGCTTTTCTAAATGGATACTTGACAAAAGAGGTTTATGTTCAACAACCTCAAGGTTTCTAAGAACATGTAAAAAAGAACCTTGTTTACAAATTGAAGAAAGCACTTTATGGCCTCAAGCAAGCACCAAGAGCTTGGTACTCATGCATTGATGGCTATTTAAGTGAGTATGGATTCATAAGAAGCAAAAGTGAACCAACTATGTACTACCTAAAGCATGGAGTAGACATTCTCATAGTTTTTTTGTATGTGGATGATCTAATATTTATGGGTAGTAACAATAAAATGAATATGATGTTTAAAAACTCCATGATGAAACAGTTCAAGATGAAATATATTGGTTTAATGTGACAGTTCTTAGGTATGGAAGTGCATCAATCAAATAAAGGGGTAGTCATATGTCAACACAAGTATGCTCGAGACATGATCAAGAAATTTGCCATGGAGCAATGCAAATTAGTTGCAACTCCTACTGGACATGGGATCCAATTGAGCAAGGACAATGGAGCATCAAAGGTTGACATGAACACTTATAGAAGCATGGTTGGGAGTCTGATGTTTCTCACCAACACCAGGCTTGATATTCAATATGTTGTTTCTGTAGTTTCAAGGTTTATGGCTAGTCCATCTGAGATGCATTTACAAGCAACTAAAAGAATTTTAAGATATGTAAAAGGTACATTGGATTTTGGAATCCATTACCAAAAATGTAATTCTATAATATTAGTTGGCTTCAGTGACAGTGATTGGGGCAACAACATAGATGATAGGACTACATCAGGGAATTGTTTTAGTCTAGGATCAGGACTAATTACATGGAGTTCAAAGAAACAAACTATTGTAGCATTGTCATCAATTGAGGCTGAGTATATAACCATCACTCATGCTAGTACTCAGGACCTATGGTTAAGAAAAGTTCTTGAAGAGATTGGAGAAATTTAGAATGGTCCAACTTGACTGTATTGTGATAACATAAGTGCCATTCATTTGGCATACAATCCAGTCCACAATAGCAGATGAAAGCATTTCGATATGAAGTATCACTTCATTCGAGATATGGTGGAACAACAAATAGTTGAGCTTTAATATTGTAACACTTTGGATAATATTGCTGACATCTTCACCAAAGGTATAGCTAAAGCTCAATATATAAATCTGAGAGACTGTATAGTCAGTCCTCTCAACTTTAAGGGGAGAATGTTGGAAATAAAGCTAGTAAAAGGAGCAAAAATGAGTAAAAAAAGGTAAAAAAATTGTTTCAATGGTAAGCTTTGGATCTTACCCCTTTTACCTCCTTGGACGACAGTTGACTGGGCATGTAAGTTTGACTTGGACGATAGCTGACTGGGCAGGATTGGACGACAAGGGTGACAAGGCAAACCAACTCATTTTCCCTTTCTCTTTTCCTCCCTATTTCTTCTATTTTCCTAACTTCCCTATATTCCCTAAGTTCGTTTATTTTTACGAGTATAAATACCAATGTAACCTATTATTCCTAAGGTTGAATACAATATTAATTTCCTATTTTTCGCTCCTAATTTCTCTCAAACCACACCTCCTGGTCATAGTTTCTCAAACCAAGGCACTAGTTCGAATCTCCACCCTACAAAATGCACATTGAATATCCAAATTCCAGTTTATTATGCTCATTGGGTCAGGGTCAGGTGTGACTCATGTGACTCCTGTCAAGCGTGACTCCTGTCAAGCGTGAATCGCGATTTTTTTATGGTGTAAAACCTCTTGAACCAAAGCTGATTTTGATAGTGTAAAACCTCCTGATTGT
Source organism: Wollemia nobilis (assembly GCA_028583015.1). Lineage (NCBI taxonomy): Eukaryota > Viridiplantae > Streptophyta > Pinopsida > Araucariales > Araucariaceae > Wollemia > Wollemia nobilis. The sequence goes on along the minus strand of JAQPPZ010000375.1, from coordinate 3,209,464 downwards.
GGTTTCTCAAACCAAAAGGATTTTTGGCTAAATTAAAAAATAAAATAAACCATTTTTTAACATCCATAAAACCATAGACCATATATTATACAAGAAATTTTGGTAGAAAATGATGTTTATTGCATCAAACTTCAATTCAATTAACAAATCACTGATGTACAACCATACCCCACTTAATTTGAATCTTAAAATCTATTATTTAAAGTTTAAAAGTCTACTATTTATCATAATAAATGTCTTACAAGGAAAAAGAGTTAAGCATTTAGTTCTTTTACTAATATATTTTATTTGTAGTAATTTTTGTTTTCTTCTTATGTATTAAGGAATTGTATCTTTGAGCCTGTCATTTTATTGGGAAAAAGTTTGACAAGTGATGGGACTCATAAACCACTCAAATCTCAAATCTCTTTCAATGTAAGATTATTAAACTTATGCACACTACACTAACTAAATAAAAATATATATTAATATAAAAAAAAATTGTTATTAATAACTTAAATTAAATATCTAGTTTATTTTCCATGTCAACTCAAACATAAGATCTGCACTTACATCGCAGATCAGGAGAGAGAACAACAAACATACCCATGCTGAACGTGCTCATACAAAAAACAATGACAGAATCTGACTCTTGCCCTCCCAATCTCTACGACATTTCCAAGAAAAAGAATCACAGTCCCATCAAAGGACACTACCAAGATCCCCCAGACTACCTGCTATCTTATTCTTTGTTCTTTGACCTTTGACCACGTATTCGACATTGTCTCTTGCGATTTTTTATTTTACAAATATTTATAACATCCAACAGATAAATTCTATATATAATTCTTAAAATGGAATCAAAGGTACTGGTCGAAGAAATCCTCCACTGTTGTGTACTTCATGTCTGGATAGAGCTGGCAGACCTCTGCATGGTCAGGTGGCTGTATTGGGAACTTGAATTGGCATCCATTGATAAAGATGTCATGATTCAGAGCAGCCACAATGCTTGAAACATTAAAAAATAGAAAAATTAGGTTTTAAATTTTCATGGGGCAAACCATGTTCAGAAGTTTTTTTTAAGATATTTCGTTCCTATTAGGATTAACTATATATATACATATATTTATATATATATTACCTATAGAATTCTTTCTATAAGATATTCTTTATATTGTAGGAAATTTCGATATTATTAAGTATTCTTTGGTCAAGATTTTTCACATAAATGACTTTCAATTTTAACATCTTTATCTCTATAACTTTAAAATATCAGTACTTTTATATATAAAGCGTCTCTGATATGGAATGTGATAATAAAGTTTCTAGTCCCACAAACTATTATCAATGAGAAAGAAATCCCACCAAAAATTATGAATAAATCAATAAAAAAACAATCAACCATTGAACATTTGTTGTAGCAAGGGAAATGAATAAGCTTTGAAATAAACCATTTTGAGATTGGGTTCATGGGTTCTCTGATTATTATACCTTTGGCTATTAACAGGAGATCATCTCCAGAAACTATCACCCTTTTGAGAGTTTTGGCAATCTTCTTATCCCATATTGTTGCAAGTTCGTTTAGAGACAGAAAGTTTTGGGGTGGTCTGAAGTGAAGACTCTTATTTAGAGTGTGAGGGTCATCCATGGCTTTGATGGTGTAAGCTCCAATGTCAGGACCCGTAACAAAGTATGTTGCTCAACAAGTCAGAAAACAAGCAATATAAAAATAATTAGAAGGTAAGATCAGCTCCTTTTTCACAAGATTGGGACGTATGAGAGCATAGGTGGGATGTCCAAAGCTCAAACTGGCCTCTGTCACAAACTTCCCAATAAATCTCATCGATACAATTACCAACACCTTGGAATTACCCACATTTTTTTTTTAAATAAAGGGGTAAAAATTTATTGATAAAAAGTCTGGATTACAGAGTACAACTGAGCTTCCAACCAAGACTCAAATAAATAGCCAAACAAGCTAAAACTACTAGACTAGAATGACACCCAAAAAAGACAACAAAAACAATAAGTCTGTACATCCTTGTGGATCAACTCACATAGGTGTTGAGAGTCCCCATATGAGAGACTCTTCCAATTATCGATACTCCAAGGATCCAACAACTTAGAAGCCCTTTTGGCTAGGTAATTAGCAACCAAATTCCATTCCCTTGGAATGTGCACAAAGGATATAAATTTGAACTCTTCACTCATTATGAGAATCTGAATGGCTACAGAGGCCAACTGCCAATTAAATTCCTCCACCCCCTTCGCAAGGCCTCAAGAATTGCAAGAGCTTCCATAAAATTGTTGGAGTGAACACATTTATAAATGGAAAAGAAAAACTGACACCACCAGTAGAATCTCTCCCAACACCGCCAATGCCAGCATGCCTAGGATTACCCCTGGATGATCCATTAGTATTAATTTTTAAAACTCCTCTAGGGGGTGGCCTCCACCTACCATCTCTCCTAACCTTCTTGTTGAGCTAAGGAACCCTACTAGGGCTAGAAGAGTTCACACCATCCCCAAAGAGATCAAGGGCTTGTCGTACCTTCTTCTCCCTAGAATGCAAAAGATGATCCACATCACATTTGCTATGGATGGTTTCCTAAACCATATACAGGATCCTTTGCCAGATCTGTTGAACAACCAAATAACCACCCTAAAATATGAGCCGGTTTTGTTCAAGCCAAATTTGCCAAATGATGCAAGAAGGTCCCAAATTCCAAGCCACCCGAAGGAAGGGGGCCTTGGTTAGAGGTCTGCCTAGACTACTCCAAAACTCCACTAGGTACAACACATGAAAACATGGATGGTTCCAGGTGCTCCACCAACGGTACAAAATTTCTCTAGCAAAGGAGAATTGGAAAAATAAATGACAAGAGTCATCCTCATTCTTACTGCAAAGGACGCACAAATAGGGACCCTGAAATCCCCTCTTCCTCACATTATTCCAAGTGAGGCATTTATTATGAACTAACAACCATAGAAAGAAGTTACATTTTGGACAAAAAAAATTGGTCCACACCTTTTTCCACCAAGTGACAAGAAGGCTCCCATACTTTTGCTTATCAAGAACTTGATAACCATAGGCTACCGAGTAGGTTCCCTTAGGATCAGGGTTCCAAGCCAGAATATATTTACCCCTCAATGAAGAACAAGGCCTCCCCGTAAGAATAAGAGCAAGCACCTCTCTGTCCTTGGTCAGTCCCCCCTAGGGCCATTCTTGTGGATTTTTCCACCTATACATCTCCATATTTCCAAAAGACTAGATTTTTTTAAAGTCCTCCACACGAGACTAGCTTGCTTCCAAGAAAAAAAAATTGTAGGGAATGTAACCTAGGATATTTATTCAAGATAGGAGGGTGGCCATCCCAAGAATCCTCCCAAAAAAGAGCATTTGATCCCTTATTGCAAATCCAGAATAAACCCTGCTTGATTAAATTAGCTCCTCTTTTTAGAGTGTCCCAAATAATAGAACCTTTCCCAACCAAGCTGACTCTAGGGATTTCAGCCTCAGAAATACCTCTCAAGTATTTACAAGATAATATTTTAGCCCAAATCTGATCTTGAGAGGTACACCATCTCCAATAAATTTTTGTAGCCAAAGCCTGCCCAAAAAGAGTTGTCTGTCGCAACCCAAGGCCTCCCTCTTGCACTAGCCTACATATAGAATCCCACCTAACCAAAATCTATTTAGATTGATCAAGTTTTCCAGACCATAAAAACTGTCTTGACAAAGCATCAATGTCCTTGATGAAGTGAGAGGAAGCTATTTGTACAAAACATCTATAAATGGGTAAATCTTGAAAAACATATTTTAAAAGCAACACTCTACCTGCAGTGGATAGCCATCTGAAAGTCTAGTGATTCACCTTCCTTGTAAACTTATCAAGCATATACTACCAAGAAGATCTATGTAGATAATGAGATGAAATTAGAATACCAAGATAAATGAAGGAGGGAGTCCGAACCTGGAATCTTAGAATGCGAGCAATCCTGAGTTGAATAAGAGGAGGGGTATTGAAGAAGAAAATAGAAGACTTTTCCTCATTAATAAACTGTCCAGAAGCACCAAGATATATGTCAAGATACTGTCTAATATTTCCAGCTTCCCTGATAGTGGCAACTCCCAAAAAAGTAGTATCATCAACAAATTGAAGGTGGGAAAGAGGTGGCAAACTACTATCCCACTTCCACCCCTGAATGAGACCCTGCATGACTTGAGACTTGAGAAATCTTCCCAACCCTTCCGCCATAATGATAAACAAATAAGGAGATAAAGGATCTCCTTTGCTCAATCCCCTTGAGGCCTCAAATAACTCTGATGGCTCATTATTAACAAGAATAGAGAATGAGGAAGAAGAAACACATCTCATCATCCATCTAATCCATTCCTCCTCAAATCCAAAAGCAACAAGAAATTTATGAAGAAAGGACCATTTGACCCGATCATAGGCTTTGGCCATGTCCAACTTAATGAACATAGTTTTCTCCTTAGAAGTTTCCATCAAGTGAATAGCTTCTGTAGCAATAAAAACCCATCCAAGATTTGTCGGCCAACAACAAACCCTCCTTGCTCCTTAGAGATGATTTTGCTCAACCATATCTTCAGCCTCAGCAATAATTTTTGTCATGATCTTATACACAACATTGTAGAGATAAATAATCCTGAACATATCCAAGGAATTTTCTCCCTCTTTTTTGGGTATAAGCACCACAAAGGTAGCATTTAGGTCCCTTAGCATCTATTTGTTCTTTTGGGACTCATGGACCACCTCCAAAAGATCAAATTTTATTAAATCCCAAAACTCTTGATAAAACTCAATCGGGAATCCATCTAGACCTGGGGCTTTTCCTTTTTTCATATTGAATACAACATTTTCCAACTCCTCAAGGGAAATTGGACCCATAAAGTGCTCATTCATCTCTCTAGAAACAATCGTTGGAATACATTTTAGAATAAGCTTTTCATTCTCATCATCTGATAGGGAGTCCTCCTTGAAGAGAGGAAAAATACCTCTTAGTCTCTTTTGAAATATCCCTGAAAGAAGAGAGCAGGGCACCCTGAGAATTCACAAGAGAGGTAATCAGGTTACCATTACGGCGAGGCTTAACTGAGTTACAAAATAAGGATGTGTTCCTATCCCCTTCCTAAAGCCAATCTACTCGAGCTTTTTCTTTGCAAAAAATTTCTTCCCTTAGTTCCTATTCAACAAGGTTTTTAGTAGCCTCAGATTCCTCAACAAGAAGCTCCTTCGTGAATCCCTGATCTCTAATATTCCTTGAAGCTTCTTCCATCCTCATAAGAGCTGCCAACTTAGCCAAGGAAAGGTTCCCAAAATTCAGTCTATTCCATCTCTTCAATTTATGTTTTACAAATTGTAGTCACTTCATAAAGGAATACATAGCGGTGCCATGAGGAGGTTTGTTAGTGGTCCACCAGCCTCACATGAAATCATGAAGCTTAGTATCACAAAGCCACATAAGTTGAAACTTAAAGGAGGGATTAATTTTTAGCCCTAACTCCAAAGCAGAGAGTTTTATAGGCCAATGAACAGATCTGCTACCCTCCAGAATCATAGAACTATCACTTCTGTTATTACCCATCCAATAACTGGATATCAAAAACCTATCCAGTCTCTCTAATATGGAAGCTTCCCCACACCTTCTGTTGTGCCAAGTAAATATCCCATTATTTGGCTTGATGTCAACCCAGTTTAGGGCCTGGATATGAGCACTGAAGACATAAATAAAAGGCTCGAGACTGTCCACCCCACCACATTTCTCCTCCAGATAAGTGATAGAGTTGAAGTCTCCAGCCAAAATCCATGGGTACAAGGGAACCAAACTTCTCACAAATAAAATGTGCTTCCACAAATTTACTTTACCATTGTAATCAACAGGAGCATACACATTTGTAAGTAGGATGGTTTCACCAGATTCATTATCATGCTCGACCATCAAAATAGACCATCTGCTAGAAATCCAAGTAAGAGGGGATATCTTAACCGAATCCCATAAACAAGCGATGCCACCAACATATCCACATGCACCAATACACTGGAATTTGCCCCTTCTCCACAACTTGGGAGCAATGTTGAACATACTATCAATAGCCAATTTAGTCTCCTAAATAAACACCACATCTAGAGAATGCACACGAACCAAATCACAAATAACTTTTTGTCTGGGGATGCTATTCAACCCCCTTATATTCCATGAGAGTATAATCATTATTGGGGGTTAAAAAAATGGGAGTCCAATGTTCTCACCAATACCGAATCCACAAAAGTCTCCCCCATTAAATTAATTTTATCCTGGTCCTTCCGATCAACCTTCATATTCTTATCCGAAAAAACTTTATTTAATTATTTTATGCTGCAATCCCAACACCGTAGGAGTTTTGCACTCCACGAATGACTGCATCAGTGCCTAAGTAGGAGAGGGCATAACTAAATCTGTACCACTTTCTAAAATAGTTTCCCTTATAGGGCTAGACCCATCCATGTCCCCTATACTCAGATCCAAAGCCCTTTGTTCTTCATTTAAACCCCCTAGTTCTGATTCCTTATGTTCCCCCTCAAGAAGAGACATATGCTTCAACCTTGTTATATTTGCGTCAGGTAGTGACGTTTCAGGTATCTCCATGCACTGATCAAGATCATATAATATTTCAAAATGGTTGAGTAGAGCATCTGACTGACTATCCTTAAGGTCTTTGTTTTCCCTTCGTCCTCTGTTTTGGGCTTTTACCGGAACACAATCTTCTTTATCCCGTTCCCCTTCCTTTATCGAGGCTTTTTCTTTATCCAAAATTTGTCCAGATCGAGAGGGCCCAGGATTTGAATCCACAGGTGGGACAAACTTAGGGCATTTTATTTGTAGGTGGCCATATTCACGGTAAATCCGACAACAAAATGGAAGAGCTTCATAGTCAATTTTTTGAACCCATATAGTTGATCCAAATTGTATTTCAATAGAATCTAGAATAGGATTATTTAAGTCAATTTCAACACAAATACGAGCAACAAAGATTACCTTTTTATCCATTGTCTATTGTGACGGTCCAACCAGCTTCCCAAGTAGAAGGGCAATCTTATGCAAGATATCAGTTCTCCAAAATTCCAATGGGAGCCATGGAAGCCGCACCCATAGTGGAACCCGCGATGGTCGTTCCTCTGATGGGTTGAAACCCACATTCCAGGGTTTAAGAAAGAGTCCCACTTGGTTATAGAAATAAGAACCCCCTTCAAATGCTTTGTTATGATCTGTAATACAAGATAAAACCATCGTAAAATAGTTGTTCGCACTCAGCATCACCTCCACATCACCTTCAGGATTCCAATATTTCCTGATCCAAGTCTCCACAAAGCGGAGAGAAATTCAGATGCCCAAAAATTTACCAATAAGGGCATATTTTGTTAGATACTCCACATCTTACACCATTGGGTCTGGTTGAACCACTAAAACTGGTCTGACTTCACATTGTTCTTTAACAAGCGGTTCCCAACATGCACTGATTAATCCTGTTCCTTCCAGTCATTTTCAGATGAAAAAACATCACGAGCATGCACTCTCTATGTCGGACCCGATGCCATCGTGACATTCCTCCAATTTTTTAGACCTCCTCTGAAAGTTGATGCCATCTCCGCAGAGTAGTTTTTCTTCATCAAACCCTAGCAGAATAGTTTTTCCTCATCAAACCCTAGCAAAGCTCAAATGAACCATCGGATTACCTACCTTCTTCTCATTGTAACACTCATAATTCTTATGAGAATTATTGGTAACACGACCATCAAAGAATATGGTGGCTTCCTCTGCCAAATGATGTGTAACTTCAACAACACTAGCCATTTTATGGGAAAAGCAATTTGTCTTTACTATGAAATAAATTTCTTTCCGCCAACTTTGTTGCAGAAAAAAGCTATATAAGCCACGTACTCCAAAGTGCCTATGATTTTATAAGTCTAGGATTCATCATGTGGAATGGAAGATAGATATAGCTACTTTTCTCATCTACCATTCTCATGGAATCAAGTATTTCCATGGAAGTGATGCCTTCTGGAATTTTTTTTTTTTTGTTTCATAGGAAGTTGTATCTGATAGCACGGATGACAATATTTTTGGGAAAAAACGAGGAAGTTGCAGGAAGATCCTTATCTTCTACTATAGCAAGGTTAACTTTTTTTAATATGAGTATTATATCCTTATGTTCTAAAAATTAAAATTAATTTTTTTTTGAAAATCAAACTCTAGAGTTGGTTATGTCCACTATTTTTAGCAACTAGTGGAGGGTTCCAATTATAGGGATTGCTCCCAACAAATTTATCCATTCGCATACAGATTTGGAGCAAACTACTGCCTTCACAAAATATTGGCTGCTCAACCACACCTGCACGAGCAGTCTCCTCCCAACCATGATCCTTAGTAAAGCCAAGAGCTATGCTTATCAATAGGGAATTTAACACACAGCCTTTGTGTCCTCTTTTGCATCGTAGAGGTTCAAACTATGAACCTCTTATTCAACAAGCCAGACTCGCCTTCTCCACTTACACTACGAAGACAGAGTTTAAAAATCAAACTTTAATTAAAATTTCTGTTAGACACCTAACAACACCAGATCTTTGGACACCTAACAGCGTATATATTGTATTTTATAAAAATCCTTGTTATTATACCCATTCAATTATATCATCTATTATATTTTACCTTATTTTAATTTTAAAAATTTTAAATTTTAAAATTAACCTTGCCTGAGCAAAAAATTTTAATATGCAAAAATTATAATTAATTATTATATTAAATTAATCTCTTATTTTGAGTCAGCAATAATTTTTAATATGCAAAGATTAAAATTAATTATTAGATTAAATTAATTTCAAAAGAATCAATGATCGGATAGCACGTGACTTGAATATGGTTCGATACGATTTGGACACATGGTCTGAAAATGTTGTGATTGAGGTAATAATGAATTATTGAACCCCAATAAAAGCTACATGAATGGTGGTTATAATTTATTGGAGTGGGCCACCAGTGGCTCACCCTTGTAAGAGGAAAGTTATGCTCATTGTTTGACATGAGCTTCCGAACATTTGACTAGAATCTTTTAGTGGTTTGACAAGAGGTTGGCAGCGACAGAGAGGTTGTCAATTAAATTAGTAGTAATGTGAGGGTATGTTTAATGTTTAATTTAAAGTTAAGGCAGTAGTTTGATGGTGGTATAAAATTATTTAGTGTTATTATGGAGGATGAGATAGAGATTATAGTGTTAGTATCATGATTTAATTGACGCTACTGTAAGAAGCAATGAGACTTAACTCTGTGACCAGTTGTTTGAAAAGGAAAGATAGTTATCAATTCCTCTATGTATCAAGAAAAAAAAATTATAATTTAACAAATTTTTTAATGAAAAGTCTGAATTACACGTTGAATCAGTGTAATTGTATAAGTGTGAAATACAAGTTCAATAAGTGTAATTGTATAACCCATTGGAGTTTTGTGGCAGGTAATAGTAAACAAGATATCTTCAACTAATAAGGATTAAAAAAAAATTAATTAGTGTTTTTAAGAAAATTAATTTATTTTTTAAAAATATCATTAAAAATTTGACTGATTTGAATGTTTGGTTGTATAAATTTATTTAATTAATATATAAAATTTGTTAAAAAATTATTTTTATTTTTATTATTTATTTAATATATATTTATTTAACTAAATTTTAATTATTTTAATATCATTTATATTTTATTAAATTTTAAAATTAAACCTCTAAAATATTCTATAAATCTCACTCAAAAGTTGCAATTAAAAAAAAAGACTCAAAAAGACAATAAGCAAACATAGAAGTGAAAAGCAAAGGAATTGTGGCATAGGGCGCAAGCCAATGGTTGAAGGCATTCTAATAACTTTGCTTTGGTTTGGACGACGCATTCTATGGATTTATGCAACGATAATTATTTATGTATATAATTAAAATTTTATAATTAATTTATAAAATAAAAAATTTAAAATTTTACTATTTTAATAAACTATATTTATAATTTTGTTATATTAAAAAATTTTAAATTTATAAAAAATAAATAAAAATTAAATTTTATTTGTGAAAATGTTATGATTACGAAACTTTTAATAGAATAGTAACTGAGAGGTGCTCTAAGAGAAATACTATAATGTAAAAAGTATTAGACTTTTTTATAAAGATCCAAATTTAATTTAGGAAAAAATAATTTCAATATACTTCCAACTTTTTAACCATTAAAAAATAATTAAAATATTTATAAAAAAAAAAAATGATATATGCCAAATTGTCACTATCGACTGACCTTAAGTGTTTTTGACGTCCTTCGTAGAAAAATTCCTCTTCCGTGTGAAATGTAGAAACTTAAAGCACGGAAGTTTATGCTAAATATTAAACGGAAATTTTAAGGCGTAAGAGTTCTCGGAACCTTTTCTTTTTAAAATAATCTAGATAGTGAGAGTCGAAAGGGTGTCTCACAGCGGCCACGATGATGGGCCCACAAACATAAAGATAAAAAAAGTTTGCTTCTTAAAATATGAATTTTTTATTTTCAGATATGTTGTGGATGGTAGTTAAGTTTTAGTGGTATTTTGAGTATGGTTAAGTTAATCATGTTTATTATAGAAGAGTGTTTTATTACATCTTTTTAATATGAAAGGAGAGAATCATAATCATAGGACTCTCGTATGAGAATTTTAAACATTGTGAAAGAAATAAGATTACTTTTTGGAATATGAAATTTTCACCACCAAATATGTTGTGGATGGTAGCAAGGCTTTGTTGGAGTTTTTGTCATGATTAAACTAATCATGTTTATTATAGAGGAGTTTCCATTAGGTCTTTCCAATGTTGAAGGAGAGAATCACGATCATTGAACTCACATGAGAATCTAAAACATTGTGAAAGAAATAAGATTGTTTTTTGGAATATGAATTTTCCACCACCAAACATGTTGTGGATGATAGCTAGGCTTTATTGGAGTTTTGGGCATGGTCAAGCTAATCATGCTTATTATAGAGGAATGCCTCATTAGGTATTTCCAATGTTGAAGGAGATAATCACAATCATAGGACTCTCACATGAGAATATAAAACATTGTGAATGAAATAAGATTGCTTCTTGGAATATGAATTTACCACCATCAAATATGTTGTGGATGGTAGCTAGGCTTTGTTGGAGTTTTGGGCATGGTCAAGCTAATCATGCTTATTATAGAGAAGTGTGACATTAGGTCTTTCCAATGTTGAAGGAGAGAATCACAATCTAGGACTCGCACATGCAAATATGAAAAATTGTGAATGAAATAAGATTGATTCTTGGAATATGATTTTTCCACCACCAAATATGTTGTGGATGGTAGCTAGACTTTGTTGGAGTTTTGGGCATGGTCAAGCTAATCATGCTTATCATAGAGGACTATCTCATTAGGTCTTTCCAATGTTAAAGGAGAGAATCACAATCATAGGACTCTGACATGAGAATCTAAAATATTGTGAATGAAATGAGATTGCTTCTTGGAATATGAAATATCCACCATCAAGTATGTTGTGGATGGTAGCTAGGCTTTGTTGAAGTTTTTGACATGGTCAAGCTAATCATGCTTATTATAGAGTAGTGCCTCATTAGATCTTTCCAATGTTGAAGGAGATAATCACAATCATCGAACTCTCACATGAGAATATAAAACATTGTAAATAAAATAATATTGCTTCTTGGAATATGTATTTTCCACCATCATATATGTTGTGGATGATAGCTAGGATTTGTTGGCGTTTCGGGCTTGGTCAACCTAATCATGCTTATTGTAGAGAAGTTAAAGCCACCATGCAACATGAGCTTTTAAACATGAATAAGAATATTTTTTAGTGGTTTTTTAAGATGCAATGAAAAAGTTGTTGATAATTCTATATGCATATTGAATTTCATGTGATTTTTTATTTTTAATTGAAGAGTAGATGGTGTAGTAAATATTAATCTGAATTTGATGATGATTTAATGGAATAAAATGTCTTGAATTGAGAAGATTTTATGATAACTTTAGTGTTAATTTTTTAGTAAATATCAATATGGATTTAATGTCTTGAATTGAGAAGATTTAATGATAACTTTAGTTTCCTAAAATCCATTAAAAAAAATTGTTTATAGTACATGCATATCAGTATCGAATGAGACACATAAGTCGTAAGTGCATGATAAGATTAAGGTTTTGTGAATGAAAGAATATTTTGAGAACAATGATCGGTTGTGCAAGTGGAATGAAGGTTGGGGTTCAGGGCCTTTAGTTATCCATGGCAAGCGGGCCACCCGAAGCAACAACCATTGTTTGTGACATACAAAAGCCACCCTATATTTGATCCCTCGTCTTTATTGTACTTGTCTTCTCAGACAATGATCCCCTTGCATTTGCAATGTTCATTTCAGGTCCTATTACGTTGAAAGAAAACCAAATTTTGTAAAATTCTTTTTGCAGAAAATTGTCAAAATTGACAAAAAAGTACATTACTTTTTTACAAATTTTTGAAAAAAACAACTTTTGCAATAAATAAAGGGCTTACAAATTTAAAATCAACCACAAAATGGATGATGGTAGGAGATCTCAATCGTAGGAACCTACCCTCAAGGATTTCATGCAGGAGGTTCACCAGTGGAGGGAGGAATTTAAAAATGATTTATCAACACTAGATTTGAAAATTGATGCCTATAACCACTCTATCAACACAATACAACAAAATATGGCACTAGTCCAAGCTGGCCAATCTACCAGAGGACCAACCAACCAAGCACTACTTGGAGGACCACAAACTGCCATCCTACCTAGAATGACTAAGTTGGACTTTCCAAAATTTGAAGGAGGTGACCCCACCAACTGGATTTATAGGGCCGAACAATATTTCTCCCTCTACCAAATTTTGGAGGCACAAAAAGTTTGCATTGCATCCTTCCACCTTGAAAATATCACCACCCAATGGTACCAGTGGTACGAGAAGACTAATGGCCCACCTACATGGTTAGAATTTACCAAAAACCTAAGGGTAAATTTCACCCTACTAAATTTTAATATTTCACGGGAACCCTTACCAAACTCCACGAACCACTACAATGTGAGAATACCAAGCTTAATTTGAAAAAATTGCAAATATGACATCAAGGATAAATGCCTCCTTCCAAAGTTTTTTCATTGGTGGCTTAAAGGAAGACATTTGATTAGAATTACAAATGCTCAATCCCATTGACATGATGTAGACTATTGTGCTAACCCAAATAGCGGAAGAGAAATTCAATAACCAACATCAACTGGAAAATCCATCTAAGGCAGAATTACAAAATACCTACACCACACCAAAATTTAATCAAATCCTACCAATTAAACGCATTAGCCCCGAGGAAATAAAATAAAGAAGAGAAAAAGGCCTTTGTTTTCATTGTGATGAGAAATTTGTACCCAATCATAAATGCATTACACCCAAATTATATATTTTAGATGCAGCTATTCCTTGTCAATCAACCAATGATGAAGAGGAAATTGAGGTAGAAGTCATGATGGATACACCCGATGATAGCACTCAAGGTCCACTAATTTTTTTTTCAATGCCCTCATCAATAATTCTTCTCCCCAAACTATAAAAGTCTCAGGATCCTTAAAACGACAAAACCTTATTGTGCTTATTGACTCCAATAGTACCCATAATTTCATCGACCCACATGTGGTAAAACAAGCTGACTGTTTTATCCATCCTTGTAATAATTTTTAATTCATGATTGGTAATGGGGGAAGGATCACTTGTAAAGGGAAATATCATAATATTAAGCTCACCTTGGGTGATTACACCATAAAACATGACATGTATGCAATTCCCTTAGGAGGATGTGATATTGTCTTAGGAGTACAATGGTTATGAACACTTGGGATAATCCAATGGGATTTTATAGAATTATGGATGAAATTCACAATAAAGAATCACACGTATACTCTTAAAGGATTAAAATTTGGCCCTTCTCCACTAGCAAGCTCTCATCGCATGGAGAAAATTATTCGCAATGGAGGTAAGGAAATGATTGCCCACTTATTTTCTATCCAAGCCACCAAGAAGGTACAAAAAGGGTTTCCCCCCTGTCATCGTTCTCATATTACTATTCTTCCTACCTATCTCCTGTCCATATTTCCACCTTCAAAATATCCTTGCTTATAGGAATATGACATTAAAATAGTGCAAGAACACGAGAAAATACTACTTGGCAAACACAGAACAAAGTTTCTCCCTTTGAGCTTTGAGGACAAAGATCTTTTTAATGAGGGCGGCATGTTAGGATCCTAATCATAACCGTTAATATAAATTAATTCACTTATTTTATGTATGGACCTTTGTATCCTTTCACCTTACAAATCTAGGGTAGATATTTATATGCATTCATGAGGGTGTAATTAGGCATCCAAGAACATAAGAAAATATCTCTTTGAGAGCATTGGCAGGACTTCCTCTAGTGAAACAATGATCATTTCAAAAGTGATTTAAACACATTTCTACTTGTTTTGCATTCACTCCATTGTTTTTCCATATTTCATTAGTTCTAGGAATGAGGTTCTTACCATTATTTTACATCTTGTGATTGTTATATCTCATGGATCATTCATCAAAAGCTAACAGTAGTATCATAGCCACGGTAGATCTAATATGTGCAGCTCAATAGGGAAACCACCATTGTTGGTTAGCTTGAGAGTTTTATCAAACTGACGTGCCATTGGACCAACCACTGGAAAAATATCTCAAGAGTATCTAGGTGGTATATTTTGGGAGAGTCACAAAGATAGGACTAAAAGGAATCTTAGTTTAAAAAAATATTGATATCATTTTCATCTAGAGTATTTTCCATAGAGTTGTTATGAAAACTCGTGAAGACTACTATTTAGCATTTCAATCCACTAGATTGAAAAATCATCTACTGAAGATCATCTAGTTTATGTAGAATTTTCTAACTGGTGCGTAAAGTTTATTTGTTGCAGAAAATTAATTCTCAGATGATTGGGACTCCTCCTATGACAAAAATCTAGGATTCTGCAACTTCGTTGCTCAACGGTCAGCGTACCATCATAGTATATAGGTTAGTTCATCGTGTGAGAGAAGAATACTATAGAAGAAGACTTCTAGTTAAGGTTCGTGGTGAAGATAGGATATTGAAGATATCCATTGCCGAATTACAGAATTCCATAGTTGAAGAACAAACCGTAAGAGCCTTGATATAGAAATGCCATAGAATCCTTGAAAAATAAGCCACTGAAGTCTTGATACTAAAAATTTCATAAAAGTCTTGATACTAAAAAGGCCATAAAATCCTTGATACTAAAAATACCATAATATCATTGATACTAAAAAAGGACACAAGAGCCTTGGTACTGAAAAAGGCCACATAAGTCTTGACATTGAAATAGGCCACAAAATCCTTGATCCTGAAGAAGAATATATGATTCAGAAGCACACTAAATATTTCAGTACTAATATTTTTGTTGTAAGAATAAAATATTCAATGAGTTGAGAGACTTCCTACAAGAAATTTAGGAAGAGTTTCTTCTTCATAATTAGCTTAATCCTAAATCAAAAGAGAAGAGATCAGGAGAATATCTCATTGAAGAAATTCTAGTATTGGAAGAACAAGAAGGACTAGGAGAGTCCTACTTGAAGCTAGGAGCAGTAGAATCAAAATATCTAGGAGATTATATCACCACCAACACTTATAGGAGCATAAATTTGAATTAATAGTATGAAGGAAGACCATCAGAAGTTGCCAGATCAAAGACCTTGTGAAGGTCTCATTGCGAATACAAGAAAGGCTAGGAAAGCCTTGCTGAAGATCAAAAGAGTTTTTTTGGAACTCATTGGAAAAATATACTATCTAGGTGAAGTCCATGATAGTGAAGGACTTGGGATAATTATCACCATTCGACAAAAAGCCAAAAAGGTTATTTGACAAGGAGTGCTAAATCTATGAAGGAGAATTTGGCAAGGAAATCCAAACCCTAGAAGATCTTGATTGTAGTCAGAATTCAATAAGAAGACTTGAAGACAAAATAAGTTCACCAAATCTTAAAAAATTTAATATTACCTCTCACAACAAGAAGGCATTGTTCTAGAGATATATACTTCTCTAAATCTATATTAGAATGAGTATAACACAAGAGGAGAACAAGCCACCAAATCCTAGGCTCATGAAAGAAAGTTTGAGACCATCATTTGGTGAAGAATGAGCTATTCAAGACATCCTACTTGAAGTAGAAACTTGGGGTTTTTAGACACGAAGGTGCACATCCTCTAGATAGGTAAGAGAAGAGCTACAAAAAAAGGTATGCAACTTATGGTGAAAAAAGATTCATTAATTGAATTATTTATCAGATTTATTAGAGCACCTAAATTTGTATTAAAGTCGCAAAAACAAATTAGATTATAGTATTATGAAGCGCAAAATAAAACATATTCTTTTTAAGGATTTAAGTGCACATTTATTAGGATCTGATTAGATTTCATATTAGCTTCTATCAACTACCTATTTTTTATTTAAAAAAAAAAAAGACTAAGTCCTACAAACATTGATTGTAGTAAAATTGTAGAATAACTCCTTAAGATTAATTTTAGGTTATTATTGATTAGTTGCAGTAGATTATTAGTGGATGGATTTGAGATTTTATTAGAGTAATAAGGTGTAATGTTAGTGCATTAAAAGTAAAGAACTTGTAGTATTATACCACTCTCAAAAATAAAATTAGTTTTGTATTTCTTGAAAGGCAGAAAGTCTTATTATTATTTTTTATTTATGGAAAACATCCCAAAAGGGATGCCACTTTCGGGTAAGACCCAAGGAGGCAGGGGTATCCATTCCACCAAAAATGCCCAGGACTCGGACCTGGCCTACCACCTTTGACATACTCAAGGAGCAAACAAACACACAAAACCAATTTAAAAATAAGTAAATAACAACAAAAATAATAAAATAAAATAAAAAACATGCTCCTTGAGTGTGTCAAAAACAAAATCACAACCAAACATGCACAATAAGATAAAATAAACCACAACACAAACCACATAGAAAAACACAAGAACCACATAACAAAACACAAACAAGACAAAAACAACAAAACACTACAAGGACATAACCCAAAAAAACATGAAAAATAAACACAACCAAAACCTAAAAAATTAAAAAATAAAATAAAAATAAAAATAAAAAACAACCAACAATAGACAATAAACAAAAACAAAATACATAGAAAACACTCACACATAAAAACATGAAATAACACAAACAAAGAGAAACCCAAGAACAAGAACAAAAAAAACACAAGAACAATAACAAAAAACATAAAAAAAAAAAACAAAACAACAAAAACACAAGAACAAAAAAAAACAACACAAAGAACACAAAAACAAAACAAAACAAAAGAACCCACCCACCTTAAAAAACTAAACAAAAAAAACAAAAAACAAAAAAAAAAAAAAAATGAACAAAACAATGACCTATCTAGACCAGAAGACTATTAAGGCAAGAATCAATAGAGGAAACAAAATAAAGAATAGAATGAGCTAGGGAACTAAAAAAAAATTGAATGAACCAAAGAGAAGCAAAAAAAAAAAAACAAGAAGAAACTAGGTACCTTAAGAACTGGAGCCATCCAAAGAAATGATAGAAAGAAGAGCTTCCCTAATTTGAGAAGCCCACCATATAGGAGGGTGGCCATAACAAGTAAGATCACCTTTGTCCAAAGCCCAATTAGCTAAAGCATCAACACTCTTGTTTTGATCTCTAACCACATGATTGTAATCAACTTTCAAAAATCCCATCTGGATTAACTGAATCTTCTCAATAATTCTTTTTATTCTCCAATCCACCTTATGATTCTTAGGAGTCTTCAAGAGATTAATCATAAGTTGAGAGTCAGACTCAACTAACACCTTTTCCCATCCAACCTTAGTAGCCTCCTGAAGACCTCTAAGGATACCATACCCCTCAGCAAGGTTATTGGAAAGAATACCCAAATTCTCAGCAAAAGTAAAAACCAGGGAGCCATCTAAAAGTCTACCAATTCCTCCCACATTGGCTTTTCCAGGGTTCCCTCTAGAGGCTCCATCAGTATTGACTTTTCCAAAATCCTTAGGAGGAGGTTGCCAATTTCTAGTCCTATCCATCTTACTAATACTCACATTCCCTTTAAGTTGGTTGCCCTTAGAAGGTTTAATCTTCAATCTTTGCATCACTTGATCCCATATTTGGTGGGAGTTTTGGGGGTGATTAAGGAGTTGATGGACTGATTCAACTAAGTTGGCTATGGTATTTTGCCAAATATAGTGAATATCCTTCCTATCTTGATTAAAAATTTGGTTGTTCCTTTCATTCCAAATATTCCAAAGAAGAATGGTAGAACCCATCCAAACTAACTACCTAATAAAATGATCAACACCCTCTTGATTAGGCCAATCCCTCCAAAGTTATTCAAAAGTAAAAAAATTGGACCACTTGTAAGCCAAGTAAAGTGGCCATTCTCCTCCATAGCTCAGAGGCTAAAGTACACTCAATAAAAATATGGTTGATATTTTCTACATTCTCTTCACACATTTCACATCTAAAAGGGCCATGAAAACCATGCTTCATAAGTTGCTCACCGAGTAAGCACCCTACGATGCAATAAAATCCAATTAAAGAACCTCACCTTAGGCCAGAGCTTTTGAGCCCACAATCAAGAAATTATATGTCAGAAGAATGGTTGGGATTATTATGGCATAAGGTCAAATAACCTTGAGAAACTGAATACTCACCCTTAGTAGTGTTGTTCCATCCAAAACAATCTTTTTCATGGGACCAAGAGAGGAATCTCATATGAAGGATGCCTTGGATATCTTGTCTTTGCCTTTCTGGGATTTGAATAGGCCAGTCCTCAATAGGGATCCAATATCTACCAACATTTGAATTACCAATATGGTACCGAAAGTAATTAGCCACCTTTATCCAATTAGCTCGGTGAAGCTCCTCCATCCAAGGCCTCCAATCGGGAAACTGAGTTATCAAAGGCTTGTGACCATCCCAAGAATCTGTCCAAAAATTTACATGTTGACCATTATGAATGATCAAAAATAATTTTTTCTTTATCAAATCCTCACCAGTCTTAAGAACTGCTAAAATGGGAGAACCTTTGGTAGGAAGTTGATAGTGAACAAGGTCTTTAGGACTTTTGTTCTCGGTATATTTAGCACGAAGATTATTGGCCCAAAGAGCATTGGGGTTATGCAACATCCTCCAATATAATTTAGCAGCTAAAGCTTTGTTGTTATTAATTGAAGACTGGAATCCTAACCCCCATTCACTCTTAGGAAGACATAAAGTATCCCATTTCACCAAGGCCCATTTTCTTTTCTCCTTAGTACCACTCCAAAGGAAACGATGACTGATTTGATCCAATTATAGAAGAATAGCCTTTGGGATATTCAAAACATAAGAAACATAAATAGGAATAGCTTGAAGGACTGATTTTACCAAGGTGATTCTACCCCTAGAAGAAAGCCACTTGTTGGTCCACTTTCCAATTTTCTTCTTGACTTTGTCCAACAACCAATTCCAATATTTATTTTTATGCCTTTGAATATTTATGGGAATACCTAAATAAGTGATTGGAAGAGAGGTCTTCTTATATCTTAATTTATCCAAGACCATGGATTCTTGTCTAGAAGAGCAGTGAAAGAAAATAACTTTAGATTTGTCTTCATTGATCAACTCGCATGATAGCCTTAGAAAAATAGCTAATGATTTGCTTAATATTAGAAGCTTCCTTAACTGTAGCTTTACCTAAAAGAGTAGAGTCATCCAAAAATTGAAGATGAGAGATAGGTCTAGCTCCATGAGCAATGGTAACTCCCTCAAGGGTATTTTTTTCCCTCTTTTTGGTTATAGTCCTACCCAAGCATTCAACAAGAATGATGAATAAATAAGGGGATAGCGGGTCACCTTGCCTAATACCTCTGGAAGCTGGGAAATACTGAGAAGGTCTGCCATTGATAAGAACTAAGTAGGAAACTGAAGAGATACATCCCATAATCCAATCCATCCAATCCTTAGAGAAACCAAATTGCCTCAAAACTTTGATAAGGAAGTGCCAATCCACTCTGTCATAAGCTTTGGATAAGTCTAACCGAATGAACATGGAAGGAGAATTTTGCATATCCATGGAATGGATGGCTTCCTCTGCAAGAACTATCTCATATACTATTTGGCGTCCTTCCACATAATCCCCTTGCTCTGGGGAAATAATATTATGCAAAAGAGGCTTCAACCTTTCTGCCATGATTTTAGTAATTATTTTGAGAAGAACATTACATAAAGCAATAGGTCTAAAAGCTGAGATATGATCAACCTCTTGAGCTTTTGGAACAAGAGTAATATAAGTTTTATTGATAACCTTAAAAATTTCTTTGGCTTTCCTGGCTTCTTCCACCACCTCTAATAAATCAACATGAAGGATATCCCAGAACTCTTGGTAGAACTCAATAGGAAAACCATCGGGACCTGGGGTTTTCCCTTTTTGCATTTTAAAAACTACTTGTTGAAGCTCATTGATAGTAACAGGAGCAATCAAAATAGAGTTCACCCCAGAAGTGATAAGAGAAGGGATTGCTTGAAGAACATTATGTTGAGAAGCTGAGTCAAGAGGAGTAGCCACAAAATATTGGAAAAGTAATCAACAACAATAGAGTTCATGCCATCCCAAGTATAAACAACATCTCCAGAATCTGATTTTAAGGAAGAAATAAAGTTGTGAGATCTTCGAGCTAGAAGAGATTTGTAGAAGAAATTTGTGTTTAGATCTCCTTCTTTGAGCCATTGAATTCTAGATTTTTGCTTCCATAATATTTCTTCTCTTTTTTCCCATTCCTCTAATTGAGTTGTGAGTTTAATTTCATCTACACTTCTCTTCTCTGTGAGGCCATCTAAATGGATTTTCTTATTCAAATTTTCAATATGAGCAATAACTTCATATTTTTTTTTATGAACATCCCCAAACTCTTTCCAGTTCCAAGTCTTGATTTTGGATTTAATGTATTGCAGTCTTTTGGCAAAACAGAACATCTTAGTCCCATGCCTAGGTTTACATTCCTTCCACCATTGTTGCACATGAGGTCTGAAGGAAATTTCTCTAAGCCACATTAATTGAAAATGAAAAGGAGAGAAACTCACATTGGTTTTCCACATTTCCACCATGACTGGCCAATGATCCGAACCAACATTATTAAGAGTCTTCACTTTAGGAATGTGACCATGGATTAAGAAATTTTCAAAGAGCAAAAACTTATCCAATCTCTCCATTATACAAGCTAAGTCTTGCCTTCTGTTAGACCAAGTCATAAGCCCATTATCTGGTTGGATATCCACAAGATGAAGGTTTGTAATATATTCACTCATGAGGTTAGTTATTTTGTCTAAATTTCTATTTCCCCCCATTTTCTCATCCAGAGAGAGGATGGTATTGAAATATCCTCCGATCAAGATCCAAGCTTTAGGAAAATGAGAGATAATATGAGTAATATCCTTCCATTGTCTTCTTTTTTCCTCCAAATAATTCAAAGCATAAACATTAATGCAGAGCATAATCTGGTTGGAATGTCTACTTTGAATAGCTATAGCCAACAAACCCCAACTGCCAATCATATGGTGAATAACTACCTCTTTTGGGTCCCAAAGACAAGCAATGCCACCCGAAGTCCCTTGGGAACTAAGGGAAACCACTTTTCCAGCTGGCCAAATTTTACTGGAAATTAAGTCCATATCCTCCATTGACATCTTTTTTTCTTGAAGGAAAACAAGATGTGGATGATTTATCTGAATCATTCTTCTAATTTCATTTTGTTTTGAAATACTCCATTTGAGTCCTCTAATATTCCAAGTGTAGACACCAAAACAACACCAATCCGATTATGTGACTGCAAACACTGATCGCTTTGACACACACAGCCCCCAGGGCAGCCCTCAAAGGTTAAACAGTGGTCCTAACCACTTTTGTAGCAATTTTGGAAGGTCAAAAGGCAATTTGGCACATTCAGGCACTTTGCTCAATATCCGTCTCACCCAGGGACGAATTCAAATTGGGATCCGTCTCACCCAGGGACGAATTCTGAATTCGCTCTGGGTCAGGACGAATTCCAGGTTTAACGGGCAAAAAGAAAAATTGTGCCAAGTGGCAGCCGAGGACAGTCAATTAATGCCTCCTGCCTTGCATGCGCGTGTAGGTGGGCAGATTGGACGTTAGAGGACTGTCACAAGGGCAGTCATGGAAGCCCAAGTCATGGAGGACTTTCCTCCCTCATGGGAAGGCATGACTGCCACATGGCGCTTATGCATGCCCCTCCAAAGAGACCCCCTGGGTCTATAAAATGGTGAACTTTCTCACCCAAAAAAAGACAAGTTGGAGGCATTTTCAAGCAACGAAGTGCTTGCCAAATTGAATACCACATTTTACCCTTTTGATTCACCTCTTCCACATCCTTGATCTCTTTCGCAAGGGAGGTCATTGGGTGGTTATTGGAAGTGTGAATCCGGACCCAAAACCCGACATTTGACCACACTGATCTACCAATTCACCGACAACCCATTACAAGAGATTTTGGGCCCATCCCGAGTGGATTGGTGCCGAAATCAGGTTCTAACGGTGGGCGGCCCGCCCGGGCGCCCCGCACTTCTTAGTTTCATTTTAATTTGTTCTTTTGTCACTTGTTTATCTTCCATTCCATTTTATGTTGTTTAGATAGTTTATAATTTTGATTTTAGAATGTTTTGATCAAATCTTATCATGTTTTGTCGCTTTTGTTGTCCTCACTAACTTGCAGGTAGCGACGTCAAATTCCCGTTGATGGAGGTCAAATTGGGGAAATCCGACCATCTGGGTCATCCCAAAATGCCCTCAATTAGCTAACCCCTATGTTTGCAGGTCTTTTGGAGATCCCGAGACACGACATTTGGGCAGCATCAGTTCGACGCTTTGTCGCAGGAGAATTCGTCCTACCCGGGGATGAATTACAGTAGAATTCGTCCTACCCAGGGACGAATTACAGTCAAATTCAAATCGGCAACGTTTTTTCTGACTGTTTTGATGGCAGTGGCCCTCTGGTAATGTTCCCTGGTTCCTGTCAAACTTGCAAGTTGTTTAGAATCAGTTCATTCATCATTTTATTCAGTTTTATGCATACATCCTTCATCGTTTTTAGAGAATAAATGTTTCATATTTGCAGCAGGTGCTACTAACAATTTTGTTGTTTCTTTGAATGCAGGAGGAGCAGCAAGGATCAAGGATTCATTTACACAAGCGGTGGCAACACTTTGGCCCGCCCATTTTGCATGTGGGCACGCGAAAGAGAGATGACTTTCCATTGATGTGACCAAGAGACAAGTTTGATGCTCCTTTCCCCTAAAAAGGGAGGAAGCTAATTGTAACCGAATTTGAAATACATCAATAAAAGAAGAGGGTTGTTTCGTTCCATTTTGGTTCCAATTTGTCTATGCTTTCTCCATTTTTACGCATTTCTAATTTGTAGCATTAAGTTTAAGTTTCGTTCTTGCATCGTGTTTGGGGTTTTCCCTTTTTGTTTTTCGAAATCTCGTGCTTTCAGTGGCGATCACGGTGGGACTCTGTCCCCTGATTTTTGAGATCAAAGAAACTGATCAAAAATTTGTGTTTTTGTGCTTACAGGTACCATTTTTTTGAACTCTGACTGTTATTCGTCTTTGCCTGTGGCGAATACCTTACTGTAATTCGTCTGACCCTGAGACGAATTCTAATTCGTCTCAGACAGGGACGAATTCTGTACTGTAATTCGTCTCATCCAGGGACGAATTTTTGTCTGTGCATTTTCAGGGCCGAGGATCAGAAACAGCAAGTCTAGGCAGAGAAAAGGTAAGGGTCTTAAACTGTTCCTGTCATTTTTTGCTTTTCTGTTTCTATTTTCTGTCAATTTTGCCTTCTTAAGGAAAGTAGTTGCTTCTGCTTGCTTTAATTTTTAATAAAAAGAACCACACACACATCACGTGGCATTTTTAAACCAAGGAGCTGGTCGTAAGACCCCAGCCCTTGATCAAGACCAACGGTGGGTTCATCACCACCTTGGCTTGATTTTTGCATCCATTTACCCCGATTGTCACTGTTGCTCGACGTAAATCCTGATGAAAGCTGATCGAGTGTCGTTGGGGTGATTCCCAATGTGCGAGGATAAGTCTTCTATGGTAGGTGTCATAAACAGGACAATCCCCCTTCCGTACCGCCTACGTACCATGTACCATCTGCTCTCACGTACCTATAGTTTCCCTCTCGTAAGGGCGGGTATATAGAGAGGTTGGTATATCGGCCTGGCAATGGTATATTGAAGGGGCGACCATTTATGGGAGTCATATGAGCCTTCATTATGCATTTAAACGTTCTTCAAAACTTTCAAAAACAAAACAAAATCATCAAAATGCACTAAAACCAGTTTAGGACACACCATTAATCTTTAAAAGAGATAATCACCGTTTGTGTATGTGTGTGTTCATTTCTACTTAGTGTAACAAAAAAATAAAAAATAAAATCATAAAAGAGATAAAAATCTGCTTAGCTTGTAGAAGAGCACCACCATGGTGGTGTACACCCGTAGCCAAGCCCAATCAAGGGCAGAAGCTACGAAAAGTGTACAAGGAGTGGGCACAAGTCGTCTCCGCTTTAGCCCTAAAGACTTGGCCATACCGCCTTGGTGGTCTGGACTACAAGAGAATCCACATCATTCCATGTCAAGGTGGAATTATAGGGACACCCCCCTGGGGGACACGCCCATTCAACACAGCCCCTTTCGGGAAGAATCTTTACATGTGGCACTCAACGTAGATAGAAGACCTCCCTTAGAGGCTAGATATGAGTGGCCACCGCGCGATGAAGCGCTAGAGAGGCATAGTGTCCATGAGGAGAGGCAACGTGACTATGGCATCTCTCCTTTGCCTCCCCTCACTGTTAGAACCAATAGACAAAATCCAGAGTGCAGGGCTCTCCAAACAGGGCGAGCTAACTCCGCCCGTCCCTTTCACACCTATGAAAGGGAGTATGAGGAAGAACATCACATTCCTCGAGAGCAATATACAGCGTGGGAGCCTTGCGCTTCCACACCTGCTAGATACAATGATCACCCATTAAGGCAAGAGCCTCGGGTAAATGCTGCCAACCTCGATAGAGGGAAGCAACCCATTGAGATCTCGGATCATCACGACCGAGGCAAATACATAGGAGAGGCATTCAGGCCTCCTAAGCCCCAGATGGCAGACCAAATTGACCTGGCAGTCGCCAGACATGCCGCCCGTCAAGCCCAGATCACGCGGCTTGAACAAGATCAGTAGCAGTTAGAGCGCTTATACCGCCTGAACAAAGAGCACATTCAACGCGAAGCAGACGAGCTACTTTATAACATACCTGAGAGGGTTCCAACCCCTCGCACCCAAAAAGTGGAACCATATGAGAGGCATAATCCTTTAGTGCAGGATAGGTCTCCGCGACCTCGTCAAGTTTTGCCTCCGAGACCCCATAGACCTGAGAGGGAGGCCACTCCCCGAAACAACGATGGGTACCCTCCACGGAGACCCACTCAAGGTCATAGGTCTCGCCCAGAGACTCCTCAGGAAGTTTATGAGGAGTATGAACAAGAATTAGAGCGGGCTGAAATGCCCTACCAAGGTGGAGGGGTTGCTATCCGGCCACCCCCCCATAGGCCTCCAGTCTCCCACAACTCACAATGGGAGCAAACTAAAGAGGAAGAGATTAAATCTTTCGATGCATACAAAGCGTTGTTAGAGCATTTGGAGTCTATGGAAACCAAAGCTTCTGGGCCCCAAAAGCCCATGTTACGCCAACTCCGCAGTCATCCGGTGCATCCGTCAGTGCCCGCACCTCCTTACCCCGAACATTTCAAGTTGCCTCAGTTGGCAGTCTTTAAGGGTGAAGAGGATGCCCAAGAGCATGTGACAAGATTCCTGAGCCAATGCTTTGGCATTCAGGATAATGATGCGCTGTTGCTAAGGACATTCATAACCACATTCACGGGCCCTACCTCGGATTGGTTCACCCAGTTGTCGAAGCACAACATCAATAACTTAGATCAATTAGTGGATGCGTTCCTTGAACGCTTCACCTTCAGCACCAAGAAGAAGGCGTCACTGAGTGATCTGGCCAGCCTCAGGAAATATGAGGAGGAGACCATGGCGGCCTACGGGAATCGATGGAGGACTCTGCTTTCCAAGCTACCCTACCTTCCCCCTATGTCCGACCTCACACAGATGTTCGCACGAAGTTGCTTGAGATCGATCTCTAGGCTATTGCAGCTGCAACAATATGCCACCTTAGAAGAAGCTCTGGTGCAAGCCAGAATTATCGAAGAGATCAAAATACAGGAGGGCAAAATCGCCAAGCCTAAAAAGAAAGAGTGGAACAAAAACACCAAGACAGGGACTACGCAACAAAAACCCGCTGCGGTTAATCAAGTTGCTATAAATGTCCCCAAGCCTGCACAAGAAGTACAGCCTCAAAAGGCTAATTATCAGGTAGTGCCTCCTAAGAATTATGAAAGAGAAAATAAAAAATAGGAGCAAAATCAGCAGCATCGCCCTAAGCGATAGTACACCCCTTATACGGAGTCTAGGGACTCCCTATTTGACCGCTTGTCAGTGGCAAATTTAATCACCCTTCCAAAAATTCAAACCATAGATCCTAATGCTCCCAAGCCTAAGGGATACAGAGAGGATTTATATTGTAGGTTCCACAGGCGAAGGGGACATGACCTGAACGCGTGCTGGAAGTTCAAGGGATTGATACAAGACCTGATTGATAATAAGACATTGGCAGTGGACAACCCCATAGCGCCAAACAATCAACAGATGGGGGTTTTCAAGGACCCTTTGCCTGCCCATGAGGCATAGGCAAAACCTCTTCAGGTCAATGAGGTACAACAACATTTCCCCATGCAAGGGTATGTGGGAATGATAAGCATAGTGACCAGGAACAAGAAATACCCAGGAGTTGTCCCCGAGGCAGCCACAAGAGAGGTTCCTTCGATGTCACAACCTCAACAACACCCTATGCAGTTACCTCCGCCTAGACCCGAGGTCACGATACGGACCAAACTCACGTAGAGTTTGCGGACCACGTCGGCTAGGCTCTCCATATATGAGCTTATACAACAATCAGCACCCCATCGGGAAGCTCTCATGGAGATTTTGAAAGCCATCGAGTTGCAGCCTCACGAAGTGAATTCCTTCAATAACTTCATGGGACATGTAAAATGATGCATGGAGCCGGTCATTACCTTTCGAGAAGATGAACTTAAATCAGTATCTGATGACATGGCAGATCCACCCCTGCACGTTATCGTGCGGGTCAACGGGATCCCGTATAAGAGGGTGTTGATAGACACTGGCTCATCCAGTAACATCATTACTACGACAGCATTGAAACATCTGAAGTTGCCAGCCTCACACATCACGGCTTCCACTTACACACTGCGAGCATTCAATGATGCGATATGCTCGACAGTTGGCACAATTGTTCTACCCATTTAGGTAGGACAAAAGATGATACCTACATTGTGCCATGTTTTGGAAGGCGAGATGGCATACAACATATTGCTAGGGCGGCCATGGATCAGGGACATGAAGTGTGTCCCTTCGATAGCTCACCAGTGTTTGAAGTATGCATTTGAAGGGGAAGTACATGTAGTCCCTATGGATTTAGAACCCTTCAAATATTGCAATGCGGTGCAGTTGATGCCGCAATCGACCCTCCCATCGACGCACTTGGATTTTTAGTTAAATCCATCTAGACAGGGTCCGATGCCATGAGCACCACTGGTGACTAATCCATCAAAACCCCAGCCAGGTGCATCTTCATCGTCCGCTCCTTCACCACCAATGCCACCCATCATGGCTAAACAGAAGGATAAAGGGAAGCAAATCCTGGAAGAGGCTCCACCCCTGGAAGAAGCGCTACCAACAATATCAACCATCTCAACTGAAGAGATACCTAGCACAGTGGAAGTTGAGGCTCCTAATCAACCCAACATGGAATGGACTCAGGACGAGCTTCCATTCCCTCCCTCTCAATCGCCAACAATTACTATTGAAATGGCCAGTACGGGCCTGGGGGAGTATCTAGTGCGGAATGTCGTAGCAACGACAGTGCTAGAGTCAGTGCAAGACATGGGGAGACCTCGCCTTCCCATCGGGACAATTGTTCCTTTAGGCTGCCCACCAAACCAGACCAATTTTGTGTATGGGGGCCTTGACCATGGTGCTGAGCCATGCAAGCAAAAGGACGAGGACGAAGAGCCTTTTGTAGAAGATGTCAACTATCTATCTAACCCGGATTTTGCTCTAAGATATCTTGGCCAATGCAATTGGCATGGATACGGGCTAGGCAGGTATGAGCAAGGAATGCGTGTCCTTTGCCAGCCAAGATACCAAATGCCTTATGACAAGTCGGGAGTAGGGTTCAACCACCCCCTGCCCTTAGACATCTTGGTGGAAAACATGCAAGGCCTAGGAATAGGCAACAAGGGTGGGTTGGCATCAGATCCTTATGCCAACCCAAACACAATGTATACATTGGGAGATTACCTCCCATGGTCAACAAACACCCTTGGTAACATCAATAACCCTCCTCCTTTTCCAGAGAGAGGTGAAAGTTTGGGAACTCACTTTCAAGAAAAGGATAAACAGTGTCAAGAAAGATCTTCGAAGGATGAATCAGAATATGAACCAGCATCATATGATCCCCTCGAATCCGATAGTGATCACTCATGAGAGATTCCCATGAATAACTGGCAAGAAATATTTTTGAATCTGTTCCCTCTAGAGGCTCCAATCGAGCCAGTGCAGCGTCAAGAGAACCGGGTCCCCCCACGAAGCATGGAACAACCGCAATGGGACCAGATTAATTTGCTTGAACAAGATGAGACTCATATGTCGCAAGTAGTTGTTGAAGTCAATGAACACTTTTGGATCTCCGACAGCGATTCGAAAGATGAAACTGAGATGGCCTATCTCAACCACATGCGACAAATGCAACAAAGGCAACAAGTGCAACAACGACATCCCTTGGAGATTAATGACATATTTGCATAGATAGGCATAGTGCCAGGGCACGAGTGGTACGTAGACCCAGTAGGGTGGGATCAAGTGTTGGATCCGCTGCTCCGGGAACACGAAGAGCACTTTCCACTCGAGACCCTAGGGTGATATCAGTGTCGAGGGCAGACCCTGTCCTCCTATTAGCACATAGGGCCGATCCGTTCGTGCCAGTGCCTACAGAACCAGATCCAGAACACAGAGAACATCCAGAATGTTTAAGTCATCACACCCATGGTAATGGAGACCAAATTCATTTCATCCACATGATCTCCATTGACTTAACCGCACCCATCCGCAATCCGGCCGATCCAGCATGGTCCTTGCATCTAGACATAGATGCCATTGACTGGGATCGCGTCAATTCACCTTTGTCCCCATCAGAGTACTGGCCTTTCGGTAAAATGCCTCATTTTACCCCAGGGACAACTCAAGATATCTTTCATGCTGAAGAGGAACCCGAGGTTCCCAACGTAGATTTAAACTCGGCTAATGATATCCATTTGATCCCAACTCCACATCAGTTGGAGGACGGATCCCACATGTCGATCGAGGAGACGACTGACGTAGACATCGGCTTAGATCCAATGAATCCATAGATTATCAAGCTAGGGGTAAGTCTATCCCCTGAAGAGCAAGCCGACTACATTGCCCTTCTCAAAGAGAAGAAGGAGGTTTTTGCATGGTCATACAAAGACATGCCGGGGCTAGATCCGTAGCTAGTCACGCATAATCTTACGCTTGATCCGACAATCAAGCCAGTTAAGCAAAAACTACGTAAGATGCACCCAAAAGTGGCCTTGATGGTCAAAGATGAATTGCAAAAGCTGTTGGATGCACAGTTTGTCATCTACGTGGATTATCCGCCATGGCTGTCCAACATGGTGCCCATCAAAAATCCCGATGGGAGGATTCGCATATGCACTAGATTTTTGAGATCTAAACAAAGCGAGTCCTAAGGATGATTTCCCCTTGCCAAGCATCGACGCGTTGGTAGACGCTACAATAGGTCACGAAATGCTATCCCTCATGGATGGTTTCTCGGGATACAATCAGATTCGTATCAATCTTGAGGACCAACTAAAAATGGCGTTCACAACGCCTTGGGGGACATTTTGTTATAAGGTCATGCCTTTTGGCCTTAAAAATGTTGGTGCCACCTACCAACGTGCCATGACGTACATCTTCCATGATTACATGCATAAAACTTTGGAAGATTACATGGATGATTTGTTGGCCAAGTCTCTTTTGTGCCCAGATCATCTCGATGACTTAAGCAAGATCCTCGATCGCCTCATGGAGCATAAAGTCAGACTGAATCCCAAGAAGTGCGTATTTGGCGTCACATCTGGAAAACTCTTGGGTTTCATAGTCTCAAAGTGAGGCATCGAGGTGGACCCAAAGAAAGTCAAGGCAATCCTTGAAATGGTTCCCCCAACTACCATCAAGCAACTCAAAAGTCTACAAGGAAAGGTCGCATCAATTAAGCGCTTCATAGCACAGCTATCTGACAAGTGCCGACCCATGAACAAATTATTGCACAAGGGGGTAACATTTCACTGGGATGACGAGTGCCAGTCAACCTTTGATGACATCAAACGATACTTGGCTTCGTCACCAGTATTGGCACCACCTAGACCAGGAGTGTCATTCTACTTATACATCTCAGCTCATCGAGGTGGCATCGGGCACCATGCTAGCCCGGAAGAATGAACTTCACAAAGAACAGGCTACTTACTATCTTAGCCGCACCCCGGTCGGTTATGAACTTAACTATGCATACGTTGAGAAACTCCGTTTGCAGTGGTGTTTGCTACCAAAAAGCTATGCCACTACATGCTGAGCAACACTACGTATGTTGTGTCTAAGGAGAATCCATTGCGATACATGATGAGTCATACTTATCATAGTAGTCGCACGGCAAAATGGATCATGTTGTTGACAGAATTTGACATAGAGTTTATCGGACAGAAATCCATCAAAGGACAAGTCATAGCCGATCAACTAGCAGAGGCTCCTCTCGAAGACGATCAGCCTCTAGTCATAGAACTACCCGATGATGGGGTCTTCCATGTCTTAGAATCGCCAGATTCTGATGAGCTTGAGTCACAAGTCGACATAACCCTATTTTTTGATGGTTCTAAATGTGAGCAAGGTGGTGGCATGGGAATAGTATTCTTCACACCGTAGGGCGCTCCAATGCCCCTATCATTTAAATTAAATTTCCCATGCACCAACAATAATGCAGAATATGAAGCCTTGCTCATAGGTCTTCAGACAACAATCACCATGAACATCAAATGACTGAATATCTTTGGTGATTCACTGTTAATTGTCAATCAAGTCAAAGGGGTATTCCAATGCAAATGCCCAGTTCTACAGGCTTATAAAGCCCTTGTGGACAAATTCTTGGCAAAACTTGAGTGGTATGACATCGAGGCACTCCCTCGATCATCGAATCATTTTGCGGACACAATGGCCTCCTTGGGGTCACTAATCCCGCAAGACCTTTCCGGTGATATGACAACCATTCAAGTCAAAACCCTATCGCAATCCATGATGGAGCGTGCAAGCTCTGACTTGACGCCAGGAATCCACATGATCCAGATTGAACCATCCTCGGATAAGTTCTCTCGAATCCATGATCATTTGAAACATGCCAACTGGGGGTCCTTGTTCTCCCCTACTCCCATTAATAGCAACACAATGCTATTCTTACAAGTTCTATCCCGCTCAGCGTTTGCTAGGGATGAACTTCAAGAGGGATTGGTTGTTCATACCGTCGAGGTTTCTGATCAATAGGACTGGTATTTACCCATTAGAGACTACCTCAAGTTAGGTAATCTCCCGCTTGGATTGATGCATGCCGCAAAATGAGCATTCAAGCAGAAAGCGGCTAAGTATGTCTTGATAGGAGACATTTTGTATCGTCGCAGCTATGAAGGAATCCTCCTTCGTTGTTTGGACCAACAAGAGTCCACTTGGGCAGTCGCCCAAGCGCATGATGGTACATGTGGTGGCCACTTCAGTGGTATGGCCATCGCAAAGCGCATTCTTCGCATGGGCTATTATTGGCCATCTTTAGAGCGAGATTGTTGCGCATATGTCAGGAAGTGCGTAAAATGTCAACATCATGCCAATTTGATGCACGTACCTTCCTAGGCCTTGCAGATAGTCCAGTCCGCTTGGCCATTTTTGTAGTGGGGCTTCGATCTAATTGGAAAGATCTCCCCTACGTCGTCAGGCCGTCACACGTTTATCATAATGGCCACAGAGTATTTTACCAAGTGGGTGGAAGCAGTTCCGCTTACCTCTACGATAGGACCCCGCATTGTGGAGTTCATTTTGCATAACATCATATGTCATTTTGGTATTCCATCCAAAATAGTCTCGGATAATGGGACGCCATTCAAGAACAAAGACGTGCGTGCTTTGACCACAAAGTACAAAATTTAGCATAGTTTTTTGACACCCTATTATCCGTAGGCAAATGGGCAAGCAGAGGCATCAAACAAAATGCTAGTTGCTATCCTTAAAAATATGGTCACAGACAGTCATAAGGATTGGCACATTCAAATCCCACTTGCCCTGTGGGCTTATCGCACTAGCATTCGGATGCCCACTGGGGCCACTCCATTTTTGCTCGTGTATGGCTCCGAGGCAGTCATGCCTCTTGAGTTGGAAATTCCTTCCCTCCGCATATCAATGCAAGAGTTCATCGATGATGAAGCTGCGCGGTAGGCCCGGTTAGACCAGCTTACGTTGCTTGATGAACGACGCGTTAATGCTCTCGAGCATTTACGTATCTATCAAGAGTGACTTAAGAAAGCTTACAACATGAAAGTGCACCTGAGGGACTTTCGGGTTGGTGATTTGGTCTTGAAGGAAAACCAACAGAACTCTAATTTGCCGTCCCACCTAAGGGACAAGTTCATGGCAAATTGGTTAGGTCCATATGTCATTGATAGCAAAATAGGACCTGGGACATACCGACTAGCCTCTCTTGATGGAATCAAGGAAATAGAACCCTTGAACATCAGTCATTTGCGACCATTCCATATCTAAGAAAGCCATATCCCAAAATTCTCCAAGGATTCTATAATCGCTTGGTCAATCCCAAAATGCTCCAAGGATTTATAATGTAATAAAATGTAAGGATTTATAATGCTTGGTAATCCAAAATGCTCCAAGGATTCCTATAATCGCTTGGTCAATCCCAAAATGCTCCAAGGATTCCTATAATCGCTTGGTCAATCCCAAAATGCTCCAAGGATTCCTATAATCGCTTGGTCAATCCCAAAATGCTCCAAGGATTCCTATAATCGCTTGGTCAATCCCAAAATGCTCCAAGGATTCCTACAATCGCTTGGTCAATCCCAAAATGCTCCAAGGATTCCTAAAATCGCTTGGTCAAAAATAAAAGAAAATTCAAAAACAATAAAATCATCAAAAACAACAAAAATTTGCATCTCATTTCCAAGCATGCTCAAATTCATCAATAAAGCTCTTCTCACATCTCATCTTCATATTCACAAAAATCAATCCATCAAAAATACAAAAACATGTAGCTGCATTAAGCATCGCATCCATACATTGCATATTTGTGGTCATACAGGTCAAAGGCACCATAAACTGTAGTTACTCCGCCAGTCCATCTTGTTCCACATTCTTCCATTTTATAAAACAGCAAACAAAAATGCCATTTATTGCTTTCTACCACACTAGAGTCAGTGGTCTTCTAATGTATCAAGAGTTTTTATCATTCAGTCGTCATTTTGCTTTCTAGCCACGTAATGTACCAAGTCAGACAGATTTTACGAAGGTAGAGTTCTACTTGGATCACACCTTGTTACGTAGCATCCCAACACAAATTAAAACACATAAAAATTCCCAAGTTGTGTGAACGAAAGATGAAACCTGCATAGTAATCCAGGTCACCATAAGCGAAATGGTTATCTTGCTCATCCCCCTGTGCGAATGGTTCTAGAATGCTGAGAATTGACAAAAGGACGAGCTCTTCCCTATCCATTCACCTTAATAAATAGTGGTTTTTACCACTACCAAATCCCAATCATAGTTGGTCCCCAAAGTTGTAAGGATTCGTACTACACGTCCCTGCCAAGGATGGGTAGTCATCCCCAAGACCCAAAAGGATCAACGCCATTCACAAACAAAAATCCAACAAACCATCATCCTAACCCTTTCCATTCACCTTTGGTCTCCAAGTTGTAAGGATTCGTACTATCCGCCCCTAACCAGGATGGGTAGTCATCCCCAAGGCCTAAAATATCAATGCCCTTACTTCATAATCTCCATCACCCCCTTGGTTCCCAACGTCGTAAGGATTCGTACTACACGTCCCTGCAAAGGATGGGTAGTCGTCCCCAAGGCCACAAGGATCAAGGCCATTCACAAGCTCAAACTCACACCGCTCAAAATACAAAATCAAGTAATAGTGGTTATCACCACTATTCAAAATCCTTGCTCAAAAAGAAAAATTAATAGAAAAATAAATAGTGATTTTCATCACTATATAGACGAGCAAGTCTCCCAAATCATTCAGCCAACAAATAACCTGAACTTGAATCCCTAGAATTCTCAGCATTCGAAAACCATCTAGGTGATCCTCATTACAGGTTTGGTTGACAACCTATCTGGCAATGGTGGTATCCTACCCGCATGACGATATATCTGTCACATTAACTCGTGTACAGATCAATGTTTGCATGTGGATGAGCTAGCTTATGGTATCCTAGAGAGCAACGCAGATTAATCTGTCTAAATACAACAAAGGAGTTAGTGGAGCTAATTAGGTGATCCTCAGTACAGGTTTGGTTGACAGCCTATCTAGCAACTGGTGGTATCCTGATGAATACCACATAAATGAACTCAATTGCACACACAGGGATGCGAAATAGCTTGGTCAAAGACAAGTCCGATTCATACCTTGTTCAAAAGTCTTGTAAGATAAAGTACAGTCATGGCTAGTGAGTTAAAACCGTCTGAGTCTCAGAAAACCTTAGCTACATTTCTAAACCAACTGCGCTACTTTTCATCCTCACATTACCATCAGGAAATACAAAAAAACCACATGTATAAAAGCAAAGTCATCCACTACAGCAATCGCCCAAAAACATAATCACAAAGTTCTAAATAGTCTATGGTGCCCTAACCAAATGACACAAATTCCATTCATCCATTTCATTTTTGAATATCACATATAAATCAAAAACATTTGCATTCATCATAACATATGCATCCATCAAAATACATTAACATGCATACATACATAGTCATTAACCATCATGCATAAAATCAAATCATCACATGAACATAAACAAAATAAAGCCGATATATATATATATATATATATATTTTTTTCGTCAAAAAAAATGCCCATAGGCTACAAAACTGGTCCTCTGACCCCACAATCATACAACAAAACCACCCAGCCTAAGGCGTCGGCCACCATGATCATGCAGGATCGGTGCGACGGGAACTACCCCCCATGGTGTGGGTCCTATGGGACCCCTCAGGATGGCTACTGCTAGCCCCCACATCATGCCTACTATCGCCTCCCTCATCCAATCACCTGCGACGAGATGATGCTGACTGCTCAGTACCACTGTCCCTCGTCCGGCGCGAAGATCCACCTCCCGATGGCTCAGGTAGCCGCCCACCGAGGCGGATGATCTCCCCCTCCAAATCCATCCGATGTCGAAACCACTCTACCTCCCACCGATGGTAGTAAGCTAATGCATCATCGCGCTATGCCAAAACCCTATCCCTCTCTGCCAGCTGCATCCGTAGGAGATCCCTCTCCCGTGCAGCATCGGTATCCCCCTCTTATCGACGAGACGCCACCCGTGCGCTCTCCCGCTCTGCTAGCTGAGCCCGTAGGAGATCCCTCTCCCGCAGTGCATCCCCCAGCTCCTCATCTCGCCTCCGTAGCAGCTCCACCAAACGTGCATTCTCAGTGCATACCCCGGACTCCATCTCCTCCGCATCCACCTGAGGCATGGGACTCTCTGGAATAGTAGCCTGCTCTGGCTCCCACTGCTCCGCAATGTCCTGCATCTCCGGCTGATCCGGAGCCCCCAAATCTACATCCTCACCCTCCACCTCCACCATGTCCGCATCCTCCAAAGGAGCTCCCCAATCATCCCCTGGTGCCTCAGCACCCTCCCCGCCCATCGCTGCCGCCTCCGTGCCTCCCAGTGGCCCCTCTCCCCGCCATCGCCGTAGTACCCACCACCGGTCGTACTCAACGGTAGTCCCGACATCATCCACGTCCGAGGACGTCGATCACCACGTCCGAATCCTCGCCCGATGGCGCGATGACCGGTCGGTCCGAGTCCTCTCATCCCCCCGGCGTCGATAGACCACGGGCTCACCAGAAACCCCTGGCGCACCCCAAACTATCGTGTCACCCGACTGTACGAGAAGAGCTCATGCTCGGTCCCATGCCGCCCAATCAGCCACCGCTCTCTATGCACCCATCGGAGCCACTCTCCAGCCTCCGGCCAGGCTGGACAGTCCCGATAAGGGTGCCAAACCACCTCCCCTGAGTAAGCCGAGAGAAGGTATCGGCATAGTGCCCTACGACACCTGCCCACCGTCGACTCTGCCCCTGCTCCCCGGACCGCCACCACAGAACTGCATAACCTATCTCCCTATCCTCCATCTCTTCCCGAGTCATCCATGGTAACCCGGCTGGCCTCTCCACTGCTATGTGCTGCCAAGCCCAGCACTGCAACAAGTAGCTACAACTAATCCCCTTCGTTGTCGGCAGCGGACCTCGTACAGCTCCCCATAGAGCTGTGCCAACAGCGTCTGTCCCCATCTCATGATAAGCGATGCCTCTATCGGGCACTCTACCAACCGCCAAACCAAATCCAGCAGGTTCCATGGGAACCTCGTGCCTGACGAGTCAGGTAACAGCATGTTGGACATGAGGCCCATAAGGAATGCGTGCCTCACGCCCAACACCCCCCTCTCCAACCACCATCTGACCAATATCCCACCAATATGGCAGTCACCCTCTGCCCTCTCTAGTGGATCCTCCATGCCCAACTCCTCCCCATGCCCAAAGCATCTCGTCAATACAGTTGTCCGTTGATCACGCGGCGATGTCCTGATCGGCAGTCCATCTATCGGAATCCGAAGAAGCCGATAGATATCCTCCAAAGTCACAGTCATCTCCCCTGTTGGGAGATGGAAGGTGTTGGTCCACGGATCCCAAAGATTGATCAGGGCCATCAAATAGGCCTGATCCACGACCACAAGCTCCAGTCGAGCCACCTTCTTGAGCCCAAGGGCATCAAGCCACTCCCAGTCAGCCGTAGTCAGCGCCCCCTGCTTCAGTAAAAGCAATGGGTACACGGTACCGGCTCCTAACAACCTACAAAAGAAAACAATTCAAAAACATTAAAAACATGAGAAAAAGAACTGTACAGCAATAACATGAATATACAACATTGCCTATCAATGTACAACAAAAACAAAAAAACAAAAAAAAAATTCAAAATTCAAAAATTAATTTTTTAGTTCTAGGGTTTCTAATCCTAACTGATTAATTTAAAAAACAAACAGTCAAAATTCAAAACAAAATTAATTTTTTAGTTCTAGGGTTTCTAACCCTAACTAATAAATTCCAAAAATAAAACAAAATTCAAAAATTAATTTTTCAGTATTAGTTTTTTAATCCTAACTGATTAATTTAAAAATAGAAAAAAATCCAAAAAAACAAACATTAAGTCTTAGGGTTTTACG
This sequence comes from Wollemia nobilis, assembly GCA_028583015.1. Taxonomy (NCBI): domain Eukaryota; kingdom Viridiplantae; phylum Streptophyta; class Pinopsida; order Araucariales; family Araucariaceae; genus Wollemia; species Wollemia nobilis. The sequence goes on along the minus strand of JAQPPZ010000375.1, from coordinate 3,171,531 downwards.
TTACGTTTATCCTAGGGTTTAGTTCTAAGCAAAATAAAAATTCTTTACCTAAGTTTTTCGCTACGTTTAAGTTGTACACTAAGTCTTAGTTGTCTTCAGCTCAGTTTTAGGGTTTCAGTTTTAAAATTGTGAAAAGCATCATCACAAAGAAAATTAAACAAAACAATTGCAATTTTAAACAAAAGTAATAACTCTAGGGAGCACTTATTGGTCTCGCTTCGGCTCCGCCGCTCGATCCGGTTTGTGTACTCATGATGGCAGGGAAAATTCGGTAGCGCTTTGCTTCGTAGAATTAACCTCCTCCTCCCCAGAGCTCCAAATCGCAAGAAAAATCAGATGCAAATGAGCCCAAACCCTAGTTTTGGCCTTTATATAGGCCTTTTGAGCTTAAATTCGTCTTCCCCTGGGATGAGCGCTCTGGTTAGCGCTCGTCCCACCCTGGGACGAATTCTAAGTTGGTATTCGTCCCACCCTGGGACGAATTCAGGCCAAAAATTCAAAAAACAACAAAAATTGAACAAAAATGCACAAAAACAGCTAATAAACTTGCCCGATGAGAGTGTTGTTGCACTTGACATCCCGGGCATGCAAAATAGACGTTGGGGTCACAAATTGTCACTATCCTACTCCCTAAGAAGGCTACCATAGCCGGACCGCTCCACGGGAAGATGGATTTTCGCCAGTTTCAGCTCCAAAAAGCGTCGCAAAAAGGGTTACCACCCACCAAAAATAGGTCTAAATGTCAGAAAAATTGCACATGCTTAACGCTAAACCATCTAAGGGCACCCTTGCACAAGTCATCTTGGGTCAAGCGACTCGTCGCTTTTCTCACGAAGGTCATTCCCTCATCGATTCGTCGCTTGAGGGGGTAGTCACACTTAGTCACCAATCAACAAACACACACCCAATTAAGGAAAATGACATGCATTCAAAGAATCATTGACAAAGACAATTACGCTCCTGCTTGGGGCGATAAACAAGCAACAATCACAATCCGATCAAATCACTTGGCATTTCATGAATCATGAACTCAAGGTTCTCACAGACAAAAGGTTGCGCCCTTTGCCTATTCATGACTGATCAATGTCCAAGGTCAAGTAACACCTCACCGAAAAAGGTTAACACTTGAATTGAGTGCCTTCGCTCGTCAGAAGCAAGGATTCAAGAATGCATGCCCTTTCCATACTTGGGGCATCAAAAGTTGGTTAGGTTACCAAGAAACCCTAATCATTAGTGCTTTGGTTATCTATTTTTGCTCGACGCTGCGCCATGCACAGTGCATCCCAAAAAGGGGCATCTGTAGACACCAAAACAGCACCAATCCGATTATGTGACTGCAAACACTGATCGCTTTGACACACACAGCCCCCAGGGCAGCCCTCAGAGGTTAAACAGTGGTCCTAACCACTTTTGTAGCAATTTTGGAAGGTCAAAAGGCAATTTGGCACATTCAGGCACTTTGCTCAGTATCCGTCTCACCCAGGGACGAATTCAAATTGGGATCCGTCTCACCCAGGGACGAATTCTGAATTCGCTCTGGGTCGGGACGAATTCCAGGTTTAACGAGCAAAAAGAAAAATTGCGCCAAGTGGCAGCCGAGGACAGTCAATTAATGCCTCCTGCCTTGCATGCGCGTGTAGGTGGGCAGATTGGACGTTAGAGGACTGTCACAAGGGCAATCATGGAAGCCCAAGTCATGGAGGACTTTCCTCCCTCATGGGAAGGCATGACTGCCACATGGCGCTTATGCATGCCCCTCCAAAGAGACCCCCTGGGTCTATAAAATGGTGAACTTTCTCACCCAAAAAAAGACAAGTTGGAGGCATTTTCAAGCAACGAAGTGCTTGCCAAATTGAATACCACATTTTACCCTTTTGATTCACCTCTTCCACATCCTTGATCTCTTTCGCAAGGGAGGTCATTGGGTGGTTATTGGAAGTGTGAATCCGGACCCAAAACCCGACATTTGACCACATTGATCTACCAATTCGCCGACAACCCATTACAAGAGATTTTGGGCCCATCCCGAGTGGATTGGTGCCGAAATCAGGTTCTAATCATTCTTGCATCGTGTTTGGGGTTTTCCCTCTTTGTTTTTCGAAATCTCGTGTTTTCACCAAGTGATGATCTTCATTAATACCAGGGCTAAAAAAGTTGGGAAGGGCATTAATATTACCTTCCTCTACAAGCTTTTCACCTTATTTTACAATATGATATTGATTGGTCTTGCGACCTACTTTTTGATTAGAATCCATCTTCAATTTTTTTTCCCTATTTATTGACTTATTCCAATTGAATCTGAGATGGCTTCTAACCTTGAAGAATTCTCATACACAGCCAAAATTTTACTATATGGTTACACGGAGTCTATATTGGGACCTGCATTATTTGAAGTTTTGACATTTGAAATATTATTTTTCTTGTGTAAATTTTCTCCTTTTTTTTTTCTGTTGAAAACCTTTGATTTGTTGGTTTGTCCCTGAGTCCTTCCCTTCATATTTAAATTGTGTTTATAACATTTCAGTTTCCATTATTTCCTCTTCCTCACTTGGGACATCATTTGTGGAAATGATTTCAAACATATTAGCATATGACTTTGATTGATCCTTCATAACTGGTTTTTTCTAAGTTTTCTTATTCTTAGGTATTTGGAAACCTGCTGAGTTTATATCTTCTTTCTTTTGATTAGGAATTTTATTTGGGCAAGCACTGGCCAAATGACCATATTCATGGCAAATTATACAATGAAAAGGAATGTTCTCATAGTCCACTACTTGCTCCCAAGTGTCTTTCCCAAATTGTAATGTGATATTTTTAGGTAGGGGTTTGTCAAAATACATTAAAACACAAATTCGAGCATAAATAATATGTTCAAAATTTTGAGTACAATCAACAGTCATCATAAAAGTTCCTAAAGAGCTTCCAAATGAAGAAAAAATAGTAGGATTCCAAAATTCAATAGGGAGGCCAAAGAGTCTAACCCACACAAGAGCTATAGAAGGTATCTCTTCTTTGGCTTTAAATTTATTATTTTAGGGCTTCATGAAAAGCCTTGCCCTTCCAAAAAACCAAGGACCCCCTTGAAAAGTTTTCTCTCTATCTTCATTATTAGCAAATAAAACAAGAAAATAACCATTTGGATAAATAGAGATTTTTAACTCACCTTTATTTTTCCAACTTTTTACAGCCCAGACTTTGAAATAAGATAGACTCGGACGAAAACCCACGAACCGACAAATTAGTCCTCTTTTTTCCAAATCTTCAATGCCAGTATGAATGTTACCCATATCAAGCTTCATAATAGGAGTTCCATCAGCTTCTTTAAGAGATCTTGACTCCATTTTCCTGGGATCAATCTTAGGCATTCTTAGAGGTTTGTTGGAAGCCCTAATATTGATATTAGCATTGGGCTGAGGCTGTCCACCACGAAGGGCATCCCTAAAATTCATTTTTGGGACTGAGTCTTCAAAATTCTTACCCTTGACAGGGGTTTTCATAGTAGAATTATTTTGTGGGTGCACCTTAGCACCAGATTAACTTGAGATATGAGCCATTTTTTGATCAATTGCTTGATTTGTATCAAGTGTCTAAAGACACTTTTGACGCACAAAAATCTGCAACGTGAAGTGGCCAATAGAAGCCACCAAAAAGGGTTAAAATCCTCTAGAATTTTGAGAAGAAATTAACTAACCAAAAACATAAATAGAAGCTTATGAAAGTGAGACTTGGTGAGTCTCAAAATCAAAAGCATTACAAGTTGAATGCAAAAAAATTGTATCAATTAAAAAGCTTCTATCTACTATTATTGAAACTTGGACTTGTTATCAAAATTTTCCAAACAAAAAGGGAAAGGTATGTCTACTCTTTAAAGACAACCTCAAACCCTTGTATTGCAAGAAATCTTCCACAAAACCAGAATTTAAAATCTAGAAATAGAGTGCAAAAGAAGGTATATTAAAAAGCCTTATTTTACAAAATTATAATACATTATATTGCACTACTCTAATATGTTTTTTGATAGCATAAGAGAAGATTTGGAAGTGCCACATTTGGGCATGTATTCTATAGGAAAATAATAGCCATCAAAGGCTGAGCATCATCACTCTTCCTCAAAATCTAGGAGTCATTCAAGGGCTCATATTTGACGTACATACCTACAAAATCAAAGCTAATTTTAGATCATTCATGAGCCACATTTACGTAGACAGACGAGTGCATATCGATATCAAAAAAATATGTCAAAATATCTACAAGAAAATCAATATGTTCAGAAATATAAAAGAAAGAGGTAAGGTGTTACATTCATGGTCTCTAACTTGGAGAAGACCACTCACCAAGGGAAGCCTCAAATCATCATCCAAGATCCATAGCACATCGCCCATCCACCTGTGGAGAAAAATATTGCTTGCTTTCCAAGAAACATTACAAATCAAAGGGGCCATGAAGTTATAATATTCGTCTTCGAAGGTATTATAAGAACGGACTCCATGTAGAAATAACACTTGGCATTATGGTCATCATTCCTCTCAACATTCTAGAAACTCCCACGAAGGAGTTACAAGAAAATATGTGACACTTGGTATTCTCCACCAGCTTCACACAAGTGCCCATACATTTTCTAATTTCTCCAAGAGCATTGAACAAAGGTTTTGGAGTGTTACATAAATAAGGGAATGGTCACGTGTAACTAACGTGACACTTATCACAATACCTATGATCAATAGTGCTTAAAAGGCATTGTAAGTACAAGATCAACATGCATGAGTTAAGCATAGTAAAAGAATTTCAAATGAGGAATGTAGCACAGTCAAGGTGTGAGAGAAGCACAATATAAACGTTCAAATTGCAGCATGGAAGACAAGGGGAAGGAGCATTAAAATCTCCCTATTTTTGAAAGTCAACATTTAGTGCCATATGGACAACATTCAAGTCCATCCACTCCAAGGAATATCCATTAAACCAAGCATCCAAGGTACCTCTTATACACTATTATACTCAGTCGTAGAAAGCATCGAATATTGAGGAGATATTGCATCCATAAGGTAAGGTCTAAATCTCATTTATTATTGCTTTCATAAGTTGGAGTTATAAGGGTTATAAACTAAGGTTAAAACTTATATTTTGAAAGCTAAAGGGGTGACTTATCTTATTAATCTAATATTTGTAATCTTACTTAGGAGGAATAAGGAATTCAACTTGGGTTAAACTATATTGTAAATTTTATTATCATTTCTCTAATTTTTCAAACCTGGGAGTCACAAGGATTACTCTATCAAATTTATTTTATTTGAAAATTAGAAATAATTTAAGGGATATAAAAGAGGTTATTAAGGGTTTTTATTAAGGTTGGATAAACATATTTTTACTTGTCTTAAATTTCTAAAAATGGGTAAAATAATTCCAACATCAAAACCTCTTCAAATTTGAAAAAGTGCTTATTTCAATTAGGAGTAATAATGTGTTAAAAATTTGATTTTTGATTATTGTAAAACTTGTACAAAATCAAACTTAAATTGAACTACATTTTTACAAAAATCACTATATCATACTTCAAAACATTAGGGACTCATAAGGCATTATACAAAACTTGATAACATTAATAATTTTCTAATATTATCAAGTTGGGAAGATATAAGATTTCTTCAAAACCTAAAATTAGGTGGGAGTTACAAGGTAGCCCACAAATCTAAGGATCTATAAATATTTTTACAAAATCAAGCTTATATACTTCAATCAAGGAGCACATATCTTAAAATCTTGGGGCTATAAAAATTTAGGTCATACAAATGTCTACTGGCATACTTGGTAATGCTCTTAGAAGTGGAATAAGAAAAATACCAATGTGGATCAAGAACCTGATGGACTCCAATGATGAAAAGAGGAAAGAAAAGGAAGAACCTCTACAATATGACATAATTTTTGAAGTCAACAACTATGCAAAGGAAGATTCATCTAATGAATCAATTGAAAAAAAATAGAAATATTGATCAACAAGATTTTATGAAAAATGGAATAGCTTCAATTGTGCACATATGGTTTGTAGACCTTATTAAGGAGATAGACAAACATGATATTCCAAAAATTGATCACAAAATTTCTAGATCATCTCTATTGTGCTCCCATTGCAATCAACATGGTCATGAAAAAACAAATTGTTGGAGTTTACATCCATGCAAATATTGTGATGGAACAAATCACTCATCTTTTTCCTGTCACTTCAAATATAGATATTATACAGACTATGAAAGAAGATTGCTTCAAAGGTTAAACTGTTATCTTCAAAAATTTATTTCAGATAAATCTACTAACATTGAGCTCAAGGTTGGTACTTATGAAGGACAGAGAACCAGGTCCTACCAAGGGATAAAATATGGAAGAAGGATCAATTCAGATCCACTCAAGACATGCATCATCATGAGAGCTATGAATCACCAAAGACACTTGAGACCAAGGAGCAAAGAATTGAAAAAGACAAGAAGCATTGACATGAAGACTGTAGTAGCAGAACAAGAACCAGATCAATCAAATTGAAGACTAAATCCTTCAATACCCAAATAATGTAATACAGAGAGATGTTGGAAATAGTGTCTATTCCATCATTTGGGTTATGTAAATGTATCCTCTAAGATAGATACCTAGATTACTTCATGTGTAAGTTATAGTTACTTCATGCAATGTAATAAGTGGATAAGTGTTAATGTGCAAGTTGTACATGTGCAATTTGTCCTATGCACAACTAGATAGAGTGTTGGTCAAGTATCATATTTTGCTTATATAAGGATGGCTTCTTAGATATATTGATAAGGCATTCGGGGGATATAGTCAGATAGCGTAGGTTAGTGGATAGTCTAGTTCTGTGTTCCACACCATTTATTGGTGATGAATATGATGTAGATTTGTAGCTTTGTTAATGGAGTGCTCACTTTCTCCATAGCTACATTGTAATATTTTATATGATTTATATTTCAACATACTTTAGTCATCTAGTAAGTTTAATTTCTTTCATGTTATTTTGCATCTTGTGATTGTTATCTATCATGGCTCATTCATCAAAATCTAACAGTCTTGTCATGTGCAAGAGTCTCTTATCAACTAATAAGATCTTTTGGAAGAAAATGAAACATAGGAACCAACATGCATTCTCTAGTCATTTCTACTTTTGAGGATAAATTTTTGTAGGGAAGGATCTATATAAAAACCTTGATATAGCCACATTGCATAGGTTAGCGTAGTTGACCTTTGACCATTAGAATTAGGCTTTGTTACTTGGGATAACATTTACTTGTCTAATATTTTATTGCCTCTTATGCATATAAGAAATTTCACCCTCTCTAGATAGCTAAGAAACTTCACTCTCTCTAAATAACCTGGATATTTTAAAAATTAAAATTGTGATTCTCTTTTATTTATTTAAAATAATTAATTTGAAATTGAATTTATGAATATTTTTATACATAGCATTTTTATAACTAAAATTTCAAAATTTATTGTTTGTATACTATTCTTTGAAAGTTTTTTTGGATACATAAGGGAGTTGGTTCAAACCACAAGGACTGCTTCCAACAAGCCTATACCACCTCGTTATTGTTGACCTTGTGTGAGGAGGACCACCGGTCGCTCAGGATTTATACTGTTGTCGATCTGGTTTTGATCGTACTACTACCTTTGCAATAAGCATGTATCCAAGGTTTAAACCCAAGTCTTTTCTTGATAAATGTCTAACTAGAAAGACAACTACCAATCCACTAACCCTCGAAAACTTATTTAAAAGTTGTTTTTTTTAATAATTCTCTAAATCCTATTTGTTTTACTTCATCTAATCAACCCCGCAAATATAATTTAAATTTTATTAAATATTGTATTTAGTTCATGTTTTATTTTTTATATACATTTAAACCTGACTAAAATGGAAAGCAACCCCCAAAAAAATGTTAATGTTTAATATTATAATACTATTTTTCCACACAATGTCCATGATGATTTTGAAATTACCTTAATTTCAAGGTCAAACCAATTATTTTTAACCATGAATGATATATTCCAAAAGGCGTACATTCTTGGAATTTTCTATGCTATTCGACCATAACAGGTGTTTTTTATAATCACAATTTAGATTATTTTTTAAACCTCCAATGTATTGATTTATATTGATTTTTTTTTTTAAATTTCATTAAGAAAGCATAACATAATATTTTTGTTAACATCTTTTTTGACCACGGTAGAATTCGTTTTTAAAGTTTTTTTAAACAAATTAGATTAATTATTATTTTATTTTTATCATAAATAATATATTTTTAAATTATGTTTTAAAATTAATTGTATAGAGTTTAAGTTAATTTAATTTTTTTATATAAAAGGTATTTGAGTTTTGAAAGGTCCCACACTTTTACAAGGTAGTTCAAGATAAAAAAGAGATTGAAGACAAACTCAAAACCAAGGCAATAGATTAAAGAAAACAGGAAGGGACTCCCACGCAGGGGAGTAAGCCACCTTGACCGCCAACCAAAAAACTACAAAAGACTACAAAAGAGACACCTTACTTGAGTTTGAACCAGAGGGCCATTGTCCGGATCCGTAGAGGTATTAGAATCTTCATCGTTATAAACAACTTTGAACACTTCAGCACACGAGATTGCCACTTTCAAAAGCTAAAATATAGAATCTTCATCGTTATAAACAACTTTGAACACTTCAGCACACGAGATTGCCACTTTCAAAAGCTAAAATATAGAATTCTAAAGATTCAAAGCCGAATTCCTAAGGAAAGTGTAGGGTGAAGATTGTGGGAACTTTACATCTGATTTCACATCAACCTCACAATTTAGAGAGGAATTGCACTCCAACTTATCCAAAAATTTGACATTCTTGGAAGCTGGAACAGGGAATCCTTAAGGTCAATCACCTTAGCAAAACTCAAGGGAGCCAATTTGGATACCAACCTTTTGGACCTCCTCATGCTGGTGCAACTTCCCGTGTGCCTAAAACAGGAGGACTCATCTGGTCTTTAGTATGCATCAAGAGAGGAGAGGACCAAGTCAGAACTCAGACCAAACATAGGAGAGGATAAGCCTTTTAAAGAATCGTAAGTGAGAAATTTTCAGCTCGGTTAGGAAAGTACTCAGGATCAGAGTTGTTCTCCCATGAGGAAGAATCCAAGTCTTTCCAAGAATAAAAAATAACCATAGAGGCAGGGCTAGTGGGAAGAGTCGATAGAATGTTATCGCTTGAAATACCCCTTGAAGCAACCATAAAATAAAAAATGATCGTAATCAAACCTTGATGGAGAGGATTTTTTCATTTACATCTTTGAAACCTCCAGACCAAGCATTCCAACGAGTTAGAAAGAAACGCTAAAACATTCATGGCTTTTTTTCTTTAGAATTGATTCAAGAACATGATGTGAAATTTTTTTATCTTATCTTGGTCTTCGTCCAAGAGAAAGTATTTCAATAATAATAAGGGCAATCCGGTCCCACCGGATCTTAAGGGACCTCCTTCTGAAACCATCGTTGTAGTCTTCAAGGAATTCACCACGGTCTAGAAAGGTCACTTCCTTTTAAAATAAATAAATAAATAAATAAATTTGTTTATCCCTACAATGGTTGGCTCAGTCCGCAAATCTCCAACTTTAACCTTACCATTCTTCCAAGAATTGACCACATACCTTGCAAGAAATGGATGGTGACCATTAAACTTCTGTAAGCATTTCATTACTCCCATTCTTCTCAAAAATCTCCTTCGAATCTTCGTACATTTCTAACTTGACGAATTCCTAAATTAATATATCTATTTTAAAGTTTTCTTAAAATACTTCATGGTGCTCATCGTTTCAAATAACCACCACCAAACACTCTCCTAGAAAAAATATAGAAAAATTTGACTAGCCCAAAAACTCGACAGCCCAAAAAACATAGAAGCAAATCCCCGACAGAGAAGAATTCGTTTTTTAAAATATTTCTAGAAAAGTAGATTATCATAAACATAAAATTTTTAAATTATATTTTAAAATTATCTAATATCATCGATATTATAAATTTTAAGTTATTTTAATTATCTCATATCATTACATTATAATAAATTTTATTATTATGAATTATTATGTTTATAATTTAAATATTTTAATATAAGTTACATTTATTATATTATAATTACTTTACTCTTGTTTTATAATTTATATTATATTATAAATATTATAAATTTGAACAATTTATAAATCTCATATTTATTTAATTTTTTATCAATGAGACACAAAACTTAAATATTCAAATTATAAATTTATCTTGTCACCCTTATTACCATAAATTTATGACATACATAAAAAAAAAAGTAGTTCAACCTCTTATATATTTTATGTAATACTTATTCTTAAACACTATTTTAATAAATATATATATTTTTTATATTTAAATTTTTATTTTATTTTATTAATTATTATTTTTTAATTGATTATATGGGATTGAGATAGGTCTTCTTATAGGGCATCATGACAATTATATTAAACAAGAGAGGGCCTAAGCCTCACCATGGCAGAGAGGGCATGAGCCTCACCATGGTAGAGAGGGCTCGTGAGGGCTTCCTCCACGAGGGTTTCACTCTCGTCTTGGTTTCAACGCTTTGAAACATTTTGAGCGAGAGGCCTCTTTTGATCTCACTATTAGTCATGCTTAGTTTTTTTGTTATGGTTTGTGATCAAGGTGTTTTGCTTGTTGGGTTCTTGTTGGTATGTTATGCTCTCTTATGGGTTTGACATTATCACTCTTATCTGAGGCAGAGGGTCGAATACTGACCCAAACCTATAGGGTTGATCTTGGGTCATTATAATGCAGTGAAATTTTGGTTGTTGACCCCTTGGCTGGCTCTCACTCTAGTTGGTGGGTGTGTTGGGTGGTTGTGTTTCTTGGGTTTTTTACTAGTTTTAGGGACTTGGTTGGATTGTGTAGTATTTCTTCTATGTTCGATAGTTTCATGTTTTTTTGGATTTCTAGGGAGAGGAAAGGGTCATCTACCGACCCAAACCCATTGGGGTGAGCTTGGTATGGTGTTTGGCTACAAAAATTTGATGGTGTTCCCTTGGCTAGCTTCGGATGTAATGGCTTGGCTACTCTGGTTGGATGGTTCTTGGATGACTCTGTTGGGTTATCTACCAGTAGTGGGTTCATGGCTGGTTTGTATCGCTTTCTTCTGGGTTCGGTAATTTCTTGTTGTATCTAGTTGTTATGGGAGACAGGGTCAAATACTGACCCAAACCAGTTGGGGTGAAAGTGGGTTGTTATGTTGTGGTGGCTTTCAACTTTTGGCTCCATGTCTCTGGTGGGTTTCCTAGCTTCGATGGTTTGCAAATATCTCTTTCTCTAGTTCCAGTAGTGGTGGTGTGTTTGATCCCAAGGTTCTAAAGATTATTTTATTAGTATCTTACCCTTTTCCCTCTCAGGTGTAGTGTGGAATGTTTCTATCTCATTTTTATTGTACCTGAGAGTGGTTGTTCTTGAAATTATTGGTTGGCTCCAATGGGATTCGAGTTTCATGGAATTTATTATGCAGATATCTTGGATGGTTTTTATGCTATAGATTTTGTTGGTCGATATTTCTAGTGTTGTTTTATTAAACCGGCTATTCTCATGAAGAGTTATCCTGTTATGTGCTTATTTGGATAGATTTGTTGATTGTGATGACATGATTCCTCTGTTATCCTTTCATTTTAGGTGGTAAATGCTTCAGTTTGGATATTTTTTTATTTGTAAATTTATTTTAGACCAGTAGCATTTTCATTATTCTATTGTTTTTCTCCGTTGCCTTATATTTAGAGCACACGGTGGTTTGACCATGGGACAATATCTTGTATTTGCTTGATAAAAATATGCTGCTTATTTTCTAGGAGGTTCATTGGATTTGATTCTTGGAATCCGGCTCAGTATTTCTTAATGTCTTATTGCTAGATCTAAGGTTTGGGGGTGCCTTTCAAAAATCTACTTGTAATAGTTTTGGCAAACCTTTTAAAACCCTTTCTACTATCAATAAAAAAACATACATTTTATTTCTTTCTAATAACTTTTTTTTTACATGGTGGAATCAATAGTCGTCACGAATTCGGGTAGGTTTTCTGGATTTCATGGCCGCCATAGTATTCTGCGATGTCTGCCCTGGAAGCCACCACATAGATATTTGCACAGTATACCCCTATAACCACCATGCCATAATTATTTTAAACCTTTTACGCTGCTGAAATCACAAGGAAAGGAACAACCGTTAAATTTGGCAAGACCCAAAATTTGAACCTTGAACCTTTTCCCCCCTTACGGGGTTTGGTCAAACCAATTGATCTACACCTTGGACCTAAAATTTAATTTGATATTTCTAATAACTATTAATATCTTAAATTATTGTTAATTTTTATGTTTTTTAATCTAAAATAAAAATAAAATATTTATTAACATCCATAAAATCTTAGACCATAAATTATAGAATACATTTTTTTTTTTTGTAAAAAATGATGTTTATTCCATCAAACTTCAATTCAATTAACAAACAAAACATTGGTGTACAACCATATGAGGGACAAGTGTTTAGTTTGGCAAGGCCCAAAATTTAAACCTTGGACCTCTGCCTTCCTTATAGGGTTTGGTCAAACCAAGTGATCTACACCTCGGACCTAAATGTTAATTTGATCTTTCTATTAACTATTAATATCTTAAATTATGGTTAATTTTTATATTTTTTAATCTAAAATAAAAATAAAATATATATTAACATCCATAAAATCTTAGACCATAAATTATAAAATACATTTTTGTAAAAATTGATGTTTATTCCCTCAAACTTCAATTCAATTAGCAAACAAAACACTTATGTACAACCATATCCCACTTCATTTGAATCTTAAAATTTATTATTTAAAGTTTAAAAGTCTACTATTTACCTTAATAAATGTCTTGCAAGGAAAAATGTTCTATATATGAGTTAAGCATTGAGTTGGTTTATTAATATATTTTATTTATGGTAAATTATTTAGGTATTAAGGACTTGCATCTTTGAACCTATCACTTAAAAGGGAAAAAGTTTGGTAAGTATTGAAGTTCATAAACCATTTATCTAAACCACTCAAATTTCAGTCAATGTGAAATTATTAAACTTATGCACACTCTACACTAACTAAATAAAAAAAATATATTGATATGAAACAAAATTTCATGGAAAATAAATAACTTGTTAATAAATTAAATTAAATATCTAGTTTATTTTCCACGTTTTAGCACTCCAACTCAAACAAAAGATCTGCACTTACATCACATATCGGGAGAGAGAACAGACAGACCCATGCTGAACGTGCTCATACAAAAGACAATGACAGAATCTGACTCGTGCCCTCCTATGCCTTAAGACATTTCCAAGAAAAAGAATCACAGTCCCATCAAAGGACCTAGCTGCTATCTTATTCTTTGTTCTTTGACCTTTGACTAAGTATTCGACATTGTCTCTTGTGATTTTTTATTTTACAAATATTCATAACATCCAACACAGAAATTCTATATATATTTCTTAAAATGGAATCAAAGGTACTGGTCGAAGAAATCCTCCACTGTTGTGTACTTCATGTCTGGATAGAGCTGGCAGACCTCTGCATGGTGAGGCGGCTCTATTGCGAACTTGAATTGGCATCCATTGATAAAGATGTCATGAGTCAGAGCAGCCACAATGCTTGCAGGTAAAGAATTCTATAAGAGCAGAAACAAAAAAAAAAAAAATTAGAAAAATTAGGTTTTAAATTTTCATGGTGCGAAAAATTATTGATAATGATTTGCAAGTGACCATGTTCAGAATTTTTTTAAAGTATTTTTTAAGATATTTCGTTTCTAATCGCATTAAGTTCTCATATATATAAAACCTATGGAATGCGATAATAAAATTTTCCCACCAACTGTTATCAATGAGAAAGCAATCCCACCAACTATTATTAAAAATCAGCCATTGCAACATTTGTTGTAGCAAGGGAATTGAATAAGCTTTGAAATTAACCATTTTGAGATTGGGTTCATGGATTCTATGATTATTATATAGCAGGAGATCATCTCCAGAAACTATCACCCTTTGGAGAGTCTTGGCAATATTCTTCTCCCATATTGCTGCAAGTTTGTTTAGAGATAGAAAGTTCAGAGTGTGAGGGTCGTCAATGGCTTTGATGGTGTAAGCTCCAATGTCAGGACTGGTAATAAAGTATGTTGCTCAACAAGTCAGAAAACAAATAATATTAAAAGAATCAGATACAGCGAAGTTCTTGCCATCAAATTTCTCAATCTCGAAATTGATTTTATTCCATGTTATTGTTGCACCTTCCACTTGCACAAAACTTTGAGCTCTAAAACCAGATAGTTTATTTTCCAGATTTGATACCTACAAGAAGAAACACAATAAAAGAAAATAGAAACAACAACACAAGTGACACATTACATGGAAACCTGCAGTGTGCAGGAAAAACCATGGAGTAATGGCAACTTCTCCTTTTATTATTTTTAGCAAAACTTTAAATTCACATTCACAACATTTCTCACGTGTATATGCAAGGGATGAAGTCCCTTTTAAAGAGCAGAAAGAAGACTCCATACTTTTTGTTTCCTCTCCCAAAAGGAAGCCTCCAAAATTGTTCATTTCCACTCCTCAAGACTGTTCGTCTTTCACATTCTAACATCTATCATAAATGTTTGTTGTTAGACATCTGGTACTGCTGCCTAGATGTCTAGAAGCCTATATTTCTAGCAACCTAGACATCTAGTACTACTACCAATGTCTCGTACTGCTGCAAACATCTAGTATTGCTATCGATGTCTAATATTGTTATCGACATTTCATACTGCTATTGACATCTCGTACTACTACCAATATCTCGTACTGCTGCAGACTTCTAGTGCTGATACTGACGTCCAATACTATTGTCGACGTCTCGTACTGCTTTCGACATCTCATACTACTGTAGATATCTAGTATTGTTGCCTAGACGTCTAGCAGTAGTTTTTGTAGACTTAAATCCTCTGTATAGTGACTTCACCTCCTAAAATATAGGAATGAAAATGTTATCCCTTGCACTTCAAGGTTTTAAGAGCAACATAATAAAGAAATAACTAATAAGGATGGATGAAACCCATAATTTAGGTTTTTTAGAGGATAATAAGAAGGTAATTGCTATAAAAGAGCATCTTGGACCTTTAGGGTTTTTAGGGCAACAAAATGAATATTGTGCTTTTGAGGTTATTCCTTGCACTTCAAATCTTGGAGAACAAGAAAACCTAAAGATGACAAGTTTTACTGTGAGAAGATTGAAGAGATTAACGAAGTTGAAAATATTGTTGGAAATGAAAAAAGAGAGGAAGATCCAAGAAACAAAAACAAAGTATAAAGAAACGCATAGAAATATGCATACGGGAAAACAAAAGCAAATATCACATGTGCTAACTAGAAGTGGGACTAAACCCACAAATAAAATTTAAAAAATAATAATGAAAATAATATCTTGGAATATTAGGGGACTGTATAAGAACCCAAAAAATAAAGTATTAATAAATTATGAAGTTGTTATGACGAGATATTTATAGATATAGAAGTTAGGCAAAAGTTTTTTAACCATTAACAATATTGAATTTCATCTTGAAAAAAAATAAATTTTAAAAGACATCTAATATAAAAAAAAAACTGATTGTAAAAACTCAATAATTTGAAGAAGATAAACATTAATAAAAAAACAAATAAAAAATATTTTTAATCGAAAAATAAAATTGATAACCCCAAATAAAATATATATTATACATTATTTTTCCAATCATTGCACATTATTTCCTACAATGTTGATTATAATTTTGAAATTATACATTATTTTTCCAATCATTGCACATTTTTTACTACAATGTTGATTATAATTTTGAAATTAGGTCAAACCAATTATTTTTAACAATGAATGATATATTCAAAAAGGCCTAAATTATAGTCATAATTCCTTGTCGGGCTTGGAATTTTCTGTGCTATTAGGCTTGGAATTTTCTATGCTATTAGACCATAACAGGTTTTTATTATATCATCACAGTTTAGATTATTTTTTAAACCTTCAATATATTTATTTATATTGACTTTTATATTGAATTTTTTAAAATTATGTTATGCTTCATAACATAATATTTTGTTAACATCTTTTTTTTTTATCATGGTAGAATTTATTTTTTAAAATGTTTTTAGTAAAGTAGATTGATTATTATTTTATTTTTATTATAAATATAATATTTTAAGATTAATTGTATAGAGTTTAAGTTTTTTTTTAAATTAATTATATGGGATTGAGATAACCTCACATGTATTTTTTTTATATACATAAAGGAATAGGCAACTAATTTTCCTTTTTAAACAACTGGTCACAAGGTCAAGTCGTATTGCCTCCCATCATAGTGTCAAATCATGGTGCTATCACTATAACCTCTATCTCGCCTCAGTAAACATGACGGGTGGCTGTGCACACTCAACGGACTCAAGTAGGACTACTACTTTTTTCCTAGACTACTACTTTTTCCCTAGATTGGGCATGTCCACGAGGAGGTTTGAACCTAGGTCTCCTCCTGGTAAGTGCCCAACTATGGCCTCACCCGTATTATATCATCACCACAAGTTGTATTAGTATAACAACATAGCTTGATACCCTAATTACATATCATAACCAAGTGGTATTGGTATTACAACATAGCTTGGATATTATTCATGTATCCTTTAGAAAAACTCAAACTTGGATCTCCTCCTGATATACTTCATAACATTTTCCAAAAATATCAATACTCCAACTTTACTATCTATTAGAAAATATTTTCCAAAAATATTTTCCAAAAATATCTAGTTTTACTGTCTGCAAATTTTCTAACAGTCTTCACAATACAAAACTTTACCTCTATTTCATAATACTAAAACTCTATTTCTACTAACTACAAATTTTTTTAAAATATTAATTTTTTCATAATTTATATGACTCACAAATATTTTCCAAAAATATCTAGTTTTACTGTCTGCAAATTTTCTAACAGTCTTCACAATACAAAACTTTACCTCTATTTCATAATACTAAAACTCTACTTCTCCTAACTACAATTTTTTTTAAAATATTAATTTTTTCATAATTTATATGACCCACAAATATTTTTCTATAAAAAACAAACCTCCATTAACTCTTTGATGTCTTCAATACTGATGCTCAACATATTTTGTAAGAACACCTTACAATAACAACTTCCAATAATTTCTCCATAAGATGAATTTGCATCCTTTGCAAGCAGAAAGTACAAAAAAACAAAAAAAAAACAAGATTGTCCTAGGTATTCAATTGAAAAAATGAATCTGATACAGAGGAGATGGGGGCATCGAGTTTTGAGTGGATGAGCATAGCCTTGGCTATTTCTCTTCAAAGTCATTTTTTATGCACAAAGCAGCAGTAGGGGACACCTCAGCCCCATTAATATTGATATCAATCCAATTCCCTTTCAAACCCCTACAACATCATAAACATAAGTACTATTTATTGCTCTACCACAAAAGCACAACACAAATAATGCCTACGCCTATGCCAAGCCACTATAATCGGGCCTGTAACCCTAACCTAGGGGCACTTAACTTCTTTTTTTAAGTCATATTTCGCTTGTTCGTACCAGTTCGAGTCGCTTGTTTGTCGCCTTCAAAAAGCCCTTTAAAGGAGATTTAGTTAGTTTTTTTCCTTGTATATTTTTTAATTTATTTAAGTATTAAAAGCTTGCACTTTTAAATTTACTATTTTATTGGGAGAGAGTTTGATAAATGATTATGGCTCATAACTCACTCACTAAGGAATCAATAAAAAATTACTAAAGTATGCACACTACACTATCTAAACAAAAAAATATTAATGTAAAGGTATTAATCTAAAATGAAATTTCAGCCTGCATAAGAATAAATTAGATTTTATTAAATTAAAAATCTAGTTTGTTTTTCACGTTCTAGCACTCCAACTCAAACATAAGATCTGCACTTACATCACAGATTAGAGGAGAGAACTGGCATACCCACGTGAAACGTGCTCATAACAGAATCTGACTCGTGCGCTCCTAATCCCTAAGACATTTCCAAGAAAAAGAATCACAGGACACCACCACGATCTCACTAAAATAGAGGTAAAGAATGATAGAAAGAATATAATGATGAGTAAGTCACAAGAGGAGTGTTCTACTAGTTATTCGGTTTCAAAAGCTAAATCTTCAAGGAGAGATAATTGTTAATAGATATCAAACAAGAATCAAGTAATAGTGTGAGTATGATACTTTCAATTGGAAAGGAAATAGGAGGCACACTAAGAGGAGAGAGAACATTTGCATGGGATGATCCTTATGTAGGAGTTCTTAGCTAATGTTACCAATCATAGAGGGTTCATTTCATTATAAGAAATAAGCAGGTCATCCTCTCCCTTTTGGTAAGGTGTTTATAGAGTGCACTAGTTGGCAAAGGGCTTGCAAAATGTTGATCAAGTAATCACAAATATAAGGATGAAGCAGATAGACTTTCACATAGAACTCAACCCTATGTTTGAAGGATTTTAGTAGCTTTTATTATGAGGTTAGTTTTATTCTTTCTATGTAAGGAGAAGGGGCTCTTGAGATCCATTAGACTACATTCATCAACAATTAGAACTAAATTAACCAAGTTTTAGAAATGGTACTTGTTATTTTTACCTGTTAATTTGATATATTCATATGTCAACCTTATAGAGTATTTGTCCATATATACTACTTGAAATCAAATTATAAGCTAATAATAATCATAAAATTGTATCATTACACTTGTAATAAAATATCTTAAATAAAAGTATGAATTTTTTTTTATAGATATATTATAATATAATAATTAAATATATAATAATATGTTAATTATTATATATATATGTGTGTGTTAGAGTAATATTCCATTATTTAGTATATTTATCCTTTTCCTACAGTAGGTAGAATTTATTTACCGCATGGTAAAAATTAGTCTGTTACTTTTTACCACTAGTATTTACTTTTTACTATTTACCAAGGGATAGTTGGTCATTGTAGTCATTTTGACTACGTTAACTATCCTACCTAGTTGGTTAGTAGGTTAGCATGATTTCCTTGACTAGGTTAGTGGTTAGCTACCTTAAAGGGGGGGCAACCTTATACACGTCTACTTTGTTAGCACTTTTTAAGGATATTATTTTTTTAATATCCTAATGTTATTATTGGCATCCTATAGTGCTATTTAAGAACTTGCACATTAATATATTTGCTAATGCTTCCCTATGTAACGTTGGTATTAGAGCCACTTACGTGGACACTGGAGAAGGCGAGATATGTTCTCATTCTCATTCCACTAGAGAAGGTGAGATAAGTTATCGTTCCACACATCCTAAGGAGGAAGTCAGCTGGTTTTGAAAATTTTGAATCTGCATATTTGAAATTTTTTCCTAAGTCTCGCACAGTAGGTAGGAGGCCCACGTGCACAATCTGATGACCTACAGGCAACATGGTCGATTGGTAAGAGAGGGCAGGAGCGCCTTCACTTTACCGATGAGGAGGTCAACCACCAAACAGTCACACGAGGGCACAACGCCCTCTATTGGTGCCAGAGACACACTTGCAAGGTGGCCAACCGTGGATAGCCACCACAATGTGAGGGTAGACTACCGTCGTGCTAGCCAACCAAAGGAGGACACGCCTGCTATGAGTCAGGGCAGGAGTGCCCTGACTTGTGCTTGACAATTTGTTAGGATCAAACTGACAGGTCTGCAATACGTGAAACTCTAAACCAGCAAGTTCGGGCACACAAACCGATGCTCACAACACCCGAGCATGGATCCCAAGGTGGAGACTTGACCATGATGACCTGACACCCAATGGACTACCTCAGGCACATATCTCGAGATGCTGACATGGTGGATCTCAACACGACTATGGACACGTGGTGACTGGCATGAATCCTGAGGGTCAGGAGCTGACATGTTGACCTAGACTGACACGTGGACTAATCGAACGACACTTGAACTGACAGGGACCAGACACATGGATGTTGACTAGACTAGACCTAACAGGTGGTGACCTAAGTACCTAGACACACGAACTGATGAATAGACATGACAGGTAGGTGACACATGGCAGATAGGCCACACGTCAACCGACTAGACTCATTGTGATAGATTACGAATTCATAGCCGTGCCACGTGGTGGTGAATAAAAGGGTTGTAGGAGACTCTGATTTCTTGAAGGCAATCAAAGTTGAAGGGGCGATATTGAGATTTTAAGCTCATAAAATTCTCGCACCCTTCTAAATGTGGGACTAAAAAGTCCCACATTAATTTTTTTTCCCACCCAGAGACGGGAAAGCCTTCTTATAGAAGGCGGTCCCCTCCATAACCTGTCAGGCTAACTAGCTCGACCATCGAGGGGACCCAAAGGAAAGACTCCCGATCAAGAGGTCGGGATTTCAAGCCCCGTTGGGGATAAAAGTTATTTTTCAAAGCTGCCAATAATAATTCTAGGGTAATTTTTTTTTGTTTTTTTTAAATTTGTTTTTATTTTCTTTTAAATTTAAAATTTTTATATTTATTTTATATTTAATAAAGTTAAATATAAATTATAATTAAAGAAATTATTTTTTTATAAAATGATTTCTTTAAAAATTATAATTTTATTTTACTTATTAAAATTTATAATTTATGTTTAAATTTTTTATTTTAAAGATTTTGCAAATTTAAAAATTTAAAATTAAAGTTAAAGGACCTACTTATTTTGCAACCACACAATAAAAAGTGTATACTTTTGTTTTCTCCTCAAAAGGGGATATAAGACATTTAATAGCACAAATTTTCTTGCAAAATTAGGGAGACCTAAATTTCTTCTCAAAACCTTGTAATTTTGCAACATAAAAGGAGGACAAAAACAAAGACATATGCTTGCATAATTGAAAAACAAGGAGACTCAAAAACAAAATTTTGCAAAATATCAAAGTTGAAATTGTGCATTTGTTTTCTCCAATAGGGGATATAATACATAAAATTGCACATTTTTTTTTGTAAAGTTGAGAAGAATTTGAAGCCTTGGGTCCATAAAAACTAAGTCGTGTGTCGACTAGTTCTGGAATTCTTTCAAATGTGAGTCGTGTGTTGACTTGTATTGAAAGGAGTGCTCGATTTGTTAATTTTACAAAATAAAGGGGGGAAGGAAACATTGTACTTCTTTTGCAAAATTGTAACACAAAATTGAGGAACACTTACAAACAAATCAAACTTATTTATTTTGCAAAATCAGGAAAGACAATTTTTTATTGAGACATTATTTGCAAAATTGTAAGACAAGGAGGAGACAAAAACATATCAATTTTTTGGCACAACACAAATTCAAATTTTGTTGCTTCCGACACCTAGGTGATAAGAATTTTGTGGGTATTCTTGTTTGATTATTGCATTATTTATTTTGCAATTATAAGTCATAGAATCAAGAACACTTCTACCCCAAAATTTCACTAATAATTTGTTTAAATCCTTGCACAAATTTAAAGCCAATATTCACTTGATATTCTCTCCTAAAAACAAAACCCCTAATTCACTCTATTTGTTTGGCTTAATTTCCTCAAACTGATTATCCCTCTTCAATAGGATTTTTAGGCAGGTGAAATTAAATATCTTTTTGAGTGAATTATCTTTCATCTCTTATTTTTTTGGCTTAATATCCTCCAACTGATTATCTCTCTTCAAGAGAATTTCAGGCAGGTGCCATTAAATATCACTTAAGAGTGAAAGAAAGATCATCTTAGTACATATTGTAGGACCTCTATCATTGTAACTATCAATAAATACTTAAGTGATACACAATTGCTAAAGGGTCCTAACTATTCAGCATGAAAAACTAAGATGAAAGACAAAGGCACAACACAAAAGAAAAACAAAGGCAATATTGCTAGTGGAGTTTCTAGTTCTGATTCTGATTTTGGTTTAGAGAAAGCACACAAAATGCTCCTTGCTAAGATAGTATTGTAGAGAGAAAACACATTTTTTCACCTTAAGCAAGCACCATTTCCTCCCTCTCTTTTTAGGCTTCATAAATAGCATAAGATTTTGTTTGAAGTACTTGTAATAAAGGGGTGTTTGTACCTCTTTTAGGCTTCATAAATAGCAAACTCTCATTGTTTGAAGTTCTTGTAACAAAAGGAGGGAATGTTTTGGTGTAAAATTTCCTAGGAGGCAATATTTGTAAAATCCTTCACAAAGCTTTTTGAGTTGCACATATTTTGCAATTAAGGGGGAATATACATTTATTTTCTTCACATTTTTTTGTAAAAAGGGAAGAAGACTTATAAGGGTGCATTTTCGGCAACGACTGACACCTTAGTCATACTTCTTTAAAAAATTAATTACAACATGTTTTGCAACAAGAAGGGGGGAACTTATAAGGGTGTATTTTTGACAGCGACCAACACCTTAGCTAACTTATCTTTTGCAAACTCATATTGTAAATGAATGAACCTCGTACGAAGTGATCTATTCTACTACACCTAGCTATTGCAGTGGTTGGTTACCCATGCAATTCGATAGGATGACAATATTACTATAAGGACATTCGTTGGTACGAAGATAAAGTGAGGAATGATCCAATTTTTGCTTAGAAGTAGCGAGAGTACTATGACAGAGCAAGAACCAGTAGATCAACATTTTTCTCCACTGTATTGGGGCAGTTATATACTTTACCCAAATATTTTTGTATAGGATAATATGTATGTATTACCCAAATAATGTAATAAGGGGGATGTTAGAGTAATATTCCATCATTTGGGATATTTACCCTTTTTCTACAGTAGGTAGAATTTATTTACCGCATGGTAAAAACTAGTCTGTTACTTTTTACCACTAGTATTTAATTTTTAATATTTACCAAGGGTTAGTTAGTCATTGTAGTCATTTTGATTACGTTAACTATCCTACCTAGTTGGTTAGTAGGTTAGCATGATTTCCTAGACTAGGTTAGTGGTTAGCTACCTTAAAGGGGGGGCAACCTTATACGCATCTACTTTGTTAGCGCTTTCTAAGGATATTATTTTGTTAATATCCTAATGTTATTATTGGCATCCTATAGTGCTATTTAAGAACTTGCACATTAATATATTTGCTAATTCTTTCCTACGTAACAATATATATATATATATATATATATATATCTTTTTATTTGGTTAGTGTGAGAAACCCCTTCGACAAAAGCGCTTGGCACGCTCCCTCTAACCATGAGCCTTCATAAAACTGAGAGTATCTATAACTTTATATTGAATTGGCCAACGATCTTAGAAATATTTTTATATTTAATGTGAAAAATAATTTTATAAGTCCCATGGGGACAACACAACGGTTCAAGCTTTGGATTTTCTTGGGGAGGTCCAAGGTTCAAACTGCAATATGGGCGAGTGTGTGATGGGGTGGGTGTGTGCTAGTTATGTGTTAAATTCTCTATTGATAAGTATAAATCTTGACTTTACAAGGGATCATGGTTGGTAGAATACTTCTCAGCCCTGTGCATTGGTCGTAGGGGTTTCTCACACTAACAAAATAAAATAATAATAATTTTTTTATTACATTAATATTATTAATTATTTTTAAAAAATAAAAGTAAAATAAAATAAAATATATATTTACAAACTTAATTGATATTTATAAGAAAATTCATCAACGGTGCGAAACTTGAAAAGTAAGGTGGAAAAGTTTTCACCAAATTTTAAAAAATATATATTTTTTAAAAAAATATTGCTTATATTAATACAAACAAATCAAAATATAAAATATTGCAGTAGATCACAAAAATATGCTCAAGGATATCCAACCATATGACTTGTCCTAAGAAGATTAGTCTTTGAGATCTTTGATTATAAGCCTCTTAAAGGCTCTACATTGAAACCGAATATCAATAACATCATTGGAAACAATCCCAGAAGTAGGAATAACTTCATATCAAAAAATTAAACTGCATCTCACATTCCAAATAGCATACAAATTCGTTGCTCTAATAACAGTCCACACCCCCCTAATATGCTAAGGGCAACCAAAGGCATCTCCCAAGAGAACCAATTTCCAACTCCACCTATCGTCTAGGATAGGATAACAGGTCCACTTCAATCTTTTCCAAACATTCCTTGCTACACTACAATCCCAAAAGATATGCTTAATAGTTTTTTTTCTGCCACAACTACTGTAGAGGTCTAATATATTCATCCACCTTGCCAACCTTACCTTGCAATGGATACCTAGGAAAATAAGCAACCAAAGAAAAACCTTGAGCTAAGAAGATAATCTGAATTTCCAAACCTTCTTTAGCCTCTTCTTCCACTTATTCTCTATATAGACAATGTCCCAGCGTTAATTTAATGACATATGCAAAGAATTCTTAGTGGATTTGTAAGAAATGATGCTCCCCTAAAAGTTACACCTCCAGTCATGCCAGATAGGGGCAGGCAAACAACCATTTAAATTATATTATTTTTCATAGGGAAGAAGAGAATGAATAAGAACAATAGAATCCCTATCAAAAGCTTTCAAATTAAACTTATTACAAATATCCTCCCACTTAATCGAATCAGTGGCTCCTAAATCCCATAAATCTATCCATTTCTTAATTCCCCTCTTAACCAACCTCTTGCATCTATGAGGAAGGTTCGAGGCATACACCCCATTATATTTACATAACCAAATAGACCTATATGGAAGCACCCAACCTCTACGCTCTTCCATATAGGTCTAATAAACCATAGATCCAACCGTATTTCATGCCTCCCATATCCTCTTAATAAGGATACAACCTCGTATTTTAAATTAAATAGGATGACCCACAATATCCTCATTTTGAAAATCCCCCTTAAAACCTTCAACATGAAGACTATTCTAAATTTTATATCTCAAGAGCCTTTGCCAAGGATCAACCCCTTCCAATGCTCTGACCACCCATTTGGCTACCAACACCTTACCTTGCATCTGAATGTCCAAAAGACCTAGACCACCTTCCTCCTTAGGAATAATTCAATAGTTCCAAGAGATATAGGGCATCCATAGAAATTAGATGAGAGAAAGCCTCTAATAAGCCTTTCCAATATTCCAAACAAATAAGCATTGGCCAATTGACATGAAGATTAATAAATATGACAAGCTTGTAATATTTTTCCAATAATAATTATTCTACCAGAAAAGGATATGAGTTTATTTTTCTAGAACTAAATTTTCTTTGCAAATCTCTCAACACCAATACCACATGCCGTTCAAATAAAGGGCCTTGCCAAATGAGATACCAAGGTATCTAACAATTTCATAAACCTTCACCCCTCGCCAACCAAGAGAGAATTATCTAGAAGAGTGTCACTACCAATCAGCCAATAGTTTGATTTTTCTTCACTAATGATGGCTCCAAAGGCTTTGTAAAATTGCTCCAAGCAACCTTTGAAATTCTATAGTGATAAGGCATACAATTAAAAATAAATAAGGGAATCATCGATAAAATAATTATTCAAAACATGACTACTAGGAGTATCGATCCCTTTGATTAGACCCGCACCTCTCTTTGATTCCAACATATAATCCAGAGCATCAGCAGTGATAACAAAAATAAGGGGAGCAAGAGGGCGCCCTTGTATAATGGACTTGAAAAAATTATTTGATTAGTGTGCTTACTGTTAACTACAACATGAGCAGAGGCACAAATGAATAAGACCTTGATTTTATTCACTAACCATTTGCTTAAGCCAAGTCATTCCATAATACTAAAAATAAATGACCAATCCACCCGATGATAGGATTTTTCAAAGTCAATATTAAGCATATTGGATTTTTTCCCAATTTCTTGTACCCATTCTAAAGTCTCCCAAGAAATCAGGACCATATCAAGAATAAACCTACCCTTGATAAAACCTATTTTCTCCTATCTCACAATCCTAGCAGCAACATCTTTGAAGCAAAAAGCCATAACCTTAGCCAAAATCTTGTATAAAACATTTAAAAGAGTGATAGGTCTCCATCCCCATAAAGTATCTTTCCTGTTAGCCTTTGGGATAAGCTTAATCAAACCTTGATTAAGCATATCAGAAAACACTTCCTGAATCATCTTAGTATAGTCATTACCCACAATATCCCAACAAACTTTGTAGAATTCAACGGGAATGCCATCAGGACCCAGATATTTTCCTTCCTTCATTTTCTTAAGCACTTCAAACAATTCATCCTTTGAAAAAAAATCAACTAGATGATCATTTTCATAACTATATACCTTCTTAGGAGCACACTTTTTAAACTCTTCTCTAGCCTTCAAAACCTCAAGACTCAAAGTATAAACAAAAAATATCTTACAAAAATGATCTTCAACAGCGGCTTGGATACTATCATCATCTTCCACCAATCTATCATCAGTAGTGTGAAGATCATTGATTCTCTTAATAACAATTTTATTTTTGATGTGACTGAAGAAAAATTGAGAGGGGGAATTTTTTAGCTTAAGCCAATGAATCCTACTTCTAATACGGGCACCTCTGCTAACGTAATCCTCATAGAACCTAATTTCATGTTTACACTTAACTAATTTCTCCTCAAGCTGAACATTAAAATAATCACCTTCAAGGTCTCTTATGGCTACCTCCAAGTACTTCCTGAGCTATTTTAATATTCCCTTCCTTCTCTTAGCAAACAATCTACCCCAACACCTCAAAATTTTTATAGTGCACTGGATAATCACTTCCCACAAACCAATCCAGCTAGAGCCAACCAAGCATGGCTCCAAATTCCAAATACAATGAATCAGGTCCCTACAGACTTTAGCATCCAAATAAGAAACATTAAGTTTGGAGGGAAGTTTTTTATCCACCATAGTAGCTCTACCAAAGAAAATGGAAGAGCTAATAGGGAAATGATCAGAATTCATCAAAATATCCATAAAATAGCTCTGCTCCCTCGACCAATACATGTAAACACATTTATATTTACATAAATCCTATCCAAACAAGCCATGATTCTATATCCGCCTCTTCTCTTATTAGACCAAAAGAACCATCCTCCAGATTCCATAGACTTTTGCTTGAAATTAGCATCAAATATTTGTAAAGAAGCCTTCAAGTTGCACCAAGAGTCCTTCTAAGCACCTGAAATACATCCACCATGCCCTCCTTCATGATATCCATACCATTACACCATATTAAAATATTCCCCTATGATCCAATTAGCATCGGGTAAATTTATCTACATCCAATCCCGTAAGGTAGCCCTCTCACTAGAAGAATTATGACCATAAATGGAACAAATACCAATTACCTGACCAACAATTGTGAAAGTAGCCCAACAAATCCTACCAAATGGATCCTCCCCTTGATCAATCAATAATGTATCTAGACAACACATGATAGCAAGGACCACCCCCCCATAATATTTGTCATGACAAGAAGCCCACCTGGCCCCAAACCAACTACTATCCATACAATTATGGAGAGCAAATCCATCCACATTAACCTCCTAAAGACAAACTACATCAGCACTAATAAAATGCAAAAAATTACTAACCAAACTTCTCCTAGTGGGAATAGACATTCCCTTGACATTCCATGAACTGAAGTCCATTTTCATTGAGAAACCTCAATATTAAGGGCTTCAAACCAATTGCTAACCTGTATAGACCTACTAGTTGGAGATCTACTTCTTTCTAAAGCTAATATTATGCTATTATTTCTACCCTCCGTAGCCTCCAAGTATTCATTGAGGTTCCTACTAATATTTGATATTTTGTTATCCTGAGGAGTATCCTTGGAACCAACATTAACCTCTTTGGATCTCCCCCTAAAGGAAAATAAGCCCTTATTAAATCTAGGGGGCCTATCTGGTGAATCATCTACCTCTCACCTCTTCTAAACCAACTTCCAACTAGTGTCTTCTTTGTTACCTATTTCCTGGATCCCTGCATCCATCTCTATTTCATGAGTCTCCTCATTAGTATCCTTGCTGGGCTAAACCTTCCCACTAGCTAGAGAAGAGTCAGGTTCCATCACACCCTTCTCATTTTATGGATTTCAAATTTTCCTAAAAGAATAGTCACAAATTAAGTGATTCTAATACTGAAAAAGAAATTAGGCATTAGGCAAATTTAAATAACGAACCTCCAACAATATTACCCTTTCCTATGTGATGATTTTCAAACATTTCGGCATCTTCTTTTGTAGGTCAACTTCTACACACACCCTTGGGCTAAATAAAAAATGAAGAGGGTTCAATAAGAATCCATCCAAATATTTGAGCCATGGAACAGATCATACCTCAAAATTTTGATTTCATGGCAACAAATTTGATCCAAAGAGGATATCTAACCTGCGAAACATTTTTAGGGTCAAATTTCAACCACCATGATTGAGCAAACACAACCGAACCTGCAATAGACCATGTTTTGAATTGCAACACAAATTTGGCTACTTCTAGAGAATAAAAAAATAGAAATACATCGTCCTCCCAAACCCTAATAAGATTTCACATGAAATCCTTTAGCCTCCCAATTCAATCACCTATTTTAAAAATCAGTTTTTGAGGGTATTTTACAAAGAAAAAATAGAATAACTTCATTTCTCAAGAGGTTATTCCTTGTTTCCAAATACTCTTCATGTTCATCTGCCATAAAAGTAAACTCATCCTCATCTAAATCTACCAATATGGAGGCCATTCTATCTCATATGATAGCCTCATCCTCCAACATATATTCACTGTATAAATCTACATTTGCATGCACTTCTTTGCTCAGTCCTCTATTTTTTTACCTCCGCAAAACTTTTTACCAACCCTTGCATGGTTGATTCATGATTGACAAAAAATTGGGAATATACACTAATCTGTGTTTCTTCAAGATGACTAACATCCTCTTTACTCCGGCTATCGACCCATTTAGTACCTCGCATTGTTGCTACATTAGAGACTGAAAAATACCCTCTAAAATATTTTCACCTATCGAGATCCCACTTGTCTAGCATCCAATCATATTTGCATTATTTTAAAACACCTCGAAACCATTTTCTTTGTCTTTCTCATGCTATGAAGAGATGCCACCAATCGATCTTTTATCATTTCCAATGTCATGCAACTTCGACTCAATACCAGAGTCATGTTCGAGATTATATTTTGAATATCTGAACAAGGGATTAACAATCCCTATTGCAAATTGCTTGTTATTTAATGATAGTAAATCCTCGTACGACCTTTTGTGCAAAATCCTTACTCTCAATGATTCAATATCCTAGGTTTCCTTTAGCTTGAAATCACACAAGAAATCTTTATCACTAGACTTATCGATAAAAAAATCTACTCCTTCACCTCCTGGATCAAGCATAGCATTGGATCCCAATAGAGATCCTCGTCCAGTGCCCGCGTAAACCCCTTTGCCTCAACCTCTCATCTCATGCACATATTATTTCATTCTTGTCCCCATCTAAAAATCTAGGGTTTCTAAAAACAAAAATCTATAGCCCTACAATGAGTTTTATTTGGTTAGTGTGAGATTTTTAACTCGCATGTAGTGAAATTTTACGACATATGAGTGTAAGAAAAACAATTTTATTTAATTTATTTTTAAATAATTGGAACCACCACGATGGGACCCACAAAGATAAAGACTTAACTTTTTTTTTCTACCTACTAGGTTGGTTATAGGTATTTTTTTATATTATTACTTGGTTATTGTGAGAAACCCCTATGACCGAAGTACATGTTTGACCAGTATCCTACTAGCCATGACCCCTCCTAAAGTTGAGATCTACACTTATAAATAGGTAATTTAACACAAATCCACCACACACCCATGCCCTCACACACTCGCCCACACCATAGTTTGATCCTTGGACCTCCTGAAGAAGAGCCAAAGCCTGTACTGTTGTGTTGCACCCCCAGGTGCTAAATAAATTTTAGGTTAGTGTGAGAAACACCTACGACCAATGTACAGGGTTGAGCAGTCTCCTCCCAACCATGACACCTTGTAAAGTTGAGAACTATGCTTATCAATAGGTAATAGCCTTTGTGTCCCCCTTTGCATCGCAAATGTTTGAATGATGGACCTCTTATTCAATAGGGCCAGGATCGCCTTCTGCACTTGCGCTACAAATACGAATAGGTTGGTTATAGGTTTTATTTTTATTTTTTTGGGATTAATGTTAACCACACATATTTTAACGAGCATATTTTAGTGTCTCTATAGAAAAGATTCCCTTGTGATGTCTCTATGTTTATTTAAATAATTTTATATCATAATCATATAAGTTAGTAATTAGTGTCATGTTACTAAATTAAATGGTTGTGAATTTTATTTGGAGTGGAAGGTAACTATAGTGATTTATGTTCCAGTGGGACCAGTGCAATGGTTCGGGCTTTGGCTCTTCTTCGAGAGGTCCAAGGTTCAAAACTATGGTGTGGGCGAGTGTGTGAGGTGGTGGATGTGTGTTAAATTCTCTATTGATAATCATAGCTTTTGACTTTACGAAGGTTCATGGTTAAGAGGAGATCGCTCAACCTTAGGCATTGATGTAGGGGTTTCTCATAATAACCAAATAAAAAAAGAACTTGAAAAAGAATATATACGGTGATTTGAATTTTAAAGGTGTGCATTTTAAAAAAAAATTATTGTTAATTAAGATAGTTGTTTTACAAGTAATCAAATTTGTTAAAGTTATTTTGATTCTTTCATATTTTTGGGCATTGTTCTAATAGATTTTTTTAGATAAAATAATAGGTTAGAGTGGTAAGGTGAGTCTTTATTATAAATATTTAGATTTAAATTTGAAAATAATTTATATAGTTTAATTTATGATTTAATTTAAATAATTTTTTAATTGATTTATTTTTACGTCAAGAGGCATTCCTACAAAGGCAGACAGAGGGAGTGGGAGGCAAAGAGGTCATACATGTCATGTCGTAAACAATTTTTTTATTAAAAAAATTGACATTAACAAAAATATTTAAAATATTTAAACTAAAATAGTCGACTAACAAACCGTTGCAAACATTTAAAATATTTGGATTTCCAAGTTTCACTCACATTTAAAATATTAATATTGCTATTGAGATATAGCAATATTAGCCAATTTGCTTGTGCAAACTAGAAGAAATTTTGTGCGAGCCAAAGATTGCATGAACTTTAAATAGAATGATTTATTTTTAGACAACCAATATGAATATTTGTCTTGTTTAAGGCTATGGATTGCGGTGTTTGTTACATTAAATAGAAGTGATAGAGATAATAGGCTTGGAAATGACTGTGTTTGGTTGTCTTGTTCGGACAAGATTGCTTTGAATAATAATTGAAGCCTAAGAATATTTTGAGTTATACATGTTATTAGAAAATAAGTTTGAAGTAGTTTTTGCTTGCTTTTTGTACGTAAAAAAAAAAAAAAAAGTAAAGTTGTAATACTTAGATAGATAGGTTTTCAGCCTTTTGATCCCAATCGGATATATTTCAAAAATTGAGTCATCGAACATGGAAATAGAATAAACTTTATCAAATGAACTACAAAATTTGTCATTATTTCTTATGCGGTGTAGATAGGAGACCTTTGCAACACCGTTTTTTTGTGTTTTGGGATATATTGAAAGCGTTGTAAACCAAACCATATTTTTGAACTGAAAGAAGTTCTTAAAATAATGATAATATTAATAGAAGCAAAGATTGATTTCGTAGTATAAAATGAGTTTGACTGAAACAACACCTGTTATTTTCTTGTGTCATTATATTATAAATATTTAATTGTCCAAAAATAACTGATGAGAATTGTAGAGTATAATTTGTTATTTAATAGTTTAAAGTGTTTGAAATATTAACTATGTTGAAGAAATGTTAACATGCATATGTGTTTTCGTCTTTCTTTGATAGACTAAGTTCAATATATAGGTATAGTGTTTTTTTTATTGAAAATTATATTATACATATTGGAGAAAATATTTTAGATGCAATGTAATTTGTAGATAGAATCTCAAACAAACTGGATAATGAAATGAATTTAATGGGATACCCTAATGAAGCATGTGAAGCATTAGGCATCAGGTTTTTCAAAGTCGATTGTTAACAACAAAATATTTTAATTAATCTGTTAAACTCTTCCTATGGCAAATGATGGTGTTTATAATAGATTAAACCACCAAATAAGAGTAATAAGACAAGGTTAATCGTTATTGCATGAGTAAATAATCAATTGGTTTCAATATAAAAAAATCTTAGGTCAGGTGTAATCCATTATTCAAACAAATTTGTCTATGGTTAAATGGGCTTATATCTCTAAACAAAAACTGTTCGAAAGCCCTTTAATAATCGTCTATGTATTTTGGACTACCATTATCTTAATGTATGGACTCAAAATGTGACAAATGAATTAAACATTCTCTTCTATCTCATAGTAATTATAAAGTTCTTTGCTAAGTCATAGTAGCGGTCGTACATTGATGTTGACCTTTGTTCATTAGCTAGGACCCATAGATTGTAAATGTTTACTTCATATATTTTTTTAACTAGAGTAGATACTTGGAATACCATTATTGAATAATTTATATTTTAGCTGAAGTTTATTTAAAAGTGTTTATTATATCGAGTGGAATAAATACCTTTATGAATGAATACTTTCAAATCAAGTATCCATATTTAGTCTCATTTTAAAGTAAGTTGGAATAGAATATATGGTTCATGGGAATGTATATAAGCATAGATATCTAGATATGTATCCAAGTGAGTAAATGCCCTTCTGAATATTCTAGGAAGTTAAACAATGAACTCAAAAAGAAATTTTAGATGAACCTTCTTGGTGAAACTTAGAATATGGTTCAAATATACATTTAAAAATAACCTATTAACCTATGTTAGGGAATAATTAGATGTGGAACTTAAATAGAACCCATCTAGAGTTTTAATTGATATTACTTAAACCTTGACCCTAGTATGTTCATCAAGAAGGATGAATAAGTGGTTAAAACAAGTAACCCAACACTAGTTGTTATGACAAGATAACAACTATAACTCGTAAATGATCATTTCCTATAAAGACAAGTCAGAATGAGAAGGTGACAAAGGGTGATATGGGACATCTCCTCTTGTTATATGAGAAGTATAGTGATAGATCCTTGGACTATTTATGACTAAAATGGAACTAGCAGGACCAAGGAGCTAGTCTAAACCATGATGATTAGTATGAGATAATCTATCTTGAGTCATAAATTGTCATGTTGAATCAAGACGAGTGTTAGGGTAATGATATGGTTGTATCTGACTCTAGGAGAGTGTATTACCAGCTAGGTATTAGGCATAGTTATACTAACCCCTTGCATGCTAAGTATTGAACAAGTCATTTGAGTTAGATCAAGTTTCATCATGCTAAGGGTGAAACAACTATGTCTCCAATTTTAATGAATCCCCTTACTATTCTGGATCATCAATGGAAACACATATTCATGGATTTCATTAAATTTATTTCCAAGTTAGAGGGAAAAACAAATATTTTTGTGGTGGTGGATCACCTTTCCAAGATGCCAATTTTTGTACGTTGCAACATTTATTCACTACCAACCAGGTGACCAAGAAATTTCTTGATTCTATTTTCAAATTGTAAAGTATGCTTAAGTCTACTATTTGGAATCAAGATCCTATTTTCACTAACAAAATCTAGGATTAGTTCACTTTTAGTGGTACTTAATATGAGTTATTTTTATCACCCTTAGTTGAATGTCCAAATGAGTACTTAATATGAGTTTTTAATTTATGAATATTTTAACACATAACATCTTTATAACTAGAATTTAAAAGTTTAATGTTTATATTAATATTCTTTTGAAAGTTGTTTTGTTATAATTCTCTAGATCTAATCAACCAGTAAATATAACTTAAATTTTATTAAATATTGTATTTACTTCATGGTTATATATAAATAAAATTTTATTTTATTTTTATATACATGCAAACATGACTAGAATGGAAAGCAACCCAAAAAATAAAAATAAAAATATTTATGTTTAATATTATAATACTATGTTTCAAAAATTATATTTTAAAATAAAAAAAATCTAGTAGCGAGTGTGAGTGCAAGCCGAGAGTGAGTGAAACCAAAACAAAGTGTGAACGTGAGCCGGGAGTGAGTGTAGTTGAAAGCAAGTGTGAGTGTGATCTAGGAGTGAATCCAGTCGGAAGCAAGTGTGAGTGCGATCCAAGAGTGAATGCAATCAAAAGCGAGTGCGAGTATGAGCATAAGCCAAGAAGCGCAAGCCATGAGTGAGTGCAGTTTGAATATGAGTGCGAGTCGAGACTGAGTGCAGCCAAAAGTGAGTGTGAGTACAAATTAGAAAGGAAAGTGTGATCTAGTTGAAGAAAATATAGTGTGATTTGGAAGGAAGTGCGATCTAAGAGGGAGTGCAAGTCAATATTCAATCATGGAAAAAGAGCAATGGGTTCATCCAGAGTGCATCAATGCTTCAAACCATTACCATGAATACATGGAATATTATTTCCTAAAAATTATTGAAGTGAAGGAACATTGATAAAAAGAAGATATAAGGGCTATTGCGAGCCAAGAGGGAGTGCAAGTCAGAAGCAAGTGCAAGGAAAGAGAGAGTGCAATCTAGGAACGAGTGTAAGCCAAGAGAAAGCCAAGATCAAGCCCCATTAGCTATAATGGAAGGAAATTCATATTTGATATTCCTAGAGGGAATTCAAGATGCCCTAGTTGGAAGTATGAAGGCCCAAGTTGGAGATAAGCAGAAGAGCAAATACATGGCAAGTTCAATCTAGGTAGCAAATGTTTCACTAGAATTGAGTATCAAGGATGAGATTATTGAGCATGATATAGTGGTTCTTAAAAGTAGAGGGTTAATATGTAAGTTCAATAGACCATGGCTAGGGTTTTTGGAGATTCAAAATTAGATCAAGTGGAAGTGGGAATTAAATTTAATTTTCTCTATGACTTTTCTTCCTAAAGGTTTTTTTCTCATCATATTTTCTAGTTCAAAATTTGGGGATAAAATAATGGTTGGTGGCCCATGGTTCAAGGGAAGATATGCAGTTTATTTGAGACCATGAAATAAATTTTTTTGTTGAGATAAATAATATTAAGAAGCTTCCAATTTGGGTTAGGCTTTTTCAACTTCCATATCAGCTTATAAATAAGGATAATATGAAGAATATTGGAAATACCCTAAGGGAATTCATCAAGGAAGGACTAACTACTAAGGAGCGAAAGCATGCTATATATACTCGAATATGTGTTGCTATGAATATTTCAAAACCTTTGCCACAATTCATTAAGATAAAATTTGAATCAAGAGAATGGGATCAACAAGTAGATTACAAAAATATCATATTTTATTACCACAATTGTTATGGGATTCGACACATGACAAGTGTTTGCAAAGTGAAAACTATGGAGAAAGAGACTAAAAATTCTAGCCATGAGATAAAAGTCAAGACGAAGCAATTAAATCATACAGTAATGAAAGCTAGATCAGATCAAGGATATTCCAATTCGAAATAAAAGGTAAATAAATCCTATCTATCATATCATTTGGCAAGTTCAGAAGGAATTAAACATGCAAAAGAATATGTGGAGAGAAATCCTAAAACAAAGACAATAAAAGAGGTCAAGTTTATTCTAGGTAAATCATCTTCATTTTCCTCAAGTAGTACAAAATCCTCTCCAAGTAATAAGAGTGATAGTGTTAGTTTATTTTCTAGATTTTATACCAGCAAGTAGAAACACAATAACAGAATATAGAAACAACAACACAAGTGACACAGAGATTTATGTGGAAACCTACAATGTGCAAGAAAAACCATGGGGAAATGACAACTTCTTATTTTATTATTTTTAGAAAAACTTTACATTCACATTCATAGCATTTCTCATGTGCATATGCAAGGGATCAAGTCACTTTTATAGAGTAGAAGGAAGAATCCAAACGATTTGTTTTCTCTCCTAAAAGGAAGCCTCTAAAACTGTTCCTTTCCACTCCTCAATATTGTTCATCTTTCACATTCTAACATCTATCTTAGACGTCTACTACCTAGACATCTAGTATTACTATTTAGACGTCTAGCAACCTAGACGTATAGCATCCTAGACATCTAACACTATTGCCTAGATGTATAGCAGCCAAGATATCTAGTACTACTACCAATGTCTTGTACTACTATAGATATCTATTACCATTGTTGATATCTTGTACTATTGCCAATGGCTAGTACTACTATTGATATATCATACTTCTATCAACATATTGTATTGATGTTGACATCTCATAGTACTATCGATGTCTAGTACTAATATCAATGTCTAGTACTACTATCGATATCTTGTACTACTGTAGATATCTCATACTACTACTGACATCTAGTACTGCTATCAACATCTAAAATTGTTGCAAACATCTAGTAATGCTACCTAGATGTCTAGTAGTGTTGCCTAGATGTCTAACAACAGTGTTTGTAGGCTTAAACACTTTGTATAGTGACTTCACCTCCTAACATTATCCCACTTGAAGTCAGTATTCAAGAATTCTTCTACCAAATATTTTCATCCAGTTTGAATTGCCTAATGCCACCCTTTTTTTCTTTTTCAACAAGCCCAAAGAATTTCTATACCACTCAAACTTCTCTACTTTGATTGGCTTTGTAAGCATATCTGCAGGATTCACTTCAGTGTCATTTTTCTACAACATGTTCCTACCTTCTTGTAGACACCAAAACAACACCAATCCGATTATGTGGCTACAAACGCTGATCGCATTGACACACACAGCCCCCAGGGCAGCCCCCAGAGGTTAAACAGTGGTCCTAACCACTCTCACAATAGTTTTTGAAGGTCAGAGATCGATTTGGCACCTCTCAGGCACTCTGCTCCTTATTCGTTCCACCCAGGGATGATTACAAACTGGTATTCATTCCACCCAGGGACGATTAGCAGTATTCGCTCCAGGGTGGGGCGAATAGCAGGTTTGATGGGAAAAAGGTCAAATCTCGACAAATGGCAGCCCAGATCCACCACTTAACTCCTCCTTCATTGCATGGGAGTGCGAGTGAGCATTTTGGAGCGCTAGAGGCAGTTACAGAGGCAGTCATGGAGCCCTTAATCAGGGAGGAATCTTCTCCCCCCTGGAAAGGCATGATTGCCAAGTGGCGCCTCTGCATGCTCATACACAGAGACCGTCAAGTCTATAAAATGGTGAGTCTTCTCACCCCAAAGATATACAGAGAAGGAGCATTTTGAGCAATGAAGTGCTACCATTTTGCATACTCACTTTTGATTGTGCCTTTCACATCCTTGATCTCTCTTTTGGAAGGGAGGTCATTGGGTGGTTATTGGAAGCGCAATCCGGACCCCAAACCCAACATTTGGCCATAGTATCCCACCCAAATTTGTTGAAAACACCCCACAAGAGGTTTTGGACCCATCCCAAGTGGATTGGTGCCAAAATCGGGCCCCAAACGGTGGGCGTCCTGCCCTCGGGTGCCCCCCGCACTCTTGCAGTCCTAATCGCCCCACCCCGGAGCGATTAGAAATCTATAGCAGATTTTAGTTCTATTATTTTTGCATTTTATTCTAGGTTTCTTAGATAGGCTTGCATTCAAATTTCATGTAATTATGAGCAGTTTTGATCATGTTTTTGTTATTTCTCACTTTCGCTAACATGCAGGTAGCATCATCAAATTCCCGGTGATAGAGGCCGAATTGGAAAAATCTGACCTTCTGGGTCTTTCCAAAATACCCCATTTTACCTAACCCCCAACTTTGTAGGTGATTTGGAGCCTCCCGGATGGGACATTTGGGACAGTGCTTTCTGACATTTTGTTGCAGGTCTAATCGTCCCACCCCGGAGCGATTAGAAATCCATGGCGAATTTTCTGACTATTCTTTTTGCAGTGCCTTCCCGGTGATGTTCTCATGCCTCTGTCAAGTTTTTAGCTCATTTAGATCTCTTTTAGTTATCATTTTATTTATTTTTTGCATGCACTAATCGTAGGCTTGGGGATTGCATGTTTCATTTCATCCGTAGGTGCTACTGATTGTTTTCTGTTTCCTTGAACGTAGGATCTCGACACCGGAGGAGCAGCAAAGAATCAAAGACCCTTTCATGCAAGCGGCGACAATGTTTGGTCCACCCATTTTACATGTGGGCACGCGGAAGAAGGCATACCACCCATGGTGTAACGAAACCTTATTTAACGCTCCTAGCCCCTGAAAAGGGAGGAGACGTGTTGTAACCGAGATTTAAAGCAAATTAATAAAAAGGGTTGTATTCCATATTTGCTTTCTATCTAGTTTCGATTCGTTTATGTTTCTCTCCTTTCATGCATTTTCAATTCATAGGATTTAGCGTTATCTTTGGCTTCACTTGCATCGCACTTGGTGTTTCCTTTTTTCTTCCGTATCCTCATGCTTTCAGTGGCGATCATGGTGGGACCCTGTCCTCTATTTTTGAGATCAAACTTCTGATCAAAAATTGCTTGTTTTTGCTTGCAGGTACCAAGTTTTCAAATGTTGGACTACTGTTCGTTCCAGTCTGTGATGAGTACAGAGCTGGAATTCATCTTATCCAGGGATGAATGGGCATTCACCCCACCCTGTGATGAATACAGTTTTGTTATTCATCCCACCCAGGGATGAATAGCTCTCTATGCAGTTTTAGGGTAGAAACTCAGAGGCATCCGATTTGGGCAGAGAAGAGGTAGGGGTCCTAAACACCTTCTATCATTTTCTGCTTTCTGTTTTCTATTTTCTAGTTATTTGCTTGCATAGGAGAGTTTTTAATGCTTGTTTTCTTCATTTATGCAAATTAAAAAGAACCCCACACACCACGTGGTAATTTAAACAACAAGGAGTTGGTCGTAAAACCCCAACCCTTGATCAAGACCAATGGTGGATTTCATCACCACCTTGGCTTGAATTTTTGCATCCATAACCCCGATCGCTACTGTTGCTAGACGTAAATCCTGATGAAAGTTGACCGAGTGTAGCTGGGGTGATTCCCAATGCATGAGGATAAGTCTTCTATGGTAGGTGTCAAAAATAGGGTGATCCCCTTTCGTACCGCCTATGTTCCACGTACCATTCTGCTCTCGCGTACCAATAGTTTCCCTCACGTAAGGGCGGGTATATTGAGAGGTTTGGTATAATGGCCTGGCAGTGGTATATCGAAGGGGCGACCATTTTGGGAGACATAAGAGACATCATATTGCATATACAACAACACGTTCTTTACAAAGCTTTCAAAACAAAAATCAAAACACACTAAACCAGATTTAGGGCACACCTTTAATCTATAAATGAGATAATCACTTCTTTGATTGTGTGGCTCTTGTTTGTTTAGTGTAGCATAAAAAAAAATCATAAAAAATATAAAAACCTACATAGATTGTAGAGAGACACCACCATGGTGTACACCCATAGCCAAGCCCAATCATGGGCAGGAGCTATGAAGAGTGTACAAGGGGGCACAAGTCACCTCCGCTATAGCCCCAAGGACTTGGTCATACCACCTTGGTGGCCCGACCCACAAGATAGTCCACATCATGCCATTTTAGAATGGGACTATAGAGGCACCCCTTCGAGGGGCACTCCCATTCAACATAGACCCTTTCAGGAGGAGTCCCTACATGTGGCACTCAATATAAATGGGAAGGCTCCCTTAGATGCTCGGTATGAGTGGCCACCATGCAATGAAGTGCTAGAACAACATAGGGTCCATAAGGAGAGGCCACATGATTATGTCATCCCTCCTCTACCCCTCATCACTATTAGGAATAACAAGCCAAATCCAGAGCACAAGGCTCTTCAGACAGGGCGAGCCAACTCTGCCCGCCCCTTTCACATATACGAAAGGGAGCATGAGGAAGACCATCACATTCCTCAAGAGCAATACACAACATGGGAGCAATGCACCTCCACACCTGCTATCTATCAGAATCACCTACTGAGGCCAGAACCTCGGGTGAATGCCACCAACCTCGATAGAGGAAAGTGACCTATAGAGATCTCGGATCATCATGACCGAGATAAATACGTAGGAGAGGCATCTAGGCCCCCTAGACCTAAGACGATAGAACAAATTGACTTGGAATTTGCCAAACATGCCACCCACCAAGCGCAAATCATGCAGCTTGAGCAAGACCAACAATAGTTGGAGCACCTGTATCACCTTAGCAAAGAGCGCATTCGATGTCAAACAGATGAGCTGCTCCATAACACTATGCCTGAGAGGGTTCCAACCCCTCGCACCCAAAGAGTAGAACTATATGAGAGGCGCAACCCCTTGGTGCGAGATAGGTCCCCATGACCTTACCAAGTGTTGCCTCCGAGACCTCCTAGACCTGAGCGGGAGGCCACTCCCAGGAACAATGATGGGCACCCTCCACGGGGACCCACCCATGTTTATAGGTCTCACCCAAAAACTCCTCAAGAAGCCTATGAGGAGTATGAGCAAGAAGAAGAGCGGGCCGAAATGCCCTACCAAGGTAGAGGGGGTGCTATCCGGCCACCCCTCCATAGGCCTCAAGTTTCCCACAACCCACAATGGGAACTAACCAAGGAGGAAGAGATCAAATCTTTCGATGCATATAAAGCATTGCTAGAGCGCTTAGAGTCTATGGAGACCAAGACTTCTGGGCCCCAAAAGCCCACTTTACGCCAACTCCATAGTCACCCGATGCATCCGTCAGTGCCAGCACCCCCATACCCTGAACACTTTAAGCTACCCTAGTTGGCAATATTTAGAGGTGAGGAGGATGCCCAAGAGCACGTGACTAGATTCTTGAGCCAATGCTTTGGCATTCAAGACAATGATGCTTTGTTGTTAAGAACATTTATAACCACGTTCGTAGGCCCTACCTCGGATTGGTTCACTCAATTGCCAAAGCATAGCATCGGTAACTTAGATCAGCTAGTGGACGCGTTCCTCGAATGCTTCACCTTCAACACCAAGAAGAAGGCATCACTAAGTGACCTAGCCAGCCTTAGGCAGTATGAGGAAGAAACCATGGCGGCCTATGGGAATCGATGGAGGACGTTGCTTTCAAAGCTGCCCTACCTCCCTCCTATGGCCGACCTTACCCAAATGTTCTCAAAGAGCTGTTTGAGATCGATCTCCATGCTATTGCAGCTGCAACAATATGCCACTTTAGAGGAAGCTCTGGCGCAAGCCAGAATCATTGAGGAGATCAAGATTCAGGATGGCGAGATTGCCAAGCCAAAGAAGAAAGAATGGTCTAAAAATGCCAAGACAGGGACCACGCAACCAAAACCCATCGTGGTCAATCAGGTTGCTATAAATATACCTAAGCCTGCACAAGCAACACAACCCCAAAAGGCTAACTATCAGGCGGTCCCTCTTGACAGTTATGAAAGGGAAAATCATCGACAAGATCAAAATCAGCAACGTCACCCTAGGCGACAATTTACACCCTTTACAGAGTCTAAAGACTCCTTGTTTGACCGCTTGTTAGCGGAAAACTTGATGAACTTTCCAGAGAGTCGACCTGTAGACCCCAACGCGCCAAAACCCAAAGGTTATAGGGAAGACTTGTACTGTAAGTTTCATCGACAGAAGGGACATGACCTCTATGCATGTTGGAAGTTTAAAAGCTTCGTGCAAGACCTAATCGACAACAAGATGCTAGTGGTGGATAATCCAGTAGCGCCAAACAACCAATAGATGGAGGTCTTCAAAGACCCCCTGCCTACCCATGATGCATAGGCAAAGACCCTACAAGTCAATGAGGTGACACAGAACTACCCCATGCAGGGGTATGTAGGGATGATCAGTATAGTGACTCGAAACAAAAGGTACCCGAGCATAGCTGCCCAGTGACGGCTACAGGAGAGGTGCCAACAATGTCACAACCACAACAACACCCTACGCAACCTCCTCCGCCTAGACCAGTGGCCACAATTCGGACCAAACTCACCCAGAGTTTGAGGACCACGTCGGCTAGGCTCTCCATTTACGAGCTCATACAACAATCATCACCCCATCGGGAGGCTCTAATGGAGATACTTAAAGCCATCGAGTTGCAGCCCCATGAAGCAAACTCTTTCAACAACTTTGTGGGACATGTCAAAAGATGCACCGAGCCAGTCATCACCTTTAGAGAGGATGAATTGAAATCAATGACTGGTGACATGGCGGATCCACCCCTGCACGTCATTGCATGGGTCAACGGGATTCCGTATAAGAGGGTGTTGGTGGACACTGGCTCATCCAATAATATCATTACAACAGTGGCATTGAAACATTTGAAGTTGCCAGCATCTCACATCGTGGCCTCCACCTACACTCTACGAGCATTCAATGATGCGATATGCTCGATAGTTGGCACAATTGTCCTACCCATCCAAGTGGGACAAAAGACTATTCCTACATTGTGCCACATCTTGGAGGGTGAGATGGCTTATAACATTTTGTTGGGCCGACCATGGATCAGGGACATGAAGTGTGTCCCTTCAATAGCCCACCAATGCTTAAAGTATACATTTGAAGGGCAAGTGCATGTAGTCCCGATGGACTTAGAACCCTTCAAGTATTGCAATGCGATGCAATTGATGCCGCAATCGACCCTTCCATCAACACATTTGGATTTTTAGTTGAATCCATCTAAATAGGGTCCGATTTTGCATACATCCCCATTGTTAAGTCCATCAAATCCCTAGTCGGGTCCATCTTCATCATCTAGTCCTTCACCAATGATGCCACCTATGGTGGCCACATCGAAGGACAATGGGAAGAAACCCCTGGAAGAGGCACCGCCATCAGTCTCAACCATCTCTACCGAAGAGATGCCTAGCCGAGTGGAAGTCGAGATGCCTAGTTCACCTAACATGGAGTGGACTCAGGAAGAACTCCCATTCCCTCCCCCTCAACCACCAACAATCACTCGTTGAGATGGCCAATACGGGCTTGGGGGAGTATCTGGTGTGCAACATTGTAGCAACACCCGCACTTGAGTCCATGCAGGACATGGGGAGACCTCGCCTCCCCATAGGCACTATTGTTCCTCTAGGCTACCCACCAAACCAGACAAACTTTGTATATGGGGGCCTTGATAATGGCATTGAACCTTACATGCAAGAAGAGGAAGATGAAGAGCCTTTTGCTGAGGACGTCAACTATTTTTCCAACCCAGACTTCACTTTAAGATATCTTGGCCAATGCAATTGGCATGGATATGGGTTGGGCAGATATGAGCAAGGAGTGCACGTTCTTTGCCAACCAAGATATCAGATGCCATATGACAAATCAGGAGTAGGGTTCAACCACCCCCTGCCCTTGGACATCTTGGTAGAGAACATGCAAGGCCTAGGGATAGGCAACAAGGATGGGTTGGCATTAGATCCATATGCCAATCCTAACACAACATATACATTGGGGGATTACCTCCCATTGTTGACGACCAACCTTGTTGACCCCAACAACCCCTTCCCTCTAACCGAGAAAGGAGAAAGTTCGAGAACTCACCTACAAAGGGGAAATAGACAAGGTCAGGAAGGATCTTCGAAAGATGAGTCAGAGTATGAGGTAGCACCATGGGACCCTTTCGAATCGGATAGCAATCACTCACAAGTGACCCCCATGGATGACTACCAAGAAAGCCTCTTGGCAATGTTCCCTTTGGATGCTCCAATCGAGCAAGTACCACCCCAAGAAAATCAGGTCCCCCCATAGAGAGCAGAACAACCCCGATGGGACCATATCAATTTGCTCGAGCAGGATGAGCCTCAAATATCACAAATAGTTGTTGGAACCAATGAAGGCCTTTGGATCTCCGATAGTGATTATGAAGATGAAACTGAGATGGCCTATCTCAATCATATGCGACAACAACAATACCCCATGGACATTGATGACATGTTCGAACAGCTAAACATAGGGCCAAGGCATAGGTGGCACCTAAACCCAACACAATTGGACCAAGTGCTGCATCCACCACTTTGGGCATACAGAGAGCACCTTCCACCCAGAGACCCTATAGCGATATCAGTGTCGAGGGTAGACCCTGTCCTCCTCTCCACACATAGGGCCGATCCATTCATGCCAATACCTCCAGAGCCAGATCTAGAGCACAAAAATCATCCAGGATGTCCGAGTCACCACACCCATGGTAATGGAGACCAAAATCATTTCATCAACATGATCTCCATTGACTTAACCACCCCCATCCACAATCCAACCGATCCAACAAAGTCATTATATCTAGACATAGATGCTATAGACTGGGATCACGTCAATTCACCACCATCCCCATCAGAGTACTGGCCTTGCGGTGAGATGCTTCATTTCACCCTAGGACCAACTCAGGATATCTTCCATGCTGAAGAGGAACCCGAAGTTCCTAACGTAGATTTAAATTCAGCGAATGATATCCACTTGATCCCAACTCCACACCAGTTGGAGGATGGGTCCCACATGTCAGTCGAGGAGACGACTGACGTAGACATCGGCTCTGATCCAATGAATCCATAGATAATCAAGTTGGGGGTAAGCCTATCCCCCGAAGAGCAAGCCGACTACATTGCCCTTCTCAAAGAAAAGAAGGAGGTTTTTGCATGGTCCTACAAAGACATGCCGGGGCTAGATCCGTAGCTAGTCATGCATAATCTAACGCTTGATCCGACAGTCAAGCCAGTTAAGCAAAAACTATGTAAGATGCACCCAATAGTGGCCTTGATGGTCAAAGATGAATTACAAAAGTTGTTGGATGCACAGTTTGTCATCTGCATGGATTACCCACCATGGTTG
Source organism: Wollemia nobilis (assembly GCA_028583015.1). Taxonomy (NCBI): domain Eukaryota; kingdom Viridiplantae; phylum Streptophyta; class Pinopsida; order Araucariales; family Araucariaceae; genus Wollemia; species Wollemia nobilis. The sequence continues at coordinate 3,126,737 of JAQPPZ010000375.1, read as the reverse complement.
TCCAACATGGTGCCCATCAAAAATCTTGATGGGAGGATTCACATATGCACTAATTTTTGAGATCTAAACAAAGCGAGTCCTAAGGATGATTTCCCCTTGCCTAGCATCGATGCATTGGTAGATGCTACAACGGGCCATGAAATGCTTTCCCTCATGGATGGTTTCTCGGGATACAATCAGATTCGTATCAATCCCGAGGACCAACTAAAAATGGCATTCACAATGCCTTGGGGGACATTTTGTTATAAGGTCATGCCCTTTGGCCTTAAAAATGTTGGCGCCACCTACCAACGTGCCATGACATACATCTTCCATGATCACATGCATAAAACTTTGGAAGATTACATGGATGATTTGTTGGCCAAATCTCTTTTGCGCCCAGATCATCTCGATGACTTAAGCAAGATCCTCGATCGCCTCATCGAACACAAAGTCAGACTAAACCCCAAGAAGTGCGTATTTGGCATCACATCTGGAAAACTCTTGGGTTTCATAGTCTCAAAGTGAGGCATCGAGGTGGACCCAAACAAAGTCAAGGCAATCCTTGAAATGCTTCCCCCAACTACCATCAAGCAGCTCAGAAGCCTACAAGGAAAGGTCACGTCAATCAAGCACTTCATAGCGCAGCTATCTGACAAGTGCCGACCCATGAATAAATTATTGCACAAGGGGGTAGCATTTCACTGGGATGACGAGTGCCAATCAGCCTTCGATGATATTAAACAATACTTGGCTTCACTACCAGTATTGGCACCACCTAGACCAGGAGTGCCATTCTACTTATACATCTCAGCTACTGAGGTGGCACTGGGCACCATGCTAGCCCAAAAAAATGAACTACACAAAGAATAGGCTACTTACTATCTTAGCCGCACCCTGGTCAGTTATGAACTTAACTATGCATACGTTGAGAAGCTCTGCTTGGCAGTGGTGTTTGCTACCAAAAAGCTACGCCATTACATGTTGAGCAACATGACGTATGTTGTGTCTAAGGAGAATCCATTGCGGTACATGATGAGTCATACTTATCATAGTAGCCGCATGGTGAAATGGATCATGTTGTTGATGGAGTTTGACATCGAGTTCATTGGACAAAAATCCATCAAAGGTCAAGTCATCGCCGATCAACTAGCAGAGGCTCCTCTCGAAGATGATCAGCCTCTGACCATAGAGCTACCCGATGATGGGGTCTTCCATGTCTCAGAATCGCCAGATTCTGATGAGCCTGAGTCACAAGCCGACATAACCCTATTTTTTGATGGTTCTAAATGTGAGCAAGGGGGTGGCATGGGAATTGTATTCTTCACACCGCAAGGGGCTCCAATGCCTCTATCATTTAAATTAGATTTCTCATGCACCAACAACAATGCCGAATACGAAGCCTTGCTCATAGGTCTTCAAACAACAATCACCATGAACATCAAACGTTTGAACATCTTTGGTGATTCGTTGTTAATTGTCAACCAATTCAAAGGGGTATTCCAATGTAAATGCCTAGTTCTACAGGCCTACAAAGCCCTTGTGGACAAATTCTTGGCAAATCTTGAATGGTACGACATCGAGGCACTCCCTCGATCATCGAATCATTTTGTGGACACTATGGCCTCCTTGGGGTCACTAATCCCGCAAGACATTTCTGGTGATATGACAACCATTCAAGTCAAAACACTATCACAATCCATGATGGAGCATGCAAGCTCTGACTTAATGCCAAGAATCCACCTGATCCAGATTGAACCATCCTCGGACAAGTTCTCTCGAATCCATGATTGTCTGAATCATGCCAACTAGGGGTCCTTATTCTCCCCTACTCCCCTTAATAGCAACACAATGCTATTCTTACAAGTTCTTTCCCGCTCAACTTTTTCTAGGGATGAACTTCAAGAGGGATTGGTTGTTCATACCATCGAGGTTTCTGATCAACAGGATTGGTATACACCCATACGAGATTACCTCAAGCTAGGTAACCTCCCACTTGGATTGACGCATGCCACGAAAAGATCATTCAAATAGAAAGCGGCTAAACATGTCTTGCTAGGAGACATTTTGTACCATCGTAGCTACGAAGGAATCCTCCTTCATTGCTTGGACCAGCAGGAGTCCACTTGGGCGATCACCCAAGCGCACGATGGTACATGCGGTGGCCACTTCAGCGGTATGGCCATCGCAAAGCGCATTCTTCGCATGGGCTATTATTGGCCATATTTAGAGCAAGATTGTTGCGCATATGTAAGGAAGTGCGTGAAGTGTCAACACCATGCTAATTTGACACACGTACCTTCTCAGGCCTTGCAATCGATCCAATCAGCTTGGCCATTTTCATAGTGGGGCTTAGATCTAATCGAAAAGATCTCCCCTGCATCGTCGGGTCATCACACGTTCATCATAATGGCCACAAAGTACTTCACCAAGTGGGTGGAAGCAATTCCGCTAACCTCTATGACTGGACCCCGCATTGCGGAGTTTATTTTACATAACATCATATGTCATTTTGGTATTCCATCCAAGATAATCTCGGATAATGGGACGTCATTCAAGAACAAAGACGTGCATGCTTTGACCACAAAGTACAAAATTCAGCATAGTTTTTCGACACCCTATTATCCGTAGGCAAATGGGCAAGTAGAGGCGTCAAACAAAATGCTAGTCGCCATCCTCAAAAATATGATCGTAGATAGTCATAAGGATTGGCACATTCAAATCCCACTTGCTCTATGGGCTTATCGCACTAGCATTCGGATGCCCACTGGGGCAACTCCATTTTCGTTGGTGTATGGCTCTGAGGCAGTCATGCCTCTAGAGTTGGAAATACCTTCCTTGCGCATATCAATGCAAGAGTTCATCGATGATGACACTTCTCGGTAGGCCCAGTTAGACCAACTTACGTTGCTCGATGAATGATGCATCAATGCTCTCGAGCATTTACGTATCTATCAAGAGCGACTTAAGAAAGCATACAACATGAAGGTTCACCTGAGGGACTTTCAGGTTGGTGACTTGGTCTTAAAAGAGAACCAACAGAACTCTAACTTGCCGCCCCATCTAAGGGACAAGTTCATGGCAAATTGGTTAGGTCCCTATGTAATTGATAGTAAAATAGGACCTGGAACATACCGTCTCGCCTCTCTTGATGGAATCAAGGAACTAGAACCCTTGAACATCAGTCATTTGAGGCCATTCCATATTTAAAAGAGCCATAGCCCAAACCAAAAGCTCCAAGGATTCCCATAATCGCTTGGTCAAACCCCAAAATGCCCCAAAGGTGCCCATAATCCCTTTGGTCAAACCAAAATGCCCCAAAGGTACCCATAATCCCTTTGGTCAAACCAAAAGCTCCAAGGATTCTCATAATCGCTTGTTCACCCAAAAATGCCCCAAAAAGGTACCCATAATCCCTTTGGTCAAACCAAAAGCTCCAAGGATTCTCACAATCGCTTGGTCAACCCAAAAATGCCCCAAAGGTGCCCATAAACCCTTTGGTCAAACCAAATGCCCCAAAGGTACCCATAATCCCTTTGGTCAAACCAAAAGCTCCAAGGGTTCCCACAATCGCTTGGTCAAAAATAAGAAAATTCAAAAACAATAAAATCATCAAAAATAACAAAAATTGCATCTCATTTCCATGCATACTCAAAATCATCACAAAAATAAAGAACTCTTTTGCATCTCATTTTCATACTCACAAAAATCAATCAATCAAAAACACAAAAATATAAGTTGCATAGGCATCGCAACCATACATTGCATATTTTTTGATCATACAAGTCAAATGCACCATAGACTGTAATTACTCGGCAAATCCATCATTTTCCATATTTGTCCACTTTATAAATAATCCATCAAAAATAAATGCCATTCACATATTTTCACCATATCATAGTCAGTTGTCTTCTAATGTATCTAGAGTTTTCGTCATTCAAGTTGTCATTAGATTTCTAGCCAAATACTGTACAAAGTCAGATAAATTTTACAAAGGTAGAGTTCTACTTGGATCACACCTCGTTACGTAGCATCCCAACACAAGTTAAAACACATAAAAATTCCCAAGTTGTGTGAACGAAAGATGAAATCTACAAAGCAATCTAGGATACCATCTAGTGAAAAGGTTATCTTGCTCATCCCCCTGTGTGAATGACCCCAAGAATGCTGAGAGTTGGCAAAAGGACAAGCATCTTCCCTACCCAATTCCCCAAGAATCCCAAGTTCTCAAAAAGTTGCAAACATCAAAAATTTTTTTTGCAAAAGTCAAAACTCCAAAATTTGACATCAAAACCAAAGTGCATACATCAAAAGGCACAAGCAATAGTGATTCTCATCACTCAATATTCAAATCCCTTGCTCAAAAGAAAAAAAAAAATAAATAGTGATTTTTATCACTATAGAAGAGCAAGTATCCCAATACAATTGAAGAAAAGAAGGGAGTCAAACTTGAATCCCTGGAACTCTCAGCATTCAGAAGGTCATGAGGTGAACCTCAGTACCGGTTTGGTGGATAGCCTATCGGTCACTGGTGGCAAAACCTCCCGCATGACGATATATCTGTCACATTAAATTGTGTGCAGATCAATGTTTGCATGTGGATGAGCTAGCTCATGGTATCCTAGATAGCACTACAGATTAATCTGACTAAATACAACAAAGGAGTTAGTGGAGCTAATTAGGTGATCCTCAGTACAGGTTTGGTTGACAGCCTATCTGGCACTAGCGGTATCCTGACAAATACCACATAAACGAATTCAATTGCACACACAGGGATGTGAAATAACTTGGTCAAACTCAAGTCTGATTCGTACCTTGTTCAAAAAATCTTGTGAGATAAATGTACAGTCTTGGCTAGTTAGTTAACACATCTGAATCTCAGAAAACCTTAACTACATTTTAAAACAACTGGTACATTTCATTACTTACATCAACATCAAAAAATATGAAAAATACCAAAACAAAATTCATACATGCAAAGTCATTCCATAAAGCCATCACATAAGTACAAAAAGCCAGTAAATCTTGTACAGTCTATGGTGCCATCAACAAGTTATCAACAACTCATTTCATTCATTCCATATGCATACATCATATAAATTAGAAACATCACATTCATAATACCACATGCATACATCATCATAAATAAATGTGCATAAACAAAAAAATAAATCATGACAAGTGTATAACCAAAAATAAAAGTCATGTATATATATATCATCAAAAATGCTCGTAGGCTACAATAAACCGGTCCTCTGACCTCACAAAAAAAAAAGTTCAAAAACCCCCAAGCCTAGGGCATCGACCACCATGATCATGTAGGATCGGTGCGATGGGAACTACCCCCATGGTGTGGGTCCTATGGGACCTCTTACGGTGGCTGCTGCTAGCCCCTACATCATGCCCACTAGTGCCCCCTCATCCAATTACCTACGATGAGATGATGTTGATTTCTCAGTATCACTGTCTCTCATCCGATGTGAAGACCCACCTCCAGGGAGCTCGGTAACCACCCATCGAGGTGGATAATCTCTCCCTCCAAATCCATCCGGTGCCTAAACCACTCACCTCCCACGATGAGAGCCACTACATCATCAGTGCTGCCAAGTAGTTCGTAGGAGATCCCTCTCCCATGCAGCATCTGTGTCCCCATCCCACTGGTGGTATGTAGCAAATGCGTTCTCCCTCTCAGCCAACTGAGTCCGTAGGAGATCCCTCTCCTACAAAGCCTCCCCAAGCTCCTCATCCCATCTCTGAAGTAGCTCCTCCAATCATGCTATCTCAACGTGATCCCTCACCTCCACACCCTCCGGGATAGCCTGGTGCATAGGCATATTCGAGACTGTAGGCTGCTTCGACTCCCACTACTATGGGACGTCCTACATATCCGGCTGCTCTAGAATCCCAAAATCATCCCCCCAAAAGTTATCAACCTCTACCATGTCCGCATCCTCCAGTGAAACCCCCCAACCCTCTCCTGGTGCCTCTCCACCCTCCCCTCTCTACCACCTCTGACCCCCTAGAGGCCCCTCACCTCGCCACCACCGCAACGTCCACCACTACTCATACTCAGTAGTAACCCCAATGTCATCCATATCCAGGGGAAGTCAATCATTATATCTGAATCCTCACCCAGCGGCTCAATGATCGGCAGTCCAGTGTCCTCTCATCGCCCCAACGTCGATAGATCAAGGGCTCCCCAAGAAACCCCTGGCACACCCCAAACTATCATATCACTCGACCGTATGGGAAGAACTCCTGCTCGGTCCCGTGCCGCCCGATCAGCCACCTCCCCCTACGAACCCATCGGAGCCACTCCCTAGCCTCAGGCCAAGTTGGACAATCCAGGTATGGCTGCCAGACTACCTCCCTAGGAGCAAGCCATGAGAAGGCATCAACGTAGTGCCCCATGACACCTACCCATCATCGACTGTGCCCCCGCTCCTCCGACCTATGCCATAGTGCCGCATACCCTATTTCTCTATCAACCATCTCCGCTCGAGTCATCCATGACAACCCCATCGGCCTCTCCATAGCTATGTGCTACGCCCAACACTACAATAGGTAACTACATCCAATACCCTTTCACCTTTGATAGTGGACCTCGTACAACTCATCATAGAGCTATGCCAGTAGTGTCTACCCCCACCTCATAATCAGGGGTACCTCCGTCGGACACTCCACCAACCTGAAGACCACCTCCAGCAGGTTCCACGGGAACCTCACACCTGAAGAGTCGAGCAATAACATGTTGGAAATGAGGCTCATCAGTAATGCATGCCTCACTCCCAACACGCCCCTCTCTAGCCACCATCATACCAAAATGCCACCAATCTGGCAGTCACCCTCTACCCTCTCCATCGGGCTGTCCACACCCAACTCCTCCCCATGACCGAAGCATCATGTCAGCACTACCATCCATTGATCACGTGGCATCGTCCTGATAGGAAGCCCATCTATCAAAATCCATAGAATCCGATAGACGTCCTCGAGAGTCACTGTCATCTCCCCTGTTGGGAGATGGAAGGTATTGGTGCGGGGATCCCATAGGTTGATCAACGTGGTCAGGTATGCCCGATCCCCCACCATAGGCTCTAGTCACGTCACATGCTTGAGCCCAAGGGCGTCAAGCCACTCCCAGTCCGCCAAAGTCAGCACCTCCCGGCGTCAGAGAACACCGTCGGCTGACGGTACCGACTCTTCACCACCTGCAAAACAAAAATAACAAAACATTAAAAAAAAACATGATAACAAAAAACAAACTATACAACAATGCATAAACGTAAAACAAAATAGTTCAATAAATTGTACAATCACACCTAACAAATGTATAGCTAAAAATAGTTCATAACAAACAAAAAATTCAAAAACAATAGTTTGTACATAGGGTTTTTAACTCTACGTTTAAAGATAAATAAAAAAAAAAAAAAATAAAAAAAAAAAAAAAAAAAAAAATCAAAATCAAAATAATAGTTTTTCGTTAACCTCGGGTTTATAACTGAAGTTAACAAATACAAAAATCAAAATAAAAACAATTTTTCTAAAGCTAGGGTTTTGCTCTCAGTTTAACCTAGGGTTTTAGTTTTAAAACAATAAAAACATCGCATTTAAACCTAGGGTTTCTTATAACCTTAACAAAAATACAAACAAAAAATAAAAAACATTTCTTTTTAGCCTCGGGTTTTACCTTAGTTTAAACGGAAAAACAAATTCAAAATAAATTGTGATTTTAAAACTGTAAAATAAAACACAAGCTAACTAAATGAGAAGGAGCACTTACCGGTCTCACTTCGGCTCCACCGCTCGATCCGGTTCGTGAACTCATGGTGTCGGGAAAAATTTGATAGTGCTTCGCTTCGCAGACTCGACCTCCTCCTCAGAGCTCCAAATCGCCAAAAAAATCGAATGCAAATGAGCCCAAACCCTAGTTTTGGCCCTTAAATAGGCTCTTAGGCCTGTAATCATTCCACCCTAGGATGAGCACTCTAGTTAGCACTCGTCCCACCCTGGAGATTACTAACTGGTATTCGTCCCACCCGAGACGATTACAGAGCAAAAATTTCAAAAATAGCAAAAATGCACAAAATGCACAAAAACAAGCAATAAAATTGTCCAATAAGAGTGCTTTTGCACTTGACATTCTTGGCATGCAAAATAGATGTCGGGGTCACAAATCCTCACTATCCTACTCCCTAAGAAGGCTACCATAGCTGGACCGCTCCACGGGAGGACGGATTGTTGAGAATTTCATCCCCAAATGGCGTCCCAAAAAGGGTCCAAACCCACCCAAAAATAGCAATAACATTGCCAAACAAGGTGCGCTTTGTGGCTGCTTCTTTGGCATGCAAAATAAGTCGGGGGGGTCACAAATTCTCACTATCCTACTCCCTAATAAGGCTACCATATGGACCGCTCCATGGGAGGATGGATTGTTTGAGAATTTCATCCCCAAATGGCATCACCAAAAGGGTTAACACCCACCAAAAATAGGTCTAAATGTTGGGAAACTCACACACATTCAAAGATAAACAACTGAAAGGCACCCTTACACAAGTCACCTTGGGTCAAGCGACTCGTCGCTTTTCTCATGTAGGTCATTCCCTCATCGATTCGTCGCTTGAGGGGGTAGTCACACTTAGTCACCAATCAACAAATACACACCCAATTAAGGAAATGGCATGCATTCGAAGAATCATTGACAAAGACAATCACGCCCCTGCTTGGGGCAGCAAACAAGCAATAATCACAAGCTGATCAAACACTTGGCATTCATGAATCATGAACTCAAGGTTCCCATAGACAAAAGGTTGCGCCCTTTGCCTATTCATGATTGATCAATGTCCAAGATCAAGTAACACCTCACCGAAAAAGGTTAACACTTGAATTGAGTTCCTTAGCTCGTCAAAAGCAAGGATTCAAGAATGCATGCCCTTTCCATACTTGGGGCATCAAAATTTGGTTAGGTTATTGAGAAACCCTAATCATTAGTGCTTTGGTTATCTATTTTTTCTCAGCACTACGCCACGCACAACGCATCCCAAAAAGGGGCATCTATAGACACCAAAACAACACCAATCCGATTATGTGGCTACAAACACTGATCGCATTGACACACACAGCCCCCAGGGCAGCCCCTAGAGGTTAAAAAGTGGTCCTAACCACTCTCATAATAGTTTTTGAAGGTCAGAGATCAATTTGGCACCTCTCAGGCACTCTGCTCCTTATTCGTTCCACCCAGGGATGATTACAAACTGGTATTCGTTCCACCCAGGGACGATTAGCAGTATTCGCTCTAGGGTGGGGTGAATAGCAGGTTTGATGGGAAAAAGGTCAAATCTCGACAAATGGCAGCCCAGATCCACCACTTAACTCCTCCTTCATTGCATGGGAGTGCGAGTGAGCATTTTGGAGCGCTAGAGGCAGTTATAGAGGCAATCATGGAGCCCTTAATCAGGGAGGAATCTTCTCCCCCTGGAAAGGCATGATTGCCAAGTGGCGCCTCTGCATGCTCATACACAGAGACCGTCAGGTCTATAAAATGGTGAGTCTTCTCACCCCAAAGATATACAGAGAAGGAGCATTTTGAGCAACGAAGTGCTGCCATTTTGCATACTCACTTTTGATTGTGCCTTTCACATCCTTGATCTCTCTTTTGGAAGGGAGGTCATTGGGTGGTTATTGGAAGCGCAATCCGGACCCCAAACCCGACATTTGGCCACAGTATCCCACCCAAATTTTCTGACAACACCCCACAAGAGGTTTTGGACCCATCCCAAGTGGATTGGTGCCAAAATCGGGCCCCAAACGATGGGCGTCCTGCCCTCGGGTGCCCCCGCACTGTTGTAGTCCTAATCGCCCCACCCCGGAGCGATTAGAAATCTGTAGCAGATTTTAGTTCTATTATTTTTGCATTTTATTCTAGGTTTCTTAGATAGGCTTGCATTCAAATTTCATGTAATTCTAAGCAGTTTTGATCATGTTTTTGTTATTTCTCGCTTTCGCTAACATGCAGGTAGCATCATCAAATTCTCGGTGATAGAGGCCGAATTGGCAAAATATGACCTTCTGGGTCTTTCCAAAATACCCCATTTTACCTAACCCCCAACTTTGCAGGTGATTTGGAGCCTCTCGGATGGGACATTTGGGACAGTGCTTTCTGACGTTTTGTTGCAGGTCTAATCGTCCCACCCCGGAGCGATTAGAAATCCGTGGCGAATTTTTTGACTGTTCTTTTTGCAGTGCCTTCCCGGTGATGTTCTCATGCCTCTGTCAAGTTTTTAGCTCATTTAGATCTCTTTTAGTTGTCATTTTATTTATTTTTTGCATGCACTAATCTTAGGCTTGGGGATTGCATGTTTCATTTCATCCGTAGGTGCTACTGATTGTTTTCTGTTTCCTTGAACGCAGGATCTCGACACCGGAGGAGCAACAAAGAATCAAAGACCCTTTCACGCAAGCGGTGACAATGTTTGGTCCGCCCATTTTACATGTGGGCACGCGGAAGAAGGCATACCACCCATGGTGTAACGAAACCTTATTTAACGCTCCTAGCCCCTGAAAAGGGAGGAGACGTGTTGTAACCGAGATTTAAAGAAAATTAATAAAAAGGGTTGTATTCCATATTTGCTTTCTATCTGGTTTCGATTCGTTTATGTTTCTCTCCTTTCATGCATTTTCAATTCATAGGATTTAGCGTTATCTTTGGCTTCGCTTGCATCGCACTTGGTGTTTCCTTTTTGCTTCCGTATCCTCGTGCCTTCACTTCTTTCACCATATTTTTTATAAAGTGGTACTTTATATCAATATTTTTCTTGCGATCATGGAATATTGGATTCTTCACTAGCTGAATAGCACTTTGGCTATCACAATGCAACATAATTTTCTCCTACATTACCTTGAAGTCACCCAAAAATTACTCTAGCCAAATTGCCTCTGCTTGTATGAGTCGCTATAATATATTCAGCTTCAGTGGTTGATAAAGCCACAACAGACTACAACTTATAAGTCCAACTCACCACTCCACCAACAAGAGTGAAGGTATATCCTATAGTGGACTTTCTTCCATATCTATCTTCACCATAATCAAAATCCACAAAAACTTTAACTTGCAAATCTATCGATCCAAAGTAAATGGCAACATTTGAAGTGGCTCTTAAATATTTGAATATCCAATTCACCATATTCTAATACTCCTTACCAGGATTGGCCATGTACTAGCTGACTACTCCCACTGCTTGGGCAATATTTGATCTGGTGCTCACCATGGCATACATGAGGCTTCCTACTGCTGATTAATACGGTACATGAGATATGCTTGTATTATCTTCTTTCATTCTACGACACTAATTGGAATACAACTTTAAGTGTGAAATAAGTGGGGTAAAAACTGGTTTTACATTCTGCATATTGAAGCACTGTAGAATCTTCTCTATCTATGAATTTTGACTTAACCAGATCTTTCTTCCTTTTTTATCCCTATGTATCTTCATCCCTAAAATTTGGTTTGCTGCTCCTAAATCCTTCATTTCAAAATTCCTAGTCAATTGAGCCTTAATTTCAATGGTTTTATTTATGCTAGGTCCTGCAACCAGCATATCATCAAAACACAACAACAAAATAATAAAATTGCCATCGTAAAACCTCTTATAATATCCACAATGGTCAGCTTCACTCCTATTGAAACCTTTGCTCTTCATGGAGGTGTCAAATTTCCTGTACCACATCCTTTGTACCTGTTTCAACCTGTATAGTGATTTATTCAGTCTGCAAACCAAATGCTCTTTACCTCTTTCTTCATAGCCCTCAGGTTGATCCATATATATCTCTTCCTCGAGATCACCATGCAAGAAAGCAGTCTTTACATCAATCTTCTCTAGTTCCAAATCTTGTGTAGCTACAAGTGCAAGTAGAACTCTAATAGTAGTCATCTTCACAACTGGAGATAAATTTTTTTTAAAGTCAATATCTAACTTCTACACATAGCCTTTTGCCACCAAGCAAGATTTATAGCATTCCAACAACCCATCACTATTCTTCTTCACTTTGTACACCCACTTGTTTCCAACAATATTTCTTCCATGTGGGAGATCCACAAGTTCCCACGTTTTATTGTTACAAAGTACCTCAATTTCCTCCTCCACGGATTTTCTTCACTTTTATGCATTCTCAAACTCTCTAGCTTCCTGAAATGAACTATGTTCACCATCATCAATTAAAAAAGCAAAATAGGACTGATAAACATGAGAATAGGTTTTTGGACACTTTTGTGGACGTGTAGATCTTCTAACCCAATGATTTTTTGACTGTGGCTCTTGGTCTTGTGATAATTGTGGCTGCTCTACTTGTTGTTCTACTTGTTGTTCTACATCCTGATAAAAAACTTTAGCATGTTGATTTTCATAGTCATCTTCACTTATTTCTACTTCAACTGGTACACAATTATAATTTTGTTGTACCTCTTGTCTTCGCATGGTTTTTCATCAACAATTACATCCCAAATAATAATTACCTTGTGGGCAATAGGATCCCACAGTCTATACCCCTTCACTATATATCCATAGCCAAGAAAAACATATTTTCTTAACTTCGAGTCAAGCTTGGACAATTTTTCTTTAGGTACATGGGCAAACACATCACAACCACAAATGAGAGTAATCAACTGGCTTACAACACCAAAAATCCTCTAGAGTTTCTCCATCCAACATAGTTGTAGGTGACATGTTAATAATATAAACAATTGTATTAACAGCCTCTACCCAAAAATTTTTCTCCAACGCGGTTGTGCTAAGCATGCTTCTTACATGTTCCATGATTGTGCAATTCATCCGCTTAGTCACATCACTTTGGTATGGAGTATATGGAATTTTCTTCCGGTGCTTAATTCCTTCTTGTGTACAAAATTTATCAAATTCCTTGGAGAAATATTCACACCCATTATCTGAATTGAGATACAAAATCAACTTGCCCAATCTCTTCTCTACCCATGATTTGAACTCTTTAAATTTTTGCAAAGCTTTCGACTTCTTCAAAAAATAAACCAACACTCTCCTAGAATAATCATCTATAAAAGTCAGGAAATAGATGAAGACATTCAAGGACTGAGTGGGGATTGGTCCAAATATATCCGAATGTATAAGTTATAGAAAATCAGAACTCTTACGAGGACTTGTAGTAAACCAAACCCTTTTTTTTTTATCAAAAATATAGTGCTTACATAAGTCTAAATTACAAGACTTAATACCTAAAAAACATACCTCTATCATGTTTAGATCTTTTTCACTCATATGGCGTAGGCATTGATGCCATAGCACTATTGCATCTTGAATATAAGTTGTTACTATTGCATGATTTGTCATCGTATCATCGCATAAATGATATAGGGTTCCATAAGATTCTTCCTTAGCTACTACAAGAACCTCTCTAGTAATTGTGTAGTAGTTGTTGCCGAAAGTGATAGAATACCCTAGCTTATCCATCATTTTGTTTGAGAGAAAAATATTTTGCAAATCAGGCACATGTCGCACATCACATAACATCCTTTATCTACCATCATCCAACCTAATCCTTATATCCCCTCTTCCCATAATTTCTAAAGGGTGATCATTACCCAAATAGAAATTTCCACCAGAGTATGACTGATATTTGTCAAACCAGTCTTTGTGGGCAGATATGTGGAAATATGTACCTGAGTCCAAAACCAAGGTATATAAAATTGATCTATTGTTACTGATACAGAAGGCTTAACACGCTATCGTCTCCCTTAAATCTATTGTACTGGCCTTAGCTGATGGCTGATTTTTCTTTTCACCATTCTTTAATTGCCAACAGTCCTTCTTTGAGTGTCCTGGATTCCCATAATGCCAGTATTTTCCTTTCTACTTATGTCATTTAGACTTAGATCTAGACTATTTTCTACCTTGTTTTACTCCCATTGAAATATTGATCTCTCACATATAGGGCTTCATTGGTTGAGGGTTCCAGAGATGTTTTTTGCCTCAACTCTTCTGCCAACAAAGCAGCTAGCACATCATCAAATTTGAGAGTTCCTAATGATGAATTACTGATGGTCATCACCATATGATCCCAAGTGTCTAGGAGGGAACAAAGTAGGGTGATAGATCTATCTTCATCCTTCATATTCACATTAAATGAAACCAGTTTACTAATAAGAGTATTAAACGCATTCAAATGATCTACCATGGATGAAATTTCCTTCATCCTCAAGCTATAGACCTACTTTTTCAAAAATACCTTGTTATTTGTTGATTTTTTTTCATATAAATTTTCAAGATTTTGCCAAAGAGCTTTCGTGGTCTTCTCTTCAGCTACATTGAACAAGATAGAATCTGCTAGGCAAAGATAGATTGTAGAACGTACCTTCCTATCAAGCGTTACCCACTCCTCATATTTTATGTTGCTTGATTTACTCGTGACCCATTTCAAGACTTGAGCTTGGTCATTCTAAACCAGCAAATCCTCCACCTTCATATTCCATAGAGCAAAGTTCTTGTCATCAAATTTCTCAATATCAAACTTGGTTACATCCCATGTCATTGTTGCAGCTCCCACTAGCACAAAACTTTGTGCTCTAAAATCAGATAGTTTACTTTCCAGATTTTATACCTACAAGTAGAAACACAATAAGAGAAAATAGAAACAACACAAGTGACACAGATATTTACATGGAAACCTCCTGTGTGCAGGAAAAACCATGGGGTAGTGGAAAATTCTCCTTTTATTATTTTTAGCAAAACTTTAAATTCACATTCACAACATTTCTCATGTGCATATGCAAGGGATCAAGTCCATTTTATAGATTAGAAAGAAGACTTCAAACTATTTTTTTCCTCTCCCAAAAGGAAGTCCCCAAAATTGTTCATTTCCACTCCTCAATACTGTTCGTATTTCGCATTCTAACATCTATCATAGATGTTTGTTGTTAGACATCTAGTACTGCTGCCTAGATGTCTAGAGGCCTAGACGTTTAGTACTGCTACCTAGACGTCTAGCAACCTAGACATCTAGTACTACTGGCAATATCTCATACTACTTCAAACATCTAGTATTGCTACTAACATCTAATACTATTATCGACATCTCATACTACTATTGACATCTCGTACTACTACCAATATATCGTACTGCTTCAGACGTCTAGTGCTGCTACTGGCATATAGTGTTGTTGTCAACATCTCGTACTGCTTTCGATGTCTCGTACTACTATAGATATCTAGTACTGTTGCCTAGATGTCTAGAAGTAGTTTTTGTAGGATTAAACCCTCTGTATAGTGACTTCACCTCCTAAAATATAGGAATGAATATGTTATACCTTGCACTTCAAGGTTTCAAGAGCAGCATAATAAATAAATAACTAATAAGGATGGAGGAAACCCATAACAATTTAGGTTTTTTAGAGGAGAATAAGAAGGTAAGTGCTATAAAAGAGCATCCTTGCCCTTTAAGGTTTGTAGGGAAACATAAATAATATTGTGCTTTTGAGGTTATTCCTTGCACTTCAAATCCTTCAAAACAAGAAAACGTAAAGATGTAAGTCTTACTATGACCACTGTGAGAAGATTGAAGAGACTAATGAAGTTGAAAGTATTATTGGAAATAAAAAAAGAGAGGAAGACCCAAGAAGCAAAAACAAATATAAAAAGAAACACATAGAAATATTCATACGAGAAAAAAAAAGCAAATATCACACATTCTAACTAGAAGTAGGACTAAACCCACAATTAAAATAAAAAAATAATAATGAAAATAATATCTTGAAATATTAGGGGAATGTATATGAACCCAAAAAATAAAGTATTAATAAATTATGATGTTGTTATAGACAAGATATTTATAGATATAGAAGTTAGACAACAAATTTTTTAACCATTAACAATCTTGAATTTTATCTTGGAAAAATTTAAATTTTAGAAGACATCTAATATAAAAAGAATTGATTGTAAAAACTCAATAATTTGAAGAAGATACAAATTAATAAAAAACAAATAAAAAATATTTTTAATTGAAAAGCAAAATTAATAACCCCAAATAAAATTCATAAATAACTTATTAAAAATATGTATTATACACTATTTTCCCAATCATTGCACATTTTTTACTACAATGTTGATTATAATTTTAAAATTATACATTATTTTTCCAATCATTGCACATTTTTTACTACAATGTTGATTAAAATTTTGAAATCAGGTCAAACCAATTATTTTTAATTATAAATGATATATTCAAAAAGGCCTAAATTGTAGTCAAAAATCCTTATCAGGCTTGGAATTTTCTATACTATTAGACCATAACAAGTTTTTATTATATCATCAGAATTTAGATTATTTTTTAAACCTTCAATATATTTATTTATATTAAATTTTTTAAAATTATGTTATGCCTTCATAACATAATATTTTGTTAACATCTATTTTTAAGTAAATTTATTATTATTTTATTTTTATCATAAATATAATATTTTAAAATTAATTTTATAGAGTTTATGTTTTATTTATTTATTAATTATATGGTATTGAAATAGCCTCACATGTATTTTTTTATATACATAAAGGAATAGGCAACTACTTTTCCTTTTTGAACAATTGGTCAAAGGGTCGAATCATATTGCCTCCGATCTCGCTTCGGTAAGCACGATCGATCGAGGGAGTGAGGAGGGAGATTGAGGAGGGAGATTTGGATGGCTGCACACACTCAAGGGACTCGAGTAGGACTACTACTTTTTCCCTAGATTGGGCATCGAGGTTTGAACCTGGGTCTCCTCCCGGTAAGTGCCCAACTATGGCCTCCCACGTATTATATCATCATCACATTCGTATAACAACATTGCTTGATACCCTAATTACATATCATCACCAAGTGGCATTGGTATTACAACATAGCTTGGATATTATTCACGTATCCTTTACTAAAACTCAAACTTGGATCTCCTTTTGATGTACTTCATAACATTTTCCAAAAATATCAAAACTCCAGCTTTACTGTCTATTAGAAAATATTTTCCAAAAATATCAAAACTCCAGCTTTACTGTCTGCAAATTTTCTAACAGCCTTCACAATACAAAACTTTACCTCTACTTCATAATACTAAAAATCTACTTCTACTAACTACAAATTTTTCTAAAATATTAATTTTTTCATAATTTATATGGCCCACAAATATTTTTCTATAAAAAACAAGCCTTCATGTCTTCAATACTGATGCTCAACATCTTTTGTAAGAACATCACCTTAAAATAACAACTTCCAATAATTTCTTCATAAGATGAATTTGCATCCTTTGCAAGCAGCAAGTAAAAAAAAAAAAAAAACAAGATTGTCCTAGATATTCAATAGAAAAAATGAATCTGATACAGAGGAGATGGGGACATCGAGTTTTGAGTGGATGAGCATAACCTTGGCTATTTCTCTTCAAAATCATTTTTATGCACAAAGCAGCAGTAAGGGGCACCTCAACCCCATTAATATTGATATCAATCCAATTCCCTTTCAAACCCTACATCATAAACATAAGTACAATTTATCGTTCAACCACAAAAGCACAACACAAATAATGCATACGCCAAGCCACTATAATCGGGCCTGTAACCCTAACCTAGGGGGCACTTCACTTCTTTTTTTAAGTCATATTTCGCTTGTCCGTACCAGTTCGAGTCGCTTGTTTGCCGCCTTTGAAAAGCCCTTTAAAGGAAAATGTTTTTAATAGATTTAGTTAGTTCTTTTACTTAAGTATTAAAGACTTGCAGAAAAAGTTTGATAAGTGATTGTGGTTCATAACTCACTCACTAAGGAATCAATGTAAAGGTATTAATGCAAAACGAAATTTCAGCCTGCATAAGAATAAATTAGATTTTATTAAATTAAAAATCTAGTTTGTTTTTCACGTTCTAGCACTCCAACTCAAACATAAGATCTGCACTTACATCACATATCAGAGGAGAGAACTGACATACCCACGCGGAACGTGCTCATACAAAAGACAATGACAGAATCTGACTCGTGCCCTCCTAATCCCTAAGACATTTCCGAGAAAAAGAATCACAGTACCATCCAAGGACACTACCACGATCCCCCAGTCTACCTGTTATCTTATTCTTTGTTCTTTCACCTTTCAGCAAGTATTCGACATTGTCTCTTGTGATTTTTTATTTTACAAATATTCATAACATCCAACACAGAAATTCTATATATATTTCTTAAAATGGAATCAAAGGTACTGGTCGAAGAAATCCTCCACTGTGGTGTACTTCATGTCTGGATAGAGTTGACAGACCTCTGCATGGTGAGGCGGCTGTATTGGGAACTTGAATTGGCATCCATTGATAAAAATGTCGTGAGTCAGAGCAGCCACAATGCTTGCAGGAAAAGGACTCTCTAAGAACAGAAACAAACAAAAAAAAAAAAAATTAGAAAAGTTAGGTTTTAAATTTTTAAAGTTCTTTTTAAGATATTTCGTTCCTATTAGCATTAAGTTCTCATATATATAAGAAAACAATTAGCCATTGCAACATTTGTTGTAGCAAGGGAAATGAATAAGCTTTGAAATTAACCATTTTAAGATTGGGTTCATGGATTCTCTGATTATTATACCTTTGGCTATTAACAGGAGATCATCTCCAGAAACTATCACCCTTTTGAGAGTCTTGGCAATCTTCTTCTCCCATATTGCTGCAAGTTCGTTTAGAGACAGAAAGTTTTGTGGTGGTCTGAAGTGAAGACTCTTATTCAGAGTGTGAGGGTCGTCCATGGCTTTGATGGTGTAAGCTCCAATGTCAGGACCGGTAACAAAGTATGCTGCTTAACAAGTTAGAAAAAAAGCAATATAAAAAGAATTAGAAGGCAAGATCAGGAAAAAATAAAATAAAAATTGAAGAATAGTTTAGAGTTTAATCATGCCTTTGACATTGCCTTCTCCATAGATTTCCACCTGGTCCATTGGAGGAGGAAGTTCTGCGGGGTGTGTGTGGTAGTAGTATGGCCATCCTGCTATGGAGTTGCAGCAGATGTAGGTGTAGGGAATCATGGCCTCCTCCACAGCACGCCTGATTGTCCTCTTGTTCTTGTAGAATGTTAGTGCAGGTTCTGCTGGATCGGCTTGGTCCACATCATGCCCAAATTCAGAGGGAAGAAACCTCTGCGTAAAAGTAGGTTAATACTTGTATTGAATTATTAATGTCCACATATGGTTAATACTTGTATTGAATTATTAATGTCCACATATGGTTAAAAGTAGGTTAATGTCCACATATGGTTAAAAGTAGGTTACAATAGCATTTAAATAAAGGTAGACTCGACTCATGATCCAAAAATTGGCTTAATCCTTTAAAAATGGCCAAGTCTCACCTTAACAGTGCCAACTTCCTTGATGGCATCCACAATTTTCAGCTGCTCTAGAATTTTATCTCCACCCACTACAGAAATCACAATGTCAACCTGCCTTATGGCTCTCACAAGCGAATCATGGTCCTCCAAACACCCCTACAATCCACAATAACCAATAAAAAAGCGGGGAATTAATTGCATGAAAGATTTTTATCCAAAGTAAAAACATAAACACAGTTTTGTCGTTTAAAAACAACATGAACTAAAATTTACATAGAGAACTTGAACTCCAACTCCAGAATCTGTCAAGTCCTGAACCAGCTCCTTCTTCACAGTAGTGGGACGTATGAGAGCATAGGTGGGATGTCCAAAGCTCAAACTGGCCTCTGTCACAAACCGCCCGATAAATCCCGTCGATCCAATTATCAACACCTTGGAATTACCCACCTTCTTCTCATTGTAACACTCATAATTCTTCTGAGCATTATTGCTAACACCACCACCAAAGGATATGGTGGCTTCCTCTGCCAAATGGTGTGTAACTTCAGCAGCACTAGCCATTTTTTGGGAAAAGCAATTTGTCTTTACTATGAAATAAATTTCTTTCCGCCAACTTTGTTGCAGAAAAGAGCTATATAAGCCACGTACTCCAAAGTGCCTATGCTTTTATAAGTCTAGGATTCATCATGTGGAATGGAAGTTAGATAGAGCTACTTTTCTCATCTACCATTCTCATGGAATCAAGTATTTCCATGGAAGTGATGCCTTTTGGATTTTTTTTTGGTTTATAGGAAGCTGGATCTGGCAGCAAGGATGACAATCTTTTCGGTTAAAAACGAGGAAGTTGTAGGACGATCCTTATCTTCTGCTATAGCACGGTTAACTTTTTTAAGATGAGTATGCTTATGTTCTAAAAATTAAACATTTAAAAGATTTTGTAAATCAGTTTTTTTTATAAGACCATTATTTTTAGTAAGTCGTGAGTGAAGGGTTCAAACCACATGAAGTGCTCCCAGCAAACCTTTCGGATCTCGACCTTGTTGACCCGGCATAAGATGGGGATCATGGGATGGTACATTTCCGAACGTACTATTACCTTTGCAAAGGGTTGGCTTCCCTAAATTTTGAACCTAGGTCTCTTCTTGTTAAATTCCCAACTACATTCGCAATTACCAATCCACCTAGTCCTTACGGGTTCAAAATTTTAGGTTACGGGTTCAAAATTTTAGGTTAGTGTGAGAAACCCCTATGACTAAGACAGAGGACTGGGGAGTCTCCTCTCAATTATAACCTCTCGTAAAGCTAGAGCTATGCTTATCAATATGGAATTTAACAGACAACTTTTATATCCTCTTTACACGGTAGAGGTTCAAATCGTGAATCTCTTGTTCAAAAGGGCCAAACTCTCTTTCTCCACTTACACTATAAAGACAAAATTAAAAAATCAAACTTTAATTAAAGTCTCTTTTAGACACCTTACAACATATATTTGATATATATTTTTTTCTCCATATATTTGATATTTTATAAAGATTGTTATTATGCTCATTCAAAATAAAACTTCAATTATATTATCTATTATATTTTACATTATTTTAATTTTAAATTTTAAAATTAAACTTACATTAAGAAAAAAATTTAATATGTAAATTAAATAAAATAATAAATTAATCTCAAAAGAATCAATGAGTCAACAAGAATTTTTTATATGCAAAGATTAAAATTGATTATTATATTAAATTAATTAATTATTATATTAAATTAATCTCAAAAGAATCAATGATTGAATAGCACATGGCTTGTATATTGAAGCAATGATTGGATAGCACGTGGCTTGGATATGGTTCGATACGGTTTCCACACATGGCCTGAAAATTCTGTGATTGAGGCAATAATGAGTTATTCCACCCCAATAAAGCTACATGAGTTGTTATAATTTATTGGAGTGGGCCACGAGTGGTTCACCTTTGCAAGAGGAAAGTTAAGCTCATTGTGTGACATGAGCTTCCGAACATTTGACTAGGATCTTTTAGTGGTTTGTCAAGAGGTTACCAGCAAGAAAGGTTGGTTGTTAATTAAATTAGTAACAAATTTAGAAGATATTTATTAGGAAAAGATTTAGGTTTGTGAGTATATTTAATGTTTAATTTAGGGTAAAGGTAGTAATCTGATGGTGGTACAAATCACTGAGTGTCTTATTAGGTCAGATAAGGTTATAGTGATACCATCATGATTATCTAGGTTATAGTGGTACCACCATGATTATCTAGGGTAAAGGTAGTAGTGGGTAGTAGTCTGATGGTGGTACAAATCACTCAATGTCGTGTTTACCTAGACTATATAGGAGTTATATTGGTAGCACCATGATTTAAATCATGAGGCTACTATTAGAGGCAATGCTACTTGACCTTATAACTACTTATTTAAAAAAAAAATAGTTTTCAATTCCTTTATATATCTAAAAAAAATTATAATCTAATTTATTTTTTAATATGACAAGCACTATGTACGAATTTTATGGCAGGTAATAGTAGACAAGATATCTTGAACTGAGAAGGATTAAAAAGAATTTAATTGATCTTTTTAAGAATTTTTTTTTTTTTAATTTACTTAAAGAAAAATTAAAGATTTTGGTTGGTTTGAAATCTTGGTTGTATAAATTTATTTAATTAATATATTAAATTTGTTTTAAAAAATTTACTTTTATTATTTATTTAATATATATTTATTTAACTAAATTTTAATTATTATTATTTTTTCCTAAATTTTAATTATTTTAATATAATTTATATTATATTAAATTTTAACTTTAAACCTCTAAAATCTTCTATCAATCTCACTCAAAAGTTGTAATTAAAAAAACAAAAAAAACAAAAAAAACTATAAGCAAACATAGAAGTGAAAAGCAAAGGAATTGTGGCATAAGGCGTAAGCCAATGGTTGTAGGCATTCTAATAACGTTGGTTTGGTCAACAGTTTCTATGGATTTATGCAACGAGAAAGGTCTTTTATAAACAATGATAATAATATATATATAATCGTGTTTATATGTATTTTTTTTCATAATTAAATTATAAAAAATAAAAATAATTTTTAAATTTTTTTATTTTATATTAAAAGATTTTAAATTTATAAAAAATAAACAAATATTATTTTTATTTTTACATTTTTTATTTGTAGTAAAAGAGGTTTTTAAAGAGTTTTGGAACTTATTATAAATAAGATTGTGAAAGTATGTCCAAATCTTAGATCTAATAATAAGATATTACGAAAAATTGAGTTAGATTTTACGAATCTAATCAGAAAATCCAATAGCAATTTCCTAGCAAATAAGCTGCAGATTTTTATTAAGCAAATATAAGAGATTATCACGATCAAACAGTCAACTGGCAAAAGGGGCCAATATAGGAGAAACCCACACCCAAAACAACATTGAAATTCAAGATTTAAAATTAGAATTTGAAAATCTCCATCTTTACATTTAAAAAATGTTATGATTATAAAAAATTTAGTAGTCCACCTAGGTGTTGTAGGTGAGTTGGAGAGGAGAGGGCAATCCTCCAAAGGAGGCCTTAAGTTTGAATCTTCACCCTACCGAAAAGTTGAATTGGATACCCAAAATCCAAATGATAATGTTGGTGTGGGTCGAACGCTCTATGACTTTGACGGTGTAAAACATACCATGATGGCCCCGCAAGGGTTTTCGCTTAAAAATAAAATAAAAATAAAAGTAGAATAGTAAGTGAGAGGTACTATAGAATACCGTAATGACAAAAAGTATTGGACTTTTCATATGGAAACCCAAATTCAATTAAGGAGAAAAGTGGTTCCAATATACTTCTACCTTTTCAACCATTAAAAAATATTAAAATAATTATGAAAAAATCTGAAAATAATTCTCGTATATGCCAAATTGTCACTACTGACTGACCTTAAGTGTATTTCACGTTCTTAGTAGAAAAATTCCTCTTCCGTGTGAAATGTAGAAACTTAAGGGACAGAAGTTTATGCTAAATATTAAACGGAAATTTTAAGGCGTGCGAGTTCTCGGAACCTTTTCTTTTTTTTTAAGATATTGAGAGTGGAAAGGGTCTCTCACATTGGCCACAATGATGAGACCACAAACATAAAGATGAAATAAGTTTGCTTCTTCTTAAAATGGAGTTTTGAGTATGGTCAAGTTAATCATGCTTATTATAGAAGAGTGTTTCATTAGGTCTTTTCAATAGTCAAGGAGAGAATTATAATTGTAGGATTTTTATATGAGAATTTCAAACACTATGAATGAAATAAGATTATTTTTTGGAATAAGAATTTTCCACTATCAAACATGTTATGGATGGTAGCTAGGTTTTGTTGGATTTTTCGACATGATTAAACTAATCATGCTTATTATAGAGGAGTGTCCTATTAGGTCTTTCCAATGTTAAAGGAGAGAATCATAATCATTGAACTCTCACATGTGAATCTCAAACATTGTGAAAGAAATAAGATTGCTTTTTGGAATATGAATTTTCCACCACCAAACATGTTGCAGATGATAGCTAGGCTTTGTTGGATTTTTGGACATAGTCAAGCTAATCATGCTTATTATAGAGAAGTGTGACATTAGGTCTTTCCAATGTTGAACTAGAGAATCACAATCATAGGACTCACACATGCAAATATGAAACATTGTGAATGAAAGAAGACTGATTCTTGGAATATGAATTTTCCACCACCAAATATGTTGTGGATGGTAGCTAGGCTTTGTTGGAGTTTTGCGCATGGTCAATCTAATCATGCTTATTATAGAGGTGTGTCTCATTAGGTCTTTCCAATGTTAAAGGAGAGAATCACAATCATAGGACTCTCACATGAGAATCTAAAACATTGTGAATGAAAGGAGATTGCTTTTTGGAATATGAATTTTCCACCATCAAATATGTTGTGGATGGTAGCTAGGATTTGTTGGAGTTTTGGGCATGGTCAAGCTAATCATGCTTACTATAGAGGAATGCCTCATTAGGTATTTCCAATGCTGAAGGAGATAATCACAATCATAGGACTCTCACATGAGAATATAAAACATCCCGAATGAAGTAAGATTGCTTCCTGGAATATGAATTTTCCACCATCAAATATGTTGTGGATGGTATCTAGGATTTGTTGGAGTTTTGGGCATGGTCAAGCTAATCATGCTTATTATATAAAAGTGTGACATTAGGTATTTCCAATGTTGAAAGAGAGAATCACAATCATCGGACTCACACATGCAAATATGAAACATTGTCAATGAAACAAGATTGATTCTTAGAATATGATTTTTCCACCATGAAATATGTTTTGGACGGTAGCTAGACTTTGTTGGAGTTTTGGGCATGGTAAATCTAATCATGCTTATCATAGAGGACTGTCTCATTAGGTCTTTCCAATGTTAAAGAAGAGAATCACAATCATAGGACTCTCACATGAGAATATAAAACATTGTGAATGAATTGAGATTGCTTCTAGGAATATGAAATTTCCACCATCAAATATGTTGTGGATGGTAGCTAGCTTAGTTGGAGTTTTGGGCATGATAAAGCTAATCATGCTTATTATAGAGGAGTGCCTCATTAGGTCTTTCCAATGTTGAAGGAGATAATCACAATCATAGGACTCTCACATGAGAATATAAAACATTGTGAATGAAATAAGATTGCTTCTTGGAATATGAATTTTCCACCATCAAATATGTTGTGGATGGTAGCTAGGCTTTGATGGAGTTTTGGGCTTGGACAACCTAATAATGCTTATTGTAGAGGAGTTAAGGCCACCATGCAACATGACCTTTTAAACATGAATAAGAAGATTTTTTACTAGTTTGTTAAGATGCAATGGAAAAGTGGTTGTTAATTTTATATGCATATTGAATTTCATGTGATTTTTTTGTTTTTAATTGAAGAGTAGATTGTGTGGTAAATATTAATATGAATTTGATGATAGATTTAGTGGAATAATATATGTTGAATGAGAATATTTGATAACTTTAGTGTATGTTTTGTAGTAAATATCAATATGGATTTAATGGCATATTATAATGAATAAAATATCTTGAATTTGGAAGAGCAAAAAAATATTTGATATTTGTTAATGAGTGTTCTTAGAGAAGGCTAATTGGTTTCTTTAAATTTGCTTGTTAAGGAAGGAATGGAGTTCTTAGTTGTGAATTCAAATGTCATTATTATAAATCCATTTATGAGGTTGGATTTGGTGAGGAGAAGTGTTTAGAAACACGTTATTATATTAATTGAACTCATGGAAGACTTCACTAAAATAGAGGTAAATAATGATAAAAAGAATATAATGATGAGTAAGTTACAAGAGGAGTGTTCTACTAGTTATTCGGTTTCAAAAGATAAATCTTCAAGGAGAGATAATTGTTAATGGATATCAAACAAGAATCAACCAATAGTGTGAGTATGATACTTTCAATTGGAAGGAAATAGGAGGCACACTAAGAGGAGAGAGAACATTTGCATGGGATGATCCCTATGGAGGAGTTCTTAGCTAATGTTACCAATCATAGAGGGTTCTTTTCATTATAAGAAATGAGTGGGTCATCCTCTCCATTTTGGTAAGGTGTTTGTAGAGTGCACTAGTTGGAAAAGGGCTTGCAAAATGTTGATCAAGTAATCACAAATATAAGGATGAAGCAAATAGACTTTCACATAGAACTCAACCCTATGTTTGAATGATTTTAGTAGCTTTTATTATGAGAGTAGTTTTATTCTTTCTATGTAAGGAGAAGGGGCTCTTGAGATCCATTAGACTACATTCATCAACAATTAGAACTAAATTAACCAAGTTTTAGAAATGGTACTTGTTATTTTTACCTTTTAATTTGATATATTCATATGTCAACCTTATAGAGTATTTGTCTATATATACTACTTGAAATCAAATTATAAGCTAATAATAATCATAAAATTGTATCATTACACTTGTAATAAAATATCTTAAATAAAAGTATGAAAAATAATTTATAGATATATAATAATATAATATTTAAATATATAATAATATGTTAGAGTAATAGTCCATCATTTGGGATATGTAATAGTCCATCATTTGGGATATTTATCCTTTTCCTACAGTAGGTAGAATTTATTTGTCGCATGGTAAAAAGTAGTCTGTTACTTTTTACCACTAGTATTTACTTTTTACTATTTACCAAGGGTTAGTTAGTCATTGTAGTCATTTTGACTACGTTAACTATCCTACCTAGTTGGTTAGTAGGTTAGCGTGATTTCCTTGACTAGGTTAGTGGTTAGCTACCTTAAAGGGGGGGCAACCTTATACGCGTCTACTTTGTTAGCACTTGTTGGCATTTTTGCCACATTTATTGTTATTATTAATTATTAATGCTTAAATTGTTGGCCCAAAGCAGTTTTGTGAGTTTCGAGGAGGTTTTTCCGATTTTTGAAGATTAAATGCTGCCCCGAATTAAATGCTTTGCAGATTTTCAATGCGGTCAAGGTCGAAGAGCACCCAGGCCACCAAAATTAAAGATTTTCTTGGTTCGAAACTGTTGGTTGTGGATCATTTTAACGATTTTTCATGCACATGTTTAAAAAACAAATTTAATGAAGGTGGTTCTTCGAAGCCGACATGTACATTGCATTCAATTTTGTGGGTCTCCAAGGCTGCAATTAATGGGATCGTGTGCATAATTTCCAATGCATAATTGTAGATCACAAGGAAGTCGGTTTCAAATATTTAATGTTGCAAATAGGACGGCCCTCTATAAAAACCAATGTAAGCTTCATTTGAAAGGGTGGTTGGAGAGTTCTCTGCTAGAAACTGGAATTGTATCTGCAGGAATAAAAGTATTGGCTTCAGATTTTTAGCAACGGTTGTATGAGTGATTTTCTTTTTTGTCAGGTTGCATTTCTTATAGTATTCGTATTTCTTAATGGTTGTTGTATTTAAATTCTGCATCTTGGATTTAAGTGCTGTCGTGAGAGTATGATTTCTGGAGTGTAATATTGGAGAGATTTGCTACATACAGTTGTGTGAGAATTGAGCTGACATCTTATGTTACTTGTTGTTGTCGCATTTTTAAGTTTCCTGTTGTTATCTTCCGATCCCATCACTTCGGCTCGTGGCTATATTTCCCATTCCTTTCTGCAACTTTTGATTTCTTTCCAGCAACCCTTATCTTTAACCAGAAATTTAGAATAGTAAAGGGAACCAGCCCACTCTGGAGATTGGTCTGGAAGCCATTTCTTGCTTCCAGCATTTCAATGTTGGCCGGGTCTAGGTCGCACTTGTAAAATTCTTTCCTGTGGCAGATTCGTGACCAACAACACTTTTTAAGGATATTATTTTGTTAATATCCTAATGTTATTATTGGCATCCTATAGTGCTATTTAAGCACTTGCACATTAATATATTTGCTAATGCTTCCCTATGAAACATTGGTATCAGAGCCACTTATGTGGACACTGGAGAAGGTGAGATATGTTCTCATTCTCAATTCACTAGAGCAGGAGAGATACGTTATCGTTCCACACATCCTATGGAGGAAGTTAGTTGGTTTTGAAAATTTTGAATCTACATATTTGAATTTTTTTTCTAAGTCTTGCACAGTGAGTAGGAGGCCCACGTGCGTAATTCGATGACCTATAGGTGATGCGGTTGATTGGTAAGAGAGGGCAGGAGTGCCCTCACTTTATCGATGATGTGGTCGACCACCAACCAGTCACACAAGGGCACAACACCCTCTGTCGACACCGGAGACACACCTATTACGAGGTGGCCAACTATGGGTAGCCACCATAATGTGAGGGCAGACCAACCAAAGGAGGACATGCCTCCTATGAGTCAGGGCAGGAGTACCCTGACTCGTGCCTAACAACTTGTCATGATCAAGCTGACAGGTCTACAACACGTGAAACTCTAAACCAGCCAAATCGGGCACACAAACTGATGTTTACAACACTCGAGTATGGATACCAAGGTGGAGACCTGACCACGATGACCTGACACCCAATGAACTGCCTCGAGCATAGATACCGAGATGCTGATGTGGTGGATCTCAACATGACTATGGACACGTGGTGACTGGCATGACTCCTAAGGATCGGGAGCTAATGTGTCGACCTAGACTGACACGTGGACTAAACGAATGACACTTGGACTGATAGGGACCAGACACATGGATGCTGACTAGACCAGACCTGACAGGTGGTGACCTAAGTACATAGACACGTGGACTAATGACTAGACATGATAGGTAGGCGACACGTGGCAGATAGGCCACACGTTAGCTGACCAGACTCGCTACGATAGATGGTAAATTCACAGTCACGCCACATGGCAGTGAACAAAAGGGTTACGGGAGACTCTGATTGCCCGAAGGCAATCAAAGTTGAAGGGGTGAGATTGAGATTTTAAGCTCATCAAATTCTTGCCCCCTTCTAAATGTGGAACTAAAAAGTTCCACATTAAATTTTTTTCCCACCCAGAGGTAGGAAAGCCTTCTTATGGCAGGTTGTCCCCTCCATAACCTATCGAGCTAACTAGCTTGACCGTCGAGGGGACCCAACAGAAATACTCCCGACCAAGAGGTCGGGAGTTCAAGCCCGGTTGGGGATTAAAAAAATTTCAAAGCTGTCGATAATAATTCTAAGGTAATTTTTTTTTCTGTTTTTTAAAATTTGTTTTTATTTTTTTTTAAATTTAAAATTTTTATATTTAATAAAGTTAAATATAAATTATAATTAAAGAAAGATTTTTTTTATAAACTGATTTCTTTAACAATTATAATTTTATTTTTCTTATTAAAATTTAAAATTTATGTTTAAATTTTTTATTTTAAATATTTTGCAAATTTAAAAATTTAAAATTAAAATTAAAGGACCTACTTATTTTGCAACCACACAAAAAAAATTGTATGCTTTTGTTTTCTTCTCAAGGGGGGATATAAGACATTTAATAGCACAAATTTTCTTGCAAAATTAGGGAGACCTAAATTTCTTCTCAAAACCTTGTAATTTTGCAACATAAAAGGAGGACAAAAACAAAGACATATGCTTGCAAAATTGAAAAACAAGGAGACTCAAAAACAAAATTTTGCAAAATATCAAAGTTGAAATTGTGCATTTGTTTTCTCCAAGGGGGGATATAATACATAAAATTGCACATTCTTTTTTGCAAAGTTGAGAAGAATTTGAAGCCTTGGGTCCATAAAAATTATGTTGTGTCGACTAGTTCTGGAAGCCTTTCAAATGCAGGTAGTGTGTTGACTTGTCTTGAAAGGAGTGCTTGATTTGTTAATTTTACAAAATAAATGGGGCAAGACAACATTGTACTTCTTTTGTAAAATTGTAACACAAAAGTGAGGAACACTTACAAACAAATCAAACTTATTTATTTTGCAAAATCAGGAAAGACAATTGTTTATTGCCACATTATTTGCAAAATTGTAAGACAAGGAGGAGACAAAAACATATCAATTTTTGCACAACATAAATTCAAATTTTGTTGAGAAAATTAAAGGGTGCATTTTTTATTTTCCTCGACACCTTCATTTGCAAATTATGTGCATTTTCGGTTGCATCCGACACCTAGGTGATAAGAATTTTGTGGGTATTCTTGTTTGATTATTGCATTATTTATTTTGCAATTATAAGTCATAGAATCAAGAACACTTCTACCCCAAAATTTCA
The DNA here is from genome assembly GCA_028583015.1 of Wollemia nobilis. Lineage (NCBI taxonomy): Eukaryota > Viridiplantae > Streptophyta > Pinopsida > Araucariales > Araucariaceae > Wollemia > Wollemia nobilis. The sequence continues at coordinate 3,096,726 of JAQPPZ010000375.1, read as the reverse complement.
CTAATAATTTGTGTAAATCCTTGCACAAATTTAAAGCCAATATTCACTTGATATTCTCTCCTAAAAACAAAAACCCCTAATTCACTCTATTTGTTTGGCTTAATTTCCTCAAACCGATTATCCCTTTTCAATAGGATTTTCAGGTAGGTGAAATTAAATATCTTTTTGAGTGAATTATCTTTCATCTCTTATTTGTTTGGCTTAATATCCTCCAACTGATTATCTCTCTTCAAGATAATTTTAGGCATTTGCCATTAAATATCACTTAAGAGTGAAAGAAAGATCATCTTAGTACATATTGTAGGACCTCTATCATGGCAACCATCAATAAATACTTAAGTGATACACAATTGCTAAAGGATCCTAACTATTCAGCATGGAAAACTAAGATGAAAGACAAAGGCACAACACAAAAGCAAAACGAAGGCAATATTGGTAGTGAAGTGTCTAGTTTCGGTTCTGATTCTAGTTCAGAGAAAGCATACAAAGTGTTCCTTGCTAAGAAAGTATTGTAGAGGGAAAACACATTTTCTCACCTTAAGCAAGCACCATTTCCTCTCTCTATTTTTAGGCTTTATAAATAGCATAATATTTTGTTTGAAGTACTTGTAATAAAGGGGTGTTTGTACCTCTTTTACGCTTCATAAATAGCAAACTCTCATTGTTTGAAGTTCTTGTATAAAAAGGAGAGAATTTTCTGGTGTAAAATTGCCTAGGAGATAATATTTGTAAAATCCTTCACAAAGCTTCTTGAGTTGCACATATTTTGCAATTAAGGGGGAATATACATTTATTTTCTTCACAATTTTTTGTAAAAAGGGAAGAAGACTTATAAGGGTGCATTTTCGACAACGATCGACACCTTAGTCATACTTCTTTCAGAAATTAATTACAACATGTTTTGCAACAAGAAGGGGGGAAGTTATAAGGGTGCATTTTCGGCAGTGACCGACACCTTAGCTACCGTATCTTTTGCAAACTCAAATTGTAAATGAATGAACCTCGTATGAAGTGATCTACTCTACTACACCTAGCTATTGTAGCGACTGGTTACCCATGCAATTCAATTGGATGACAAGATTACTAGAAGGACATTCGTTGGTGCGAAGATAAAGTGAGGAATGATCCACTTTTTGCTTAGAAGCAGCAAGAGTACTATGATAGAGCAAGAACCAGTAGATCGACATTTTTCTCCACTATATTGGGGCAGTTATATACTTTACCCAAATATTGTTGTCTAGGATAATATGTATGTATTATCCAAATAATGTAATAAGGGGGATGTTAGAGTAATATTCCATCATTTGGGATATTTACCCTTTTCCTATAGTAGGTAGAATTTATTTACCGCATGGTAAAAACTAGTCTGTTACTTTTTACCACTAGTATTTACTTTTTACTATTTACCAAGGGTTAGTTAGTCATTGTAGTTGTTTTGACTACATTAACTATCCTACCTAGTTGGTTAGTAGGTTAGCGTGATTTCCTAGACTAGGTTAATGGTTAGCTACCTTAAAGGGGGGCCAACCTTATACGCATCTACTTTGTTAGCGCTTTCTAAGGATATTATTTTCTTAATATCCTAATGTTATTATTGGCATCCTATAGTGCTATTTAAGCACTTGCACATTAATATATTTGCTAATGCTTCCCTACGTAACAATATATATATATATATATATATCTTTTTATTTGGTTAGTGTGAGAAACCCCTTCGACAAAAGCACTTGGCATGCTCCCTCTAACCCTGAGCCTTCATAAAACCGAGAGTATCTATAACTTTATATTGACTTGGCCAACGATCTTAGAAATATTTTATATTTAACTTGAAAAATAATTTTATAAGTCCCATGGGGACAACACAACAGTTCAAGCTTTGGATTTTCTTGGGGATGTCCAAGGTTCAAACCGCAATATGGATGAGTGTGTGAGGGGGTGGGTGTGTGGTGGTTGTGTGTTAAATTCTCTATTTATAAGTATAAATATTGAATTTACAAAGGATCATGGTTTGTAGAATATTGCTCAGCCCTATGCATTGGTCATAGGGGTTTCTCACACTAACCAAATAAAATAATAATAATAATTTTTTAATTTTTTTATTACATTATTATTATTAAATATTTTTAAAAAATAAAAGTAAAATAAAATAAAATACATATTTACAAACTTAATCGATATTTATATGGATTTCACATCCGATATTTATAAGAAATTCATCAACGGTGTGAAACTTGAAAAGTATGGTGCAAAAGTTTTCACCAAATTTATAAAAAAAAAACTTTTTTGAAAAAATATTGCTTACATTAATACAAAAAAATTGTAATATAGAATATCGCAGTAGATCACAAAAATATGCTCAAGGATAGCCAACCATATGACTTATCCTGAGCAGATAAGTCTTTGAGATCTTTGATTATAAGCCTCTTAAAGGCTCTACATTGAAACTGAATATCAATAACAGCATTGGACAAAATCCTAGAAGTAGGAATAACTTCATCTCAAAAAACTAAATTGCATCTCATCTTCCAAATTGCATACAAATTCGCTGCTCTAATAATAGTCCACACCCCCCTAATATGCTAAGGGTAACCAAAGGCATCTCCCAAGAGAACCAATTTCCAACTCCATCTATCACCTAGGATAGGATAATAGGTCCACTTCAATCTTTTCCAAACATTCCTTGCTACACTACAATCCCAAAAGATATGTTTAATAGTTTCTTTTATGCCACAACTACTGTAGAGGTCTAAGATATTCATCCACCTTGCCAACCTTGCCTTGCAATGGCTACCTTGGAAAATAAGCAACTAAAGAAAAACCTTGAGCTAAGAAGATAATCTGAATTTTCAAACCTGCTTTGGCCTCTTCTTCCACTTCTTCTCTAGATAGACAATATCTCAGCGTTAATTTAATAGCATATGCAAATAATTCTTAGTGTATTTGTAAGAAATTATGATCCCCTAAAAGTTCCACCTCCAGTCATGCCAAATAGGGGTAGGCAAACCACCATTTAAATTATATTGTTTTCAGATGGAAGAAGAGAATGAATATGAACAATAGAATCCCTATCAAAAGCTTTCAAATTAAACTTATTACAAATATCCTCCCACTTAATCCAATCAGTGGCTCCTGAATCCCATAAATCTACCCATTTCTTAATTCCTCTCTTAACCAACCTCTTGCATCTATGAGGAAGGTTTGAGGCATACACCCCATTATCTTTACATAACCAAATAGACCTATATGGAAGCACCCAACCTCTATGATCTTCCATATAGGTCCAATAAACCATAGATCCAACCACATTTCATGCCTCCCATATCCTCTTAATAAGGATACAACCTCGTATTTTAAATTAAATAGGATGACCTACAATATCCTCATTATGAAAATTCCCCTTAAAACATTCAACATGAAGACTATTCTAAATTTTATATCTCAAGAGCCTTTGCCAAGGATCCGCCCCTTCCAAGGCTCTGACCACCCATTTGGCTACCAATACCTTACCTTGCATCTGAATGTCCAAAAGACCCAGACCACCTTCCTCCTTAGGAATAATTCAATATTTCCAAGAGATAGAAGGCATTCTCTTGGAGCCATAGAAATTAGATGAGAGAAAGCCTCTAATAAGCCTTTCCAATATTCCAAACAAAGAAGCATTGGGAAATTGACATGAAGAATAATAAAGATGACAAGCTTGTAATATTTTTCCAATAATAATTATTCTACCAGGAAAGGATATGATTTTATTTTTCTAGAACTGAATTTTCTTTGCAAATATCTCAACACCAATACCACATGCCCTTCAAATAAATGGCCTTGCCAAATGGGATTCCAAGGTATCTAAAAATTTCACCAACCTTCACCCCTCACCAACTAGGAGAGAATTATCTGGAAGAGTGTCACTACCAATCAGCCAATAGTTTGATTTTTCTTCACTAATGATGGATCCAAAGGCTTTGCAAAACTGCTCTAAGCAACCTTTGACATTTTTTAGTGATAAGGCATACAACTAAAAATAAATAAGGGAATCATCGATAAAACGATTATTCAAAACATGACTACTAGGAGTATCGATCCCTTTGATTAAACCCGCACCTCTATTTGATTCCAACATATAATCCAGAGCATCAGCAGTGATAACAAAAATAAGGGGAGCAAGAGGGCACCCTTGTATAATGGACTTGAAAAAACTTATTTGATTAGTGAGCTTACTATTAATTACAACATGAGCAGAGGCACATATGAATAAGACCTTGATTTTATTCACTAATCGTTTTCTTAAGCCACGTCATTCCATAATACTAAAAATAAATGACCAATCCACCCGATGATAGGATTTTTCAAAGTCAATATTAAGCATATTGGTTTTTTTCCCACTTTCTTGTACCCATTCTAAAGTCTCCCAAGAAATCAGGACCGTATCAAGAATAAACCTACCCTTGATAAAACATGTTTGCTCCTGTCTCACAATCCTAGCAGCAACATCTTTGAAGCAAAAAGCCATCACCTTAGCCAAAATATTATAGAAAATATTTAAAAGAGTGATAGGTCTCCACCCCCATAAAGTATCTTTCCTGTTAGCCTTTGGGATAAGCTTAATCAAACCTTGATTAAGCATATCAAAAAACACTTCCTGAATCATCTTAGTATAGTCATTACTCACAATATCCCAAAAAAAATTGTAGAATTCAATGGGAATGCCATCAGGACCCGAATATTTTCCATCCTTCATTTTCTTAAGCACTTCAAACAATTCATCCTTTGAAAAGAAATCAACTATATGATCATTTTCATAACTATATACCTTCTTAGGAGCACACTTCTTAAACTCTTCTCTAGCCTTCAAAACCTCAGGACTCAAAGTATAAACAAAAAATATCATACAAAAATGATCTTCAACAGCGGCTTGGATACTATCATCATATTCCACCAATATATCATCAGTAGTGTGAATATCAATGATTCTCTTAGCAACAATTTTCTTTTTGATGTGACTGAAGAAAAATTGAGAGGGGGCATTTTTTAGCTTAAGCCAATGAATCCTACTTCTAATATGGGCACCTCTGCTAACGTAATCCTCATAGCACCTAATTTCATGTTTACACTTAGCTAATTTCTCCTCAAGATAAACATTAAAATAATCACCTTCAAGGTATCTTCTAGCTACCTCCAAGTCCTTCCTGAGCTATTTTAATATTCCATTCCTTCTCTTAGCAAGCAATATACCCCAGCACCTCAAAAATTTTACAGTGCACTTGATAATCGCTTCCCACCAACCAATCTAGCTAGAGCCAACCAAGCATGGATCCAAATTCCAAATACAATGAATCAGGTCCTTGTAGGCCTTAGCATCCAAATAAGAAACATTAATTTTGGAGGGAAGTTTTTTATCCACCATAGCAGTTCTACCAAAGAAAATGGAAGAGCTAATAGGGAAATGATCAGAATTGGTCAAAATATCCATAAAATAGCTCTGCTCCCTCGACCAATACATGTAAACAAATTTATATCCACATAAATCCTATTCAAACAAGCCCTGATTCTATATTTGCCTCTTCTCTTATTAGACCAAAAGAACCATCCTCCAGATTCCATATACTTTTGCTTGAAATTAGCATCAAATATTTGTAAATAAGCCTTCCAGTTGCACCAAGATTCCTTCTAAGCACCTGTAATACATCCACCATGCCCTCCTTCATGATATCCATCCCATTATACCATATTAAAATCTTCCCCTATGATACAATTAGCATCGGGTAAATTTATCTACATCCAATCCCACAAGGTAGTCCTCTCACTAGAAGAATTATGACCATAAATAGAACAAATACCAATTACCTGGCCAACAATTGTGAAGTAGCCCAATAAATCCTACCAAATGGTCCCTCCCCTTGATAAATCAATAATGTATCTAGCAAACACTTGATAGCAAGGACCACCCCCCCATAATATTTGTCATGACAAGAAGCCCACCTGGCCCCAGACCAACTGTTATCCATACAATTGTGGAGAGCAAAGCCATCCACCTTAACCTCCTGAAGACAAAATACATCAGCACCAATAGAATGCAAAAAAAATACTAACCCAACTTCTCCTAGTGGGAATAGACATTCCCCTGACATTCCATGAACTGAAGTCCACTTTCATTGAGAAACCTCAATATTAAGGGCTTCAAACCGATTGCTAACTTGTATAGATCTACCGGCTGGAGATCTACTTATTTATAAAGCTAATCTTATGCTATTCTTTCTACCCTCCGTAGCCTCCAAGTCTTCATTGAGGTTTCTACTAATATTTGATATTTTGTTATCCTGAGGAGTATCCTTGGAACCAACATTAACCTCTCCGGATCTCCCTCTAAAGGAAGAGGAACCCTTATTAAATTTAGGGGGCCTATCTGGTGAATCCTCTACCTCTCACCTCTTATGAACCAAATTCCAACTAGTGTCTTCTTTGTTACCTATTTTCTAGTTCCCTGCATCCATCTCTATTTCATGAGTCTCCTCATTAGTATCCTTGCTAGGCTAAACCTTCCCACTGGCTATAGAAGATTCATGTCCCGTCACACTCTTCTCATTTTATGGATTTTGAAGTTTTCTCAAAGGATAGTCATAGATTAAGTGATACTGATATTGGAAAAGAAAGTAGGCATTAGGTACATTTAAATTATGAACCTCCAACAATATTACCCTTTCCTGTGTGATGATTTTCAAACATTTCGACAACTTCTTTTGCAGGTCAACTTCTACACACACCCTTGGTCTAAATCGAAAAAGACAAACCTGAATAGGGTTCAATAAGAATCCATCCAAATATTTGAGCCATGGAACAGATCATACCTCAAAATTTTGATTTCATGGTAACAAATTTGATCCAGAGAGGATATCTAACCTGTGAAATATTTTTAGGGTGAAATTTCAACCACCATGATTGAGCAAACACAACCAAACCCACAATAGACCATGTTTTGAATTGCAACACAAATTTGGCAACTTCTAGAGAATAAAAAAATAGAAATACATCATCCTCCCAAACCCTAGTAGGATTGCACATGAAATATTTTAGCCTCCCAATTCAATCACCTATTTTAAAAATCAGCTTTCGAGGGTATTTTACAAAGAAAAAATTGAATAACTCCATTTCTCAAGAGGTTATTCCTTTTTTCCAAATACTCTTCATGTTCATCTGCCATAAAAGTAAACTCATCCTCATCTAAATATGCCAATATGGAGTCCATTCTATCTCATATGATAGCCTCATCCTCCAACATATCTTCACTGTATAAATCTACATTTGCATGCACTTCTTTGCTCAGTCCTCTATTTTTTTTTACCTCTGCAAAAAATTTTACCAACCCTTGCATGGTCGAATCATGATTGAAAAACATTTGGGAATATACACTAATCTATGTTTCTTCAATATGATTAACATCCTCTTTATTCCTGCTATCGACCCATTTAGTATCTCGCATTGTTGCTACATTAGAGACTAAAAAAACCCTCTAAAATATTTTCACCTATCGAGCTCCCACTTGTCTAGCATCCAATCGTCTTTGCATTATTTTAAAACACATCGACACCATTTTATTTGTCTTTCTCATGCTATGAAGAGATGCCACAAATCGATCTGTTATCATTTCCAATGTCATGCAACATCGACTCAATGCTAGAGTCATGTTCAAGACTATATTTTGAATATCTGAACAAGGGATTAACAATCCCTATTGTAAATTGCTCACTATTTAATGATAGTAAATCCTCGTATGACCTTTTTCCCAAAACCCTTCCTCTCAATGATTCAATCTCATCGGTTTCCTTTAGCTTGAAATCACACAAGAAATCTTTATCACCAGACTTATCGATGAAAAATCTACTCCTTCACCTCCTGGATCAAGCATAGCATTGGATCCCAATCGAGATCCTCGTCCAGTGCCCGCGTAAACCCCTCTGCCTCGACCTCTCATCTCATGCACATATTCTTTCATTCTTGTCCCCATATCAAAATCTAGGGTTTCTAAAAACAAAAATCTATAGCCCTACGATGAGTTATATTTGGTTAGTGTGAGATTTGTAACTCGCATTTAGTGAAATTTTACGATGTATGAGTGTAATAAAAACAATTTTATTTTATTTATTTTTAAATAATTGGAACCACCACAATGAGACCCACAAATATAAAGACTTAAATTTTTTTTTTCTACCGAATAGGTTGGTTATAGGTATTTTTTTTATATTATTATTTGGTTATTGTGAGAAACCCCTATGACCGACGTACAGGTTTGACCAGTCTCCTACCAACCATGACCCGTCCTAAAGTTGATAGCTATACTTATCAACAAGGAATTTAACACAAATCCACCACACACCCACCCCCTTACATAGTCGCCCACATCGCAGTTTGAACCTTGGACCTCCCGAAGAAGAGCCAAATCCTGTACTATTGTGTTGCACCCCCAGGTGTGAAATAAATTTTAGGTTAGTGTGAGAAACACCTACGACCAACGTACAGGGTTGAGCAGTCTCCTCCCAACCATGACATCTTGTAAAGCTGAGAACTATGCTTATCAATAGGGAATAGCCTTTGTGTCCCCCTTTGCATCGCAAAGGTTTGAATCATGGACCTCTTATTCAATATGGCCAGGCTAGCCTTCTCCACTCGTGCTAGAAATACGGATAGGTTGGATATAGTTTTTATTTTTATTTTTTTGGGATTAATGTTAACCAAACATATTTTAATGAGCATATTTTAGTGTCTCTATAGAAAATATTCCCTTGTGATGTCTCTATGTTTATTTAAATAATTTTATATCATAATTATATAAGTTAATAATTAGTGTCGTGTTATTAAATTAAATGGTTGTGAATTTTATTTGGAGTGGAAGGTATCTATAGTGATTTATGTTTGAGTGGGACCAGTGCAATGGTTCAGGATTTGGCTCTTTTTCGAGAGGTCCAAGGTTCAAAACTGCGGTGTGGGCGAGTGTGTGAGGTGGTGGATGTGTGTTAAATTCTCTATTGATAATCATAGCTTTCGACTTTACGAAGGTTCATGGTTAAGAGGAGACCGCTCAGCCTTAGGCATTGATGTAGGGGTTTCTCATAATAACCAAATAAAAAAAGAACTTGAAAAAGAATATATACGGTGATTTGACTTTTAAAGGTGTGCATTTTTCATAAATTTTATTGTTAATTAAGATAGTTGTTTTACAAGTCATCAAATTTGTTAAGGTTATTTTGTTTCTTTCATATTGTTGGGCATTGTTCTAATATGTTTTTTTAGATAAAATAATAGGTTAGAGTGGTAACGTGAGTCTTTATTATAAATATTTAGATTTAAATTTATAATTTATATAGTTTAATTTATGATTTAATTTAAATAATTTTTTAATTAATTTATTTTTACGTCAAGAGGCATTCCTACAATGGCAGACAGGGGGAGTGGGAGGCAAAGAGGTCATATAGGTCATGCGGTAAACAATTTTTTTTTATTAAAAAACTGACATAAAAAAAACATTTAAAATATTTAAACTAAAATAGTCGACTAACCTAACGTTGCAAACATTTAAAATATTTGGATTTCTAAGTTTCACTCGCATTATTGCAATAAATTCATTAAAAAATAATAAAGAAGAATATCACAATAAATTTATTAAAAATTAATTGTCGCCTTTATATATCTCAGGTTTATATACAATTTCATAACCTCGCTTCTCGCTTGTGTTAAGATTGCATAACATCAGATCCCCTCTCTTCGAAAATGCCTACGGGGAATAAAGATTGCGGTGCAGAGAAGAAGCAGAACCATACTTGCGGAGGTCTTTGCAGGTTGATGCAGCGTGTGCATTCCCTTGAAGATATGCTAAAACTTGTGCGATGGGAATGAAATAAGATGCAAGAAAACCATAAGCACACAACAGTTCTCCCTTCAAATTATTCTGCTATCCATGGCAATGATAGGAACCGATTAGAGGAAGGGCCCTCTGTGTTTTAGATGCCTCTGCATTACCCATGGTACTCCAAGGAGGAATATGAATCCATTCCCGAATGGAGGCTGGAAATTCTCTTCCACCAGTATGGTTTGGCCGTTACAAGAGATATTGCGTACAAGCGAAATTATGAGATCGATACCTTCATTTGGCCTGACAAGTACTAATGACTTTCGAAGTTGGGATTACTTTGGATTTACTAGGGTTACCAATATACCTTTTGTGGGGTGTATTAAGCAAAGACTGCTTTGTTGTCCAACCCCATTGGCTTAATCCACGATCTGTCCCATTAAAATTAGTAGCATTATATTTTGTAGTTATAATGTGTGTTCCTTTGCGGTGTTTTGCTGTAAATCGATGAAATGATTGCCATATCTATGATTTATCCGTTTAATTTTTGGTTATAGAACTCTTTAAGACAAATCCTATAGAAAGCAAAAGAATGCAAACATCAAAATGAGGGATCATATGTCTTTGATCTAGGATCCATTTTCTGTAATAATGATTCTTTTGGCTTGGTATAGTTGCATAAATTTAGAATTTCTTTGAATTGATTTTAATAATTTTAGAATTTTTTTGAATTTTTTGATTTTAATAAATTAAAGTCTTGACTCAAATAACGGCTAGAAGATTCCACAACTTGTTTTACCATGTCTATTTTTCTTGTTAAGGGTCGGTTTAGAGATATGATGGTCTATTGAAGAAGCGTGGGTTCATAAAATATGATGGTTTATGGAAGACCTCTAAACGAATGTGAGATTCCTAAGGAGAATTTAACAATCCAAACAAGTTCATTGGGAAAAATAGTAAAACACATTTTAAAAACAAATTGTCATCCCTTATAGTTCTAATATTTTGAAATAAATTTTGAAAAAGTATAAGAGTAGAAGATTAAATTTTACATGAATATTAAATAAATAATATGATTAAATATAAAATCTTTTTTTGAAAGGTTATCTCACATATTATATAAAAATATATGCAAGATATAGAATAAAACACATGAGAGAGTAATAAAAGGGCAAAGACAAATGGTTGAAGCAAATATAATTTTTTATTTTTATTTTCTTTTGTCCGTCTCTATAACCCCCACCGTATTCCGCTCTATCGAAGCAAATATAAAATTGAAAGATAGTTTTTCTATTATTTTTTTATTTTTTTCTTCTCTATGCTCTTTTTAAAGCTTTGAAAAGATTATAATTTTTTTTATATCCGTTTTAAAGCTTTGAAAATATTAGGTTAAGTATTTTTGAGTTTTTTTTTGTTTGAGTAATATTTTTATATACAATCTATCATGGGATTAAACCCTGGTCACATATTTTTGAGGCTTTTAATAAGCCATGTATAGTTTTTATGGAGGTTATCTTATTAAAATAAAAAAGTATTCAACCCACAAGGATGTCAAGGACACAAGAATGTCAAGGATGCCACTTGCATTATCGATTATGTGACCGAGGTTCAATCCCTATGGTAGATGTGTATAAAAAGTATTATTCAAATATAAATACATAAATATAAATAAATAAATATATATATATATATAGAATATTATTATTTGGTTAACTAGCTTAGATATAAAGGATATATATCTAAAAATGCCGATATTTATTAATCCTGAGGCACCTATCTTGGATATCACACCCCCAAGAAATGAGATAGGCGCCTCAAGATTTATAAATCTTAGCGTTTTTAGATATATATCCTTTATATATAAGCTAGTTTATGTATTGAGTTGTATTAAAAGGGTTTAGATAGACAATTTTTAATGTAAAAGGTTTAGGTTCAATTTTTTCTATTTTAAAGAATTTTTTGATAGGGTTTATATCATGGGTCCATTCAACTTCATTTTAAATCATATTGGTTACTATAAGCTCTTTTGTTCTTGAGGGACAACTCAACGGTTTTGGTTTTGGCTCTTCTTTGGGAGGTCCAAATTTCAAACATGGCGAGTGTGTGAGAGGAGGTGGATGTGTCATGGTTGTGTGTTTAGTCCCTATTGATAAGTTCATCTCTCACTCTTATGAGAATTCATGATAAAGGTGAGGATATTATATCATGAAAATCAATCATAAAAGTTTCTCACTTTAACCAAGATTAAAAAAAAGTTTAAAAAAATACAATATACTTACACTTTTAAATAAGTCATTTGATTTTTTAGATAACATAAAAATTTAAAAGAAATATGTTTAATTTTTGCCTCATCCTTAGGTTATTGATAGTTAAATTCATTTGTCTTACTATATATTACTTATAATTATTTTGAGTGTGATTTCGTATTTTTAAAAATAAATAAATTTAATATTAATATATTAAAAATAATTTATTTATATATTTATTTTTGGAAAACATTTTAGAAGGGATGCCACTTTTGGGTAAGACCCAAGGAGGTAGGGGTATCTCTTTCTTAAAAATTGTCCAGGGCTCGCACCTGGCCTACCACCTTTGACATAATCAAGAAGCAAACCTGAAACAACAAAAAACAAGAACACAAACAAAAACACAAAATAAGATTTTAAAATAAAATAAAATAAAATAAAAAAACATGTTCCTTGAATGTTCTGAAAAGATAAAGCACAACCAAACACACACACAATAAGATTAAAAAAACACAACATGAACCACACATAAATAACACAAAAACAACATAATAAAACACAAACATGACAAAAATAACATAATGCTACAAAGACAACAAAAAAAAACATGAAAAAAAAAAACAACCAAAACCTAAAAAAAAAAAAAAAACCCAACAACATAGAACAAACAAAAATAAAAACTATAAAACACTCACACACAAAAATACCAATTAACACAAATATATAGAAACACAAAAACACAAGAACAATAACAAAAAACACAAAACAACAAAAACACAAGAACAATAAAAAACAACATAAAAAACACAAAAACAAAACAAAACAAAAAACACACACACCTCAAAAAACTAAACAAAAAGAAAAAAGAAAAAAGTTGAGCACAACAATGACCATTCTAGACCAAAAGATATTTAAGGAAATAATCAACAAAGAAAACAAAATAAATATTAGTTTGAGCTAGGGAACTAAAATACCTTGACCGAACCAAAGAGAAGCACAAATAAATCAAGAATAAACTAGGCACCTCCAGAACTGGATCCATCTAAAGTAATGATAGAAAGAAGCGCTTCTTCGTAGCAAGTAAGACCACATTTTTTCAAAGCCCAATTAGCTAAAGCATTAGCAGTCTTGTTCTGATCTTTGACCATATGATTGTAATAAACTTTCAAAAATCCCATCTGCATTAACCGAATCTTCTAAATAATTCTTTTTATTCTCCAATCAACCTTGTGATTCTTAGGAGTCTTCAAAATATTAATCATGAGTTGAGATTCAGACTTAGCTAGCACCTTATCCCATACAACCTTAGTAGCCTCTTGAAGACCTTTGAGGATACCATACCCCTCAACAAGGTTATTGGATAGAATATCCAAATTCTCAACAAAAGTAAAAATCAGGGAGCCAACTGAAATTCTACCAATTCCTCTTACACTAGATTTTTTAGGGTTCCCTCTAGAGGATCTATCAATATTAACTTTTCCAAAATCCTTAGGAGGAGGTTGCCAATTCCTTGTTCTATCCATATTGCAATTACTCACATTCCCTTTAAGTTCGTTGTCCTTAGAAGAGTTAATATTCAATATTTGCATCACTTGATCCCATATTTGGTGGGAGTTTTGGGGGTGATTAAGGAGTTGTTGGAATGATTCAACTAAGTTGGAAATGGTATTTTTCCATATATAGTGAATATCCTTCCTATCTTGATTAATTTTTTTTGTTCCTTTCATTCCATATATTCCAAAGAATAATGGTAGAACCCATCCAAACTAACTGCCTAATAAAATTATCATAACCCTCTTTTTTAGGCCAATCCCTCCAAAATTGGACCACTATAATCCAAGTAAAGTGGCCATTCTCCTCCATAGCTCAAAGGCTAAATTACACTAAATAAAAATATGGTTGATAGTTTCCACATTCTCTCCACACATTTCACATCTAAAAGCGCCATGAAAACCATGCTTCATAAGTTGCTCACCAATAAGCACCCTGTGATGCAATAAAAGCCAAGTAAAGAACCTCACCTTAGGCTAGAGTTTTTGAGACCACAACTGAGAAAATATCAACTGAGAAAATACATATGATTGGTTGGGATTATTATGGCATAAGGTCAAATAACCTTGAGTAACTGAATACTCACCATTAGTAGTGTTGTTCCATTCAAAATGATCTTTTCATGGGACCAAGAGAGAGATCTCATATGAAGGATGCATTGAATATTTTATCTTTACCTTTCTAGGATTTGAATAGGCCAGTCCTCAATAGGGATACAATATCTACCACCCTCTGAATTACCAGTATGGTACCAATAGTAATTAGCCATATTTATCCAGTTAGCTTGGTGAAGCTCCTGCATCCAAGGCCTCCAATTAGGCTACTGAGTTATCAAAGACTTGTGACCATCCCAAGAATCTGTCCAAAAATTTGTTTGTTGACCATTATGAATGATTCAAAATAATTTTTCTTTATCAAATCCTCACCAGTCATAAGAACTGCTAAAATGGGAGAATATTTCGTAGGCAATTGATAGCAAACAAGGTCTTCAAGACTTTTTTTCTGAACATATTTATCATGGAGATTATTAGACCAAAGTGCATTAGGGTTATGCAAAATCCTCCAATATAATTTAGCAGTGAAAGATTTGTTGTTATTAATAGCAAACTAGAATCATAACCCCCCTTCATTCTTAGGAAGACAAAGTGTCCCATTTCACAAATCGATGACTGATTTGATACAGTTCTCAAAGAAAATACTTTGGTATATTCAACACGATAGAAACATAAATAGGAATATATTGAAGGACTAATTTTACCAAGGTGATTCTACTCCAAGAAGAAATCCACCTATTGGTCCACTTTCCAATTTTCTTCTTGACTTTGTCCAACAACCAATTCCAATCTTTTTTTTCTATCTTTGAATATTGATGGGAATACCTAAATAAGTTATTGAAAGGGAGGCCATATTATATATTAATTTATCCAAAACCATGGATTCTTGTCTGGCAGAGCAGTGAAAGAAAATGACTTTATATTTGTCTTTATTGATAAATTGTTTGGTAGCCTTAGAAAAATAGCTAATGATTTGCTTAATATTAGAATCTTCCTTAATTGTAGCTTTACCTAAAAGAGTAGAGTCATCAAAAAATTGAAGATGAGATATAGGTCTAACTCCATGAGCAATGGTAACTCCCTCAAGGGTTTTGTTTTATCTCATTTTGGTTATAGTTCTACCCAAGAATTCAGAAAGAATGATGAATAAATAAATGGAAATGGGGTCACCTTGCCTAATACTTATGGAAGTTTGGAACAACTGAGAAGACTTGCCATTGATAATAACTATGTAGAAAATTGGAGAGATACATCCCATAATCCAATCCATCCAATCTTGAGAGAAATAAAATTGCCTCAAAACTTTGATAAGGAAGTGCCAATCCAATCTATCATAAGCTTTGGATAAGTTTAACCGAATTAAAATGGAAGGAGATTTTTGCATATCCATGGAATGGATGGCTTCTTAAGAAAGAACTATGTCATCCATTATTTGACACACTTCCACATAACCCCCTTGTTCAGGGGAAATAATATTATGAAAAAGAGGCTTCAATATTTTTGCCATGATTTTAGTAATATTTTTGAGAAGAACATTACATAAAACAATAGGTCTAAAAGCTAAGATATTATCAGCCTCTTGAGCTTTAGGAACAAGAATAATATAATTTTTATTGATAACCTTAAAAATTTATTTGGCTTTCCTGGATTCTTCCACCACCTCTAATAAATCAGCATGAAGGATATCCCATAACGCTTGGTAGAGATCAATGGGAAAACCATCAAGACCTGGGGTTTTCCCTTTTTGCATTTTAAAAACTACCTATTGAATCTCATTGATAGTAATAGTAGCAGTAAAAATAGATTTATCCATAGAATTTATAAGATAAGGGATTTCTTGAAGAACATTTTGTTAAGAAGTCGAGTCAAGAGGAGTAGTAGAAAAAAAATTGGAAAATTAATTGACAACAATAGAGTTCAACTCATCCCAAGTGTAAACAACATCTCCAGAATTTGATTTCAGGAAAGAAATAAAGTTGTGAGATATTTGAGCGAGAATATATTTGTGGAAGAAATTTGTGTTTCGATCTCCTTCTTTGAGCCTTTGAATTCTATATTTTTTCTTCCATAAGAGTTCTTATATTTTTTCCCATTCCTCTAACTAAGCTTTGAGATTAATTTCATCCGCACTTCTACTCTCTGTGAGGCCATATAAATGGATTTTCTTATTCAAATTTTCAAGTTGTGCAATAACTTCATGCTTTTTTATGAACATCCCCAAACTCCTTCCAGTTTCAAGTCATGATTTTGGATTTAATATATTGCAATATTTTGGTAAAACATAACATCTTAGTCTCATACCTAGGTTTACCTTCAACCATTGTTGCACTCAAGGTCTAAAGGAACTATCTCTAAGACACATTATCTAAAATTAAAAATGAGATAAACTCACATTGGTTTCCACATTTCCACCATGACTGGTCGGTGATCCAAATGAATATTGTTAAGAGTCTTCACTTTAGGAATGTGACCATGGATTAAAAAATTATCAAAGTGAAATAACCTATCCAATCTCTTCATTATACAAGATAAGCCTTACCTTCTGTTAGACCAAGTCATAAGGCCATTATCTAGTTGGATTTCCACAAGATGGAGGTTTGCAATATATTCTCTCATGAGGTTAGTGCTCCTATCCAAATTTCTATTTCCCCCCATTTTCTCATCCAAAGAGAGGATGGTATTGAAATCTCCTCCAATCAAGATTGAAGCTTCAATAAAATGAGAGATAATATAAGTTGTATCCTTCCACTGTCTTCTTTTTCCTCCAAGGTAGTTGGAGCATAAATAGTAATGTAGAGCATAATTTAATTGGAATATCTACTTTGAATAGATATAGCCAAAAGATCCCAACTACCAACCATATGGTGAATAACTACCTCTTTTGGGTCCCAAAGGTAAGCAATGCCACCAGAAATCCCCTTAGAACTGAGGGAAACCACTTTTCCAGCTAGCCAAATTTTACTAGCAATTGATTCCATTTCCTCCATTGACATCTTCATTTCATGAAGGAAAATAATATTTGGATGATTTATCTGAATCATTCTTCTATTTTAATTTTGTTTTGAAATACTCCCTTTGACTCCTCTAATATTCCAAGTGATGATCTTCATTAATACTAGGGATAAAAAAGTTGGGAATGGTATTCATATTACCTTCCTCTATAAGCTTTTCACCTTATTTTTCCCTATGATGTTAATTGGTCTTGCGACCTGCCTTTTTATTAGAATCCATATTCAGTTTTTTTTTCCCTATTTCTTGACTTACTCCAATTGAATCTAAGATGGTTTCTAACCTTGAAGAATGCATGTACACAGCCAAAGTGTTACCATATGGTTCGACAAAGTCTATATTAGAACCTGTATTATTTGAAGTTTTAACATTTAAAATATTGTTTTTCTTATGGATATTTTCTTCCTTTTTTCCGTTGAAAACCTTTGATTTATTGGTTTATCTTTGAGTTCTTCCCTTCATATTTAAATTGTATTTCTAATATTTATGTTTCCATTATTTCCTCTTCCTCACTTGGGACATCATTTGTGGAAAGAATTTCAAACATATTAGCAAAAAACTTAGATTGATCCTTCATAACTGGTTTTTTTTAGTGTTCTTCTTCTTAGGCATTTGGAAAACTGCTGAGTTTATATCTTCTTTATTTTGATCTAGAATTTTATTTGGTAAAACACTAGCCAAATGACCATATTCATGGTAAATTCTACAACGAAAATGAATGTTCTCATATTCCACTACTTGATCCCAAGTGTCCTCCCAAAATTGTAATGTGATCATTTTAGATAGGAGTTTGTCAAAATCCATTAAAGCACAAATATGAGCATAAATAATGTGTTCAAATTTTTTAGTATAATAAGTAGTCATCATAAAATTTCCTAAAGAGTTTTCAATTGAAGAAAAATAGTTGGATTCTAGAATTCAATTGGGAGGCCAAAGAGTCTAACCCACATGAGACCTGTAGAAGGCATCTCTTCTTTGACTTTAAATTTAGTATGCCAGGGTTTCATGAAAAGCACTGCCCTTCCAAAGAACCAGGGACCCCCTTGAAATATTTTATCTCTATCTTCATTATTAGCAAATAAAATAAAAAAATAACCATTTGGATAAATAGAGATTTGTAACTCACCTTTATTTTTCCAGATTTTTGTAGCCCAAACTTTGAAAGCATATAAACTCTGACAAAAACCCATGAAACAAAAAATTAGTCCTCTTTTTCTAGATCTTCAATGTCAGTTTGAATGTTACCCATATCAAGCTTAACAATAGGAGTTCTATCAACTTCTTTAATACATCATGACTCCGTTTTCCTAGGATCCATATAAGGCATTCATAGAGGTTTACGGGAAGCCCTATGTTTAATATTAGCATTAGGTTGAGGCTATCCACCATGAAGGGCTTCTGTAAAATTTATTTTTTGGGTTGAGTCTTAGAAATTCTTACCCTTGATAGGGGTTTCCACAATGGATTTATTTTTTGGGTGCACCTTAGCACCAGATTAACTTGATATTTGAGCTATTTTTTGATTAGTTGCTTGAAACATGTTTTGTGATCTCTTTAATCCATGCCCTAGATGTCGTGGAAAGGTATGATTTTCACTTTTCTTTTGTGCAACAAATTTCAAGTCGTTGTTAGTCAAGTTTACGATATGAAGATCTATTGAAATATATATTTATAACCCACATTAGATACCTTGCAACATATCCTGATAAAATCTTGAGTAGAAACCATAAAATATTAGCCACAAGGGCCCGAAGGCCCTAAAAACCAACCTCTCGAGCTACTTGCACTCAACCCAGATGAAACCCTTGCACAATCACTTGCCAAAAATCTCGTTCACACACAGGGCTATGCTAGTATTTTTGTTTCTACAAATTATTTGAACATTTGTGGACACGATTTAGGGTTTGGCAGGCATCTACCCTCAAAATGTCAGCTCAATCCTTAGTCCTGATGAGTGAAATACGACCAAAACAAGTTCGGTAGTTTGGGAAATCCTTGATCTAAAATTTACACTGATAAAAATCATCAATCCAAAAAATCAAGAGAAATCTCTTCTTCAACAATGAACTTGATCTCCAATTCCCCTTGCTCCAAAATTAATTTTTTATTTATTTGAGTATTTATAAATAAAATTATAATTTTATTCTATTAAATAATATTTTTTTTGGTTAGTGTAAGAAACCCCTACGACCAACGTACACCACATACCCACCCCCTCACACACTCGTCCATGCCACAATTTGAATCTTGAACCTCTCGAAGAAGAGCCAGGACCCAAACATTAGATAATATTAGTTTATTGTTATAAAATAATTATATAAGTTTATAAATGATGTAACTTATAAAAATTAAATGATAAATAGTTTAGCAATATATAAATAAGTTTATAATGCAAATAAAATTATTGAAAATCATTTATATGGTCTTGTAAGGAGCAAAGGAAATTTAATATATTCTCTACCATTGTATTAGCATATGTTTTATGATGTCTCTTGAATGAGCACTATGTTATTAATTTAAAAAAATAAAATTTAAAATTGTTGAGTGTCGTATATTGAGAAGCTATAAGTGTTGCCTACATGCACTAAACAATTATAAAAAAAACATAAAACTATGGTTTGAATGATTTTACATTTGAATGGAAAATAATATGGACTATTCATTAAACAAAACATTATTATGTCACCCTCTCATGAAAGAAACTTTGGAATTTTACCAAATGCATTGCATGTGAAATGCTAATTATAGGAGGAATCCATTCTTCCATCAAACATATTTTATAGAGAGGAGAAGTTAAACAGGGTTTCTGCGAAGAGAAAGGAAGTGAGCCTAGTAGCGGGGGATATTGTTCGACTTCTTAAATTTTGGGAAAGTGAAGAAGAGGTAAGTCCCTTTAACTTTCTTGACATGGATGATCCAACTCTTCAACAGTTAATGGAAAGCTCTCTAGACTCTTCAAAACTTATATTTGAGAAAGACTCTCCAGGTCCAAAGACCAAAATTCATAGGAAATCTTGTATTGATGTACGAGTCGAAAGGAAAGTGGGGAGATCTAATAATAGAGCATTCAATAAAAGGGATATTGACTCTAAAATTGCTAACGGAGTACAACCCCTTCTAAAAAATAGTTTTGAGGCTTTGCATCTTAAAGAGAATGAGGTTGTTCCAATAATGGAGACTTGGAACAAATGTGTTCAGGAGTGTGGCTTGAAAAAAGGATTTCTTTCTTTGGGGGTCAATAAAAAGGATGGTAGGCCTCCCAAGACCTCGCTAAGATAAGCTTCTAGGAAGTGATTTTTGGTTATTTTTGTTTCAGATGTTTGTCAAGCCGGATGTTGTTGTTGTAGATTTGCTCCAGTTTTAAATATTATTCTTGGCTCTCTGGTTATTTTATCACCCCTAGGTTCCAATGGTGATGTATGGTTCCCAGATTTAAGTTTCTAGTGGTGGGCGAGATCTTCAAATTTTGAACTTTGAATTTGAATGCAGCTCTGGGCAAGATTTTCAAATTCTAATTTTAAATATTGAATTTGAATGTTGTTTTGGGTGTGGGTTTCTCCTATGTTAGTCCCTTTTGCCAATTTATTGTTTGATCATGATAATATCTTGTATTTTCTTTGTAAAAAATTGCATCTTATTTGCTAGGAGGTTGCTTCATTGGATTTTCAAGTTGGATTCGTGGAATCCAGCTCAATTTTTCTTGATATCTTATTGTTAGATCTAAGGTTTGGGGTGCCTTTCAAAACCCTATTTGTAATAGGTTTGAGGACCTTTAAAAACCCTTTCTACTACCAATTAAAAAAATGTTAATTTATTCATTGCTTGTCATTGTCCTAACCAAAAATGTGCTTCTTTTCCTATATATAAAATAAAAATTGATTGAACATTTGAAAAGATGTTTTAATTATATTTTATAATATTATATATAAATAATTTTATATAGTTTTGAAATTAGTTATATAAAATTGAAATAAATTTATTTTTATTAAATAATGAATGCATTGGTATGTCAACCTAATATAATGAGAAATGTGAAGAAATAAAAAATTATTTATTTATTTATTTATTTTTTTAGGAGACTACAGGGTTGAGTAGTCTCTTCTCAACCATGATCCCTCATAAAGCCAAGAGCTATGCTTATAAATAGGAAATTTAACACACAACCACCACACACCCACTCTGTCACACACTCGCCCACATGGTAGTTTGAACCTTGGACCTCCCGAAGAAGAGCCAAATTCGAAACCATTGCGCTATCGTCTAGGAACTTTTGATGGATATGGCAACATATATTTATATAAAAAATAATAATATAAATAAATTAACTAAATATAATGTTGAATTTATATTTTATAATTTAAATATTAAAAAGAAATTTATAATTTTAATTTAATTTCGTATTAAAAATAATATAAAAATTTGGATAAAAGAAAACTTATGGATCATAAAGAAAAAAAAGTTAGAAAGAACATTATTTTCTTAAAATAAAATATAATATGTGGTAATTAAGCTTGGATACAGTTGTAAGCTTATTGCAATAGTAAGGGCTTTGGCCTATTTTTGAGAGGTCCAAGGTTCAAACCCCACTCAGTGTAAAAAAAACCCATGCTTTATCCTAACATTTATAGTTGCAAGCTTAGTGCAGTGGTAAGGGCTTTAACCTTTATTTGAAAGGTCCAAGGTTCAAAATTCCATTCAATATGAGGGGGTCGAGAACCTTCATAAAAACCTGTGTAAACTCATTGAAAATTTCGTACTTGGTTACGGCTTACAAAGAGACAACATATTTTGTTTAATATGTCCCAATGGGATAACATAATAGTTCAGGCTTTGGCTCTTCTTGGGAATGTTCAAGGTTCAAACCACAACGTGGACTAGTGTGTTATGGGATGGGTGTGTGATGGTTGTGTGTTAAATTCCTATTGATATGCATAGCTCTCGGCTTTAGGAGGGGTCATGGTTGGGGGAGTCTGCTCAGCCCTATGTGTTGGTCATAGGGGTTTCTCACACTAACCAAATAAAATAAAAAATTATATTTTGTTTAATATTATTTAATTTTTCATTTAATAATTAAAACCGTGGTTCAAGGTTCAACCGCGGTGTGGACGAGTGTGTGAGGGGTGAGTGTGTTTTAAATTTCCTATTGATAAGCATAGCTCTCAACTTTAGGAGGGGCATGTTTGGGGGGAGCTTGCTTAGCCCTGTGCATTGGTCATAGGGGTTTCTCACACTAACCAGATTTAAAAAAAAAAACCTGGTCCAAGGTTCAAAATCCCATTTAATATGAGGGGGTCGAGAACCTTCATAAAAACCTGTGTAAACTCATTGAAAATTTTGTACTTGGTTACGGCTTACATAGAGACAACATATTTTGTTTAATATGTCCCAGGGGATAACATAATAGTTCGGGCTTTGGCTCTTCTTGGGAATGTTCAAGGTTCAAACCACAACGTGGACTAGTGTGTTATGGGATGGGTGTGTGATGGTTGTGTGTTAAATTCCTATTAATATGCATAGCTCTCGGCTTTAGGAGGGGTCATGGTTGGGGGAGTCTGCTCAGCCCTATGTGTTGGTCATAGGGGGTTCTCACACTAACCAAATAAAATAAAAAATTATATTTTGTTTAATATTATTTAATTTTTCATTTAATAATTAAAACCGTGGTTCAAGGTTCAACCACGGTGTGGACGAGTGTGTGAGGGGTGAGTGTGTTTTAAATTTCCTATTGATAAGCATAGCTCTCAACTTTAGGAGGGGCATGTTTGGGGGAAGCTTGCTTAGCCCTGTGCATTGGTCATAGGGGTTTCTCACACTAACCAGATTTAAATAAAAAAAACATTTTTAATTTAATATTATTTAAATTTTAATTTAATAATCTAAAATATTTTTATGTATTATGTTGAAAAATTAATGTAATGTATATCTCAATAAGTACTATTTTTTAATATTATATTTACCCATGTTTATTTAGTTTTTTTTTTTTTTTTTTTAATATTAAGAGATGGGGGGTTTTTAACCAAGATTCCCCAACCTATTATGACAACTCCACTAGGGAGACACACACCCATCCCCTCATACACTCACCCATGCCACGGTTATCCATGTTTTTTTAGTTAGGTAAAGTGGTTGAGATGGATATTGTTATGAGGAAGACTCAATTTTAACTCTATAAGACCCTGTGTATGAGTTGTGAGTGCTTGACCTTAAACTAATTAGCCCACAATAAATAAATATGTTATAGCCCATTTACTTTATATAATATTTATTATAAAGATTACAAGTTAATATTTTATTTATTTATTTATTTATTATACTAAAGCATAATCTCTTTCTATCGCATTTATATTTTTACAACAATCATGATATAATAATTTTCTTTGATAAGTAGAATACCAAGTACAACCATGTACAATGAGATCTACCCTCTCCTAATTTGAACTTGATCTATTTTATGAGAATATAAAGACATACCAACTTGGATTTCTTGATAAATATAATATAAATAAATATTTTTAATTAATTATATGGAAAAGGAAATCAAGTAAATGATGAAAAGATAGATGAGACGTTTTTCGTAGGACTGCCCAAACTGCCGAACTCGTTTCGGCCATATCTCACTCATCCGGACTCGGATTGAGCTAAAATTTTGAGGGTAGATGCCTGAAAAACCCTAGAACGTCTCCACAAATTTTCATATCATTTGGAGCAACACAGATCCTAGCACATCCCTATGTGTGAACGACATATTTGGCAAGCGGCTATGCGAGGGTTTCATCTGGGTTGAGTGCAAGCAGCTCCAGAGGTTGGTTTTTAGGGCCTTCGGGCCCTAGCGGCCAATATTTTTGTGGTTTATGCTCAATATTTTAGCAGGAAATGTTGCAGGGGATACAATATGGGTTAGAAATTTGTCTTTCAATAGATCATACTCTGAACTTGAGTGACAACGGCTTCCAATTTGCTGCACAAAAGAAAAGTGAAAACCATACCTTTCCACGACGTCTAGGGCAAGGATTAAAGAGATCACGAAACAAGTTTCAAGTAGTTGATCAAAAAATGGCTCATATCTCAAGTGAATCTGGTGCTAAGGTGCACCCACAAAATAATTCTACTGTGAAAACCCCTATCAAGGGTAAGAATTTCGAAGACTCGGTCCCAAAAATGAATTTTAGGGATGCCCTTCGTGGTGGACAGCCTCATCCCAATGCTAATATCAATATTAGGGCTTCCCATAAACCTCTAAGAATGCCTAAGATTGATCCCAGGAAAATGGAGTCGGGATGTCTTAAAGCAGTTGATGGAACTCCTATTGTTAAGCTTGATATGGGTAACATTCAGACTGGCATTGAAGATTTGGAAAAAAGAGGACTAATTTGTCGGTTCGTGGGTTTTCGTCCGAGTCTATCTGCTTTCAAAGTCTGGGCTACAAAAAGCTGGAAAACTAAAGGTGAGTTACAAATCTCTATTTATCCAAATGGTTATTTTCTTGTTTTATTTGCTAATAATGAAGATAGAGAGAAAAATTTTCAAGGGGGTCCTTGGTTTTTTGGAAGGGCGGGGCTTTTCATGAAGCCCTGGCATACTAAATTTAAAGCCGAAGAAGAGATGCCTTCTATAGCTCCCGTGTGGGTTAGACTCTTTGGCCTCCCTATTGAATTTTGGAA
Source organism: Wollemia nobilis (assembly GCA_028583015.1). NCBI lineage: Eukaryota > Viridiplantae > Streptophyta > Pinopsida > Araucariales > Araucariaceae > Wollemia > Wollemia nobilis. The sequence continues at coordinate 3,071,867 of JAQPPZ010000375.1, read as the reverse complement.
TCCTACTATTTTTTCTTCAATTGGAAACTCTTTAGGAACTTTTATGATGATTGTTGATTGTACTCAAAATTTTGAACATATTATTTATGCTCGGATTTGTGTTTTAATGGATTTTGACAAACCCCTACCTAAAAATATCACATTACAATTTGGGGAAGACACTTGGGAGCAAGTAGTGGACTATGAGAACATTCCTTTTCGTTGTAGAATTTGCCATGAATATGGTCATTTGGCCAATGCTTGCCCAAATAAAATTCTTGATCAAAAGAAAGAAGATATAAACTCAGCAGGTTTCCAAATACCTAAGAAGAAGAACACTCAGAAAAACCAGTTATGAAGGATCAATCAAAGTCATCTGCTAATATGTTTGAAATCCTTTCCACAAATGATGTCCCAAGTGAGGAAGAGGAAATAATGGAAACTAAAATCTTAGAAACACAATTTAAATATGAAGGGAAGAACTCAGAGACAAACCAACAAATCAAAGGTTTTCAACAGAAAAAAAAAAGGAGAAAATTTACACAAGAAAAACAATATTTCAAATGTCAAAACTTCAAATAATGCAGGTCCCAATATAGACTCCGTTGAACCATCTAGTAAAATTTTGGTCGTGTACGAGCATTCTTCAAGGTTAGAAGCCATCTCAGATTCAATTGGAATAAGTCAAGAAACAGGGAAAAAAAATTGAAGATGGATTCTAATCAAAAAGTAGGTCGCAAGACCAATCAATATCATATGGTAAAAGAAGGTGAAAAGCTTGTAGAGGAAGGTAAGATTAATGCCCTTCCCAACTTTTTTAGCCCCGGTATTAATGAAGATCATCACTTGGAATATTAGAGGACTCAAAGGGAGTCTTTCAAAACAAAATGAAATTAGAAGAATGATTCAGGTAAATCATCCACATCTTGTTTTCCTTCAAGAAACAAAGATGTCAATGGAGGATATGGACTTAATTGCCGAGTAAAATTTGGCCAGCTGGAAAAGTGGTTTCCCTCGGTTCCCAAGGGACTTCGGGTGGCATTGCTTGTCTTTGGGATCCAAAAGAGGTAGTTATTCACCATATGGTTGGCAGTTGGGGTTTGTTGGCTATAGCTATTCAAAGTAGACATTCCAACCAGATTATGCTCTGCATTACTTGTTTATGCTCCGACTTCTTTGGAGGAAAAAAGAAGACAATGGAAGGATATTACTCATATTATCTCTCATTTTCCTAAATCTTGGATCTTGATCGGAGGAGATTTCAATACCATCCTCTCTCTGGATGAGAAAATGGGGGGAAATAGAAATTTGGACAAAAGCACCGACCTCATGAGCGAATATATTGCAAACCTCCATCTTGTGGATATCCAACCAGATAATGGCCTTATGACTTGGTCTAACAGAAGGCAAGGCTTAGCTTGTATAATGGAGAGATTGGATAGGTTTTTGCTCTCTAAAAATTTCTTAATCCATGGTCACATTCCTAAAGTGAAGACTCTTAATAATGCTGGTTCGGATCATTGGCCAGTCATGGTGGAAATGTGGAAAACCAATGTGAGTTTCTCTCCTTTTCATTTTCAATTAATGTGGCTTAGAGACATTTCCTTCAGACCTCATGTGCAACAATGGTGGAAGGAAGGTAAACCTAGGCATGGGACTAAGATGTTCTATTTTGCCAAAAGACTGCAATACATTAAATCCAAAATCAAGACTTGGAACTGGAAAGAGTTTGGGGATGTTCATAAAAAAAAACATGAAGTTATTGCTCATCTTGAAAATTTGAATAAGAAAATCCATTTAGATGGCCTCACGAGAGAAGAGAAGTGCAGATGAAATTAAACTCACAACTCGGTTAGAGGAATGGGAAAAAAGAGAAGAAATCTTATGGAAGCAAAAATCTAGAATTCAATGGCTCAAAGAAGGAGATCGAAACACAAATTTCTTCCACAAATCTCTTCTAGCTCGAAGATCTCACAACTTTATTTCTTCCTTAAAATCAGATTCTGGAGATGTTGTTTATACTTGGGATGGCATGAACTCTATTGTTGTTGATTACTTTTCCAATATTTTTGTTGCTACTCCCCTTGACTCAGCTTCACAATATAATGTTCTTCAAGCAATCCCTTCTCTTATCACTTCTAAGGAGAACTCTATTTTGACTGCTCCTGTTACTATCAATGAGCTTCAACAAGTAGTTTTTAAAATGCAAAAAGGGAAAACCCTAGGTCCTGATGGTTTTCCTATTGAGTTCTACCAAGAGTTCTGGGATATCCTTCATGTTGATTTATTAGAGGTGGTGGAAGAAGCCAGGAAAGCCAAAGAAATTTTGAAGGTTATCAATAAAACTTATATTACTCTTGTTCCAAAAGCTCAAGAGGTTGATCATATCTCAGCTTTTAGACCTATTGCTTTATGTAATGTTCTTCTCAAAATCATTACTAAAATCATGGCAGAAAGGTTGAAGCCTCTTTTGCATAAGATTATTTCCCAGAGCAAGGGGGTTATGTGGAAGGACGTCAAATAGTAGATGAGATAGTTCTTGCTCAGGAAGCCATCCATTCCATGGATATGCAAAATTCTCCTTCCATGTTCATTCGGTTAGACTTATCCAAAGCTTATGACAGAGTGGATTGGCACTTCCTTATCAAAGTTTTGAGGCAATTTGGTTTCTCTAAGGATTGGATGGATTGGATTATGGGATGTATCTCTTCGAGTTTCCTACTTAGTTCTTATCAATGGCAGGCCTTCTCGGTCTTTCCCAGCTTCCAGAGGTATTAGGCAAGGTGACCCGCTATCCCCTTATTTATTCATCATTCTTGTTGAATGCTTGGGTAGGACTATAACCAAAAAGAGGGAAAACAAAACCCTTGAGGGAGTTACCATTGCTCATGGAGCTAGACCTATCTCTCATCTTCAATTTGTGGATGACTCTACTCTTTTAGGTAAAGCTACAGTTAAGGAAGCTTCTAATATTAAGCAAATCATTAGCTATTTTTCTAAGGCTATTGGGCTGTTGATCAATGAAGACAAATCTAAAGTTATTTTCTTTCACTGCTCTGCTAGACAGGAATCCATGGTCTTGGATAAACTAAGATATAAGAAGACCTCTCTTCCAATCACTTATTTAGGTATTCCCATAAATATTCAAAGGCAAAAAAATAAATATTGGAATTGGTTGTTGGACAAAGTCAAGAAGAAAATTGGAAAGTGGACCAACAAGTGGCTTTCTTCTAGGGGTAGAATCACCTTGGTAAAATCAGTCCTTCAAGCTATTCCTATTTATGTTTCTTCCATTTTGAATATCCCAAAGGTTGTTCTTCGAGAATTGGATCAAATCAGTCATCGTTTCCTTTGGAGTGGTACTAAGGAGAAAAGAAAATGGGCCTTGGTGAAATGGGATACTTTATGTCTTCCTAAGAGTGAAGGGGGGTTAGGATTACGGTCTTCAATTAATAACAACAAAGCTTTAGCTGCTAAATTATATTGGAGGATGTTGCATAACCCCAATGCTCTTTGGGCCAATAATCTTCGTGCTAAATATGCTGAGAACAAAAGTCCTGAAGACCTTGTTCGCTATCAACTTCCTACCAAAGGTTCTCCCATTTTAGCAGTTCTTAAGACTGGTGAGGATTTGATAAAGAAAAAATTATTTTGGATCATTCATAATGGTCAACATGCAAATTTTTGGACAGATTCTTGGGATGGTCACAAGCCTTTGATAACTCGGTTTCCCGATTGGAGGCCTTGGATGGAGGAGCTTCACCGAGCTAATTGGATAAAGGTGGCTAATTACTTGTCGGTACCATACTTGGTAATTCAAAGGTTGGTAGATATTGGATCCCTATTGAGGACTGGCCTATTCAAATCCCAGAAAGGCAAAGACAAGATATCCAAGGCATCCTTCATATGAGATCCCTCTCTTGGTCCCATGAAAAAGATTGTTTTGGATGGAACAACACTACTAAGGGTGAGTATTCAGTTGCTCAAGGTTATTTGACCTTATGCCATAATAATCCCAACCATTCTTCTGACATATTTTCTCGATTGTGGGCTCAAAAGCTCTGGCCTAAGGTGAGGTTCTTTAATTGGCTTTTATTGCATCGTAGGGTGCTTACTTGGTGAGCAACTTATGAAGCATGGTTTTCATGGCCCTTTTAGATGTGAAATGTGTGAAGAGAATGTAGAAAATATCAACCATATTTTTATTGAGTGTACTTTAGCCTCTGAGCTATGGAGGAGAATGGCCACTTTACTTGGCTTACAATGGTCCAATTTTTTTACTTTTGAACAACTTTGGAGGGATTGGCCTAATCAAGAGGGTGTTGATCATTTTATTAGGCAGTTAGTTTGGATGGGTTCTACCATTCTTCTTTGGAATATTTGGAATGAAAGGAACAACCAAATTTTTAATCAAGATAGGAAGGATATTCACTATATTTGGCAAAATACCATAGCCAACTTAGTTGAATCAGTCCATCATCTCCTTAATCACCCCCAAAACTCCCACCAAAGATGGGATCAAGTGATGCAAAGATTGAAGATTAAACCTTCTAAGGGCAACCAACTTAAAGGGAATGTGAGTATTAGTAAGATGGATAGGACTAGAAATTGGCAACCTCCTCCTAAGGATTTTGGAAAAGTCAATACTGATGGAGCCTCTAGAGGGAACCCTGGAAAAGCCAGTGTGGGAGGAATTGGTAGACTTTCGGATGGCTCCCTGGTTTTTACTTTTGCTGAGAATTTGGGTATTCTTTCCAATAACCTTGCTGAGGGGTATGGTATCCTCAGAGGCCTTCAGGAGGCTACTAAGGTTGGATGGGAAAAGGTGTTAGTTGAGTCTGACTCTCAACTTATGATTAATCTCTTGAAGACTCCTTCTAAGAATCATAAGGTGGATTGGAGAATAAAAAGAATTATTGAGAAGATTCAGTTAATCCAGATGGGATTTTTGAAAGTTGATTACAATCATGTGGTCAGAGATCAAAACAAGAGTGTTGATGCTTTAGCTAATTGGGCTTTGGACAAAGGTGATCTTACTTGTTATGGCCACCCTCCTATATGGTGGGCTTCTCAAATTAGGGAAGCTCTTCTTTCTATCATTTCTTTGGATGGCTCCAGTTCTGAAGGTACCTAGTTTCTTCTTGTTTTTTTTTTTTGCTTCTCTTTGGTTCATTCAGTTTTTTTTAGTTCCCTAGCTCATTCTATTCTTTATTTTGTTTCCTCTGTTGATTCTTGCCTTAATAGTCTTCTGGTCTAGATAGGTCATTGTTTTGTTCATTTTTTATTTCTTTTTTCTTTTTTGTTTTTTTTTTTTTAGTTTTTTAAGGTGGGTGGGTTTTTTTGTTTTGTTTTGTTTTTGTGTTCTTTGTGTTGTTTTTTGTTGTTCTTGTGTTTTTGTTGTTTTGTTTTTTTTTTATATGTTTTTTGTTATTGTTCTTGTGTTTTTTTCGTTCTTGTTCTTGGGTTTCTCTTTGTTTGTGTTATTTCGTGTTTTTATGTGTGAGTGTTTTCTATGTTTTTTGTTTTTGTTTATTGTCTATTGTTGGTTGTTTTTTATTTTTATTTTTATTTTATTTTTTATTTTTTAGGTTTTGGTTGTGTTTATTTTTCATGTTTTTTTTTGGGTTATGTCTTTGTAGTGTTCTGTTGTTTTTGTCTTGTTTGTGTTTTGTTATGTGGTTCTTGTGTTTTTCTATGTGGTTTGTGTTGTGGTTTCTTTTATCTTATTGTGCGTGTTTGGTTGTGCTTTTGTTTTTGACACACTCAAGGAGCATGTTTTTTATTTTATTTTATTATTTTTGTTGTTATTTACTTATTTTTAAATTGGTTTTGTGTGTTTGTTTGCTCCTTGAGTATGTCAAAGGTGGTAGGCCAGGTCCGAGTCCTGGGCATTTTTGGCGGAATGGATACCCCTGCCTCCTTGGGTCTTACCCGAAAGTGGCATCCCTTTTGGGATGTTTTCCACAAATAAAAAATAAAAAATTAATTATATGGAAATAAAATAGGTCTTACTCATATATATATATATATATATATATATATATATATATATATATAGAGAGAGAGAGAGAGAGAGAGAGAGTAGTATTATAACAAAGCTTGGATATTATATGTATAACTTAGTAAAAAAAAATATTTTTATTTTTTTTAGAAAAAGTTAGATTATATTAATTCATAGACCAGAATAATACAATATTATGGAGCTAATATTATCCACCAACTAAAAAACAAAATGAGGTAGATAAAGAGTAAAACATCCATAACTAAATATACATAAGAATAAAATCTAATAGCAACAAAAAGACTATAGTTATATCTTGTTGCAATACACCAGATATCAACACTCATATGTGGGAGAGCTTGTTATATGGAGAAATTATGTGCATGTCTTCCGTGATATCTTTTGAAGTCTTCAAAGAAGAAATAGAGGTAATCAAAACCCGAACTTGCTCATCATTGTAAACTGCCTTCTTTTTAGTTTCCTTTTGGACCTTTTGAAGATCCTGAACCATATGAGAAAGTTAATGAAGTCTATCAATAACATCTCAAGATGTGCTAGAAGTCCCATAGACTTGGGAATGAATGTGTCCCACATGTAACAAAATATAAAATTTCAAGTTTAATAATACTATATCCCATTGAGGAATAGATCCAGTAAACACCTTTTTGCATCTATACTTCCAAATGTGCTTGAGAAGGATGAGCCTACAAACATCCCAAATTTTGGGGTAATAATCGAGCTAAAAAAAACCAAGCAAAGAAAGCTTCCAAGTCACAAAACCAAAACTTTTTAGCCATGTCACAAAACCAAAAAAAGTGAATAAGAGTTTTTAAATTATTACAAAAATTGCACTAAGCGAAAATGTGTAAAATCAAGGCCAAAATTAAAAAAACCAAGCAAAGAAAGCTTCCAAGTCACAAAACCAAAACTTTTTAGCCATGTCACAAAACCAAAAAAAGTGAATAAGAGTTTTTAAATTATTACAAAAATTGCACTAAGCGAAAATGTGTAAAATCAAGGCCAAAATTTTAAAAGTTGGAAGTTTTTAATGCAAAATCCATCATCCAAGAAGTTGAGTTTTGGATTAAAAGGGAAATTTCCAAATTTGAGTAGCAAGAGACTGCCATTGGGCATTAGTAAAATTCACTTACCACTTGACATTGATCTTAGAGTCTAAATAAGGAGGACACAAAAGATTTATGTATATCCAACTAGAAGTAATTGAAGAGATTCTATGACCATTAAGCCATCTTTAGTCATTCCATATATTATGAGTATTTGTTCCCAAATTTATAAGGACCTCACAAGGGATGGAAGCCACAACTAACCCATAGGACTCTTTGAAACTAGAGGTAAGGGAGCAATAATTGTAGATCTGATTTCGGTTAAGAATTAAGTAGCTACCCAGATCCCACATATATCTAATTCTGTTAATTTATTTCTTCAAAAAAATTAGACCATGAATAACATTGCATAAATATAACAGTTTATCATTATGGAGGATAAGTTTATTCCACCAAAGACTATTTAGATTGATGCTCGGACCATGTTTCAAGGAGTCATACTTCCACGCCAATAAATGAGAAACTGATTACCAATATTTCCATATCTGGTTAACTAAAATAAATCCTTTAAGTGTAAAATAAAGTGCATTATGGACCTTATCCTCCCAAGGGGTTTCTTTCCATTTAAGTTTGTGAGTAGCTAGAGAGATTCTATAATGAAATAAGCTTTTCTAGTTTTCATCACCAATAATGGTTCTAGCAACCCATTTTGCAGCCAAAGTATTGCTCTGGGTAAGAGGATCAATGAAGCCTAGACCTCCTCAATCCTTAGGTTGAGTACAAAGTTTCCAAGAGATGGGTTTCATTCCCACCTTCCCATACCATTTAGTCCATAACAATTTATGAATGTACTGAGTTAATTTGTTATAGGATACCTTGGGGGCCATCCAAAAAGAGGAGTAATAAAAATGAGAGGTTGCCATATTTTATTTGCAACTTGAATTATGTTAAGGAAAGAAACCAAGTTGGAAAAGCATTAAATTTTTTTGAAATCTTTCCATAACCCAGTTCCACATATTCTTAGGAGATATATTAATCCCAAAGACAATTCCCAAATAATTCATAATCATATCATGAGGGATGATATTCCACTCAGTTAAAGATTTGCATCCACGAGGAGAGGAAGAGATAAATAAGAATTCAATTTTAGAGTCATTAATACAAGAACTAGAGACATCACAAAATAATTGAACAATCCCTTTACCCGTTTCCACCTCTTGTTCGATATTTTTAATAAAAAGAGGGGAATCATGAGCAAAATGAGAGTTAAGAGCATGCTTATCCCTTGGAATCTTAATACCCTGAATGAGGCCATCAGAATGATCCTTATAAATAAGATAACCAAGAATATAGAGAGCCAAAACATATAAAAAAGGATCAATGGGGCAACCCTATATGATAGATATTTTAAGAGGGAAGGAGAGGAAAAGAGCTACATTAACCTAAACATAAGCTAAAGCATCACCAAAGAGCATACCAATTTGATTATAAAATTTTGGATCGAAATCAAGCCAAAAAAGCATATTAAGAATAAAATCCCATTTGATTCTATCATAAGCTTTGTCAAAATCTAACTTAAACCAAGAGGGCATATTTATTAGAGTCAATAGCCCATTGCAAATTTTCCCAAGCCATCATAAAATTATCTAAAATATAACGATATTTAATAAAAGCATATTGTTCAGGGTAAACAATCGCTTAAGAAATAGTTTTGATTTTTAAAGCTATAAATTTAGCTATGATCTTGTAAGAAACATTGAGGATGGTAATAGATCTCCAATTGGATATTTGGTTATGATTCACACCTTTATTAATTATATTGATATGACCTGCATTGATATAAGCTCCAAGGGAACTATTATGGAGATCTTCGAGGTAAACATGATGAATATCAGAGGAAATAATATGCCAATTTTTTTTTTATAAAACTCCACTGAAAACCATCAAGCTAGGAGCTTTTTCATTATTCATAGAAAAAGAGTAGTTTGCAGATCATTCACAAAAAGAGGATATTCAAAGTGATATCAAAAAATGGGGTCTACTACGGTGGGAATATGTTCCTGTGCATATTCCGTTAATATACATTGGATTTCATACCTTGGCTTTGTTGTAAAATGTTGAGAGAAATGAGCTATAAAAATATTCACGATCTCTTTAGAGTTAGAAAGAGAATAACCTTAAGGGTCCTCCAACTCAGTGATCCTTTTCAAAATATTTTTATGTTTGAAGTAGTTAAAAAAATATGTTCCCTTGTCTCCCTAGGAGATCCAATTGAAGTGAGATCTAAAATTTGCCCCTCTAGCATGGTAAGACTCATAAAATCCAACCTAATTTTTAACATTAGCTAGATCGCATTAAACAATAGTGTTAGTAGGGTATTTTATAAGCATGGAACAAAGAGGAGAGATCTCCTTATGAAGGCAACTCTCTTGAATCTTCGAGCACCCATACCATCTAAGGGATGAGACCGTATTGGAAATCGTTGTTTCAAAACATTTGATCTAGCTAGTATTACCAAAAGGTTTAGGAAATCTATTCTAGGCATGCTCTACAATATTACAACACACATGATTGTCAAGGTGGGACACATTTAACTTGAAAGGAAGTGACGTGGAATTAAAATAGATAGAGGAATTTTGGATAGAAGATAATATAGGAAGGTGATTAAAAAAGTAGTGTGAGAAAGAACGTTAACTTGATCATGGATAGAGAATTTATCTAGAAAATAATTACTGGAATTAAATTCTATCCAAACGAACAAGCTTCTTATCAGATTCTTGATGATAGTTGGGTCACGTAAACCAATTATCTCTATAAGAGGAGGCTTTACCAAATAGAGGGCCATGCACACCTAAATGATTGAGAAAAAACAACCAACTACCAAATTTAGCATTAGAAAGGGGTCTACTACCAATCCAACTTTTGTCACTAGGATTCTCAATCATATTAAAGTCAACTCCAAGGATCCATTTTGCAGGAGGGAGAGAAATTTCTAATCATTCGCAAAGTGCTATATGAATAGGAGGGTTATTGGCAGCATAGATAGAATAAAATCCAATAACCTGATAGTTAATAGCCAATCTAACTTGTTGAGTGTTAATTCTACGCAATTGTGAAATTACATTCTCCCTTAGGGTTTGGATCCCAAAACCCTCTCTTGCAAAGAAGTTACACAAACTTCTTCAATGTCTCTACTATATTATCATTTTCATATGTGTGTTAGTAATCTCAATTAAAATATATCAATTCAATGTTAGGAACACCTTAGTAATTGCAAGTAACTGTAAACAAGAGGCATGTGTTGGTTTATTTTACCATGCTACTTTAATGATTGTTCATGAAACCAAAATAAAGCAAGTGTCAGTTTGCCCTCATATGACCACGATGTAGTGCCTTTAATTAAAATTAGGGTGGGGGTGAGGGGGAGTAATTACAACACACAAGTGCAGCACTTGTGTGTTGTACTTAAGGGTGGGGGTGGGGGGGAGTAAGTACAGACACACAAGTGCAGGGTGGGGGTGGGGGGGGAGTAAGTACGACGACATAAGTGTAGCACTTGTGTGTTGTACTTAAGGGTAGGGGTGGTGGGGAGTAATTACAACACACAAGTGTAGGGGTGGGGGTGGGGGGAGTAAGTATAACACACAAGTGTAGTGGGGGGAGTAAGTACGAGCACATAAGTGCAGCCACCCTCATTTGAGGGTGGGGGTGGGGGGGAGTGAGTACAGCACACAAGTGTAGCACTTGTGTGTTGTACTTAAGGGTGGGGGGTGGGGGGGGAGTAAGTACAAAATGAGGGTGGGGGTGGGGGGAGTAAGTACAGCACACAAGTGCAGCACTTGTGTGCTGTACTTACTCCCTCATTTGAGGGTGGGGGTGGGGAGTAAGTACAACACACAAGTGCCACCCTCATTTGAGGGTGGGGGTGGGGAGTAAGTACAGCACACAAGTGTCTGCGGGGGTGGGGGGAGTAAATACAACACGGATATGCCGCACTTGTGTGTTGTACTTATCGCCCCCACCTCGACAGACACTTGTGTGTTGTACTTACTCCCCACCCCCACCATCAAATGAGGGTGCACTTGTGTGTTGTACTTACTCCCCACCCCCACATTTGAGGGTGGGGGTGGGGAGTAAGTACAACACACAAGTGTAGCCACCCTCATTTGTGGGTGGGGGTGGGGAGTAAGTACAACACACAAGTGCTTTGTGGTGGTGGGGGGTGAGGGTGGGGGTGGGGGGGAGTAAGTACAACACACAAGTGCATCACCCTCATTTGAGGGTGGGGGTGTGAGGGAGTAAGTAAAATTAGGGTGGGGGTGGGGGGAGTAAGTACGGCACACAATTTTTGAGGGTGGGGGGTGGGCGGGAGTAAGTACAGCACACAAGTGGCAGCCACCCTCATTTGAGGGTGGGGGTGGGGGGAGTAAGTACAGCACACAAGTGCTGCCACCCTCATTTGAGGGTGGGGGTGGGGAGTAAGTACAACACACAGTGCGGCCACCCTCATTTGAGGGTGGGGGTGGGGAGGAGTAAGTAAAATTAGGGTGAGGGTGGGGGTGGGGAGTAAGTACAACACACAAGTGCAACCACTTGTGTGTTGTACTTACTCCCCCCCACCCCCACCCCTCACCCTAATTTTACTTACTCCTCCCCACCCCCACCCTCAAATGAGGGTGGCTGCACTTGTGTGTTGTACTTACTCCCCACCCCCACCCTCAAATGAGGGTTGCACTTGTGTGTTGTACTTACTCCCCCCCACCCCCACCCTCACTACCCCCCACCCCACCCTCATTTTACTTACTCCCCCCACCCCCACCCTCAAATGAGGGTGGCTGCCACTTGTGTGCTGTACTTACTCCCCACCCCCACCCTCAAATGAGGGTGCACTTGTGTGTTGTACTTACTCCCCACCCCCACCCTCAAATGAGGGTGGGGGTGGGGAGTAAGTACAACACACAAGTGAGGATTTTAAAGTAGATTTTAAAGTAGATTCTAAAGAAGATCGGATGATCTTACTAGAAAACCTTAGAGCTTTGACTCATAAAGTCTTACATGATCGTAAGTCCATAAGCACTGCATTAGAAACCATATTTCCTAAAAAAAATGGCTAATAACGATGAAGTCTCATCTAGATTTAGTTTCTCGATAGAGGAAGGAGTAGGAGATGCCAAAATGAAAAACATATCCCCTGCTCACCGTCTGACCTTCAGAGGATACCCAATTGAGGACCCTGACCTATTTTTATTTAAGTTTGATGTCTTATGTAGGTCTGTGGACTACAAATATGATACGTAGAAGCTGAAACTCTTCCCTTCTATGTTGGATCATGTAACTCTACGATGATTCATCGGTCTGGGATACAAACACATTGCCATGTGGGACCAGATGAAGAGGCTCTTTTTAGAGCAATACCAAGATTTTGGGAGAGTAAGAGACTCCAGGGAGGAGGTCCTGAGCATGAAACAGAAAGAATATGAGTCTCTTGAGGAGTATTAGGAGAGATTCAACTTTAATCTTCAATGATATCCTCATGCGAGACTATATGATAAGTCCCTCAAAAGCATATTTTTGAGAGGACTTACCAATGAATCACTGGAGGCTCTTAACATGATCCCTGAAGGTGATGTCTACTAGCATGCTATGGAAGACATCCAACAACTATGCCAGAACTACTCAAGAAGGTGAGGCAAGGCCATCTCCAGAACCATGAAAGTGATTGCTTCAGTCATAAAGATAGAAATAGGTAACATGCTAGAGAATTTAAAAAGAGAAATGCTCTCATATCTAGCATTGTAGATGGATACATTGTTGTTAGAGAAAAAGAAGCAAGAAAATGAGGTAGCATTGTCTTATTTCTATCCAAAATGCAAATGGGGGCATGCAAAGAATGCATTCCCGAATAACAAAGTCAGAGTATGCACAGTTTGTAGGCTGAATCATAAAATTTGATTGTGCCCACAACTTCCCAATAATCAGGAGGCTAAAAGCATGAATACCTATTTCATAGGCAATCAAAATATTTGGCCATAGCCTGCTGCAGGGAATATGCCAACCGAAATGTCACCATATGGGGGAGGGCCATACATGCACCAAGGACTGCCTCAACCACCTAACATGGGGTGGTGGGGGCCATCACCCTGGTCTAACGCACCCCCAACAACATTCCCGAACTAGAAGCCATGGATGCCATATCCATATCTTGGGTAGTAGTGGAGAGGCCACACTACATGGAATCAGGATCCATAGAACATAGCACCTGCTCACCCCCAATAGAATTTATCAACATTTCCAGCAATGAGACCTACATAGCTACCCGCACAACCGATGAAAAATCTGAATAACAGGGTGAACTGGCCAGCATAGAATGTGGAGGGTGAGATGTATCCTATGTACAATATTCAACTTAGGTCAGGTAGGCAGCTAGGAGTAGGAACACATCCACTGGTAGAAGAGGAGGAAGAGGTAAAAGAAACACCTTTGGTAGAGGAGGAAGAAACACTTGAGAGAGTGAAGACTCAATTTCCCAACTGGCAGCAAGAATAGAGAAAATTAATGCAGTCAAAATTTGACATCTTGTCAAGCTTGAAGAACCTCACAGTGACAATTCCATTATTCCAAGCAATCTGAGATGTTCCAATATATACCAAGGCAATCAGAGAGATGTTTCTGAGGAAGTCGGGACGAAGAGCAACCCAGACTATCAACGTCATGGGTAAACTGGTAGATTTAATGATGTTCCAATACATTGGTCGATCTCAGAGCAACCATCAACGTAATGCCTCAGGAGACCATGCAGAGGCTTCAGCTCACAAACTTGAAACCCACCACAATAGTGTTGCATCTGGTCGATCGATCGACTGTAGCACCAGAAGGAATGTTGGAAGATGTGATAATAATGGTCAGCACATGGGAATACCCAGCTGACTTTTTAGTCTTGCAATTCAAAACTAGGATGGGCAGTTACCCGCTCATCTTGGGGAGGCCATGGATGGTAATAGCTAATGCTTACATTAGCTACCGATATGGGCTGATGACCATCTCCAATGGGTGAAACATTAAAAGGTTGACCATTTCACCCCAGCACAGTCTATCAACTCAGTAGGAGAACCCATGTTCATCGAGCATGGAAATCCAAAGTTGTCCATGATCCAACCGGTGATGACATTGGAGGAGTTGATAGAAGAAGATGAATATGGTGCTATTTTGGAGTTTCTCCATGGAGAGCCCTCCATCATCACACCTGGATCATCATTGAATGGCACCCAAGATCACCATGTTCGGTAGATACACGTTGGGCCAAGAAGAATGTTAAATTTTAGTATTAGATTGATGCCCACACAACTAAAAAAATTAGAAGAGCTCCTGGTAAGGTACCAAAAAGAATTTGCATGGGATTACTCAGATATGCAGGGCATCAACCTAGAGATCTGTACCCATCGGATTTATCTAGATGATCAGGAAACTCCAAGTCGACAGTCGTAGATAAGAATGAACCCGACAATGAAAGACATTATCAGGGAATAACTGCACAAACTCTTGGCTATCGGATTCATATATCTAATTTTTGACAATGAGTGGGTATCACCGTTAGTGGTGGTCCCTAAAAATAATGGGAAGTGGTGAATCTTTGTGGACTACAGAGCATTGAACAAAGCAACCAAGAAAGACCACTTTTTGCTCATGTTCATTGATTAGGTCTTGGACACACTCTCAAGGAGGAAGTACTCCTTTTTGGATGGATTTAGTGGATACAACCAGATCCAGATAGGAAAAGAAGATCAGGATAAGACAACGTTCACCTGCCCATGGGGAATGTTTGCCTATAAGATATTGCCTTTTAGACTGTGCAATGCACCTACCACCTTTCAAAAGGCAGTGCTTAGCATATTCTCAGACATGATGGGAGATGGGGTCGAGGTATACATGGATGACTTCACCGTCTATGGAGAAACCTTTGAGGAGGCAATGATGAACTTGGAAATAGTACTCGACAGAAGAAAGAAAAATAATTTGTCCCTAAGTAACAAAAAATGCTTTATGATGATGCAAGAAGGCATCATACTAGGGCACCACCTCTCTGTAGAAGAAATAAAGGTTGATAAAAGGAATATTGAGGTCATTAGGGACCTACCCAGCCCCAGAACATAGGAGGTAAGGAGTTTTCTTGGATCAGTCGGGTACTATCGGTGATTTATCATCGAAATTAGAAAATTTGCCAAACCACTGCACACTCTATTATCTAAGGAGGTGGAGTTCAATTGGATGGAAGACTGTGAAGAAGCGTTCCAATTTCGTAAGGAGAAATTTATATCTACACCAGTTTTAAGAGGACCAAATTGGGCCATACCATTCCATATCTACTGTGATGCATCCAACGATGCGATTGGAGCAGTCCTCGGACAAAAATATGGTGAAGAATTTTATGCCATTTATTATGTCAACTTGGCAGCAGAAGAGCTCAACTACACGATGACAGAGAAGGAGTTCCTCATAGTTGTCCATGCTATAAACAAATTTTGACACTATATCATCGGATATAAGGTATTTTTCCATACGAACCATGAGGCTATTAGATACCTAATGAGCAAGCTGACCATTGGTAGAAGAATTATCATATGGCTATTTCTACTACAAGAATTCGACATCACCATAGTCGACAAACTAGGTAAGGATAACATCATGGCAGATTTTTTGTGTAGATTGATACCAGCAGATCATCAAGCAGTGGAAGACCAGTTTTTGAATGAACATTTTTTCACTATTAGTGAGAAAACCTCGTGGTATGCAGATATAGTCAATTACTTGGCCATCGAAAGGACCTCACCTACTCTCTCTTTTTGAGAAAAGAAGGCGGTCATAGAGAAAAGTGCATCATTCCTATGGATGGATGACCTCCTGTTTAAAATAGGATGTGACCAAATTATAAGAAGATGTGTAGCAGAATAGGAATTCTTAGAAGTACTCAAAGCATGTCATGAAGAACCATGTGAAAGACACTTTGCAGGGAAACGAACTACCTATAAAATCCTACAGGCTGGGTACTTTTGGCCCACTCTATTTAAGGATGTGGCTGCGTATGCCAAAAAGTGTGACGAATGCCAAAGGATGGGCAGACCAACCCATCAATATGAAATGCCCCTCTAGCCTTAGGTACACCTAGAACCTTTTGATAAGTGGGGCATGGATTTCGTGGGACCTGTTGAGTCGTATTTTCACCCTGTTGTGAAAGTACACTCTCCTTTAGGATTTGGGTTCCAAATCCCCTCTTGCAAAGAAGTTAAACAAACAACTTCTCCAAGGTTTTCGTTGTATTAGCATTTGCATGTGTATTAGTAATCTCAAATAAAGATATTCAATTTAAATGCTTGGAACACCTTAGTGATTGCAAGTAACTGTAAACAATGGGAAATGTTGGTTTATTTCACCATGAAACTTTAGTGATTGTTCATTTTTTTTTTTGGATTTTGAAATTTTTTAAATGTTTATTTTAATGCTTGAAAATTTAAAATAAGTTAAAATTTCTTAAAAAAATAAAATGTAGAAAATGAAAATGAAATGCAGAAAACTGAAAATAAAATGCATTCAGTATGATGCTATCCTATTTCGACAAAATTGAAGATGTGAGGTTTTCATGCATGCAACCTAACCTATTGGACCTGCAAAACAAGCACAATACGGATAAGCTAAGTGTTGGCTCCTAGGGTTTTAAATGAGGTTTTTTAGATTTAAACATTCACATGAAGCAACCAAGAAAACTTGTATAAACTCCATTTACAAGCCTAAAATCTAAAAATGGGAAAATAGACATTTAATATTGCATGCAGAAAATGACTCCTCCTTTCTTGTCCATAAGATTCAACTTTCTAAAAAATTTTGTATTGAAAATTTGTCATTTTACAATAACAAAATTTTTTGGTTTTCCCAAACTAGTCCATGGAAGAAAAATGACTCAAATAGGTCCAGAATAGCCCTCTTGCCTTCAACTATTCAACTCTGCTCGTAGCAATTTCCAACCCCTTTGGCCTCTTTGAATGGCGTATTAAAACTTCTAAAAAAAATGTTTCTCCTTCCATGACGGTTTGTTTCATTTTTCAATGGTTGTTCGTTTAACCTTCCTTGACTGGTTGTTTCATTTTCTAATGGCTATTCGTTTCACCTTCCCTTGTATGCGTATGTGCTTTGGTTTCCATTTTGTGGCCCTTCATCGCAAAAATGTAACATGTCATGATATCGTGACACTTTTGCCTCCTTGCTCTCTTTTGTTGCTTTTAGCCGCGAAAATGTAACATGTCACAATATTGCGACACTTTTTCTTGTTTGGCCGTGAAAACGCAACATGTCACGATATCGCGACACTTTTTCTTGTTTGACCACGAAAACGCAACATGTCGCGATATCGTGACACTTTTTCTTGTTTGGCCGTGAAAATGCAACATGTCACGATATCGCGACACTTTTTCTTGTTTGGCCATGAAAATGCAACATGTCATGATATCGCGACACTTTTTCTTTCTTGTCTTTCTCTTCTCTTTTGGCCGCGACAAAGCAACATGTCGTGATATCGTGACACTTTTTCCATTTTGGTCGTGACAATGCAACATGTCGCGATATCGCGATAGTTTTTCCCTTTTGACCATGACAATGCAACATGTCACGATATCGCGACACTTTTTCTTTCTTGTATTTCTCTTCTATTTTGCCTATGACAAAGCAACATGTCATGATATTGCGACACTTTTTCCCTTTTGGCCGTGATAATGCAACATGTCGCGATATCACGACACTTTTTCCCTTTTGGCAGTGACAATGCAACATGTCGCGATATCGCGACACTTTTTCCCTTTTGGCCGTGACAATGCAACATGTCGCAATATTGCGACACTTTTTCCTTCTTGGCTTTTCTCTTTGCTTTGAACCATGAAAATGCAACATGTCGCGATATCGCGACACTTTTTCTCCTTGCGGTGTTTTGCTTTTTCTTTGATCTTTAACATATGGGCCACTTCGGTATTCTTGGAAAAGATGCAAAAAAGGTCGGTCCCCAATTTTGGGGTACGTTGTGGAGCAGCCACAATAAATTGTGACTCTGCTAAGAAATGATCCTAAACATTTCGGTGAGAACTCAACCTGAAAACACATAGACTCAAATACAAGCGTTACCAAATATCCCAAGAATGAAACTTAGACGAGAAATACATGAAGCATTAGAATTATTAAGCATCAGTTAGGTGTGTGCAATGTGCTTCATTCCTTATCATTTGAAACTCGTTCAACTTTCCATTGTCAGTTTCACTTATGATTCGTATGCAAGGCTATGAATAATTTGTGCAGGATTTGATGTATGACAACTATGTTAGAGATATAACAACCTGCTTTGCAAAGGCTCAAACTTTCTAGTATCATGAACAAACACATCAAAATTTTCAAACCCTCTTAGGACCAAATATATGTATACTGAACTAATTTACTGGATCCCAAAGTTGGTTATGTGTCACTACCATCTTGAACCCATGTGCAAGTGTAAGTGAAATCAGAGCTTTGGGGAATAGGATTCCCAACCCAAGTGAGATGGGAATTTAACCCTATCCTTACTACTCTAATCTAGAGTTCATTACCTCATCTTGAACAAAATAATTTAACCTGTTATAGATGAAATTTTCAGGCTAGCCTGTTCGTTTGAGAATTCAGTGGTCTTGCTTTTAGACAAGACATGTTGCCACACATGAGCATACTCCACTGCCAACAAGGCGTCTATAGCCCCAGTGGAGATTAACCCCATAATCCATGATTTGGCTCTACTTTTGATTTCTTAGACCTTGGGGATGACTACCCATCCTTGCAATGGACATGTAGTACGATCCTTCCAATCCAATATTAATTATGAAATGAAAAATATTTGCTTTGGAATTTCAAGTTCTTGATTGGGCAAAATAGAAACTTTGGGGAATCAGATTATCAACCTAAGCAAGATGAGAATTAGACCCTATCCTTACTACTCCATGAAGTTCAAATCAGAGCTTGGGGTAGTTGATTCCTCAACCTAAGTTCGATGGGGATTTAACCCTATCCTTACTACTATGATTTTAGGCTTTAAGCTCTATGGGAGTGGTAAAAACCATTGTTTAAGGATTATGTTGCATGATAGGATAGACACGAAATACTCTTTTTGCCTCACCTTTTCTTCCAAGTATGGTTTTGACCATTTTTCTCAAGATCCTCTTTAAAGTATGTATAGAACGTGATTGGTCAAGATAGTTTGGGCATCAGTTCCCAACCTTAGGATCCTTTTAATATATGTTATGTAATAACCCTAAGAGTATTTGACACCTTTTCAATGATTGTATATGAAATGAAGATGCAACTGAGATGAAATGTATATGCAATGTGGAATGTAACATGAGATATGAATGCATTGCTCCTTTTGAAATGTGGATGGAGTATATCACCTACTTTACCATAATGTGTAAAACTGACAACTTCATGCATCACAAGTTCCAAACAATATTCTTTTAATGTGTTTGTGATACTCGTGGAGCTTTCTGCAATACAATTTCGATGTTTCATATTCTCCTAGTCTTAGTCAACATTCATAAGGACCTAAGTTGACATCTCGCTTTCCTTTTTTCCTTTTTTTTTCAAAACAAACCAAAAGTGTCCAAAGGACCAACACACAAAACTTAAAACCAAAATGAGATCCAATCCAAAACCAAAACATGAAAACCAAAAGTATATACAAATGTACAATATAATGCAAGATGGTGCAAAAGTTTGGATTATCATTTTCTCGGATCCCAAACCTGATTGGAATTCTTTAAAAGACGTATGACATGATACGCATACCAATTTTTGTAGGAATCCAAAAAAAACAAGATCAAACCAAACAAAGAAACAAACTTCCACTTGCCCCTCTCACCATACCAATTTGGTTTATTTTCATTAATAATCCTATGGTGGAGTTTCAAGTTTTCAAATTGATTAGACAATGATTGATATTCAATTCCTTTATGTCTATTCTTGAAGATGTCCATTCCCCACTTTGATTCATAGTGTAGAAATAAGCTTTCAATTTCATTCAATAAAGCCATAACATTAATAATATTTGAATCAAACCATTCATTAGGTAAACATTCATTTGAATTTTGCATGGTGAAACCAAAAAGGTGAGATTTTACCTTTGGCATGCTTTCATTTGACCTTACTTGAAGAGGATTTGAAAATTCCTCTTTTCTCTCATGATATTCATCATTATGTAGCACTTGTTCTTTCTCCATGACTCATTTATAAAATGCACCAAACTTAGGTACCCAATTGAAAATATGTCCATCCCTTTCAAACCATAAGTCTTGTCTATCTAGGGGTGGGTTAACTAACACATTTCCATGATCAATCACTTGGGTTTTTTTGGGTAATGTGAGATTTTCAATTGGATCATCAATGATATCAAACCCAAATGATTTAGGTTTTGTAATTTTCTCATTTTGAAATGGCATAATCATTGTAGCACAAGTAAGTGGATCAAGATTTTCAATTTCTTTTCCTCCAAAGGAATCTAAAGCAAATGAATCTCTTTCCTGATTCATGGTTGTATAATCCTTATCATGTTCCAAAATTTGATGAAATTCAAATTCCTCTTCCAAAACTTTCTCAAATTGTACAGGATTTATAGTATCCTCATGTGAGGAAGCAATTGAGTTATCCTGCATATTAATTGACACAACAAGTTTATTAGAATATTTAGATTGATAATATTCTTCCCATTTCTTCCATGAATCATAGTAATCATCCTCCAAGTTCAATTTGTGATGCTCAAGTACTTCTTCATCTTCTGATTCATCAACATGTTTCTCACCGCATTCATCTTCACCTTCCTCATTCTCACTCTCTTGACGATATAGAGTTTCTACCACCAAAATGTTGTCCTCTCCTTTTTGATGTTGGGGTGGTCCCTTATTTGGTACAAGTTCCAAATCATCCACTTGAGCTTGGAGACAATGGGTATACCTAGAAATTTTGGGACAATTCCTTTCATTATGCTCCTTTGTATTATGCAATCTACACCCCTTTTCCCACGCAAAATCAAAAATATTAAGAATGGAACTAGAGTGACTTGGTCCTACAGAAGTATCTATCTGATTAGCAATAGGGGAAGGCACACCCCCATTGTTTGGCTTTGTATTCCACTGTCTCCCTCTATTGTTGGAGTTTCGATTTGGGTGAGGGGCATGGGATTCATACTTCTATTTTTGAACCAAATCATTACTCAATTTGTGAACCATATTTTTGAGCTCTTCAACCTATGAATAAATCTCTTTTGGTTGATCTATGTTATTGCTAGTTCCAGTAGGGTTTGCATAATTGGTGAGATCTTGACTTAACATTTGAGTTGGATTTTGAGCCACTTGATTTACGTAGGGATTCACACTTTGAATTAGAATTGGATTGGGTGCGTAAGCGGGTGTTGATGAATATGGTTGTTGATAATGCAAAGCATTTATGCCTGATATTTGTGGTGCCATGATCTGATTCATCATAGGATCTTTACCATATGGACCATATTGTCCTACCATAGGCATCTAGAATACCCCATAACCCTGTGGTGTCATTTGTTTTTCAATGATCATAGCTTCAATGTAGGCTAGAGCAAGCGTGGTAACTTGAGTATTTCACCTTGCAAACATTACCGTCATAGGATCCAATGCCCCAAAATATATTTGCAAAGCAATTGCAGGATCAACGGAAAAATGTCGAATTGCTCTATTATAGCACTTCTAAAATCTTTGATTAAAAGTTTGGATTAGCTCACCCTGGCCTCTTTTGAATGTAATTAATTGATCATAGATGATTGTGGGATCTAATGGTGACCTGAATTGATTGACTCCATTTGCATCCATGACGTAATGGAACCAGTAGGTAAGCAAATATACCATTCGTAGGCCACTTAGTCTAGGCTCATGGGGAAGAGTCTACAAGCCACATATTCATGTTGAACTTGCAATATTATCAAAACATCCCTATAGGATTGAATATGTTCTTCTGCGGTCCTTAGGCCATCCGGCTTGTATTTGGGCAAAAATATCTCTATATTCTTAGGGATCTCATGAATATCCCCTGCAATATTCAAAGGAATGTTATTGGTTCCGTACCAAGGAGGTGGTGGAGGTTGGGCCATTTGATTCAAAATCGATTATGATAACCCTACAAGAACCATGGAAATGGTACTAATAATTGGTACACTAGTGGCAAATGACACCACCGATGCAAGTCCGCTAGATGCACATGAAACAGAAGGATCTTCTGTAACAAGAATATCTAGTGGGACCACAACTTGCTTGATTTTATTCCTTGGATTCCTATGAGTGAGTGAGAAGCTTTGGAATATGGTTTCCTTGGTTGTATTGGACCTAGTTGTGATGCGATACGGTGGGTCCAGCTTGTAAATGAAACTACCCTACAAAACCTGACAAAACTCTCAATACCTCAAAGAAAACCTGTGACACAAAGAAAATCCTGCAATTAATGAAATTCAAAGAATAAATTCAATTTGTTAGTCGTAAATGAAAGAAGGAACCATGACAAAGCAGTATTCTAAAAATGTAAGTTTCTGATTCACCAGATTGTATATGCGCAAGTGAAGAGCATAATCCTAGTGTTGTAGGCTTTCTGATTCACAAGATCGCATTACATGCAAGTGAAGAGCATAATACCAACAACAAATACATTTTAAACAAAAAATAATTCCTTAAAAATAAGCATAAAATTGAATAGCAAATATCAAACATGTAACATATTAATAATCATGTCAGCATCAACCCAGAGATGTATCCATTAAAATCAAATGAAAGTAATTGCATGGAGACAACCTCATTAGTCAAGACCAAAAATTTTCAAAATCAAATCAAAACACATTATTCTTGTATGAACAATCAAAGCGTTAGAACAATGCATAGCAATTTATGTCCTTATTTTAACACTACAAAGTTGTATTGTTAAAAGAGGGCTAAAGATAATAATCAATAGGGCATGAAATATTCAAAATTTAAATCCCTATAGCATTTAAATCACACTGAAATAAAACAATTCAGGCCCTCCTAGTGCCAATATGTTGAGTCATATTTTCAACTTGTTGTGAAAGTACACTCTCCTTTGCAAAGAAGTTAAACAAACAACTTCTCCAAGGTCTTCGTTGTATTAGCATTTGCATATGTGTATTAGTAATCTCAAATAAAGATATTCAATTTAAATTCTTGGAACACCTTAGTGATTGCAAGTACCTGTAAACAAAGGGAAATGTTTGTTTATTTCACCATGAGACTTTAGTGATTGTTCATTGTTTTTTTTTGGATTTTGAAATTTTTTAAATATTTATTTTAATGCCTGAAAATTTAAAATAAGTTAAAATTTCTGGAAAAAATAAAATGCAGAAAATGAAAAAATTGAAAATAAAACGCATTCAGTATGATGCTATCCTATTTCGAAAAAACCAAATATGTGAGGTTTTCATGCATGCAACCTAACCTATTGGACCTGCAAAACAAGCACAATCCGGATAAGCTAAGTGTTGGATCCTAGGGTTTTAAATGAGGTTTTTCATATTTAAACATTCGCATGAAGAAACCAAGAAAACTTGCATAATCTCCATTTACAAGCCTAAAATCTTAAAAGGGAAAAAATAGACATTTAATATTGCATGCAAAAAAAGACTCCTCCTTTCTTGTCCATAAGATGCAACTTTCTGAAATTTTCTGTATTAAAAATTTGTCATTTTACAATAACATAAATTTTTGGTTTTCCCAAACTAGTCCATGGAAGAAAAATGACTCAAACAGGTCCATAATGGTCGTCTTGCCTTCAACTCTGCAACTCTGCTCACAGAAATTTCCAACCCTTTTTGGCCTCTTTGAATGGCGTATTTAAAATTTTGAAAAAATTGTTTCTCCTTCCATGACGGTTCGTTTCATTTTTCGATGGTTGTTCGTTTCACCTTCCCTGACTGTTCGTTTCATTTTCCAATGGTTGTTCGTTTCACCTTCCCTTGTATGCGTATGTGCTTTGGTTTCCATTTTGTGGCCCTTCACCACAAAAATGTAACATGTCGTGATATTGCAACACTTTTTCCTCCTTGCTCTCTTTTGTTGCTTTTAGTCGTGAAACTGTAACATGTCACGATATCGCAATACTTTTTCTGTTTGGCCATGAAAATGCAACATGTCACGATATCGTGACATTTTTTCTTATTTGGCCACAAAAACACAACATGTCGCGATATCACGACACTTTTTATTTTTTGGTCACAAAAATGCAACATGTCGCGATATCCCGACACTTTTTCTTGTTTGGTCGTGAAAAAACAACATGTCACAATATCGTGACACTTTTTATTTCTTGTTTTTCTCTTCTATTTTGGCCGCAACAAAGCAACATGTCGCGATATCATGACATTTTTTCCCTTTTGTCTGCGACAATGCAACATGTCACGATATCGCAACACTTTTTCCCTTTTGGCCGCAACAATGCAACATGTCGCGATATTGCTACACTTTTTATTTCTTGTCTTTCTCTTATCCTTTGGTTGCGACAAAGCAACATGTCACGATATCGTGATACTTTTCCCTTTTGGCCGTGACAATGCAACATGTCATGATATCGCGACACTTTTTCTCTTTTGGACGCGATAATGCAACATGTCGTGATATCGCAACACTTTTTCTTTCTTTTATTTCTCTTCTCTTTTGGCCACGACAAAGCAACATGTCATGATATCGCGACACTTTTCCATTTTGGCCATGATAATGGAACATGTCACGATATCGCGACACTTTTTCTCTTTTGGCCGTGACAATGCAACATGTCGCGATATCGCTACACTTTTTCCTTCTTGGCTTTTCTCTTTGCTTTGAACTACGAAAATGCAACATGTCACGATATCGTGACACTTTTTTCTCCTTGTGGTGTTTTGCTTTTTCTTTGATCTTTAGCATATGGACCACTTCGGTCTTCTTGGCAAAAATTAAAAAAAGGTGGGTCCCCAATTTTGGGGTACGTTGTGGAGCAATCACAACAGGACCGTTTAATCCACATTCGATGGGGATGAGGTTTATTTTGGTCTGTACGGATTATGTTACCAAATGGGTTGAAGTTCAGGCATTGAGGGATTCAAAGGAAAGAACGGTTGCCAATTTCTTATTTGACCATATTTTTACATGATTTGGGGTCCCTAGGGAGATAACAATAGACCAAGGGCCTTAATTTACCTCTAAGTTGATCGAGGAGCTAATGGAGTAATACAGAGTTTGGCACAATAAAACTACACCCTACCATCCATAGGAAAACGGGCAAGTGGAAGTGACAAACAAATAAATAGAGAACACCCTGACGAAGACCATGCAGCAACACAGGAAATATTGGGCTACATGGTTGTCGAAGGCAATCTGGGCATATAACACCACATGGAAATCCACCATAGGATTTAAACCTTTCCAACTAACCTATGGGAAAAATGTGATGATGCCCATCGAATTTGAAATCAAGACACTAAGAACGGCTTCAGAATTGAACTTGATCTTGGATGAAGCTCAAAAACAAAGGATTCGACAGCTAGATCAGCTAGACGAAATCCGATTAGATGCATTGCAGAGAATGGAAATTATACAAAAGCAAAGAAAGTGGTGGCATGATAGCCACATTAAGCTAAAGCAGTTCCAAGAAGGGGAATGGTTACTATTGTACGATTCCCAGTTCCAAGAGAGGAAAGGCAAATTAATGCAGAGATGGATGGGGTCGTATGAGGTGGTAGATCTCATCAAGAATGGGGCAGTGCACGTTAAGACAATTGACGGCAACAACACTGTGTTCATAGTCAATGGCCACTGACTACGCCCCTATAGCATGTATGAAACATTATAGGTAGAATCTAGAATAGGCATGGGGGAGACCTCATCTTGTTAGATCTAGACCAAACTCTCATAGGTGAAATGGTGGGAATGGAAGTGCTCACCCAAAATTAGTTAAAGTAGTTTTTTTTATATTGTGTTTTTATAGGGATGACACCCGCATGCAAGCTGCAGGCATCCTAACCCAAGGCCTAACAGGTACATAATGCATCTAACTACCTTTATTTTTCTTTCTTTTTTAGTTGATTTTTGTAGGTGGAGGACCTGACAGCACGAGGAATAGGTATCTGGAAAACCAGGCATGATTCGACTCAGCATTCTAACACCGGCTCATAGGTAGAAGCTGAGGTAGCATGAAGCAAGACTGAGAAGGCTTGATCACCCTTTCCCAGTCAATCGCAACATGATTTCCAAGAATAAGGCACATTCCACATCCAAAAGGCACCCAGTCAGAAGAATGCGCCTTCCACATCAAGAAGGTGCTCCACCAGAATAAGGCACATTCCTTATAAAGAAGGTGCCCCGCAAGAAGGAGACACCTTCCTTATAAAGAAGGCACCGAGCAAGAGAGAAAAAAAAAATATATATATATATATATATATATATATATATATATATATATATATATATATATCTAAAAACAAAAAAAACCAAGGTTCCTTCCACATCAGGAAGGAGCATCTAACCAGAGGCACCTTCCACATCGGGACGGTGCATGCAGACTGAGGTGCCTTCCACATCAAAAAGACGTACCCATTTAGAATGCTCCTTCCACCATCGAAAGGTGCACCCAATCAAGAGCACCTTCCATAGCAGGAAGGCATCATCATAAAGAAGGTGCCTTCCACCATTGAATGACACATCCATTCAAAGGCACCTTCCATCACCAGAAGGTGCATCCATTCAAAAAGCACCAACAACATCGAGAAGGTGCCACATCAATGCCTTCCACATGGGGAAGGTACCAAAGATTGCCTTCCACATGTAGCCAGCACTCATGCCTCCCGAACACCTCAAGTGGAATGAAGCATCACACGAATGAGCGAAACCAGATGACCATACCCCTCCCCTGTGACACAAATCAACGAATCAATGACCTTCATGATGCCTGAAACACAGAATCAGGTACACGCATGTTAATTCAAATTTTTATATAATTATTTATAAAATATGCAATACCGAAAAAGATATCACCGTCATAAAGATCATATCCACCCATAGCCAAAACCACATGCCAATGATATGGTGCCTTCCATAACTATCAAGTTTAGGCACCTTACCTATAATAAGGTGCCTTCCTGAGGAAGGGAAGAAAAAAAAAAATAGCAGTAGTAAGGGAAGGCACCATGGGAGGAAGGTATAAGAATCACGCAGTGAAGAAGAATGAACCAGGTGATACAGACGGAATCAGAGGAGTGGTGAAGATGGCTCGAATAATGTACCCTGGTCAGTTAGAGCCAAGATATAGAGGCAGCCAAGGAGTTCACTACCTCCTTGAGGGGTGATGTAGCCCAAGTGCGAGGGGTAGAAATTCCAGTCATGCCCGAGTTCATCTCACAGGTGACTGGATTGCCCCTCATAGGGGAATGTGTATACAAGGGTAGACTGTTGAAGCCATACGCCGAGGTGCTACTACCAAGGGAGAATTTATAGATAGATAAAGAGGGGTTTACCCAAAAATAGCCTCCCCATGAATCTACGAAAGATATTCGAGCAGGTTGCTCTATTCGTCACATGCACCAAGAAATATACCCATCTGCACACTAATCATGTGCAGTTTCTCAATCACCTTGTGCATTGAAGGAAGTTGAACATGCCATTCTACTTGGTGAATGCTCTGAAGTACGAAGCATCTCGGTACCAGAAGGGGATACCATCCACCTTAGTCCACCATGGGCTAATATCGGAATTGGTCCACCATGCAAAAGCGTAGAGGCAGAACCCCAACACAGAGGGAGATGGCAGCTAAGAAATGCAACATGATGTTGTTGCCAAAACAAGGCAAGACGAGAGATGCCCTGTAGAGGAAATGGTGAGTATCGGGTAATTGGCATTACCCTATTTCACAGAGGAAAGAGGCCAGTCACCAGTGCCTGAAAACATAGAGGAAAGAAGGCATTCCCCAATGCCAGAGTGTGAGGAAGAAGGAGCATCGCTTATTAGCAGTGAGGATAAGTTTCGACCGATAGAACCAGTCCCTAGGAGGAAATGTCTATGGTGACTCCTCTCGATAGAAGAATAATAGAGCGACCCGAAAGTAGATGTTGCAGCCCAAACCCTTCAAGAATTGACAAATTGGAGCCCACAAGATGAAGGGACTTTCGAGAAAAATGACCAGGTTGATGCGGCCTTGGAGGAGGCTCTCGAATAGTAAACTAATTACTGGATGACCCAAAAAATTTTGGAGGACTACTAGAACAAGCATGCAGGGGAGTTTAAGGAACAATACGGATGGATCGCCCATCTTCAGAAGCTAGTCTGATAGTTGCAAGAGGAAAACCAGCTGCTTCAGGACAGGGAAATAGAAAGAAGGGATGCATCGACCAAAAATTATTGGGAAAAAAAAGTTGGAAGGCAACGCCTTCTAGTTACAGAAATAAATTAATGTTTTTTTTTAAATCATATGATAGAGCAATAATCGAATCGGATACGGAAATGCGAGGAAGCGAATAGTAAATAAATTTCTATTGCCGCTAGGAGGGCAGATCCCGTCGTAAATGCAAAGTGCAAATATGCAGAAGATAAAAAGCAAAAGATGATATCCCATCAATTGATGAAAACTATGCTAATATATATGAAGTTTTTTATTCACTTGGAGAGCCTAGCCGACTGCTAGGTTTGGTATGTAGCATGACTCCCTTCCTCGGAAAGCTTTGTCCTCAAAGCTGGAAATGTTTGGAAAATACTTTCGTGTTCCCATGTGGCATCTTCCTCTGGTAGGTCTTGCCATTTGATGAGAAATTCTTGAATCTGTCGTGATCTTAGTCTTCGTATTCTGTGTTGTAATATATCTTCAGGTTGGAGATGTATGCGTCCTTCTTCATCGAGCACTGGTAATTCTAATTGGCTTTGCACTTTCTGACCAATTACCTTCTTGAGACATGAAACATGAAATACTGGGTGTATTCGTGATGATGAAGGAAGCTCCAACTGATAAGCTACTTCTCCAATGCGGCGCACAATTTTTTAAGGACCATAGAATCGTGGTGCCAACTTTTGACTGGTCTTTATCCTTAACAATGCTTGTTTGTAAGGTTGCAACCTTAGGAAAACCTTGTCACCGACATTAAAAGTTCATTCTGAATGGTGCAAGTCTTGTTGTTTCATGCGATTTTGTGCTTGGAGTAAATTCTCTTTGAGTATGGTGAGAGTCGACTGCCCTTGTTGAAACCAATCATCCATTTTGTCTACTTTGGATGAACCTGGGACGTAATCTGCTATTATTGGAGGCTTAGTTCCATACAATGCTTCAAAGGGAGACATCTTAATTGAATAATGGTGAGAAGTGTTATACCACCATTCCGCCATTGCTAGCCATTGGCTCCATTGATATTGTTTATCTTGAATGAAACATCGTAAGTATGTACCCAAACATTTGTTAACTACTTCTGTTTGACCATCTTTCTGGGGATGGTAATATGAGGACATGTTTAATTTGGTACCACTAAGTCGAAATAATTGTCGCCAAAAGTTACTAGTGAAGATGGGATCTCTATCACTTACAATATTCTTTGGCATACCATGTAATTTGAAAATTGAATCCATAAATACCTTTGCCACCTTGCTTGCAGAAAATGGATGGTGTAAGGCCTGGAAGTGAGCGTATTTGGATAACCGGTCTATGACTACGAAGATTACTGTCCTGCCTTCTGACTTTGGAAGACCTTTAATAAAATCCATGGATATATGTTCCCACTATCGTTCAGGGATGGGTAATGGTTGTAACAACCCTGGTGATTTGACTGTTTCTCCTTTATTGCGCTGGCAAACTTCGCATTCTACTACCCATTGTTTGACTTCGGCTTTTAATCCTTTCCAAAAAAATGATTGTTTGACCCTTAAATATGTTTTTAGAAATCTTGAATGTCCTGCTAATGGAGAAGCGTGTGATTCGTCTAGGATCTTCGATTTGAGTTCTGAATTGTGTGGAATGTAAATGCGGTTCTTCTTCTAGAGGATTTTATCTTCATAGGAGAACAAAGGGTGTTTAGAGGACCCTATAGATAAGTATTGAAGTATCTGAGCAGTTTCGCTATTGGACAACCATTCATCTTGTAGTTGATTCACCCATTGGGAGCAAGGTCCGGAAATAGCGTTAATGACCACTTCATCTTCATATTTCCTGGATAGCGCATCAGCGGCTATATTTTCCTTCCCTTTCTTGTATTCGATAACAAAATCATAGCCCAATAGTTTTGTTAACCACTTATTTTGTTTCAGATATGAAAACCTTTGCTCAAGAAAATGTTTGAGACTACTATGATCTGTTCTTATAATGAAGCAGCTACTGATTAGATAGTGTCTCCATTTTTCTATTGCGTGAAGAATAGCCAACATTTCTTTTTCGTATGTTGATCTTCCCAAATTTTTCTCGGAGAGCTGTTTACTTTCAAATGCCAATGGATGACCTTCTTGCATTAATATAGCCCCAATTCCTGTTCCTGATGCATCACACTCGATAATAAATGGTTTGTGAAAATTGGGAGTTGCTAATAATGGAGTGGTACACATGGCTTTTTTAAGAGCTTCGAAGGCTTGAGTGGCCTCTTCCGACCAACGAAAAGCATCCTTCTTGGTGAGTGCTATGAGAGGTGCTACAATCTTGCCATAATTTCGTACAAACTTGCGATAGTAGCCCGTGAGACCCAAAAAACCACAAAGTTTCTTGATGGTTTTAGGTAAGGGCCACTCTTGAATTGCCTTAATCTTATTGGGATCGACTTTGACACCCTCGTGTGAAACTATATGACCAAGATACTCGACTTCTTGGACACCAAATGAACATTTGGAACGTTTGACAAATAGCTTTTCTCTGTGTAAAATGTGAAGGGATTTATCCACATGATGTAAATGGTCCGTCCATGTTTTGTTGTATATGAGAATATCATCAAAAAAAACTAACACAAACTTATGGAGGAGTGGACGAAACACTTGGTTCATGAGACTTTGGAATGTGGATGGTGCATTGGTGAGACCAAAAGGCATGACTAAAAATTCGTAATGACCTTCATGAGTACGAAAAGCAGTTTTAGGAATATCTTCTTCTCTGACACGGATTTGGTGAAATCCGGAGCGAAGGTCTAATTTTGTAAAAAAATTTGCACCATGCAACTCATATAGTAGGTCATCTATGAAAGGAATAGGAAATTTGTCCTTGATAGTGAGTTTATTGAGAGAATGAAAGTCAGGACACATACGCCAAGAGTTATCTTTTCGTCTAGCCAGAACTACAGGTGAGGAATAAGGGCTAGTGCTATGACGAATGACTCCATGATCCAACAAATCCTGAACGATCTGTTCGATTTCTATATTTTGTGGTTGAGGATAGTGATAAGGACGATTGTTAGGTGGGACACTCCCTGGAATCAAATGGATGGCATGGTCATGAGATCGTTTAGGTGGTAATCCTTTAGGTTCTTGGAAAACCTCTTTGTAATGTGTTATGATGTCTTGTAACTCTGGAGCAGTAATATTCGAAGTTGCTTGAGATTGTTTTTCCAAACAATTAATTTGAGCTATAAACCCATATCCACCTTTTTTTAACATCTTCTCCATACTATGAGAGCTCACCATTTGTGATGGAGGAGTAGTAATGCCTTGTAAGCGAATGACTCATCCATTTTCCTTCCATTCCACAAATAATTTTTTGAAGTTGAAGCTAACCGTGTCTAATGTTTCCAACCATTCAACTCCCAAAATGACATCAGAGTTTCCCAAATTCATGACGAAAAGGGATCCAAACCAGGTATAAGTTTCCATTTTTATTGAAACTTGGGATGTGTGACCAACACATTGTGCGTTCACCCCGTTGGCCACTAGAACCTGGAATTTGTCTTTGTTGGAAGAGTTAATGAATAAATTCAAAGCTTTTGCTGTTTTGA
Organism: Wollemia nobilis; assembly: GCA_028583015.1. Taxonomy (NCBI): domain Eukaryota; kingdom Viridiplantae; phylum Streptophyta; class Pinopsida; order Araucariales; family Araucariaceae; genus Wollemia; species Wollemia nobilis. Next base: position 3,039,829 of record JAQPPZ010000375.1, on the reverse strand, counting down.
TGTCGATAAAATTGTGGGTATTGCCAGAATCAATTAGCACATTCACCTTTTTCTGATGAAGAAATCCTGGTACCTTGATGGTATGGTGGGCGGTTAAACCCATGAGGGCATGCACAGAGATCGCCATTGTATCCTCTTATTTTTCTTCTAGAGTACTTGGTAGTTCTTCTGGTTGGTAAGGTTCTTCCTCTTCTCCTTCATATTGATCTCCTTCAATATGAAAATTTTGTTTTTGGGCACATGCTTGTTCCTTGGTGTGATGAGTGTGACATTTATAGCAAAATTATCTTGATGGTTGATCATATCTACGAAAGGAATTGTTGCGATACGAAGGATGACTATAAGTTTCACGCCGTGCAGACAACTAATGTCTCTTCTTAGCCAGCTTGGCTATTCTTATACAATCGTTCAGCAAGGTTGGATTGTGCATGTCTACCTCCACTCGAATATTTTCTTTCAATCCATTGTGAAAAGCTCCTACCACTGTGTCAGGACTGAGGTCTAAAGTGTATGGTAGTAAACTGGTAAACTCTGAAATGAAATCGCTAACCGATCCTTCTTGTTTAAGAGATAACAGTCTTACTGTGTATGATGATGTAGCTCCTTCATAAAATCTTTCTAAAAAAGAGGTAGTGAATTTTCTCCAATTAATAGTAGCTCCTTTCTCTCGTTTAAGCCATACGAACCATTGGTAGGCCTCGATGCCTAATTTTGATGCAGTGAAAGGGACTTTATCAATTTCCTTAATTTGATATAAGTCGAGAATGCCTTCCATTTTGGCTATCCAACCACGGGGATCATGACCCTCAAAAGTGGGCATATCAATGCATGGAAAATTATTAGGGCCTCTCGATGGGTGATAACCCGTATCCCTTTCTTTATCTTGGTTATACCACTGTCTATGATAGTGATCCTTGGAATTATTTGTAGTGCCTATTTGTTGTTCCCAATCATCATTTTGATCGACATTGTCTTCATTCCTTTGGGCATGGGAGTGATATTGGGGATTAGTATTGGGATTAAGCTGGTTTTGTGCTTGCACTAGTGATTTTAGGTTGAGACTAATTTCATTCATACCCTCTAGTAAGAGTCGAAGAGAGTCATCGTTGGAAACGGCTGAGTTACTTGAGTTTCCTTGTGTGATGTTTTCGTGAGTTGGGGGAGGGTTAGTAGCCATAGGGTCTACCAATGGATGATGTGGATTATAACTGCCAATTTTGAAAGGAGAAGGAGAATTTTTTGTACCTGGGATTCGATTAGGTCTTCTTGCGTTGTTATTGGTCATTTTCGAGCTTGATAATCGACCGTCAGGACCTTTGATCCAACTTCTACTCATGCACTGCTCAAAATTTCTTTCTTAGTAATCCTTGAGCTTCAATTTCTACAAAATTGGGTTATCTTTTGGCAAAAATTTGTTGTTTGTTTTGCCTTAACTGCCACTCCAACTGCGGCACGGAATTTAATGTGGACTTTGGGCTCCTCCTTGACAGCAACTTTTGACAGTTTATGACAACTTTTTAACAACTTTTGAATTGTGACCTAAAATGATGACAGACGAAGACTAGATACGACTGACACAAACTAGCAATACCGACACAGAAGACACGACACGACCAACGACGTGGAAAGACTACCAATGAATGTGGACAACTTAGACAGGACACAAGCCAATAGACTCAAGACAAGACGTGATGTGACACGAGACTAGCTAACTGGACTAACCCGCGACCGACGACAAGACACGAGTAGGACGGCAGGATGGAAGACCAACAACATGCGAGACATGATGAAACGAAAGACATGCGGATAGAGAGGAAGACTAAATGACACGCGACGTGGACAGTAGGGACGAGACATGAAAAAACGAAAGACACGACGCGAACAACTATAGAGGCTCTGAAAGTGTGATCGAAGTCACACCGTAGAAGGTGTGACGTATTTGATTTAAACCCTTGTTTGAACAGTGTACGCCCGATGTGGGATAAAGAAATTAATCCCAACGCAGCGGATAAAAACTATCTGACGTCAGCAAATAAATTAAACAATCTACCTTACTCTTGCCCGATTAATTGAATATTTCATGAATTTTTATTGGACGACGAAGCTTGTGAATGGTGTTGATGGACTGTGCATGATTTTACGGCTGGCGATCAGATTTTGGACACGAAGGAAGGAATGGAGACCCTGGGTGTCGTTGTTGCAGTTATGGGATAAGGATTTAACGAATGGTGGCTGGGAAATTGACACGAACCGCCTGTAAACTCTGTCGAAAAGTTTGCTATAGATGTTGGTAATCTCCACTGACTGTAACCTGCTATTGCTGCGGAGTGCGATGGGTGGAAGAATTTATGCGTTATGTATCCAGGACCGGTGTCTCGTGATACCACTTGGAAGGAAATGCCTTCTAGTTACAGAAATAAATTAATGTTTTTATTGAAATCATACGACAGAGCAATAATCGAATCGGATACGGAAATGCGAGGAAGCGAATAGTAAATAAATTTCTATTGCTGCTAGGAGGGCAGATCCCACCGTAAAGGCAAAGTGCAAATATGCAGAATATAAAAAGCAAAATATGATATCCCATAAATTGATGAAAACTATGCTAATATATATGAATTTTTTTATTCACTTGGAGAACCTATCCGACTGCTAGGTTTGGTATGTAGCAAAAGTCCTGATGAATTCTTCCACATCTATCGAATTATTATTCTCTTCGAAAGAAATTCGATCGGACGCCCGACAGAGCAGCCCAGAGGCAGGGGAGAATTCATATATTTTTTGGAGTGAATGGGAGAGAAGTCCCAAAATATCCCCTATCATTGTCCTAAGTGATACAGAGTAGGACGAGGGCCTCCAGCAGTAGACAAGACCAGAGGATAAGGAGGAAATCCACAGACTTGAAGGAGGAGAAGAGCCTGAGGGTTCGACATAAAAAAAATAGGAGAATGAAGGACCACCCCTAGAGACAGTAGCACAGAATGAAGAGAATGCTCCAGAGCAAGACCATCAGAGCGAGGAGACGTTCGCTAGGGAAAAATAGAAGACCCCTATTGGGGTCGTTGCATTTTCCATAGATGCCAGAGGAAAAAGGCCCAGGACGACTCAAAAGAAGGCGAAGGTGACCTTCGCCGAGCCAGAATAGGATGAGTGGGATATGCAACCATTCGCATAAAGGCAAAAAAAAATTGAATGGCTGCTCAAGGATATGAAAGCAACCAAAGAGGCCAGGAATGCAGCCTCAAGGATGTAAGGAGACTTTGTCATATGTGTCAATATGGTAGAGGACATCCAATTTTGGGATATTTAGGGTTCATCCCAAGGATGGCCCTCCATTATGAGGAGGTATTTGGAATTATGGTGAGTATATGGCCCCCAATTGGAGGATGCTGCCATTGCAAAGAAGAACGTAGGGCTTACTCTTGAAGCATCCAGATTATACAAGGCCCAAGTAGTACCTTCTAGGAGGAATAATTTAGATATACCTCTGGCAATGGTCAGACCTCCGAACGTTGACCTCTGGAAAGCTGCTAAAGCTACATTCCAGTTAGTAGAGATGACGCTAGCTAGATTACCGCTAGTAGCGGCCAGAATGAGAAAAGGGGAGTCGACAACCATGCCCTTAATTCTATGTAGGAAAAGACGAGCCACACCTTCAGATGCCATCATGCAGAAGAGATAGACTCAGGTCATAGGTACAGTCAAATCCTCCAAGAAATGACAACGATGAAAGGTCAATAAGGCTACCTGTAGTTTTGATGCCATGAGGGCATGGCATATGTTAGGCATGGGGGGATGATGAGCACCAGAAATGCTCATATTTTTTACACATTTTCTTGATCATTATGTGGCTGTATAATAAGGATTGCATACTTTTATAAATGATTATATAGATATTTGATGAAATTATGCGTGTTATGTAATTTGTGTGTTTTCAGTGTGTTTTGTGGAATTGCAGTTGGTTTAGTTAGATTTGGATCATTCGAGGTGTTTTTGATGGACCTGAAACTTTGTTTCTTTGGGGATCAATGTAGAGAACATAGGTGCCTTCTTCTTCCAAGAATGTGCTAAGAGAAAGTAGGTGCCTTCCTCTTCCAAGAAGGCACCAAGAGAACGTAGGTGCCTTCCTCTTTTGAGAATACGCTAAGAGTAAGTAGGTGCCTTCCTCTTCCAAGAAGGCACCAAGGAAAGATAAGTGCCTTCCTCCTACAGGAAGGCATCAAAGGGAAGGAAGCGCCTTCCTATCATTAGGAAGGCATCGACGGGAAGGTGCCATGATAGGCAAAGTGCCTTCCTTCCATAAGGAAGGTTCTACTAGAAGACAAGCGCCTTCCTCTCATAGAAGGCGAGTGCCTTCCTCCCATAACGAAGGCACCACTAGAAGGCAAGCACCTTCCTCCCATAGGAATGTGGTAACAGAAGGTAAGCACCTTCCTCTTCCAGGAAGGTGCCATGACAGTAAGACACTTTCTATATGGGGAAGTTGTCCAATATACTTAGGCACCTTCCTCATAGGGAAGGCACCTCTGTTCTTTGCTCGTTGACCAGATTTGCATGATGTGGACAACAGCGGCTAGTGCAGTTCCAACTCTACATCATGTAGAGCTAAGTTGGAGATTGCACCAACGTATGAAAGCATCTTACCAATTCTAGGTGAAGCACAAACCAATCAATGAACACGCCACCATTAGAACCAAATGCTAGTTTTAAGCAGACGTCAATTTCATTCACCGGACTATCTTAATTTAGTCTGGGATGAATCGACTATTGTAACCTCTTTGTAACAGAAGTTCTACGGGTGTGTTATATAAACACATGCAGACCGCTCTAAGAGATATATATTGATATAGATTTATATAGATATATAGATACAGATAGATATTGTAACACTTAGATAAATATATTACAGTTCTAAGAGTTCTAAGTGCGTGTTCAGCTGGGAGGAAGCTGCTGGAGCCTGGGCCCACTCCAAGCCAGTATTTCTTCCCCACTTTTCTTGTGTTTTTCTAGATTAGTTTATTGCTTTTGTAGGATCGTTTACCACATTGCTATTTCTAGTATATTCATTTTCAAGAATGTGTGAATGTTTTATTTTCGTAGATTTAATTATTTTCTTCTTACGTAAATTATTGAGGAGTGCATGAGTGATTGACAACCATTTTGAAAACATCCCCCAATAGTAGAATTAAGGGACTCATATCAAGTGGTATTGTAAGCAATCTTATTCAGACCCTTCGCAAGTTTACAAAGCTCCCTAGGTTGATAAATTAAATGCATGGGTATGTGACAAAAGTAGGAAAAAGTTAACCTTGTTTGACCCGCAACAAAGGTGAATACTCCTCAAAAGCATTATTGAAATATTGTAAAGCAAGTGGGATAAAAATGCAATTTACCACTGCCTATACCCCACAACAGAATGGTGTGGTAGAGCAAAAAATTACACCATGGTTGAGATAGCAAGATCGATGCTACAGACTAAGCATCTAACTCATATGTGCTAGGTAGAGGTTGTAAGAACTAATGTATATATCTAAATAGAAGTCCTAATTCTATTTTAGATGGCGTCACTCGTTATGAGGCGTGGTACGAAAATAAAACTAATGTAAAGCAGTTCAAAGTGTTTGGTTCTTTAGCATATGAACACATTCCTAATGAGAAAAGGAAGAAGCTTGATCCAAAAATTCAATCTTGTATTTTTGTAGGGTATTGTGAGTCTACAAAGACATATAGACTCTACAATCCCAAGACTCATAAATTTATACTCTTCGTGGATGTAATTTTTGATGAAATGGGAGGATGGGATCATCAAAGAATTTTTTTTGATGATGAGTCCCAAGATGTAAATTCTTCACAAATACATCAGGTACAATAGGTGTCTCCCAAGAAAGGCACACCACCCCCTCCAAGGCCAAGCAGGAGTACTACATCAAGTACATCAACCACAAGTCCAAGTCCTTCTCCACAAAGATCAGTAAATTCTTCACCGATGGACATTGACTCTCCATCAAGAGGCATAAGAACTTTACAACATCATCCTTCCTTTTAGATGTTGGATCAAAATTTCCAAAGAAGATTCACTAGAAGCCAAGCTAGTGAAATGAATTTAGTTTTGCAGCAACTTGAGAATTTGCAATTGTATGGGGATGATAACTCCCAAGAACCTAGAGGAGATGTAGTCAATAATACTTTATTGGCTAGTGCATAGCTAGAACCAGCTAGCTATGAGAAGGCATGTACTCAAAATGTATGGCAAGAAGCCATGAAAGAGGAAATAACCTCTATAAAAAATAATGATACATGGGAGCTAGTAAAGCTACCCAAAGGTAAAAATGTGTTGGATGTAAATGGGTCTACAAGACCAAGTACAATGCTGATGGAAGCATTGAGAGGCATAAGGCGAGACTAGTAACAAAAGGTTTTACTCAAAAATATGGCATTGAATATGAGGAAAATTTTGCTCCTGTTGCAATACAAGAGACAATTAGATCAGTTCTTTCCTTTGCAGCCCATAAAGGATGGAATGTTCAACACATGGATGTAAATAGTGCTTTTTTGAATGGATACTTGACAGAAGAGGTTCATGTTCAACAACCTCAAGGTTTTCAAGAACAAGGAAAAGAGAACCTTTTTTACAAATTGAAGAAAGCACTTTATGGCCTCAAGCAAGCACCAAGAGCTTGGTACTCACACATTGATGGCTATTTCAGTGAGTATGGATTCACAAGAAGCAAAAGTGAACCAAATCTGTACTACCTAAAGCATGGAGTAGACATTATCATAGTTTGTTTGTATGTGGATGATCTAATATTTATGGGTAGTAACAATAAAATGAATATGGAGTTTAAAAACTCCATTATGAAACAATTCGAGATGAAATATCTTGGTTTAAAGTGATACTTCCTAGGGATGGAAGTGCATCAATCAAATAAAGGGATCTTCATATGTCAACATAAGTATGCTCGAGACACGATCAAGAAATTTGCCATGGAATAGTGCAAATCAGTTGTAACTCCTACTAGACATGGAATCCAATTGAGCAAGGACGATGGAGCATCAAAGGTTGACATGACCACTTACAGAAGCATGGTTGGGATTCTAATGTTTCTCACCAACACCAGGCACAATATTCAATAAGTTTTTTCTCTAGTTTCAAGGTTTATGGCTAGTCCATCTGAGCTACATTTACAAGCAACTAAAAGAATTTTAAGATATGTAAAAGGTACATTGGATTTTGGAATCCATTACCAAAAATGTAATTCTATGAAATTAGTTGGCTTCAATGACAATGATTGGGGCAACAACATAGATGATATAAAATCTACATCAGGGAATTGTTTTAGTCTAGGATCAGGACTAATTACATGGAGTTCCAAGAAATAAACTGTTGTAGCATTGTCATCAACTGAGGTTGAGTATATAGCCATCAATCATGTTAGTACTTAGGCCCTATGTTTAAGAAAATTTCTTGGAGATATTGGAGAAATTCAGAGTGGTCCAACTCGACTGTATTGTGATAACATAAGTGCAATTCAGTTAGCATACAATCCAATCCACCATAGCAGATCAAAGCATTTCGATATGAAGTATCACATCATTCGAGATATGGTGGAACAACAAATAGTTGAGCTTAAATATTGTAACACTTTGGATAATATTGTTGACATATTCACAAAAGTTATAGCTAAAGCTCAATATATAAACCTGGGAGACTATATAGTCATTCCTCTCAACTTTAATGGGGAGAATGTTGGAAATAAAGCTAGTAAAAGAAGCAAAAAGGAGTAAAAAAGGTAAAAAATTTGTTTCAAAAGTAAGATTTGGATCTTACCCCTTTTACCTCCTTGGACGGTAGCTGACTGGGCAGGTAAGTTTGACTTGGACGACAGCTTACTGGGCAGGATTGGACGACAAGTGTGGCAAGATGAACCAACTCATTTTCTCTAAATTTCCCTAACTTTCCTATATTCCCTAAGTTCGTTTATTTTTATGAGTATAAATACCAATTTAACCTATTATTATTAAGGTTGAATACAATATTAATGTCCTATTTTTTGCTCCTAATTTCTCTCAAACCACACTTTTACAAAAAGACAAGTAGCCTTTCCTAATTGAGAAACCTTAGGGTATTCATGAAGAGCTCAAAATTGGAGTATTATCAAATATGATTTCTCAAAGACAATAAAAAATATGAAAACCAAAAATTAAAAAGTGGGTTCCCAAGTTTTGGGGCTAGTTGTGGAGCAGCCACAACAAATGGCAAATCTACTGGGAAATACTCCCAGCATTTCGATGAGAACCCAAACTTTAAAAACAAAAAGAAACCCACATATAAGAATTATAAGCATCAACAAATATCCAAAGAATAAGAATATACCAAAAAGACTAGAACCATCAGAATCACTCAGCATCAGCTCAGTGTGTGCAAATTGATTTATTTTTTATCATATGAAACTGTTCAACATTCCATCATCAATTTCACATGGATGTTTATGTCTTCATGATTTATGCATATGATACGTTTTGGATGATTTATGCAAGATTGGATTGTTTTGCAGAGACTCAAACATTCTAATAACATAAACAACCACACTAAAATTATCTAACCCTCTTAGGACCAAATGTGTGTGCAAGGAATTCATTTACTCGATCAAGAGCTCAGTTATGAACCACTACAATCCAAATCCAGTGTGTGTGCAAGTGGAATAAGATATTTTGGGAATCAGATTCTCAACCTAAGTATGATGAGAATTTGACTCTATCCTTACTACTCTGATTGAGTTTATTACCTCATTTTGACCAAAATGATTAAACCTGTTATGGGTGAAACTACAAGGCTAGCTTTTCCATTTGAGTGATTAGAGGTCTCACTTTTAAATGAGATATGTCACCATGCATGAGCGTACTCCACTGCCAGTAAAGCGTCTATAGCCCCGATGGAGGTTAGCCCCATAGTCCATGGTTTTACTTTTGATTTCTTGAATCTTAGGGATGACTACCCATCCTTCTGAGGGGACATGTAGTACGATCCTTACAACCTGATAGTCAGTGATGTGTGATACAAGCAGACTCAGAGCTTTGGGGAATCGTATTCTCAACCTAAGTATGATGAAAATTGACCCTGTCCTTACTACTCATATATATATTTTTTAGTTTCAAGTATTGTGATAGTAGTGAAAACCACTATTTTATGGACTATGTTGCATGATAGGACCGACAAAGATGACCCTTTTCACCTCACATTTTATCCCAAGGCTGGTTTTAGCCATTTTACCCAAGATGTTTTTAATATGTGCTAATTGTGTTCGATTCAAGATAGTTTCGGTATTAGTTCCCAATCTCAATATCTTCTTAGTGTATATTGTACAATGATCCTAAGATAATTTAACATGTTTTTGGTGATTGTCTTTGAAATGTAGATGCAAGTGAGATACAATATTTATGCACTATGAAATGTACCATGAAATATAGATGAATGATATGAAGTACATAAAATATTTCACCATAATTTGCAAAACTGACAACTTCACGCATCCCAAGTTTCAAACAATATTCTTTTAATGTGTTTGTGATGCTTATGGAGCCTTCTGTAATACAATTTTGTTGCTTCATATTTTCATTATCTTAGTTAACATTTATGAGGACATGAGCTAACATCTCACTCTAAAATACTTGAAAATAACCAAAAATTGGAAGCAAATGAATCCAAAACACACAAATCAAACTTGCAAACATCAAAACACAATCCAAACCCAAAAAATGAACATGAAAACCAAAATTGATATACAAATGTACAATATGATACAAAATGATGCAAATCTTGGACTATCACTTTCCTAGATCCCAAATATGATTAGAACATTTCAAAATGTATATAACATGATAAGCATGCCAAATATTGTAGGACTCCAAAAAAAACAAGATTAAGCCAAACAATGCAACAAACTTCAACTTGCCTCTCTCACCCCACCAATTTGATTTAGTTCCATTAGCAGTCCTATGGGTGAGATTCAAATCATTAAATTGATTAGACAACATTTGATTTTCAATTATTTCTTGTTCATTCTTTAAAATGTCAATTTCACAATTCAATTTCGAATTTAGAACTAGGATTTCTTTCTGGAATATGAAATCTTGCAAGCAAGAGCCTATTTATACAAATTTCAAAATAAATTGATTATTCAAGATTTTAGGCCAATCAAATTTATGCAAAAATTTACAAGTATCTAGGATATTTACTAAAAGGGAATCATTATAAGCTTTTATCCTAGATTCAATAATTAATTGTTGATGAATTTGATTCAACAATTCAAGTGCGTCAATATCTTTTTCATTCATCAAAGTAATCTTATTAAATGTGTAAGTAGAAATTAATCCTTGTTCTTCATTCATCTTCAATGGCATTTCATCATAAACATCATTAAGATTCAATAAATGGTCATAAAAATTTTCACCTAGCACTTGGATGCTTGGACATAAAGGGTTAGATTTTACCTTTTGCACATTTTCATTTACCAAAGCTTGGTGAGGATTTACAATTTCTTCTTTTACCTCGTGGTCTTTACCTTCATTGATTATCTATTCATCAAACATACCAAAATTGGGCACCCAATTGAAAACATGCCCATCCTTTTCAACCCTTAAGAAATATTTTTTTTTTGTTAGATAAGATACTATAGCATTAATACCGGGTTTTATAGGTTGACCCAAAACCTTTTACAAAAATCAGCCCAGGGCTATTGATGAACATGTCCTTACTAAGGATCCTATATATGTAAAATATACATGCCGCCAAAGCCATTACATCCGATAAGGCACATAGCATGTTATCAAAAAGAAAATTTCCATACAACATTTTGGGTATACCCCAAGAAAACACACCTGCATCATAATTACAAAAAAAAATAGATACGGATCCCTTCCTTGAAACAGTGGAGAAACAAAAAGTTGCAGACACACATAGCAGAGTAGTGAAAAAAACTCCCACAAGCTCTGTATTGACAATTACTCTTAATAATGAGTCATAAGAAACATTAACCATTCATTTCCTTTCTATTTCAACAAAAAAATTAATTAATTCATGTTCAACATGATCAAATTTTATACACTTCTCTATTCTTGTAAATGCAATATCTTCATGTGAAGTAGAAGTTTCAACCTCCTACATATCGAGTGGAATAGAATTTTCATCCATAGGGGTGTGAGAAAATAACACATCATCATATCTCCCCCAACCATTGTAAAAATATTATCCAAATTCGTGGAATAAAACTCTATGGTATTTGTGACATAATATTTTGATTCATCCATAAATTTCTTTTCTTCATTGTCCTTGGTAGTAGAATCATTATCATTCTCAAAAATTTGATGAGATTCCAACCCTTCTTCCAAAAAATTCTCAAAATTTATAGGAGTTGTAATATCTTCCCACGAGTAGGCGATTGTGTTATCCTGCATATCAATTGACCCAAAAGTTTCATTAGAATTTTTGGAGTGAGTGTATTCTTCCCTCTTTTTTCAAGCATCATAATAATCATCTTCCAAAATCAAGTGGTGAGGCTCAACTACTTCTTCAACATCTTCCAATTCATCAATGTTTTTCTCATCAAATTCAACTTCATCTTCCTTAGATGGTTCAATGATTTCCAAAAGTGGGTCACTCTTTGTATTCAAGTTTGTAAGACTATCACAATCCACACTTGTAACCCATGATTCAATTTTATCACAATTTAGAAGGTGAGGAATTTCTTGATCATCAGTTTCAAGAATCTCGTCCAAAGTATCTTCCAAGAACAAGTGGTGAAATTCTATTATATCTTCAAATTCATTTGTTGATTTTCTTTCAATTTCACTTTCAACCACTTCATTCAATTCTATGGTAGGTTTTGTCCAATCACAGATTCCAACATTAATAATATTTAGGACACCATTATCTAAATACTAATGCACTTCTAGAAAAGAACCCATCTCTAGACAATCCTCATTAATGGATGTTGGCTTGGCAACTTGCATCTCCTCTTGGGCAATATCTAAGGTGGTTGTAATGTTTGGAATTTAAAATTCATCTCCTTGATCATTCACATTAGGTATCATTAGAGTGGAGGGTGCTATATTAGATGGTTGGTGTAGGTTGGCATAAATAGCTATAAGAACAATCTTTCATGGAAACATGTTGTGTCTCCACTTTCCCTTGTTCTACCATTATCGCAACCTCATAAATTCTAGGAAAATATGAGTCATCAAGATTTTCCTCAATAAGTGTAGCAAGTTCGGGGGGTATGGCTCCCATGTATATTTTAATCGCTTCTTCTTCTTGTATATCAAAACTTTCCCATATTTGAGAGTACAACTCACAGAATCTCCCATTGAATTGACTCAAGGATTCATATGTATCTTTACGAATGGAGGTAAATTGATTTTGCAACATATCTAAGTCAACTTGATTACTAAAATGATAAATATAGGTTGCTTCTAATTGGATCCAAAAAGTCCTAACCTCCATAGGTAACTTATCATACCATAAGAATTATCTGACATTCAAAATGTATGAGAAAAACCTACAAGCAACATCCTCATAGAAAATTTTGGATTGAAATAATGTGCTCTTGTACTCATGCTAACAATGGAGACTGTGTTCTATAATATTCACCTCGACATAATTTCCTTTGGCTTGGTTATGGACAGCGTTTCATGATTACCTCTCGTTGTAATGAAACCGTCGCGGGACTATTCAATAGTCTATAATCACAAACCCACCATAATGCCCACTTGTACATTAAAGCATTATACTTTTAGTGCCATTTGGATTATTTTCCCTGGGAGTAATTAAATTCGTCTGCCCTCGCAGTGCGGTTCTTCACTCGTGGGTCCCAGTAATGTTCCCATATACCTGGCTGAACCTTGGCCCCATTGACCTTGCACGTCGAAAACTATGCTCTTTTTGTTGTTGCTATGTCGTCACGCCGGGTAACTCGGTTCCGTCGCCATTTCAATTTTGTCCTCACCGTGTCCTCGAACGGGAGCATCGATTTCAGTCTCGAAGATATACCTTCACGTTGTGTGTTGAAGCCGCTCTCGATGTCGAATCTTCTGCACCGTAACACCTACTACTTCCTTGCAATCACCGCCACAATGTATTGCTTGTTTATTCGGCGTTTCATTGGTTTCCCCTGCCGTCAATATCACTCTGGCTTAACACATCAGTTTATTGCCCATTCTTGGCTCCCGTTGTGTGGGTTATTCGTGATTGCTTTCCCCTCGCATGCTGATTGGACGCCACATTCTCCCTTCATCAAGTTCATACCTTTGCCACTTATTTGTCCACTTGGACGTTGGCCTGATGCCACGCCACCTCTTTCCCGGTGATGGGCTTCACTTTTCACTGGTACTCGTTTCCAATTTGGACCCGCGGCCTTTATCATTCCATCTGTCTGAAGTTCCGGGTCCAACTCGATGTCTTCGTCAAGCAGCTGATGTGGCTTCCACGTCTTCCGATGGGAGGCCTCTTCCCGTTTGTGTACACAACCGTTCATCGTTTGTCGAGCGCCCTACAACCCACGTCGAGCTCCTCCGTTGCGCCCTGCATAAAGAAAATGTAGTGAGCTCTAAAATTAAATGGGAATGGCAGCTTTAACAATTTAAAGGGAAAGTTTTAAACCATAATAAACTCTAATCCTAAATAATATGGCAAAAGACAACACCCTAATAGCCTCCCTTTCTTCGTAAATGTGTATATAAACAAACTTTTATTTATATATATATATACTTAGATACATTATATGAGAATATAATATATATAAGTATATATACATTTCATGATTTAATTCATTAAACTTATTTAAATTTTTATAAGAGATCATTGGGGTGTGAAAATAACATAATCCTTTTTATCATTATAATTTTTTATTTTTATTGTTTTTAATTTATGTTTTATTCATTCATTATTATTATATGAAATATAATAATAATAATGATAATTTTATTTTTTTGTTTTTTATTAAATCTATATATGCATAAAAATATATATAGATTTTATTTTATTTTATAATAACCTTATATATATATATATATATATATATATATATATATATATATATATATATATATATATATATATATATATATCATTTCATTTTAATCTCTTTTATGATTTATTCTTAAATCCACTTGGCTTACGACTTTATTAAAGTCGAACTCAAGATGAGACTTTAAATCTCAACACCAACACCCAAAGACAAACTAAGAATATTAAAAAAATCACGAGACATTGACACACTTCAACAATGGATAAAGAAGACAGACCATGCTATTCAAACAATCAAACCAATACTTCAATCAAAAGCAAATGCATGGACTTTTACAAAAATATAAGTAGCCTTTCCCAATTGATTAACCTTAGGGCATGTATGAAGAGTTCAAAACTGGAGTCTTATCAAATATGATTTCTCAGAGACAATCAAAAATCTGAAAACCAAAAATTCAAAAGTGGGTCCCCAAGTTTTGGGGCTAGTTGTGGAGCAGCCACAACATAACCCACACACAATGATGACTAGGGTCTTCACCATAGTCTATATAGCATAACAAAGAGACTTGGCAATGGAAAGGGCAACACGTCCTTTACCATTAACATGAGAAGTAGTAAAGGAAGATGCATATCCACCACCAATAATATCTATACAATGGGTTAGATTTTGACTAGTGACTTTCAGTTCTTGAAGGAAAAGAACAAACATGTGATTTTCAGCAACAACTTTTCAAACTTGAACTTATGGTAATGGAGGGAGAGCTCCCTAACATTCCAAGACTGAATATTTAAACTTATGAGGGGTGATTTAGAGGCTGCTAAACCTCATGAATTAGATCCTGGAAAATATTTCTAGTAATTGGCAACAATTACGTGTTGTCTAGATGGGTTTGTTGAGCATGAACCTTATTTTGAGACACTTGAGAGAAGGATCTAGCAAGATATTTGATAGAGGGTTTTTTTTCCTTTGAATGGATGGAGTGATCTTGGGGGGTTTGACGAACGTTGTCTCTTGCCAACTATTATTCACCCATCTATCATAAGACTATATTTCAAGATTTGTGATGAAGAAACGAGAGTTAACTCAAGACTAATGGTTGAAATTGGCAGGGCTTGAAGATTAACAAGAGTATCTGAGTACTTAGTTTGAGCCATGGAAGAGGCAAGATGGTTCTTGGGAGGAATGACCTAATAAGTAACATTTTTTTGGGAACAAGGGATGTTGAGGGTCATCGGTAGGGAATTTCTCATCTAAATTTTTAGTAACAGCTTCCATATGAGGGCCATTAGTTGGTATTTTTAATATAATTTTTTAGTAGTTGCTTCCATTTGTTCCTTTTTAGCTAATATTTTTGAATAGTTTCTGATCAAGTTCCCAAATTATCTATAGTAAAAATAGGCATTAGGTAATTTTATATAGATAATAGGTTGACTAACTTGGAAACCTGACCCATTGGGTTCAAGGGAGGGGGGAAACGACTTGGATATATCCATTTCTACACAAATACAAGGGTTGCACTCTATAATTAGACATTTTTTTTGACAACAGGTGAGACCACAAAACCTTACCAAGAATAGCAACAATTTTATTGAGAAAAGGACAACATGAAAGAGATAAAAATTTTAACTCTACCCACAAAAGGTACGTTTCCCTAGAGGGACCCTCTGGATGAAAATCGAAAGACCAACCTTGCAGATAACAAGTTTACCCATAGATAGCCCAAGTTCCATATTGGAGGGCTTTTTTGGCATGTTTGGTATTTGCAAAGGAGACTACTATGTACCCCCTTCCCAACCCTTGAATAACCTTAACTATCCAACCTCTAGTATTTTTCCAAAACCCCTGATCCATTTGAGAAATTTAGCCTCAGGTGGTATCTCACGTAAAAAAATAAAATGACAATACGTTTAGATAAGTCATTAGCTACTTTAGCAAAGGAATCAAGAAGAACAATTGAAATGATCTTATCTTGCTTTGCATGTGGTTGAGGTGTTATTGGATTAGGGTTTTATGAGTCAATAGTGTAGCCCTCTGGTAAGTTCCTCTCACTCTCTGAATTTGCAAGCTTCTCCATGGAATTGTTTGCAAGGTTTCCAAGAGGATTCAAGGGAACCTGAGATTCAAGATCATTGAGGGATGAAGTTTCATCCATCATAGAAACCTCACATCCTATGTGAAATATTTTTTTGTACTTCACTACAAAGTTGGAATTGTCGTCGAATGGCAACAATTGTCCCAATTCTTCACTCTAAGCCCTATAAGATGCACAACCTTCTGCAAACTCCAAATATGGGTAAAAACCCTAAAATAGCACAGGAGTGCCCTAATTTTTTTCCCACAAATATTTGAAATGCTTGGATGTTCATCGATGGAAGGATAAAATGTCTTTGAAATGTTCATAATATACGTTGTTGTTTCGAAAATATCAGTTCCTAGGATAAAACCCTAAAAATTAACACAAGAGGACCTTTTTTTTTCAAATATTTGAAATATTCACCGGTAAAGGTAAATACTTTCTCAGAGCTGAAACCATGAAAATCTCTTGCTTTAATAACCCCCGTTCATCATCCTAAAATTTAAACTTGAATCTCTTTATTGAAAAATCTAATTAATTAAAATTTTAATTTGATAAAACCTTGTCAATTTTATATTATTAATAAAAACTAATATAATATAATACATTGTATTTTATTTATTTTTAAATATACAACTACTTTTAAATTCGTTCATTTAATCATAAACACATGTAGGCTAATTTCACTAACCATTTTCGTTACTGTTCAACACCAAATATTTTAATAATATTGAATGAAGACTTTGCATACAATAAAAATAATCTTCAATCATTTGTAGTTATACCAAACCTTGAATGGATGATTTGATTTTTCAAAATACCTCACACGTTGGAATATTTTCAACATTGCCTCCTTAGTCCTAAGTATTATGTCCTAGTATTTAGTTTTAGTTTAATGTTTTGATTTACATATTTCTAGTTAATTTGATTAGCATACGTTGGGGTTTTGACTTGGTTGGTCAATGTTTGACCATAGTCCAATATTATCATGCTGTTAGGATAAGAGCTATCTTTAAGTTAGTTTGTTGTAATAAGTTTAAGAGGATTTATCTCAACCACCGTGTCTATTTTTAGTTCTTTCAAGAACTATAAAACTATGTAATGCATTGTTGATCAATAGAACAATTTCACCATTGTTTCTCATTTGGTATCAGATCAGGTTTTCTCAAATGGATCAAAACCTATGGAGAGTGGCATGAAGAGATCTGAAGCACGCACTTTGTCAGAGAAACTCAAGTGGCCAGCACTTGGCATATTTACAAGGAATAGCTTAAGTAAATCATTAATGTATCATAAATCCTAAGGTATTTTCTTATGAAATTTTGAGGGTTGTTAGATAATTGTATAAAGTGGATGCAGTCCAAATTTTAGGTGATTTGGAGCTAATTTGATTATTTTATTAGAATTTTTAGTTTTTAAATAAAATTGTTGTATAAGGTGGAAAACAGGGCATTTGCATCTCAAATTTTTGGAGAAATATTATTTATATAACATAATCATTCCAAAAAAAAATTAGGTCATTTGGATCTGTATTTATTTATTTGTGTGAATATTGATTTATTCTTCAAAAATCCTAGATCCAGAATTGTGATAAAAGAAAAAAGGTAAATGATCACATGTTTTTCACCTTTACAATTTTTTTAAAAACATTTAGAGGGTTTTCAAATTATTGTCTCAGGAATACAGTGTTTAATTTTCTAAAAATTTTGAGTTTTATGGATTGATTTATGTGAAGAACATTGAGGTTGTCTCAAAAACACTCTAAGATCTAGAAAGGGCAAAAGTAAATTGATCACATATTTCTCATTTATGTGAATTTGGATCTGAAATTTAGTGGATTTTTAGATAAGTATATCAGAAGTATACAAGAAAAATTTTAGTTTGTTTATGTCTGATTTATGATAAACTGGGTGTTTTAGACTTTGGTAAATAAAAGGAAGCCATGTATGCAAACTTGGTTGTACCAAAATTTGATGGAGATAATTATGCTATTTGGAGCATAATGATGAAGACCTTATTGAAGCCTCAATAATTATGGGATATTTTTCAATAAGTCTATGAGGAACCCATTTGGAGCAAGCTACAACGTGAGGAGAGAAAAGAGAAGAAGGAGCAACAATATGCAAATTGCTTAGCTCTTATGGATTTGAGGAGAGGAATGGAAAATAATGTTTTTCCTCTCATACACAATTGCAGATCAGCTACAATGGCATGGAAAGTGTTTAAGGATGCTTATGGGTTTGATGAGGATACACATAAAGTCATGTGTGACAATCATGAAGATTGTTTAAGCAAGGATAAGCCTTGCTTCCTTGAAGAATTTTTTGAATTAGATCCTTTTGAAGGAGCTTTTGAAGAGTCTTGTGAAGACTCATATGAAGGTATGTCTTTTGTAGAATACATACATTCTTATAATGGAGAATTATTTCTTAAAGAGGAAGATATACTTGAAGAAGAGCCTTGTGTGAAAGAGAGTAAATAATCCCTTAATGGAGAAGAGGATAACAAAGAGGAAGATACTCGTACAACTTTCCATGGAGAGAGTCATTGTGAGACACAGATCATTGAAGACATGTCTTGTATAGGCATGCAAAATTGTAATAAAAAATTATTTCTTTTAGGAGGAGAAAAAGCTGAAAAGAAAAATTGTACTAAATAATTTTTTGTAGGAATGGTATGCTTTGAAAGCATTCACATTGATAGCAAAGAGGAAGAATAATTTGAATATAAAGGAAGAGAAACACTCACATTGGAGTGTTCCTTTCTTGAAGATCACCAAGGTGAGATGTATGATGAAGAATATCTCATGAAGGAGACATATGAAGAAGAGTGTCTTATGGAGAAGACACCAAATCAGCTATTTGTTGAAGAATACTTCATGGAGAATGCATCTACAATTCTCATGGAGGAGAATAAAGAATATGATAATGGAAAAGCAATGTTCATGGAATACTTTTGGCTTATTTTTTTTTAATACCATTCACTTGGAATGGATGTGTGCTCTATTGAAAGAGCAAATAAAGTAATATGGGATGATGATCCACAAGAAAAGTTTGATGAAGAGTAAATAGAAGCTATAAGCTTCTTGTTAGAAGATCACTCTCCAAGGGTGAAGGATGTATTGGGTGAAGAAAATACCCCACAAGACTTCCTCATTTGGGATATAGAAAGTGAGAAATAAAATGGTATAGAAATAGAAAGTGAAAATGAGATTACTGATTTTCTTGTTGTAATGGCAAAAAAAACATCACTCATGGATGATGATCACTCACTTGGAGTGACTACATTGCAGAAAGAGAGTTGTCTTCAAAAGGCAAAAATGTATGATTTCTTGAATAAATGGTGTTTCAACACACCAACATGGATTGAACAAAGGAGGAATATTAGTGAAGATTTGATGGTTGATCTTGAAGCAACATACCCTAAAGGAGAATTGCTACAAAATATCTTTATGGGAAGCACCAACTCTACTCATACTAAATGTAATTTTTTTATGATTAATGATTTGTTTTTTGTGAGCAGGAATGAAAAGAAAGATGATTGTCTCATTGAGACAACTTTGATGAAGAGTCTGATTGGAGAGAATAAAGTGATGGAGAACTTGGGTCACATGGATCAAAATTATGTGTTCACAATTCCTTGGGAGAAGGATTCTTGTAAAGTCATTGTTGTGAGAGAATATTTGTGTGAGGAGAAACTTTATGTTGCATATGTAGTTGGTCATTATATGGCCATATTTGTTGTGATATTTTGTGTGGAAATATGTGAAAGAGTTTTATGGTATAATCATCTATGTGATATGATTAATTGTAAATACTCATGTGGAGTATTGTTTAGTGTTGAAGATGTAAAAGAAGATCAAAATGTGAGAGCATGGTTTAAAGACCATAATGATAAATATGTAAGAGAGTGGTTGCTAAAAACCACAAGAGGAGATACTTTTGTTGAAGTGGGAGCTAATAAAAAAAATAAGGCACTCAAGCATTTGTAGAAAATTCCACATGAAGAGTGGAAGGAGTGCCACCACTCTTGATTCAAGATTGGAGGAAACATAAGAGAAATATTTTTTTCCAACTCTGTGATGTTTAAAGAACTCTTTCATGAGTGTATTTAGCATCAAGGGGGAGAATGTTGGAATATTTTCAACATTGCCTCCTTAGTCCTAAGTATTAATTCCTAGTATTTAGTTTTAGTTTAATTTTTTGATTTACATATTTATAGTTAATTTGATTAGCATACGTTAAGGTTTTGGCTTGGTTGGTCAATGTTTGACCATAGTCCAATATTAGCATATTGTTAGGATAAGATCTATCTTTAAGTTACTTTGTTGTAATAAGTTTAAGAGTATTTATCTCAACCACCGTGTCTATTTTTAGTTCTTTCAAGAACTACAAAACTATGTAATGCATTGTTGATCAATAGAACAATTTCACCATTGTTTCTCATCACATCCATTTATATCATATAAATAAAAATAATGTAGATGCCTCTCCCAAATGAAACATCCCCAACAACAAGACACATTCAAAAGAAAACAAATAAATCATTATAAAAATGAAAATGAAAGAAATGTTTCAACAAACAAGGCAATGAGAAATTTTGAGCATTCATTAAAAAATATATAATACAGATCCGTATGTAGCTATAGAGGCATAAGTTTCTTTTATTTTTAATTTAAATATATAAAAAATTATAGCTTTACCATTGTAAAATATGTTTATAATAAATATCCGTATGTATGTATAGAGACCTAAGTTGTATTTTTTAAAATTTAAACATATATAAAACTATAACTTTACCATTGTAAGATATGTTTATAATAAAGATTTGTATGTATGTATAGAGACATAAGTTGTTTTTTTGGGAAAAAAATTATTTTATTTATAATCCAAAACAATACATTCCACAAGGATTTCTAAATTACTTAATCCAGCACATCATACGAAATACAATAAATCCACCAAGGAAATCCATGGATCATTCTAACAAAAACTTTGATAGGACACAACAACTCATGATAATTGGGTTCCTCCACCTTGAAATTATCAATAGAGTATCAATAGATTAGATATTTCTATCATCACCAACTATAAATAGAGGTCATGTTAGGGTGATTGGTTCATTGAAGGTCAATAAAACTGGGAAGTGGATTCTCCCCTAGGGGTGTTATCAAAATAAACAAGGATGGTTCTTCCAGGGGTAACCTAGGTAATGCTTGTATAGGAGGAATTGAACATGATAGTGAGGGTGTGGCCCACCTCTTTTTATCTATGTACAAAGGAATTCATTCGAATAATCATATGGAAGCATTGGCAATTCTCTATGCATTGGAAATAACTTTTTCTTTGGGATGGAGAAGGGTTATTTGTGAATCTAATTCCATGATAGTGGTGTCTCTTCTGAAAACAAGCATTTTCAGGATGCTTCTTGGTTTATGGCTAGAATAGTGAAATAGATTTTGAGCTTGGCTGAGAATTTTGTTGAAATTTCTTTTCTTCATATCCCAAGAGAATGGAATAGGGTGGCCGATTGTTTGGCAAATGGGGCTTCTAAAGGATTACCTTACTAGAAAGCTGATAGCTGGAATGATCTTGATCAGGAGAAATCCAGACTCCTTAATCATTTAATTCATGAGGACTAGGAAAGAGACATAAGTTGTTTTTGACTAGGAAATTATAGCTTTATCATTGTAAAATATGTTTAAGTGCTTGATAATTTAAATATTGGCTCTATTAATTATGTCATGATGTTGCCTTATTTTTATATAATAATTGTTTTGAAAATATTTTAATTTATTAAAAAATAATGAAGTATAAGATGCTAAAAAATAAGGGTCTAAGGGCTTTGGTTCAATGGTCAAAATGTTTATGTTGGAGCACAGAGACCAGGGTTCCAGTCCCTCGGGCCTTGTAGTGTTTGTGGGCATGTCATGTTAGTGTAATAGGATACATAAAAGGTTTACCCTATGCAACTGGAGGTTATAATGGTGACAAGGAGTGATATTTGAACCCACGAAGAGATGTCAAAAATTGTAATGAGTCATTGATTCCTCTAGTATAATAATAATAATAATATTAAAATTTGAAAAACTAGTTATCATATGATGATGCAATATTTTAATGATATAGTTATATTAAGACAACTCAAAACTCAAAATTAAGAGGTCTTTAAAAATTATAAAATTATCATCACCAAGCAATAGTAATACTATGTGTATAAAGAGAAAGTTTAGGATCAATGTCTCCCTAGCCTTTGTGTAGTCTTCATTTGTATAAAGAGAAAGTTGAGGATCAACTTAGAATGCAAATGATCATCTAGACATGGATATCAACCTATAATTAGTATGAGTATGAGGTTGGTTGTCGCTATAATATTTTCATTATAACAGGGAAAAAGAGTCATTTTGAGTAGACTAAGAATGCTCCTTTGGAGGGACCTAAGCAATGATGTATGAAACATTCCCCTATTGTGCAATAAGCTCCTATAGTTTGCTAAAGCACAAGTTCATCCTTATAGGTTTGGTTATGCTTTTGGAATAAAATAGGCATAAAAATAAGATTGTTGTCTTTATATGATAAGGAATTGGCTTATGATTGAAAAAATACTTTTATTACAAGTTTTCCAAACGTTGAAGAGGATATCAAATCTACAACCATGCCAATTATTAATACAAGCTATAACACAAAAAATTAGTCTCCCAAGGAGATTCATTATAGAAAAATACTCAAGATGGTAAGGGCCAAAGAGAGACATTAACCAACATCAAAAAGACCATACAAATTCCAATAGTAGTGTCATGGTACCAAGTAACCAGCCTATAGTTCCAATTGGAATGAAGCAAGATACAAATAAAAGGATAATTATGCCATAATCCTAAGGTTTATAGTCATTGTCTTTATGGCAATGTTGGAAGCTTTGGCTATTTTGCTAAGCAATTTATGATATTTTTGATAATTTGTTAAGCTTTGGTTTTTGTTTCTTAGTGTTACTGTATTTTGTTTGATTTGTCTATTGCTCATTTGGAATAGTTTTGTTGTATTTATTTTTCTTGATATCGTTTGTGGTGTTTTTTATTCTTTTTGTTGTTTCTATTTTGGTTTTTTTTTGTCATATTGCTTTTGGGGTTTTCTGTGTGTTTTATGTTCTATGGTTTTTTTTCTTTTTATTGTTTTTTATGGTAGTGTTTATTATGTTGTGTTGGTGGTTTTTCTGTGTATTTCATGTTTTGTTGTTGTTTTTTTTTTTTTTATTCATTTAATTATTTTATAATGTGTTTTCCTCTATTGTTTGTGTGTTTGTTTTGTGTGGTTCATGTTTTTTTTTCTTGCACCTTTTCTTGATGACACACTCAAGGAGTATTCTTTATTTGTTTTAGATTTTTGTGTGTTTGTGTTTGATTATTCTTGTTGTGTGTTGTTCTAGGCATGCTCCTTGCATGTGTCAAAGGTGGTAGTCTAGGTGCGAGCCCTGGGTGTTTTTGGGAGAATAGATGCCCCTGCCTCCTTGGATTTTACCCAAAAGTGGCATCCCTTCTGAGATGTTTTCCACAAACAAAAAAAAATAGAAAAAGAAAGAGAGACATTAACCAAGACTAGGATTCCTAAGCTTTGGTACAAAACCAAATGAGATGGTTAATGGCCTTAGGTCAAATCAACCAAATCACAAAGTTGAGCCAATTCCATATGGAATAGTCTTGACTCTTTACCCTAAATGTAGGCCTTTAAAAAATTGTCCCAATAGAAATTGATATTTATTGGGATAAAAAAGACAAGCCCACACTTGAGTGAGCCTTATGAGCTAAGCCATTTGGGGAAAGTGGGACCTTCAATGATGATTTAACTTATCCATCTTGAAATTAATAGGGAAGACTAATAAAGGGTACATAAGACTTAGATAGTAGTTTATGAAAGGTGCTTCAATATTCCAATTTTAGTCTCTCCACCATTTAGTTACATACATAACATCCATATTATGTAAATACTTTTATGGTATGAGACTTGTAATATCCTCTAGAATATGTTTATCCTTGGGGTTGTGACAAAAATTCATCTTTAATTATGTCAATAAATCTTTAAAATTAATTCTATTATAGGTCCTCGATCATGTGTATTCTATTTTTAAATATAGAAAAGGGTCTAGAATGAGATCTCTTTATAATTAGTTTGTTATCACAAAAGTGACAATCTACCACCAAACAAATTATCAATTCAAATACATCAATGTATAAAAATTATCCCCATCCCATATGAGACTAGACGTAACCTTCTCCCAACCCTTTCCTATACTTTAATATTCCCTATATTATTTGGATTAGGGGTTTTTAAGAGGAAATATCTTCTATCAAGTTTTTCTCTAAGTGGATTTTGAGGTGGTATAATGCCTAAGGAGCATATTCTAAGCTTTGGGGGCTTAAAGTGCTCTAACTCCCATTTAGAATATAACATCAAATCTTGTTGGTATCAATAATTCCCATACCACCCTAGGATCGAGAAAACAATAGATTTATCATGCCACGTTATGAAATCCCTTCTTGATATGGTCCTTGGCTTATAGAAAATCTTTGAGAAGTTTTAAAAGCTAGTCATAGGTGGATTTAGAGGGGGAACAAGCATGCGGAATACTAAAAGGTGAGTAGTCATGAGGGATTTGGATCATATTTAAAATTTTCCATTTATGATATGATATTTAGTAACTCAATAGAAGGTTTTATTTTCAATGTAGTCAAGGACCCTTTTCCATGTCATAAAAAGAAAGATATTAAAGGTAAATAGAATACCTAGGAATTTAAAATTTCTCTAGGATAGATCTACTTTCAGTCATACATAATCAACCATAGAGGTATATCAAAATAATATGATCTATATCAATAGGTTTCACCCTATTGTATGCTAGAGATATAGAATTTGTAAAAGATATCTAGAAATTTTATGGTCTCTATGGTTGATTGTTCATTCTTACTAATAATGAATAATGATTCATAAACTAAGTGGCTATTAGGAATATGTGATTAGCCACTAGGAAGAGGAATTCTTATGATGATGTTGAGAGAGATTTTCTTGGTAGTTAGGTAACCAAAACTCTCCACAATTAGGACATAATGTGAACATACAAGTGGAAAACCTTGTTTTATGGAGACTTGGTAAACTCTAATGTATAGGGATTACATCACATTTATCATGAGATATAGATTGATTTCAAAAAATAAATTTGACTCCTATATGGAAGGGACCAAACCAAAGTTATTATAACATGACCAATATTATGGTCCACTCGATTCAATCATAGGATTTCTCAAAGTTGATTAAAATTATTTGTTATCTAGAAGCATTATCATATTGTAGTCATTCACATATCACAATACAATTGTCTATCTAGGATAAATAATGATAAGGAATAGGAAATAGATAAAATTGTTAAGAGCTTTATCCATAATCTTATAGGTGATATTTAATAGTTTATGAGGCACCAACTGATAATGAGCTCTTGGTCCTCTCCCCTAGAAATAAATTAAATGTTCCTTTATTTATTTGGATTCTTAGAAAGGGTTTTCATAGAGCATATTTGTAGACATGGAGGAGGTCTTGTTTGAAAAATCTCCAAAATGCTTTGTAAAAATTACATGGGAACCCATCCAACCTAGGGAACTTGGTATTGGCCACCTATAGAACCACCTTATGAAGCTCTTTTAGAGTTATCCAACCATCTAAGATACATATGCAATAGGGATATATTATAAGGAATAACCTCTAAGTTATGAGTGTTGCTTTTATCATAATTTAATTTTATGTTTGTCAAATCCAAGGTGGTGTCCACGACTATATACAAAAGAAGGTTCAAGCAAATTGAAGATCAGTTCATCCAGATAACAGGATTTATAGGTAAAAAAAGTGTTGTTGGGGTATTTTTGAGTTCACTTTTAATCCTAATGTGCATGAATTGAAACTACTTAAATGTAGGAATTGAAAACTGTTTCTAAGTCTTGAAATTAAAACTTAATTACAATTGCAGGAAATAAAATTACAAAAATGGAAATCTTGATGAATTTAAACCTAGATTACATTTGTAGAATTGAGACAACTAATTTGAAAAAGTACTTGAAATGGAATAATTCATGCTAAATAAGATGTTTGTGTCCTTCTGCAGAAGGTTGTTAGATTTTTTTTGTAGTAACTAACAAGAAATAAAGTTGTTGAAAACTTGTCAAATTGTAGAAAACACGAAAAACTAGGAAATTTCAAATCTATGCTATTTTTTAGCTGACCACATACATTATAAAAAAATCACACTTGAAATCATAAACACATTGCATCAACTTAAAAACAGATGTTAGTCTAATTGACAATAATGAACAAGAATTAACAAGTATTCTAGTACAAGTGTTGTAGCAAGAATATCAAAAAACTTGTTATAACAGTCCTTCCTCCAAGTCCGAAAGTGGCCCTTAATTTCTGATCTAGAGAAAGATAATAAAATATCCCCTAACTACTTAAAACACTCACTCAACTAATAGGAAATAAACATGAGACACTACTGCACTTTATTGACTATCAACTCATATTACACTACTATAGGAAAATACTTTTTAGTGCTTCACTTTATTATTGGCTACGTTAACTATCAAATCCTATTACAATTACTACTAGCTCAACCAATGAGGAAGTGTAGTTATTTATACTAGTTATTACAATATGCCTCATTTACAATATCAATTGCATTATTGTTTTCTAGTGATTTGTTATAAAAACTGCAACAAACTTAGTCTAAATCAAGATAGGATGTGCTACAGTAGATGCTCATTGGTTATTTGATACATTCAAAATGGTGGGAATGAGTTGGAATGGGTTGGAAATGGTCTATCACATCCATCCTCATATCAAAACACCATCTCCCATACAAATTTGATGCAATATACCTCATTTGCGCTAAAATAGACTATCTCCACTGTCATTTCGGAGATCTTTGGAATATCTACTAGCAGGAATATCATTGGAACTCAATTGCAACCAAAATGGGTGATAAAGTTATTTCAAATGGATAATACATCTTCCCTACCCCTCCTTAGTCGAGCTCCAATTGTTGTTGCTCATTTATGCTTGACAAATTCTAGGCCATCCTTTAAAGTGACAGTGGCTAGAATTTGTATGGGTTGTTATCTACAGTTTCCAGTTTTCTTGCATAGTCTTGGGATTTTGGTGCTAAATATCCTTTTAAATATTTTTCAAGGCAAGAAAAATATTTAAAAAAAATTATGAAATAGTAAACAAAAACATACATCACATTACTAATTTAATTATGCATTCTATCCACTAAATAATCATACAAAAATAGTGCAACAAGACAAAAAAATAGTCAAAATAGAGTACAATGTTCCTATGCAATTTAATCATGCAAACATCAATACATAATGCATTTAAATCATGTAATTAATATAAAATATCATCACATAAGGTTTTTATGGTAGTTTTTATGAGCCCAGAACATGATAAGAGTGAGGTAATTTTTGGCTTCATCGTTCCTTCCAACCTATCCTAATGCATGCCCTCATGCATTCTATAGGACTATAGAGGCACACAGATACAGATCCTTGTACCAGATTTCTAAAAATAACACATCCCCAGTATAGTACCCTTTGCTCTTTTGTAGATGTGAGAGCCAATTTTGGAATTGTTCATCTAGTTGAGTATTACTATCAAAATAATAAGGGATAGGAGTTATAATAGTGGGTAACCTGTATATTAAACTTATCCATTGATGTTTGAGAATCAATATGGTTTGCATTAATACCTTTGCTCTCCTTCTTAACCATAGGAGTTTGGTAGGTGGTATGGGTTCCCTTTTTTGAAGAGACATTGGTAATTTTGCCTAGCTAATTTACAAGCTGATAAGGCATTTGTGAAGTTACCTACACAAAAAATTTGAAAAAAATTTAGACATTCCGTGAGATTATTCAGACAAGTGAACCTAATTTTTGGCTTATTCATCATGTTAAAATATTGACTTGTGGGGATCTTGTGGTTTGGTTGGATATACATTAACAAAAGCTCAAATTTTAACTCAAACCCCTTATTCTACCTCTTCTCATGGTCCCAGTATATCTAATTTTGTAGAGTGAATACAAAGTACCCAAGTTGTACATCCCCTATGAATATATGAGGTAATAATTCCACATCCTCTGCCATGAAAAACTTGTGTAGGAATAATTCACATATCAAATTATTTTTTTCTTCAGGGCTATGTAGGCAAGCATTTAAGAATTCTTCAGTAGTGTTTAAATCATAAGAAAGACCAGAGTGAATACGCATTACCTGCCATCGAAGGTATCTCTCCTTTAGAATTAGGTTGTATAATCTAGCTGGCCTTCTGCATTGTACTAAATTCTCTGTAGCCTGATATAGATACTGTACTCTTTCATATAATTTATTAATCTCTACAACCTGTTACTCAACCTATTTTTTAGTGGTTTTAGGGTTGCAAACTAGGCTTCTAAATCTTGACAATGCAAAACCCATTTTGCAATGTCCTCATTATATTTCACCAATGGAACAATTTATGGTGGTCTCACTATTGGTGGGTTCTTGGACAGCAGATCAACTTGAATTCCAACTTTTGTTGTTTTAACTTTATACAAATTTGATGGAAAAACTTGTTCAATAATTTGGTGTAGGGTTGTACTTGTTGGTGTTGCAGCCTCTTGAATGTCTATGGCCTCCTTCTTTGATGGTTTTTTCTCTTCCTATTGTTATGGAATATCGGATGAACGTTCATATGGATTTCCTGACCGTTTTAGAGCTTCTTTAGAATGAGGTTGTTCATCTTTGTAATGTTTTGAAGCTTCATATAATTGCTCCAAACCTTCAACATTATTCTCAAAAACATCCTCAATCTCCAAAGTATCCTAAGAAAATTGATGCTCATCCATTTTTGTAGTGTCTCTACCTTGTTGAGAGCTCTAATTTTCATCCATATCTTCCTCACCTACTCTTATTGCCAATGGTTCCACACTTTTCTTAGGATTTATTAGAATAAATTTTGGTATAGGTGTAATTTGAAGAACACAATCTTATTTTGAGGGGGGGTGAACAATATAAGATCAACTTTTACTTTTCTTTCCCAAAAAATATTATCCAATGTTATCAATTGCAATATCAATAGCAGTAATCAAAGTAATGCACAAATCATCACACACATGAGAAACACAAATTTAACATGGTTCACCTAATGTGGGTTACGTCCATGGAGAAAATATTTCTTCTAATTTTTCTCAACAAATCTCTTGGGAATCAATTCCATATTACAATGCTTATGTACCTCTATCCAAAGGAGATATCAATCCCAAATACTCTAGTTTGTAGGTATCTCTCCACAAGATAACTCTATCCCCTATGCTCTAGTTTGTGGATATCTCTCCATAGGAGAACTCTATCCCCTTTTCTCTAGTTTGTGGATATCTCTCCACAAGAGAACTCTATCCCCTTTGCTCTGGTTTATGGATATCTCTCTATAACATTACTCTATCCCCTCTACTCTGGTTTGTGGATCTATCTCCATAGGATAAATCTATCCCCTTAGCTCTGGTTTGTGGATATATCTCCATAGGAGAACTCTATCCCCTTTTCTATGATCTCCTCCAAAGTCTGCTCTCAACTCTATCTCAAATCTACACCAAACCCTATCACAAGGCTAACATAAATCTGATCTAACTTTGATAACAAATATCCACCTCAATGTTGCTTTAATTCTTCTCACAAGACTTGCTCAAATATACGTTAATGTTGCTTCAAGTCTTCTCACAAGACTTGCTCAAATTTGCTTCAATCATGCTTCAAGTCTTCTCACAAGACTTACTCAAATCTACCTCAATGCTACTTCAAGTCTTCTCACAATACTTGCTCAAATATATCTTAATGATGCTTCAAGTATTCTCACAAGACTTGCTCAAATTTACCTAAGTACTGCTTCCTGAACGTGTTCAAATATTTCCAAATATTGCATACAAACAAAGCTTATATCTCTTTCAGAAATGTTTTCTTCAAACAGACATATTCTACTTAGAATTTTTTTAGCCTCTAAAATATATAGAATGATATGTATTATCAAATACACAATCTATCCTTTACATTCACAAATATTGCATTTACCTAATCCAATATTTACCTCTTGCAAAATCCCTTTTAAATCCAATCAAACTAGTATGTAACTTGTTTCACAAAATGGATCTATATTTCTTGCAAATTTGCTCTCAAGGATCAAACACAACAATGCACAAATTTCCTTCACAAGATTGATCTCAAATACTTCACAATTACCAATGCTCAAAATATTTCACAATGATGTACAAACCTGATCTCAATCCTAGCACAAGTATTTCACATTTCTTTCAATAATAAATCTCAATTTTTTTCACAAATCCTAACACAAATATTTCATCCATACACATTAATCAACCCTTTTATCTCCACCTTATAATTCTGAAATGTTTTTCAACCAAACACCTTAAAGAAAGAGTGATATAACCATACCTCTTTGATGAAGGAGTTCTCTCAAAAACCTGTTTGAAGATATTTTATCTTTCTTATGCCACTTTCAAGGGTTAGTTACCATAACACTTTTCAAACAGACCATAAAATATTTCATCAAAATTTACTCACAAAATATTTAATATCTTCCTTTTTATTTCCACAAGACAAAGTTTTTACAATAATCAAACCCTCTCAATTTTTTTTAATCCAAAATACACATAACGATTTAAACCACAGTCATACCTTACCACTCCTACTTATAAGATTCACTTGTAATTCTCAATATCACAATCCAATATCCCTAAGTGCATACCATACTTTAATTATTATTTCAAGCACCTTATTGCTCCTTTATTTCTAAAAATTATTTCTACTTTATAAAGTCACAACTAGAATCTCAAAATATTTAATTTCAAAGCATTACCCTTATGTCTCTCTAGACAAAGCAATATGAATTTTTTAACAAAAAAAAATTAAACCTTATGTCTCCCTTGATCAAGCGCTAACATACCTCAACATTAATCAAAAATATTTATTTCCTTATCGCTTCTGCCGCTACCACCGCCAAGATTTGAACATGAAATCTCACAGAGCCCACGCTCTAGCATGAGCTAGAGTTCCAGCTAGGCGAGCCCACCTACTGGAATGAAATATGCGCAAAACACTTTTATTGCTTCCTTTTTGCCCAAATTTAAATCACAAAAATATTGTCATGGTGATTCGAAATCGAGACATATCAACTACCACGCCTTACATAGGACCTTCCTGCCACCTGGGCTAACAACCCTATTGGAACCAAGTCATGTACTCTCCCCTATGATTCGGTGTCCCTACTTGAAACACGTGCGCTTACTTTCCTTCTATCTTACCATGACAAATGACACTATCTCCTCGTTACTATTTGTGCTCAACGAAATAGCTTCAAAAAATTTATATCTTTCTAACCTAGGAAAAATGATTTATTCTCCTCCTTAAATACACATACGATTTTTGTTATGAGGTCAGCTCAAAATTTTATTGCCGGCTTTTTATGATAAGGAATTGGCTTATGATTGAAAAAATACACATAGGCATAAAAATAAGATTGTTGTCTTTATATGATAAGGAATTGGCTTATGATTGAAAAAATACTTCTATTACAAGTTTTCCAAATGTTGAAGAGGATATCAAATCTACAACCATGCCAATTATTAATACAAGCTATAACACAAAAAATTAGTCTCCCAAGGAGATTCATTATAGAAAAATACTCAAGATGGTAAGGTCCAAAGAGAGACATTAACCAACCTCAAAAAGACCATACAAATTCCAATAGTAGTGTCGTGGTACCAAGTAACCAGCCTATAGTTCCAACTGGAATGAAGTAAGATACAAATAAAAGGATAATGATGCCATAATCCTAAGGTTTATAGTCACTGTATTTATGGCAATGTTGGAAGCTTTGGCTATTTTGCTAAGCAATTTATGATATTTTTGATAATTTGTTAAGCTTTGGTTTTTGTTTCTTAGTGTTACTGTATTTTGTTTGATTTGTCTATTGCTCATTTGGAATAGTTTTGTTGTATTTATTTTTCTTGATATCGTTTGTGGTGTTTTTTATTCTTTTTGTTGTTTCTATTTTGGTTTTTTTTTGTCATATTGTTTTTGGGGTTTTCTATGTGTTTTATGTTCTATGGTTTTTTTTCTTTTTATTGTTTTTTATGGTAGTGTTTATTATGTTGTGTTGGTGGTTTTTCTGCGTATTTCATGTTTTGTTGTTTTTTTTTGTTGTTTTTTTTTTGTTTATTTATTTAATTATTTTATAATGTGTTTTCCTCTATTGTTTGTGTGTTTGTTTTGTGTGGTTCATGTTTTTTTTTCTTGCACCTTTTCTTGATGACACACTCAAGGAGTATTCTTTATTTTTTTTAGATTTTTGTGTGTTTGTGTTTGATTATTCTTGTTGTGTGTTGTTCTAGGCATGCTCCTTGCATGTGTCAAATGTGGTAGTCTAGGTGCGAGCCCTGGGTGTTTTTGGGAGAATAGATGCCCCTGCCTCCTTGGATTTTACCCAAAAGTGGCATCCCTTCCGAGATGTTTTCCACAAACAAAAAAAATTAGAAAAAGAAAGAGAGACATTAACCAAGACTAGGATTCCTAAGCTTTGGTACAAAACCAAATGAGATGGTTAATGGCCTTAGGTCAAATCAACCAAATCACAAAGTTGAGCCAATTCCATATAGAATAATCTTGACTTTTTACCCTAAAGGTAGGCCTTTAAAAAATGGTCCCAATAGAAACTGATATTTATTGGGATAAAAAAGACAAGTCCACACTTGAGTGAGCCTTATGAGCTAAGCCATTTGGGGAAAGTTGGACCTTCAATGATGATTTAACTTATCCATCTTGAAATTAATAGGGAAGACTAATAAAGGGTACATAAGACTTAGATAGTAGTTTATGAAAGGTGCTTCAATATTCCAATTTTAGTCTCTCCACCATTTAGTTACATACATAACATCCATCTTATGTAAATACTTTTATGGTATGAGACTTGTAATATCCTCTAGAATATGTTTATCCTTGGGGTTGTGACAGAAATTCATCTTTAATTATGTCAATAAATCTTTAAAATTAATTCTATTATAGGTCCTCGATCATGTGTATTCTATTTTTAAATATAGAAAAGGGTCTAGAATGAGATCTCTTTATAATTATTTTTTTATCACAAAAGTGACAATCTACCACCAAAAAAATTATCAATTCAAATACATCAATGTATAAAAATTATCCCCATCCCATATGAGACTAGACGTAACCTTCTCCCAACCCTTTCCTATACTTTAATATTCCCTATATTATTTGGATTAGGGGTTTTTAAGAGGAAATATCTTCTATCAAGTTTTTCTCTAAGTGGATTTTGAGGTGGTATAATGCCTAAGGAGCATATTCTAAGCATTGGGGGCTTAAAGTGCTCTAACTCCCATTTAGAATATAACATCAAATCTTTTTGGTATCAATAATTCCCATACCACCCTAGGATCGAGAAAACAATAGATTTATCATGCCACGTTATGAAATCCCTTCTTGATATGGTCCTTGGCTTATAGAAAATCTTTGAGAAGTTTTAAAAGCTAGTCATAGGTGGATTTAGAGGGGGGACAAGCATGCAGAATGCTAAAAGGTGAGTAGTCATGAGGGATTTGGATCATATTTAAAAATTTCCGTTTATGATATGATATTTAGTAACTCAATAGAAGGTTTTATTTTCAATGTAGTCAAGGACCCTTTTCCATGTCATAAAAGGAAAGATATTAAAGGTAAATAGAATACCTAGGAATTTAAAATTTCTCTAGGATAGATCTATTTTCAGTCATACATAATCAACCATAGAGGTATATCAAAATAATATGATCTATATCAATAGGTTTCACCCTATTGTATGCTAGAGATATAGAATTTGTAAAAGATATCTAGAAATTTTATGGTCTCTATGGTTGATTGTTCATTCTTACTAATAATGAACAATGATTCATAAACTAAGTGGCTATTAGGAATATGTGATTAGCCACTAGGAAGAGGAATTCTTATGATGAGGTTGAGAAATATTTTCTTGGTAGTTAGGTAACCAAAACTCTCCACAATCAGGACATAATGTGAACATACAAGTGGAAAACCTTGTTTTATGGAGACTTGGTAAACTCTAATGTATAGGGATTACATCACATTTATCATGAGATATAGATTGATTTCAAAAAATAAATATGACTCCTATATGGAAGGGACCAAACCAAAGTTATTATAACATGACCAATATTATGGTCCACTCGATTCAATCATAGGATTTCTCAAAGTTGATTAAAATTATTTTTTATCTAGAAGCATTATCATATTGTAGTCATTCACATATCACAATACGATTGTCTATCTAGGATAAATAATGATAAGGAAGAGGAAATAGATAAAATTGTTAAGAGCTTTATCCATAATCTTATAGGTGATATTTAATAGTTGATGAGGCACCAACTGATAATGAGCTCTTGGTCCTCTCCCCTAGAAATAAATTAAATGTTCCTTTATTTATTTGTATTCTTAGAAAGGGTTTTCATAGAGCATATTTGTAGACATGGAGGAGGTATTGTTTGAAAAATATCCAACATGCTTTGTAAAAATTACATGGGAACCCATCCAACCTAGGGGACTTGGTATTGGCCACCTATAGAACCACCTTATGAAGCTCTTTTAGAGTTATCCAACCATCTAAGATACATATGCAATAGGGATATATTATAAGGAATAACCTCTAAGTGATGAGTGTTGTTTTTATCATAATTTAATTTTATGTTTGTCAAATCCAAGGTGGTGTCCACGACTATATACAAAAGAAGGTTCAAGCAGATTGAAGATCAGTTCATCCAGATAACATGATTTATTGGTAAAACAGGTGTTGTTGGGGTATTTTTGAGTTCACTTTTAATCCTAATGTGCATGAATTGAAACTACTTAAATGTAGGAATTGAAAACTGTTTCTAAGTCTTGAAATTAAAACTTAATTACAGTTGCAGGAAATAAAATTACAAAAATGGAAATCTTGATGACTTTAAACCTAGATTACATTTGTAGAATTGAGACAACTAAATTGAAAAAGTACTTGAAATGGAATAATTCATGCTAAATAAGATGTTTGTGTCCTTCTGCAGAAGGTTGTCAGATTTTTTTTGTAGTAACTAACAAGAAATAAAGTTGTTGAAAACTTGTCAAATTGTAGAAAACACGAAAAACTAGGAAATTTCAAATCTATGCTATTTTTTAGCTGACCACATACATTATAAACAAATCACACTTGAAATCATAAACACATTGCATCAACTTAAAAAAAAATGTTAGTCTAATTGACAATAATGAACAAGAATTAACAAGTATTCTAGTACAAGTGATGTAGCAAGAATATCAAAAAACTTGTTATAACAATCCTTCCTCCAAGTCTGAAAGTGGCCCTTAATTTCTGATCTAGAGAAATATAACAAAATATCCCCTAACTACTTAAAACACTCACTCAACTAATAGGAAATAAACATGAGACACTACTGCACTTTATTGACTATCAACTCATATTACACTACTATAGGAAAATACTTTTTAGTGCTTCACTTTATTATTGGCTATGTTAACTATCAAATCCTATTACAATTACTACTAGCTCAACCAATGAGGAAGTGTAGTTATTTATACTAGTTATTATAATATGCCTCATTTACAATATCAATTGCATTATTGTTTTCTAGTGATTTGTTATAAAAACTGCAACAAACTTAGTCTAAATCAAGATAGGATGTGCTACAGTAGATTCTCATTGGTTATTTGATACATTCAAAATGGTGGGAATGAGTTGGAATGGGTTGGAAATGGTCTATCACATCCATCCTCATATCAAAACACCTTCTCCCATACAAATTTGATGCAATATACCTCGTTTGCGCTAAAATAAACTATCTCCACTGTCATTTCGGAGATCTTTGGAATATCTACTAGCAGGAATATCATTGGAACTCAATTGCAACCAAAATGGGTGATAAAGTTATTTCAAATGGATAATACATCTTCCCTACCCCTCCTTAGTCAGTTCCAATTGTTTTTTCTCGTTTATGCTGACAAATTCTAGTCCATCCTTTAAAGTGACAGGTGGCTAGAATTTGTATGGGTTGTTATCTACAGTTTCCAGTTTTCTTGCATAGCCTTGGGATTTTGGTGCTAAATATCCTTTTAAATATTTTTCAAGGCAAGAAAAATATTTAAAAAAAATTATGAAATAGTAAACAAAAACATACATCACATTACTAATTTAATTATGCATTCTATCCACTAAATAATCATACAAAAATAGTGCAACAAGACAAAAAAATAGTCAAAATAGAGTATAATGTTTCTATGCAATTTAATCATGCAAACATCAATACATAATGCATTTAAATCATGTAATTAATATAAAATATCATCACATAAGGTTTTTATGGTAGTTTTTATGAGCCCAGAACATGATAAGAGTGAGGTAATTTTTGGCTTCATCGTTCCTTCCAACCTATCCTAATGCATGCCCTCATGCATTCTATAGGACTATAGAGGCACACAGATACAGATCCTTGTACCAGATTTCTAAAAATAACACACCCCCAATGTAGTACCCTTTGCTCTTTTGTAGCTATGTGAACCAATTCTAGAATTGCTCATCTGATTGAGGATTATTGTCAAAATAATAAGGGATAGGAGTTATAATAGTGGGTAACCTGTATATTAAACTTATCCATTGATGTTTGAGAATCAATATGGTTTGCATTAATACCTTTGCTCTCCTTCTTAACCATAGGAGTTTGGTAGGTGGTATGGGTTCCCTTTTCTGAAGAGACATTGGTAATTTTGCCTAGCTAATTTACAAGCTGATAAGGCATTTGTGAAGTTACCTACACAAAAAATTTGAAAAAAATTTAGACATTCCGTGAGATTATTCAGACAAGTGAACCTAATTTTTGGCTTATTCATCATGTTAAAATATTGACTTGTGGGGATCTTGTGGTTTGGTTGGATATACATTAACAAAATCTCAACTTTTAACTCAAACCCCTTATTCTACCTCTTCTCATGGTCCCAGTATATCTAATTTTGTAGAGTGAATACAAAGTACCCAAGTTGTACATCCCCTATGAATATATGAGGTAATAATTCCACATCCTCTGCCATGAAAAACTTGTGTAGGAATAATTCACATATCAAATTATTTTTTTCTTCAGGGCTATGTATGCAAGCATTTAAGAATTCTTCAGTTAGTGTTTAAATTATAGGAAAGACCAGAGCAAATGCACATTACCTACCATCGAAGGTGTTTCTCTTTTAGAAGCAGGTTGTATAATCTAGCTGGACTTTTGCATTATACTAAATTCTCTGTAGCCTGATATAGATACTGTACTCTTTCATATAATTTATTAATCTCTACAACCTGTTACTCAACCTATTTTTTAGTGGTTTTAGGGTTGCAAACTAGGCTTCTAAATCTTGACAATGCAAAACCCATTTTGCAATGTCCTCATTATATTTCACCAATGGAACAATTTATGGTGGTCTCACTATTGGTGGGTTCTTGGACAGCAGATCAACTTGAATTCCAACTTTTGTTGTTTTAACTTTATACAAATTTTATGGAAAAACTTGTTCAAGAAGTTGGTGTAGGGTTGTACTTGTTGGTGTTGCAGCCTCTTGAATGTCTATGGCCTCCTTCTTTGATGGTTTTTTCTCTTCCTATTGTTATGGAATATCGGATGAACGTTCATATGGATTTCCTGACCGTTTTAGAGCTTCTTAAGAATGAGGTTGTTCATATTTGTAATGTTTTGAAGCTTCATAAAATTGATCCAAACCTTCAACATTATGCTCAGAAACATCCTCAATCTCCAAAGTATCCTAAGAAAATTGATGCTCATCCATTTTTGTAGTGTCTCTACCTTGTTGAGAGCTCTAATTTTCATCCATATCTTCCTCACCTACTCTTATTGCCAATGGTTCCACACTTTTCGTAGGATTTATTAGAATAAATTTTGGTATAGGTGTAATTTGAAGAACACAATCTTATACTGAGAGGGGGGTGAACAATATAAGATCAACTTTTACTTTTCTTTCCCAAACAATATTATCCAATGTTATCAATTGCAATATCAATAGCGATGAATCAAAGTAATGCACAAATCATCACACACATGAGAGACACAAAATTAACATGGTTCACCTAATGTGGGTTACGTCCATGGAGAAAATATTTCTTCTAATTTTTCTCAATAAATCTCTTGGGAATCAATTCCCTATTACAATGCTTATGTACCTCTATCCAAAGGAGATATCAATCCCAAATACTCTAGTTTGTAGGTATCTCTCCACAAGATAACTCTATCCCCTATGCTCTAGTTTGTGGATATCTCTCCATAGGAGAACTCTATCCCCTTTTCTCTAGTTTGTGGATATCTCTCCACAAGAGAACTCTATCCCCTTTGCTCTGGTTTATGGATATCTCTCTATAGAATAACTCTATCCCCTCTAATATGGTTTTTGGATCTATCTCCATAGGATAAATCTATCCCCTTAGCTCTGGTTTGTGGATATATCTCCATAGGAGAACTCTATCCCCTTTTCTATGATCTCCTCCAAAGTCTGCTCTCAACTCTATCTCAAATCTACACCAAACCCTATCACAAGGCTAACATAAATATGATCTAACTTTGATCACAAATATCCACCTCAATTTTGCTTTAATTCTTCTCACAAGACTTGCTCAAATATACGTTAATGTTGCTTCAAGTCTTCTCACAAGACTTGCTCAAATTTGCTTCAATACTGCTTCAAGTCTTCTCACAAGACTTACTTGAATCTACCTCAATGCTACTTCAAGTCTTCTCACAATACTTGCTCAAATATATCTTAATGATGCTTCAAGTATTCTCACAAGACTTGCTCAAATTTACCTAAGTACTGCTTCCTGAACGTGTTCAAATATTTCCAAATATTGCATACAAACAAAGCTTATATCTCTTTCAGAAATGTTTTCTTCAAACAGACATATTCTACTTAGAATTTTTTTAGCCTCTGAAATATATAGAATGATATGTATTATCAAATACACAATCTATCCTTTACATTCTCAAATATTGCATTTAACTAATCCAATATTTACCTCTTGCAAAATCCCTTTTAAATCCAATCAAACTAGTATGTAACTTGTTTCACAAAATGGATCTATATTTCTTGCAAATTTGCTCTCAAGGATCAAACACAACAATGCCCAAATTTCCTTCACAATATTGATCTCAAATACTTCACAATTACCAATGCTCAAAATATTTCACAATGATGTACAAACCTGATCTCAATCCTAGCACAAGTATTTCACATTTCTTTCAATAATAAATCTCAATTTGTTTCACAAATCCTAACACAAATATTTCATCCATACACATTAATCAACCCTTTTATCTCCACCTTATAATTATGAAATGTTTTTCAACCAAACACCTTAAAGAAAGAGTGATATAACCATACCTCTTTGATGAAGGAGTTCTCTCAAAAACCTGTTTGAAGATATTTTATCTTTCTTATGCCACTTTCAAGGGTTAGTTAGCATAACACTTTTCAAACCGACCATAAAATATTTCCTCAAAATTTAATTACAAAATATTTAATATCTTCCTTTTTATTTCCACAAGACAAAGTTTTTACAATAATCAAACCCTCTCAATTTTTTTTAATCCAAAATACACATAACGATTTAAACCACAGTCATACCTTATCACTCCTACTTATAAGATTCACTTGTAATTCTCAATATCACAATCCAATATCCCTAAGTGCATACCATACTTTAATTTTACTTTCAAGCACCTTATTGCTCCTTTATTTCTAAAAATTATTTCTACTTTATAAAGTCACAACTAGAATCTCAAAATATTTAATTTCAAAGCATTACCCTTATGTCTCTCTAGACAAAGCAATATGAATTTTTTAACAAACAAAAATTAAACCTTATGTCTCCCTTGATCAAGCGCTAACATACCTCAACATTAATCAAAAATATTTATGTCCTTATCGCTTCTGCCGCTACCACCGCCAAGATTTGAACATGAAATCTCACAGAGCCCACGCTCTAGCATGAGCTAGAGTTCCAGCCTAGGTCGGCCCACCTCATCGGAATGAAATATGCGCAAAACACTTTTATTGCTTCCTTTTCGCCCAAATGGAAATCGTAAAAATACTTCCATGGTGATTCGAAATAGAGACCTATCCACTACCACGCCTTACGTAGGACCTTCCTGCCACCTGGGCTAACAACCCTATTGGAACCAAGTCATGTACTCTCCCCTATGATTCGGTGTCCCTACTTGAAACACGTGCGCTTACTTTCCTTCTATCTTACCATGACAAATGACACTATCTCCTCGTTACTATTTGTGCTCAACGAAATAGCTTCAAAAAATGCATATCTTTCTAACCTAGGAAAAATGATTTATTCTCCTCCTTAAATACACATACGATTTTTGTTATGAGGTCAGCTCAAAATTTTATTGCCGGCTTTTTATGATAAGGAATTGGCTTATGATTGAAAAAATACACATAGGCATAAAAATAATATTGTTGTCTTTATATGATAAGGAATTGGCTTATGATTGAAAAAATACTTCTATTACAAGTTTTCCAAATGTTGAAGAGGATATCAAATCTACAACCATGCCAATTATTAATACAAGCTATAACACAAAAAATTAGTCTCCCAAGGAGATTCATTATAGAAAAATACTCAAGATGGTAAGGTCCAAAGAGAGACATTAACCAACCTCAAAAAGACCATACAAATTCCAATAGTAGTGTCGTGGTACCAAGTAACCAGACTCTATAGTTCCAACCTGGAATGAAGCAAGATACAAATAAAAGGATAATGATGCCATAATCCTAAGGTTTATAGTCACTGTATTTATGGCAATGTTGGAAGCTTTGGCTATTTTGCTAAGCAATTTATGATATTTTTGATAATTTGTTAAGCTTTGGTTTTTGTTTCTTAGTGTTACTATATTTTGTTTGATTTGTCTATTGCTCATTTGGAATAGTTTTGTTGTATTTATTTTTCTTGATATCGTTTGTGGTATTTTTTATTCTTTTTGTTGTTTCTATTTTGGGTTTTTTTTGTCATATTGTTTTTGGGGTTTTCTATGTGTTTTATGTTCTATGGTTTTTTTTCTTTTTATTGTTTTTTATGGTAGTGTTTATTATGTTGTGTTGGTGGTTTTTCTGAGTATTTCATGTTTTGTTGTTTATTTTTGTTGTTTTTTTTTTGTTTATTTATTTAATTATTTTATAATGTGTTTTCCTCTATTGTTTGTGTGTTTGTTTTGTGTGGTTCATGTTTTTTTTTCTTGCACCTTTTCTTGATGACACACTCAAGGAGTATTCTTTATTTGTTTTAGATTTTTGTGTGTTTGTGTTTGATTATTCTTGTTGTGTGTTGTTCTAGGCATGCTCCTTGCATGTGTCAAAGGTGGTAGTCTAGGTGCGAGCCCTGGGTGTTTTTGGGAGAATAGATGCCCCTGCCTCCTTGGATTTTACCCAAAAGTGGCATCCCTTCTGAGATGTTTTCCACAAACAAAAAAATTAGAAAAAGAAAGAGAGACATTAACCAAGACTAGGATTCCTAAGCTTTGGTACAAAACCAAATGAGATGGTTAATGGCCTTAGGTCAAATCAACCAAATCACAAAGTTGAGCCAATTCCATATAGAATAATCTTGACTTTTTACCCTAAAGGTAGGCCTTTAAAAAATGGTCCCAATAGAAACTGATATTTATTGGGATAAAAAAGACAAGTCCACACTTGAGTGAGCCTTATGAGCTAAGCCATTTGGGGAAAGTGGGACCTTCAATGATGATTTAACTTATCCATCTTGAAATTAATAGGGAAGACTAATAAAGGGTACATAAGACTTAGATAGTAGTTTATGAAAGGTGCTTCAATATTCCAATTTTAGACTCTCCACCATTTAGTTACATACATAACATCCATCTTATGTAAATACTTTTATGGTATGAGACTTGTAATCTCCTCTAGAATATGTTTATCCTTGGGGTTGTGACAAAAATTCATCTTTAATTATGTCAATAAATCTTTAAAATTAATTCTATTATAGGTCCTCGATCATGTGTATTCTATTTTTAAATATAGAAAAGGGTCTAGAATGAGATCTCTTTATAATTAGTTTTTTATCACAAAAGTGACAATCTACCACCAAAAAAATTATCAATTCAAATACATCAATGTATAAAAATTATCCCCATCCCATATGATACTAGACGTAACCTTCTCCCAACCCTTTCCTATACTTTAATATTCCCTATATTATTTGGATTAGGGGTTTTTAAGAGGAAATATATTCTATCAAGTTTTTCTCTAAGTGGATTTTGAGGTGGTATAATGCCTAAGGAGCATATTCTAAGCTTTGGGGGCTTAAAGTGCTCTAACTCCCATTTAGAATATAACATCAAATCTTGTTGGTATCAATAATTCCCATACCACCCTAGGATCGAGAAAACAATAGATTTATCATGCCACGTTATGAAATCCCTTCTTGATATGGTCCTTGGCTTATAGAAAATCTTTGAGAAGTTTTAAAAGCTAGTCATAGGTGGATTTAGAGGGGGGACAAGCATGCGGAATGCTAAAAGGTGAGTAGTCATGAGGGATTTGGATCATATTTAAAAATTTCCATTTATGATATGATATTTAGTAACTCAATAGAAGGTTTTATTTTCAATGTAGTCAAGGACCCTTTTCCATGTCATAAAAGGAAAGATATTAAAGGTAAATAGAATACCTAGGAATTTAAAATTTCTCTAGGATAGATCTATTTTCAGTCATACATAATCAACCATAGAGGTATACCAAAATAATATGATCTATATCAATAGGTTTCACCCTATTGTATGCTAGAGATATAGAATTTGTAAAAGATATCTAGAAATTTTATGGTCTCTATGGTTGATTGTTCATTCTTACTAATAATGAATAATGATTCATAAACTAAGTGGCTATTAGGAATATGTGATTAGCCACTAGGAAGAGGAATTCTTATGATGAGGTTGAGAGAGATTTTCTTGGTAGTTAGGTAACCAAAACTCTCCACAATTAGGACATAATGTGAACATACAAGTGGAAAACCTTGTTTTATGGAGACTTGGTAAACTCTAATGTATAGGGATTACATCACATTTATCATGAGATATAGATTGATTTCAAAAAATAAATTTGACTCCTATATGGAAGGGACCAAACCAAAGTTATTATAACATGACCAATATTATGGTCCACTCGATTCAATCATAGGATTTCTCAAAGTTGATTAA
This sequence comes from Wollemia nobilis, assembly GCA_028583015.1. Lineage (NCBI taxonomy): Eukaryota > Viridiplantae > Streptophyta > Pinopsida > Araucariales > Araucariaceae > Wollemia > Wollemia nobilis. The sequence goes on along the minus strand of JAQPPZ010000375.1, from coordinate 2,996,313 downwards.
AATTATTTGTTATCTAGAAGCATTATCATATTGTAGTCATTCACATATCACAATACGATTGTCTATCTAGGATAAATAATGATAAGGAAGAGGAAATAGATAAAATTTTTAAGAGCTTTATCCATAATCTTATAGGTGATATTTAATAGTTGATGAGGCACCAACTGATAATGAGCTCTTGGTCCTCTCCCCTAGAAATAAATTAAATATTCCTTTATTTATTTGGATTATTAGAAAGGGTTTTCATAGAGCATATTTGTAGACATGGAGGAGGTATTGTTTGAAAAATCTCTAACATGCTTTGTAAAAATTACATGGGAACCCATCCAACCTAGGGGACTTGGTATTGGCCACCTATAGAACCACCTTATGAAGCTCTTTTAGAGTTATCCAACCATCTAAGATACATATGCAATAGGGATATATTATAAGGAATAACCTCTAAGTGATGAGTGTTGCTTTTATCATAATTTAATTTTATGTTTGTCAAATCCAAGGTGGTGTCCACGACTATATACAAAAGAAGGTTCAAGCAGATTGAAGATCAGTTCATCCAGATAACATGATTTATTGGTAAAACAGGTGTTGTTGGGGTATTTTTGAGTTCACTTTTAATCCTAATGTGCATGATTTGAAACTACTTAAATGTAGGAATTGAAAACTGTTTCTAAGTCTTGAAATTAAAACTTAATTACAGTTGCAAGAAATAAAATTACAAAAATGGAAATCTTGATGAATTTAAACCTAGATTACATTTGTAGAATTGAGACAACTAAATTGAAAAAGTACTTGAAATGGAATAATTCATGCTAAATAAGATGTTTGTGTCCTTCTGCAGAAGGTTGTTAGATTTTTTTTGTAGTAACTAACAAGAAATAAAGTTGTTGAAAACTTGTCAAATTGTAGAAAACACGAAAAACTAGGAAATTTCAAATCTATGCTATTTTTTAGCTGACCACATACATTATAAAAAAATCACACTTGAAATCATAAACACATTGCATCAACTTAAAAACAGATGTTAGTCTAATTGACAATAATGAACAAGAATTAACAAGTATTCTAGTACAAGTGATGTAGCAAGAATATCAAAAAACTTGTTATAACAATCCTTCCTCCAAGTCTGAAAGTGGCCCTTAATTTTTGATCTAGAGAAAGATAACAAAATATCCCCTAACTTCTTAAAACACTCACTCAACTAATAGGAAATAAACATGAGACACTACTGCACTTTATTGACTATCAACTCATATTACACTACTATAGGAAAATACTTTTTAGTGCTTCACTTTATTATTGGCTATGTTAACTATCAAATCCTATTACAATTACTACTAGCTCAACCAATGAGGAAGTGTAGTTATTTATACTAGTTATTACAATATGCCTCATTTACAATATCAATTGCATTATTGTTTTCTAGTGATTTGTTATAAAAACTGCAACAAACTTAGTCTAAATCAAGATAGGATGTGCTACAGTAGATGCTCATTGGTTATTTGATACATTCAAAATGGTGGGAATGAGTTGGAATGGGTTGGAAATGGTCTATCACATCCATCCTCATATCAAAACACCATCTCCCATACAAATTTGATGCAATATACCTCATTTGCGCTAAAATAGACTATCTCCACTTGTCATTTTGGAGATCTTTGAAATATTTGCTAGTAGGAATATCATTTGCACTGACCTGCAATAAAAATGGGTGATAAAGTTATTTCAAATGGATAATACATCTTCCCTATCCCTCCTTAGTCAGTTCCAATTGTTTTTGCTCGTTTATGCTGACAAATTCTAGTCCATCCTTTAAAGTGACAGGTGGCTAGAATTTGTATGGGTTGTTATCTACAGTTTCCAGTTTTCTTGCATAGTCTTGGGATTTTGGTGCTAAATATCCTTTTAAATATTTTTCAAGGCAAGAAAAATATTTAAAAAAAATTATGAAATAGTAAACAAAAACATACATCACATTACTAATTTAATTATGCATTCTATCCACTAAATAATCATACAAAAATAGTGCAACAGTACAAAAAAATAGTCAAAATAGAGTATAATGTTTCTATGCAATTTAATCATGCAAACATCAATACATAATGCATTTAAATCATGTAATTAATATAAAATATCATCACATAAGGTTTTTATGGTAGTTTTTATGAACCCGTAACATGATAAGAATGAGGTAATTTTTGGCCTCATCGTTCCTTCCAACCTATCCTAATGCATGCCCTCATGCATTATATAGGGCTATAGAGGCACACAGATCTAGATCCTTGTACCAACTTTCCCAAAATAACACATCCCTAGTGTAGTACCCTTTGCTCTTTTGTAGTTGTGTGAGCTAATTCTGGAATTGCTCATTTGGTTGAGGATTACTATCAAAATAATAAGGGATAGGAGTTATAATAGTGGGTAACCTGTATATTAAACTTATCCATTGATGTTTGAGAATCAATATGGTTTGCATTAATACCTTTGCTCTCCTTATTAACCATAGGAGTTTGGTAGGTGGTATGGGTTCCCTTTTCTGAAGATACATTGGTAATTTTGCCTAGCTAATTTACAAGCTGATAAGGCATTTGTGAAGTTACCTACACAAAAAATTTGAAAAAAATTTAGACATTCCGTGAGATTATTCAGACAAGTGAACCTAATTTTTGGCTTATTCATCATGTTAAAATATTGACTTGTGGGGATCTTGTGGTTTGGTTGGATATACATTAACAAAAGCTCAACTTTTAACTCAAACCCCTTATTCTACCTCTTCTCATGGTCCCAGTATATCTAATTTTGTAGAGTGAATACAAAGTAACCAAGTTGTACATCCCCTATGAATATATGAGGTAATAATTCCACATCCTCTGCCATGAAAAACTTGTGTAGGAATAATTCACATATCAAATTATTTTTTTCTTCAGGGCTATGTAGGCAAGCATTTAAGAATTCTTCAGTAGTGTTTAAATAATAAGAAAGACCAGAGTGAATACGCATTACCTGCCATAGAAGGTATCTCTCCTTTAGATTTAGGTTGTATAATCTAGCTGGCCTTCTGCATTGTACTAAATTCTCTATAGCCTGATATAGATACTCTTTCATATAATTTATTAATCTCTACAACCTGTTACTCAACCTATTTTTTAGTGGTTTTAGGGTTGCAAACTAGGCTTCTAAATCTTGACAATGCAAAACCCATTTTGCAATGTCCTCATTATATTTCACCAATGGAACAATTTATGGTGGTCTCACTAATGGTGGGTTCTTGGATAGTAGATCAACTTGAATTCCAACTTTTGTTGTTTTAACTTTATACAAATTTTATGGAAAAACTTGTTCAAGAAGTTGGTGTAGGGTTGTACTTGTTGGTGTTGCAGCCTCTTGAATGTCTATGGACTCCTTCTTTGATGGTTTTTTCTCTTCCTATTGTTATGGAATATCGGATGAACGTTCATATGGATTTCCTGACCGTTTTAGAGCTTCTATAGAATGAGGTTGTTCATATTTGTAATGTTTTGAAGCTTCATAAAATTGCTCCAAACCTTCAAAATTATGCTCAGAAACATCCTCAATCTCCAAAGTATCCTAAGAAAATTGATGCTCATCCATTTTTGTAGTGTCTCTACCTTGTTGAGAGCTCTAATTTTCATCCATATCTTCCTCACCTACTCTTATTGCCAATGGTTCCACACTTTTCATAGGATTTATTAGAATAAATTTTGGTATAGGTGTAATTTGAAGAACACAATCTTATACTGAGAGGGGGGTGAACAATATAAGATCAACTTTTACTTTTCTTTCCCAAACAATATTATCCAATGTTATCAATTGCAATATCAATAGCAGTAATCAAAGTAATGCACAAATCATCACACACATGAGAGACACAAATTTAACATGGTTCACCTAATGTGGGTTACGTCCATGGAGAAAATATTTCTTCTATTTTTTCTCAACAAATCTCTTGGGAATCAATTCCCTATTACAATGCTTATGTACCTCTATCCAAAGGAGATATCAATCCCAAATACTCTAGTTTGTAGGTATCTCTCCACAAGATAACTCTATCCCCTATGCTCTAGTTTGTGGATATCTCTCCATAGGAGAACTCTATCCCCTTTTCTCTAGTTTGTGGATATATCTCCACAAGATAACTCTATCCCCTTTGCTCTGGTTTATGGATATCTCTTTATAGCATAACTCTATCCCATCTACTCTGGTTTGTGGATCTATCTCCATAGGATAAATCTATCCCCTTAGCTCTGGTTTGTGGATATATCTCCATAGGAGAACTCTATCCCCTTTTCTATGATCTCCTCCAAAGTCTGCTCTCAACTCTATCTCAAATCTACACCAAACCCTATCACAAGGCTAACATAAATCTGATCTAACTTTGATCACAAATATCCACCTCAATGTTGCTTTAATTCTTCTCACAAGACTTGCTCAAATATACGTTAATGTTGCTTCAAGTCTTCTCACAAGACTTGCTCAAATCTGCTTCAATACTGCTTCAAGTCTTCTCACAAGACTTACTCAAATCTACCTCAATGCTACTTCAATTCTTCTCACAATACTTGCTCAAATATATCTTAATGATGCTTCAAGTATTCTCACAAGACTTGCTCAAATTTACATAAGTACTGCTTCCTGAACGTGTTCAAATATTTCCAAATATTGCATACAAACAAAGCTTATATCTCTTTCAGAAATGTTTTCTTCAAACAGACATATTCTACTTAGAATTTTTTTAGCCTCTGAAATATATAGAATGATATGTATTATCAAATACACAATCTATCCTTTACATTCACAAATATTGCATTTAACTAATCCAATATTTACCTCTTGCAAAATCCCTTTTAAATCCAATCAAACTAGTATGTGACTTGTTTCACAAAATGGATCTATATTTCTTGCAAATTTGCTCTCAAGGATCAAACACAACAATGCCCAAATTTCCTTCACAAGATTGATCTCAAATACTTCACAATTACCAATGCTCAAAATATTTCACAATGATGTACAAACCTGATCTCAATCCTAGCACAAGTATTTCACATTTCTTTCAATAATAAATCTCAATTTGTTTCACAAATCCTAACACAAATATTTCATCCATACACATTAATCAACCCTTTTATCTCCACATTATAATTCTGAAATGTTTTTCAACCAAACACCTTAAAGAAAGAGTGATATAACCATACCTCTTTGATGAAGGAGTTCTCTCAAAAACCTGTTTGAAGATATTTTATCTTTCTTATGCCACTTTCAAGGGTTAGTTACCATAACACTTTTCAAACAGACCATAAAATATTTCATCAAAATTTACTCACAAAATATTTAATATCTTCCTTTTTATTTCCACAAGACAAAGTTTTTACAATAATCAAACCCTCTCAATTTTTTTTAATCCAAAATACACATAACGATTTAAACCACAGTCATACCTTATCACTCCTACTTATAAGATTCACTTGTAATTCTCAATATCACAATCCAATATCCCTAAGTGCATACCATACTTTAATTTTAATTTCAAGCACCTTATTGCTCCTTTATTTCTAAAAATTATTTCTACTTTATAAAGTCACAACCAGAATCTCAAAATATTTAATTTCAAAGCATTACCCTTATGTCTCCCTAGACAAAGCAATATGCATTTTTTAACAAAAAAAAATTAAACCTTATGTCTCCCTTGATCAAGCGCTAACATACCTCAACATTAATCAAAAATATTTATGTCCTTATCGCTTCTGCCGCTACCACCGCCAAGATTTGAACATGAAATCTCATAGAGCCCACGCTCTAGCATGAGCTAGAGTTCCAGCTAGGCTGGCCCACCTACTGGAATGAAATATGCGCAAAACACTTTTATTGCTTCCTTTTTGCCCAAATTTAAATCACAAAAATATTGTCATGGTGATTTGAAATCGAGACATATCCACTACCACGCCTTACGTAGGACCTTCCTGCCACCTGGGCTAACAACCCTATTGGAACCAAGTCATGTACTCTCCCCTATGATTCGGTGTCCCTACTTGAAACACGTGCGCTTACTTTCCTTCTATCTTACCATGACAAATGACACTATCTCCTGGTTACTATTTGTGCTCAACGAAATAGCTTCAAAAAATGCATATCTTTCTAACCTAGGAAAAATGATTTATTCTCCTCCTTAAATACACATACGATTTTTGTTATGAGGTCAGCTCAAAATTTTATTGCCGCATTTTTATGATAAGGAATTGGCTTATGATTGAAAAAATACACATAGGCATAAAAATAAGATTGTTGTCTTTATATGATAAGGAATTGGCTTATGATTGAAAAAATACTTCTATTACAAGTTTTCCAAATGTTGAAGAGGATATCAAATCTACAACCATGCCAATTATTAATACAAGCTATAACACAAAAAATTAGTCTCCCAAGGAGATTCATTATAGAAAAATACTCAAGATGGTAAGGTCCAAAGAGAGACATTAACCAACCTCAAAAAGACCATACAAATTCCAATAGTAGTGTCGTGGTACCAAGTAACCAGCCTATAGTTCCAACTGGAATGAAGCAAGATACAAATAAAAGGATAATGATGCCATAATCCTAATGTTTATAGTCACTGTATTTATGGCAATGTTGGAAGCTTTGGCTATTTTGCTAAGCAATTTATGATATTTTTGATAATTTGTTAAGCTTTGGTTTTTGTTTCTTAGTGTTACTGTATTTTGTTTGATTTTTCTATTGCTCATTTGGAATAGTTTTGTTGTATTTATTTTTCTTGATATCGTTTGTGGTGTTTTTTATTCTTTTTGTTGTTTCTATTTTGGTTTTTTTTTGTCATATTGTTTTTGGGGTTTTCTATGTGTTTTATGTTCTATGGTTTTTTTTCTTTTTATTGTTTTTTATGGTAGTGTTTATTATGTTGTGTTGGTGGTTTTTCTGCGTATTTCATGTTTTGTTGTTTATTTTTGTTGTTTTTTTTTTGTTTATTTATTTAATTATTTTATAATGTGTTTTCCTCTATTGTTTGTGTGTTTGTTTTGTGTGGTTCATGTTTTTTTTTCTTGCACCTTTTCTTGATGACACACTCAAGGAGTATTCTTTATTTGTTTTAGATTTTTGTGTGTTTGTGTTTGATTATTCTTGTTGTGTGTTGTTCTAGGCATGCTCCTTGCATGTGTCAAAGGTGGTAGTCTAGGTGCGAGCCCTGGGTGTTTTTGGGAGAATAGATGCCCCTGCCTCCTTGGATTTTACCCAAAAGTGGCATCCCTTCTGAGATGTTTTCCACAAACAAAAAAATTAGAAAAAGAAAGAGAGACATTAACCAAGACTAGGATTCCTAAGCTTTGGTACAAAACCAAATGAGATGGTTAATGGCCTTAGGTCAAATCAACCAAATCACAAAGTTGAGCCAATTCCATATAGAATAATCTTGACTTTTTACCCTAAAGGTAGGCCTTTAAAAAATGGTCCCAATAGAAACTGATATTTATTGGGATAAAAAAGACAAGTCCACACTTGAGTGAGCCTTATGAGCTAAGCCATTTGGGGAAAGTGGGACCTTCAATGATGATTTAACTTATCCATCTTGAAATTAATAGGGAAGACTAATAAAGGGTACATAAGACTTAGATAGTAGTTTATGAAAGGTGCTTCAATATTCCAATTTTAGTCTCTCCACCATTTAGTTACATACGTAACATCCATCTTATGTAAATACTTTTATGGTATGAGACTTGTAATCTCCTCTAGAATATGTTTATCCTTGGGGTTGTGACAAAAATTCATCTTTAATTATGTCAATAAATCTTTAAAATTAATTCTATTATAGGTCCTCGATCATGTGTATTCTATTTTTAAATATAGAAAAGGGTCTAGAATGAGATCTCTTTATAATTCGTTTTTTATCACAAAAGTGACAATATACCACCAAAAAAATTATCAATTCAAATACATCAATGTTTTAAAATTATCCCCATCCCATATGAGACTAGACGTAACCTTCTCCCAACCCTTTCCTATACTTTAATATTCCCTATATTATTTGTATTAGGGGTTTTTAAGAGGAAATATCTTCTATCAAGTTTTTCTCTAAGTGGATTTTGAGGTGGTATAATGCCTAAGGAGCATATTCTAAGCTTTGGGGGCTTAAAGTGCTCTAACTCCCATTTAGAATATAACATCAAATATTGTTGGTATCAATAATTCCCATACCACCCTAGGATCGAGAAAACAATAGATTTATCATGCCACGTTATGAAATCCCTTCTTGATATGGTCCTTGGATTATAGAAAATCTTTGAGAAGTTTTAAAAGCTAGTCATAGGTGGATTTAGAGGGGGGACAAGCATGCGGAATGCTAAAAGGTGAGTAGTCATGAGGGATTTGGATCATATTTAAAAATTTCCATTTATGATATGATATTTAGTAACTCAATAGAAGGTTTTATTTTCAATGTAGTCAAGGACCCTTTTCCATGTCATAAAAGGAAAGATATTAAAGGTAAATAGAATACCTAGGAATTTAAAATTTCTCTAGGATAGATCTATTTTCAGTCATACATAATCAACCATAGAGGTATATCAAAATAATATGATCTATATCAATAGGTTTCACCCTATTGTATGCTAGAGATATAGAATTTGTAAAAGATATCTAGAAATTTTATGGTCTCTATGGTTGATTGTTCATTCTTACTAATAATGAATAATGATTCATAAACTAAGTGGCTATTAGGAATATGTGATTAGCCACTAGGAAGAGGAATTCTTATGATGAGGTTGAGAGAGATTTTCTTGGTAGTTAGGTAACCAAAACTCTCCACAATTAGGACATAATGTGAACATACAAGTGGAAAACCTTGTTTTATGGAGACTTGGTAAACTCTAATGTATAGGGATTACATCACATTTATCATGAGATATAGATTGATTTCAAAAAATAAATTTGACTCCTATATGGAAGGGACCAAACCAAAGTTATTATAACATGACCAATATTATGGTCCACTCGATTCAATCATAGGATTTCTCAAAGTTGATTAAAATTATTTGTTATCTAGAAGCATTATCATATTGTAGTCATTCACATATCACAATACGATTGTCTATCTAGGATAAATAATGATAAGGAAGAGGAAATAGATAAAATTGTTAAGAGCTTTATCCATAATCTTATAGGTGATATTTAATAGTTGATGAGGCACCAACTGATAATGAGCTCTTGGTCCTCTCCCCTAGAAATAAATTAAATGTTCCTTTATTTATTTGGATTCTTAGAAAGGGTTTTCATAGAGCATATTTGTAGACATGGAGGAGGTATTGTTTGAAAAATCTCCAACATGCTTTGTAAAAATTACATGGGAACCCATCCAACCTAGGGGACTTGGTATTGGCCACCTATAGAACCACCTTATGAAGCTATTTTAGAGTTATCCAACCATCTAAGATACATATGCAATAGGGATATATTATAAGGAATAACCTCTAAGTGATGAGTGTTGCTTTTATCATAATTTAATTTTATGTTTGTCAAATCCAAGGTGGTGTCCACGACTATATACAAAAGAAGGTTCAAGCAGATTGAAGATCAGTTCATCCAGATAACATGATTTATTGGTAAAACAGGTGTTGTTGGGGTATTTTTGAGTTCACTTTTAATCCTAATGTGCATGAATTGAAACTACTTAAATGTAGGAATTGAAAACTGTTTCTAAGTCTTGAAATTAAAACTTAATTACAGTTGCAGGAAATAAAATTACAAAAATGGAAATCTTGATGAATTTAAACCTAGATTACATTTACAGAATTGAGACAACTAAATTGAAAAAGTACTTAAAATGGAAACATTCATGCTAAATAAGATGTTTGTGTCCTTCTCAGAAGGTTGTCGGATTTTTTTGTAGTAACTAACAAGAAATAAAGTTGTTGAAAACTTGTCAAATTGTAGAAAACACGAAAAACTAGGAAATTTCAAATCTATGCTATTTGTTAGCTGACCACACACATTATACAAAAATCACACTTGAAATCATAAACACATTGCATCAACTTAAAAATAGAGGTTAGTCTAATTGACAATAATGAACAAGAATTAACAAGTATTCTAGTACAAGTGTTGCAGCAAGAATATCAAAAAACTTGTTATAACAGTCCTTCCTCCAGGTCTGAAAGTGGCCCTTAATTTTTGATCTAGAGAAAGGTAATAAAATATCCCCTAACTACTTAAAACACTCACTCAACTAATAGGAAATAAACATGAGACACTACTGCACTTTATTGACTATCAACTCATATTACACTACTATAGGAAAATACTTTTTAGTGCTTCACTTTATTATTGGCTACGTTAACTATCAAATCCTATTACAATTACTACTAGATCAACCAATGAGGAAGTGTAGTTATTTATACTAGTTATTACAATATGCCTCATTTAAAATATCAATTGCATTATTGTTTTCTAGTGATTTGTTATAAAAACTACAACAAACTTAGTCTAAATCAAGATAGGATGTGCTACAGTAGATGCTCATTGGTTATTTGATACATTCAAAATGGTGGGAATGAGTTGGAATGGGTTGGAAATGGTCTATCACATCCATCCTCGTATCAAAACACCTTCTCCCATACAAATTTGATGCAATATATGTTTGCGCTAAAATAGACTATCTCCATTGTCATTTCGGAGATCTTTGGAATATCTACTAGCAGGAATATCATTGGAACTCAATTGCAACCAAAATGGGTGATAAAGTTATTTCAAATGGATAATACATCTTCCCTACCCCTCCTTAGTCAGTTCCAATTGTTTTTGCTCGTTTATGCTGACAAATTCTAGTCCATCCTTTAAAGTGATAGGTGGCTAGAATTTGTATGGGTTGTTATCTACAGTTTCCAGTTTTCTTGCATAGTCTTGGGATTTTGGTTCTAAATATCCTTTTAAATATTTTTCAAGGCAAGAAAAATATTTAAAAAAAATTATGAAATTGTAAAAAAAAATATACATCACATTACTAATTTAATTATGCATTCTATCCACTATATAATCATACAAAAATAGTGCAACAGTACAAAAAAATAGTCAAAATAGAGTATAATGTTTCTATGCAATTTAATCATGCAAACATCAATACATAATGCATTTAAATCATGTAATTAATATAAAATATCATCACATAAGGTTTTTATGGTAGTTTTTATGAGCCCAGAACATGATAAGAGTGAGGTAATTTTTGGCTTCATCGTTCCTTCCAACCTATCCTAATGCATGCCCTCATGCATTCTATAGGACTATAGAGGCACACAGATACAGATCCTTGTACCAGATTTCTAAAAATAACACATCCCCAGTATAGTACCCTTTGCTCTTTTGTAGATGTGAGAGCCAATTTTGGAATTGTTCATCTAGTTGAGTATTACTATCAAAATAATAAGGGATAGGAGTTATAATAGTGGGTAACCTGTATATTAAACTTATCCATTGATGTTTGAGAATCAATATGGTTTGCATTAATACCTTTGCTCTCCTTCTTAACCATAGGAGTTTGGTAGGTGGTATGGGTTCCATTTTCTGAAGAGACATTGGTAATTTTGCCTAGCTAATTTACAAGCTGATAAGGCATTTGTGAAGTTAACTACACAAAAAATTTAAAAAAAATTTAGACATTCCGTGATATTATTCAGACAAGTGAACCTAATTTTTGGCTTATTCATCATGTTAAAATATTGACTTGTGGGGATCTTGTGGTTTGGTTGGATATACATTAACAAAAGCTCAAATTTTAACTCAAACCCCTTATTCTACCTCTTCTCATGGTCCCAGTATATCTAATTTTGTAGAGTGAATACAAAGTACCCAAGTTGTACATCCCCTATGAATATATGAGGTAATAATTCCACATCCTCTGCCATGAAAAACTTGTGTAGGAATAATTCACATATCAAATTATTTTTTTCTTCAGGGCTATGTAGGCAAGCATTTAAGAATTCTTCAGTAGTGTTTAAATAATAAGAAAGACCAGAGTGAATATGCATTACCTGCCATCGAAGGTATCTCTCCTTTAGAATTAGGTTGTATAATCTAGCTGGCCTTCTGCATTGTACTAAATTCTCTATAGCCTGATATAGATACTCTTTCATATAATTTATTAATCTCTACAACCTGTTACTCAACCTATTTTTTAGTGGTTTTAGGGTTGCAAACTAGGCTTCTAAATCTTGACAATGCAAAACCCATTTTGCAATGTCCTCATTATATTTCACCAATGGAACAATTTATGGTGGTCTCACTAATGGTGGGTTCTTGGATAGTAGATCAACTTGAATTCCAACTTTTGTTGTTTTAACTTTATACAAATTTTATGGAAAAACTTGTTCAAGAAGTTGGTGTAGGGTTGTACTTGTTGGTGTTGCAGCCTCTTGAATGTCTATGGCCTCCTTCTTTGATGGTTTTTTCTCTTCCTATTGTTATGGAATATCGAATGAACGTTCATATGGATTTCCTGACCGTTTTAGAGCTTCTTTAGAATGAGGTTGTTCATATTTGTAATGTTTTGAAGCTTCATAAAATTGCTCCAAACCTTCAACATTATGCTTAGAAACATCCTCAATCTCCAAAGTATCCTAAGAAAATTGATGCTCATCCATTTTTGTAGTGTCTCTACCTTGTTGAGAGCTCTAATTTTCATCCATATCTTCCTCACCTACTCTTATTGCCAATGGTTCCACACTTTTCGTAGGATTTATTAGAATAAATTTTGGTATAGGTGTAATTTGAAGAACACAATCTTATACTGAGAGGGGGTGAACAATATAAGATCAACTTTTACTTTTCTTTCCCAAACAATATTATCCAATGTTATCAATTGCAATATCAATAGCAGTAATCAAAGTAATGCACAAATCATCACACACATGAGAGACAAAAATTTAACATGGTTCACCTAATGTGGGTTACGTCCATGGAGAAAATATTTCTTCTAATTTTTCTCAACAAATCTCTTGGGAATCAATTCCCTATTACAATTCTTATGTACCTCTATCCAAAGGAGATATCAATCCCAAATACTCTAGTTTGTAGGTATCTCTCCACAAGATAACTCTATCCCCTATGCTCTAGTTTGTGGATATCTCTCCATAGGAGAACTCTATCCCCTTTTCTCTAGTTTGTGGATATCTCTCCACAAGAGAAATCTATCCCCTTTGCTCTGGTTTATGGATATCTCTCTATAGCATAAATCTATCCCCTCTACTTTGGTTTGTGGATCTATCTCCATAGGATTAATCTATCCCCTTAGCTCTGGTTTGTGGATATATCTCCATAGGAGAACTCTATCCCCTTTTCTATGATCTCCTCCAAAGTCTGCTCTCAACTCTATCTCAAATCTACACCAAACCCTATCACAAGGCTAACATAAATCTGATCTAACTTTGATCACAAATATCCACCTCAATGTTGCTTTAATTCTTCTCACAAGACTTGCTCAAATATACGTTAATGTTGCTTCAAGTCTTCTCACAAGACTTGCTCAAATCTGCTTCAATACTGCTTCAAGTCTTCTCACAAGACTTACTCGAATCTACCTCAATGCTACTTCAAGTCTTCTCACAATACTTGCTCAAATATATCTTAATGATGCTTCAAGTATTCTCACAAGACTTGCTCAAATTTACCTAAGTACTGCTTCCTGAACGTGTTCAAATATTTCCAAATATTGCATACAAACAAAGCTTATATCTCTTTCAGAAATGTTTTCTTCAAACAGACATATTCTACTTAGAATTTTTTTAGCCTCTGAAATATATAGAATGATATGTATTATCAAATACACAATCTATCCTTTACATTCACAAATATTGCATTTAACTAATCCAATATTTACCTCTTGCAAAATCCCTTTTAAATCCAATCAAACTAGTATGTAACTTGTTTCACAAAATGGATCTATATTTCTTGCAAATTTGCTCTCAAGGATCAAACACAACAATGCACAAATTTCCTTCACAAGATTGATCTCAAATACTTCACAATTACCAATGCTCAAAATATTTCACAATGATGTACAAACCTGATCTCAATCCTAGCACAAGTATTTCACATTTCTTTCAATAATAAATCTCAATTTGTTTCACAAATCTTAACACAAATATTTCATCCATACACATTAATCAACACTTTTATCTCCACCTTATAATTCTGAAATGTTTTTCAACCAAACACCTTAAAGAAAGAGTGATATAACCATACCTCTTTGATGAAGGAGTTCTCTCAAAAACCTGTTTGAAGATATTTTATCTTTCTTATTCCACTTTCAAGGGTTAGTTAGCATAACACTTTTCAAACCGACCATAAAATATTTCCTCAAAATTTACTCACAAAATATTTAATATCTTCCTTTTTATTTCCACAAGACAGTTTTTACAATAATCAAACCCTCTCAATTTTTTTTAATCCAAAATACACATAACGATTTAAACCACAGTCATACCTTATCACTCCTACTTATAATATTCACTTGTAATTCTCAATATCACAATCCAATATCCCTAAGTGCATACCATACTTTAATTTTACTTTCAAGCACCTTATTGCTCCTTTATTTCTAAAAATTATTTCTACTTTATAAAGTCACAACTAGAATCTCAAAATATTTAATTTCAAAGCATTACCCTTATGTCTCTCTAGACAAAGCAATATGAATTTTTTAACAAACAAAAATTAAACCTTATGTCTCCCTTGATCAAGCGCTAACATACCTCAACATTAATCAAAAATATTTATGTCCTTACCGCTTCTGCCGCTACCACTGCCAAGATTTGAACATAAAATCTCACAGAGCCCACGCTCTAGCATGAGCTAGAGTTCCAGCTAGGCTGGCCCACCTACTGGAATGAAATATGTGCAAAACACTTTTATTGCTTCCTTTTTGCCCAAATTTAAATCACAAAAATATTGTCATGGTGATTCGAAATCGAGACATATCCACTACCACGCCTTACGTAGGACCTTCCTACCACCTGGGCTAACAACCCTATTGGAACCAAGTCATGTACTCTCCCCTATGATTCGGTGTCCCTACTTGAAACATGTGCGCTTACTTTCCTTCTATCTTACCATGACAAATGACACTATCTCCTCGTTACTATTTGTGCTCAACGAAATAGCTTCAAAAAATGCATATATTTCTAACCTAGGAAAAATGATTTATTCTCCTCCTTAAATACACATACGATTTTTGTTATGAGGTCAGCTCAAAATTTTATTTCCGCCTTTTTTTAATTCAAATTCTTTGTGCCTTTTGACAATTAAAATTTATTTTATTTTTAATATAATATTTAACCTTGGTGTTAAATATTATTTATTATAGTATTTAACCTTGGTGTTAAATAATATTTTTGCTTTTAGTCCTTTGTCAAATTAATTTCTTTTTGAGATCTTTTAGTCCTTTTGGCCTAAATATTATAATATTAAAATCTTATAATATAATTTCTTGTAAGCCTTAGTCACTTGATTTCTTTTGAACCATGGTCTTAAACTTGGGCCTTAAACCTTTTAACCAAACACTTAGAACTTTATCCCAAACCTCTTTGGCTTATAATATTTAAAGTAAATATTATAACATTTTTTTTTTATCAATTTATTTGCATTGGAATGAACCTTTCCTTGCATCTTATAAACCTTATCTTATTTTCCATACCAAACTATCTTTGGTATCAATGATAATCAATGTGATCAATCTTTGAAATCAATCCTTTGACATCAATGACAACATAATATACTCAAAATTTCCAATATAATTACCTTAGGCCTATGTTCTGGGGTAGTCTCTTCAATTTGAGTAGGGGTATGTGGATTATTTTCTAGTGTTGCCTTCTCCTTATTTTCCTCTAATAACTTTAGAAAAATTTTAGCAATGTCTTCTTTAGCATCAAATGTTGTAGGTTGTGCTTCATAATGTGCCAATATCCTCTTTAAATTTTCCACCTCCTACTGCAATTGAATAATTTATTCATATTTTTCTATTATGGTGGCCTCCACTTTCTCAATATAGGTCATATGTGTTCTAATGACACTCCTTGCAGCTTTTAATTGCTCAGATACATCTTCTTCCTCTTCTTCCTCAGATTCAGAGGAATAAGTAGGAAAATCATCCACAGGTGGTGAATTAGGCTCCCCTATTTCTACAAATGCTTCCTCTACTTATTTCATTGGATCTTGAGCCATATCATCCTATAAAATCTACTCCACTTCTACACTCTCATCCCTTGATGATATTGTTTCCTTTTGTTTGTCTTCAAAAGAGGGTTTAACCATGTCTTCCTCTGTTACAATAAAATGTTTTTACTTTTTCCTTAGGCTTCTTATCAGATGTGGTGGTGAAGGCAACATTTCTTCCTCCATTGTCTCCTCCTCAATCACTTCTTCTACAACCACATGCTTTTGAAACCTTGAGGATCTCTTTAAACCTAGTGCAGACTTCTTTCCTTTATCCTGCCCTACTATGAGTTTTGATAATTTAGAAGAAGACTCTACTTTTGATGATGATGGCATTTCCTCATCCTGTATTCCATCCTATACAACATCTGAAACTACTGGTTGTTTAGAGGTTTGAGCTGGAAATTGAGTGAATTCCTCAGAAAAAGTCACTCTCCTTGTTTTCTTCTTTTTTGCAAGGTTGTCTTCAACACTCCTATTTATTTGTTCCCTAGTCTGAGCAGCTAGTGGAACTTGAGGAGAAGAAGGGGTTTCTACCTCATGGGTATCTCCTTCATCATCATTGTTTTTATGGGATTCATCCTCTTCCTCAACATTCTTCTCCTCTACATTCTCCTCTTCTCCTTCTATGTTTTCTTCTCCTATTATAACCATTTCATTCAAGGGAGAGAAGAGTATATCAAAAATTTGACGATTCCCCTTGAAGTGATGTCTACATATAAGCTTAATTAACCCATGGTTTTTGGTGGTACCCTTACCTTCTTGATAGCGCTTAGTCATATTCTGCAACTCCTAGTGTAGGTACAAGGGAAAATTCACCCTGACTTTGGGTTGTTGACCACCATGCCTTAAATGGTTTAGAATTCTAAAATGGTGGCCATACAATACTGCATATTTCCCCTCACAAGTTAGAAATCTCATTACCTAGACCACCACTTCATCCCATAATCTCTACAAACTAACTCTCTTCACCCCTTTACATATATTGTTGTTCATTTGCATGACTGGTTCAACATCTCCTTCTTCTAAAAATTGCTTGACTACTTCGGAGAGTGCATTTTTACCAGTTCTTAAAATTGTTAAACCGTGAAGGGGTAATTCAGTAATTTGGCTTAGAGTCTCAGGTGTTACCTCAATTTTCATACCATTTATGTTGGCCCTGTTGTGTTTGAAGGCTCAAGAAAATTATGTTGCAAGACGCTTCGAATAACCATCAAATTTGTTAAAGAAGGGGATTAGTCCTCCATCTTATAAAAGTTACAGTATTTTTGGATGTTTCTAGAGATCTGCTGCATTCACGTTTGGTTTTGTTTACACCCTTTTCTACTACACCAAGAAACTCTACAATTCTTGATCTGCAATTTTTTTCTTCTTTTGTGGTTTGAATCCTACACCTATGATCTCTTTTATAATAATGATTTACAATTTCATTGAAAATTTAATGATTACAAGGCACGACATGGAATTTTAGTGACACATGAATCAACTTTGAAAGGCGATGCAGAATACGAGAGATATTCCCAATTGAATGCATGGTAGGCAATCATTTCTAAGTTTTTAAAATCAAAACATGCTTCTCGAGTGATGGACCTGTTTAGATGTTGATTACCTACCATTTGGTTATGAGTCGACTGAGTTGGAGGATAGTCATTGGTGATGACTCAGCATGTTCTATGGAAAATGGATGCAAATTTTTTTGGTTGGTGTATCCTTGTTTGTCGAGGCACCTTGATCATATGGCCTAGAGATTGACAAGGAAACCGAGGCACACATTTTGCATTGAAATCTAGTTCGACATCACTTGGTTTAATGTAACCATGTGACCTTAGAAACTTGTGCCTTGACCTTGTGACTACTTTGGATGATGCAACATAAAAAAAAAAAAAAAAATCTTATCACCTTACATGCATATGCCATGTGGAATTTTTTAATTTTAAATCCTGTTGCGTAATTTTAATTTTAAATCTACCAGGTCCTCGTTCTGAAGCTCTTTATAATTCCAAATACCTTGTATTTTTTACAATAGTTTCTCATTTCGAAGCTTTCGTCATTCCAAAGCTCTATATTTTTCTGCCATAAAATGAAAAAAATAGTGTTTTCATTCCAGAGCTCTGTAAAATCCTTGTACAGATATGCAATCAAAATTGTACCTAATTTTATGAGACTACATTTTTTCATCCATATTTTTTTCTTCCCATGAGACCTAAAATTTTTAGAATAGTAGTGAATACTTCTTGCCCTTCCCTTTGAAAGGATGTATCTTTTAGATTTTTCCAAACCTTATATTTTTATTTATGCTAACTACTGATTCTCATACACTATATACTAAATGTCTACTATGATCAAATGCAAGAAACGCATACTTGGCTAGTCTAAATAGTTATCATACACTTTATAGATGGTTGTTTTTGCTAATTATTAGCTAATTTTTATGCAACAAAAACAAAACATGTGCAGCTAGTGAGATTTGTACAATGGCAGAACATGAATGGGTAGGTCAATTCAAGCTAAACATGTTGTAAAATTGGTTTTCATGCAATCCAATTCAGAAACACATCCGAGAAGGTTTTCACTTACTGAATTATTCATTTTTTCTCTTTTTTTCATCTCTCCTTTCTTTTTCATATTTTTTTTTTTTTTTATATTTCATCTCTCTTGGTTGTGCCCATGAAGGAATTTCACAATTTTCTTGATATTGTGCCCATGAAGGAAGTTCACAACCAAGATAATTCTTCTTTTTGTTTTTCCTATTTTTTAGATTTTTTTCTTTTTCTATTTTTTTTTAAACCCTCCATCATTCTTCTGAATTTGCTGAATCTATGATGGAATAGGGAATCTCTTCCATCATGCATACATCCAATTTCTCAATTTTTGCAAGAACTCTTCTTTGGTTAGTGGTGCATGGTATACATGAAGGCGATATCCATTTACCACTAAATTACTCCATGAATAATCAATGGGATAAAGATGAACCACCCCATTTCCAAACACTTATTCAATCAGATAAGGTCCAAACCACCTAGTTTGTAGTTTCCTAAGAAAATCCTCATAGTGAGAATCAAACAATAAATCCCAATCCCCTTGCTAAATTTTTTTTTTCTGAATGTGACTATCATGCCATAGCTTTCATTGCTCTAGAATCACCCTATCTTGATGCAATGCATCCAATCGGAGTTCATATAACACATTCAGCTATAGAATCCTTTTCATCTATGTCGTTGAAAAATCAATACCAATTTCCAATGTTGTATAAAGTGTTAGTAGCTCAAAATCAATAGGTAAAAGATGTGTCTTACCATAAACTAGTTCATAAGGTGTGAAACTCGTGGTGGATTTCCATGTAGTGTTGTAATTCCAAACTGCTTTAGGTAGTTTATTCAACCAAATTTTCCTATGGGAGACTAATATTTTGGTATGTATCCTTTCAAATTCCCTATTTTTCACTTCAACCTAACCATTTTCCTATAGGTTATAAGGTGATAATTTTCTATGTTTAATTTCATAGAGTTTAGTAAAAGACACAATGAATTTTGATTCAAATTGAGGTCCATGATCTATAGTAATAGATTGTGGAGCTCCAAATATCTAAAAAATATAAGTATACAAGAAATTAGTAACCTTCTCTTCATGAGCATGTTTAAAAGCATGCATCTTTGTCCATTTAGTCATGTAATCAGTGCACACAAAGATATTCACCTTTCCCTCAAATGGTGGGTCAATAGGTCCCACAAAATCTAGCCCCCACCTCTCAAATAGTTCTAAAACCACTTGAGGTTGCAACGGTATTTCATTTGTGTGGGTAGGTTTCCCCATCCTTTGACATGCATCATAATATCTTATGTACTTTTTCACATCCTTATGAACATATGGCCAATAATATCCTACACCAAGGATTTTCCAAGTTCTGATTTTCACTGAATAATGTTCTCCTTATGGTTCATCATGGCAAGCATAGAGGATATCATACACCTCATACTTTTGTACTAATATATGTAAAACATGGTTATGACTGCATTTAACTAGTAGATCTTTAATCCAGTTTAAATATGAGCTTTGCTTTACTAACTATTTCTTTTGTTTAGGAGTGAAGTGAGGAGGAACTTTCCCTGTAACCAAATAATTAGCTATATCTGCAAACTATGGTGATTGAAAATATATAGAAAATATTTTTTCATCAGGAAAAGAATCCTCAACTAACTCCTTTTACCCTATTTTTTATAGCCTTAACAAAAAATCTACTACTACATTAGCCTTCCTTGGTTTATTGACTATGGTGATGTCAAATTCCTACAATAACAGTAACCTATGGATAATCCTTGCACTAACCATGGGTTATTCATCAAGTATTTAATGGTTGCATGGTATGTATGAATGAATACTTGATACCCTATGATATAGTGTATGAATTTATTAATATCATACACTATTACCAAGAATTCCTTCTCAGTACTAGTGTAGTTATTTTTTTCTCCTATCATATTTTTGCTAATGTAATAGATGACATAGCACTCTCCATTTTTAATATGCCCTAATGCTACTCCAATTGCAATATTGCAATAATTAGTTTAGATATGAAATGCAAGCTCCTAATTAGGACCTCTTAACATAGGTGGGGATGTCAATTTTTCCTTCAAAGCTCCAAAATACTCTTGGTACTTTGTAGTCTAGGTAAACTTAGAACATTTAGTCAATAGTGCAAACATTGGATTGGCTATTGTACTAAAATTTATAATAAACCTATGGTAAAAACCTATATGTCCCAATAAAATCCTAACATTTATTTGAGTCTTTTGAGGGGGAAGGTTCTTGATAATATCAACCTTCTTGGGGTCAAACTTGATCCCATGAGAAGATATGTGATGAGAAATAACAATCCCTTCCTCCATCATCATAAATTATTTTTCAGGATTTAAAAAATAAATGGCATGTTTCACAGCATGTTAAGACCTTATCAAGATGTTCTAGTATAAAATCAAAGGTTTTTCCACAAATTGTAAAATCATCCATGTATATTTATACACTTTCATTAGTTAAATTAGAAAAAAATACCAAAAAAACTCACTAAAAAGTTATTGGAGCGTTACATAAACCAAACAGTAAAACCCTATAAGCAAATTTTCCTCAAGGGTATGTAAAAGTAGTTTTCTCTTGGTCTTTAGGTGCAACCTGAATCTTGTTGTACCCGCTAAAACCATCAAGAAAATAGAAAAATTTCTTTCCTGCGAGAGTATCTAAAACTTGGTCTATAAATGGTAATGGAAAGTGGTCCTTGTGTGTGACTTTGTTTAATTCCCTGTAATCTACACACTCTCAATTTCCAATTTTTACTTGGTACAATAACCAATGGGAAAACCCATCGATGAAGAACACAAGCTTATACTGATATGAGGTGGTGAACAGTATAAGATAACTTTTCACTTTTTTTTCCCAAACAATATTATGCAATATATCAATGAAAATTTCAATAGTAGTAATAAAATTAATGCATAAATAACCACACACAATAGAGATGCAAATTTAATGTGGTTCACCCAATGTGGGCTACTCCATGGAGAAAATATTTCACCAAAATTTTCTCAAATTTTTTTTTGGGAATCCTTTCCCTATTAAAATGTTTATGGACCTTCGTCCAAAGGAGACACCAATCCCCTAATCAAGTTCATGGATATCTATCCATAGAAGACACCAATCCCCTCAGTTGGTTCATGGATATCTATCCATAGTAGAACTCATTTTCCTCTACTCTGGTTGGTGATCCTCTAGAAGACTACAACCTCTACTGCATTGGCTTATGGATCTCTATCTATAGAATACTCTATCCTCACTCAGAAGATATTTATCCTCACTACACTTGCTAATGGATCTCTATCCACTGGAGACTACTATCCACTACTCTGTCACCTCCAAAGATTACTCTCAGCTCTATCCCAAATTTGTATTAAACATAGTCCATCGATCTAGCACAAATTTTATTAATATCTATATCAAATATGCACTAAACATAGTCCTTAGATCTAGCACAAATCTACTTAATCTCTATATCAAATCTGCACTAAATACATTCCTTCGGTCTAGTACAAATCTACTCAATATCTATCTCAAATATTTACTAAACACAGTCCTTTAGTCTAGCATATATCTACTCAATCTTTGTCTCAAATATGCACTAAATAAAGTCCTTTAGTTAGCACAAATATGCTCAATATCTGTGTTTGGTTTGGCATTTAAAATATCCTTAAATTTGCACCAAAATTTGTCCTCAAATATATCCTCAAGCCTTAACACAAAGCTTGATCCAATCACTAATCAACTCTGTTATATCTGCCCCAAACCTTAACTCGAAGTTTGAACAAATCAATAAATCAACTCTACTCACAATTATTCTCAAAGATTTCCCTCAATTTTTTCCACAAGTTCTCTCTATAACTTGTCTAATCTTCTCAACAAGTCTTCACCAAGACTCACATCAAATCTAATTGTAAGCTTCCACTAAAGCTTACTCAACTTTTTCCTTATGTCCACTCTAGTACTTACTCAAATATGACCGAGCCTCTTGTGCCACAGCCAATTTTCATCTTCCTGTCCAATCAAGCATGTTCCTTCTACAGTTTATGAGAGAGTATATAGATTACCAGAAGTCCTAGATCCAGTAGCTATCAGCTTCCCACTTGTGTGCTTTTCTCACTTCACGACCTCTACTTCTTAAAAATGACCTCATGACCTCTGTCACAAATTTGACTTACACTCAGCAAGTTATGCTTCAAACCAATCACAAACAAGACTTCTTTTGATTTTATCTTTCCATCACTGATCTTGACTGATCCCTTTCCAACAATCTTTGCTCCATCATTATTTCCAAATTTCACAGAACCACCTTCATAATTCTATAAATTCTCAATTTTTTGCTTGTCACCTGTCATGTGACTGGAGCATCCACTATCAAGTATCCATGGTGCAGATTTGTCTTGTGCTTTAAAAGCAGTCTGAACAATAAAAGATTCCTTTTCTTTCCATTTTGGTTTGATGATAGATTTGGCTACTTGTTTTGCCTTTGTCCTTTCATTAGCATGTGCCTGTTTTTCAGGAAATTTCTTGTTTTGTTTCAACCCACTTGGTTGAGATTTTCTACCCTGATAATTATTTGATGCACAAGTGCTTCTACAGTTTCTAGCAATATGTCCAAAATTATGACAATTATAACATTCAACTGCATAATTCATTAAAAGAGAAAAAACATTTCTGCTGGTGAAATTCCTTTGAGATACATTATGCCTGCAATCTAAAATCATATGGCCATAAGCATTGCATTTAAAACAATAACCAAAAAAGGAATGATTAAACCTGGGTTCCGGTCTTTGCCAGTTTGAAGTAGGAGCCATGAATCTTCTCCTTCTTGGATGTGTGACTTTTGTGAATCCATCTTTGTCAGTACTCTTCTTGAGTCTGGCAATATTGCTTTCTTTGGTGTGATTTGTTTTTTCTAGATCAACCCTGATCTTTTCTTCTTTCTTTATGGGTTCTACATTCAAGGCCTTTGAACCCTTTGATGATTCTCCTTCATCGAAGCCTAAACCAAATTTGATGCCAAAAGGCCTTTGGTTATTTAACATTTTATCTAGCTTTACAGTACTTTCTTCAAACTTATGAAAGCAGCTCAATTTTCTATTCATCTCCTCTAGCTGCATCCTTAACTTAACAATGTCTTCCTCTAGCTTGCTGCATTCAACTGTCTTTACAATTAATTGTTCATCAAGAACTTCAGACATTTTCTTGAATTCCTCTGTCTATATTTTTAAACTGTTTATTATATCAGTGGCATCCTCTAGTTTTCTTGAAAACTTTTTGTTCTTTTTCCTTTCTACACTCAACTCTTCAAGTGTAGCAACCAATTCTCCTTCCAGATAAACTTTAGCCTCATCTTTAAAGATTTCATCACCTTCCTGATTTTCTTCTATTCTTTCCTCTTCAAGTGCCATGAACAGAGCTTCACTTGTTTCTTCTTCAGAATCCTCACCTGAGTTTTCTTTAGAAGAGCTGACATTCTTTGATATGAAGCTTTTCTTCTTGAGGTTGTTCTTTCTAAAATTTTGTTTCTTCTTCCAGATCACCTTTTTCTTGGAGTGACCCTTCACCATTTTTGGTTTTCTCATGCATTGGGCATTTGGCTGCAAAATGACCGACTCCTCCACAATTGAAGCACTTGAATGGTAGCTTTCCTCTATATTTTCCTTTTCCCTTTATGATTTTCCGAACAAAATTTGCTTCTGTTTCATCCAGTGTCTCTTCATCCTTAGATTCATGTTTAGTTTTTATATTCTTGTGTGCTTTAAAAGAAACTTCTCTGTCTATAGGCTTAGTTTGTCCTATTCTCATTTTGTATGCAGTCAAGGAACCATGCAGCTCATCCATGCTAAAATTGTTTAGATCTTTTGCCTCTTCTATTGCAGAAACTTTGGAGTTAAATCGTTTGTGAAGGGTTCTAAGAACCTTTTTCACAACTACATCATCCATTTCTTCATCGAGTCCTCTGATTGCATTGATGATTCCATTGACTCTCAGCATATAGGCCTCTATGTTCTCATCTTCCTTCATTTGTAATGCTTCGAATTGAGCTCGATGAGTTTGCAACTTGGCTTCCTTGATCTTGTTGTCTCCTTCATGGATGCTCTTCAGTTTATCCCACATGTCTTTTGCCGATTTGCAGCTCATGACTCTTATCAATTCACTGTCTACAAGTCCACACATTATGGCATTCTTAGCTTTGGAGTTGTTCTCAAATTTTTTTCTTCTCAGCAGTATCTTTTGGAGGAGTAGTGGGTGCTGTGTATCCACTATCTACAGAATCCCAAATATCATATCCCAATGCACTCAGATATGTTTGCATCCTGAGTTTCCATAAAGTGTAATTAGTTCCATCAAACAAGGGAGCTTTGTTGGATGAGAATCCTTCACCGCTTGCCATTGTCTCTTCCAAGATCACCTTAGCTGATTAAGCTTGTTCAAGGAACTTGGCTCTGATACCAATTGATATTCACACAATGACACTAAGAGGGGGGGTGAATCAGTGTAAATATTAATTATCAAATCTACAGCATTTAAAATGAAGCAAAGAGAACTTGAAAACCAGAAAAGCAAATTGAACAATAGAGCACACCACAACACTCAATATACCGAGGTTCACCAATTTGGCTACTCCTCAAAAATGATTGCTTGGACTCCAATCCAAATCCAGTCTTTGCAAAATACCAATTTTACAAACACTTTACCAGCATCTACTGGAAGGAGCACCAACCCCTTAGTTTTCTGCTACAACAGATAGGAGCACCAACCCCTAGTCCCAAGCACCAACTTGGACTGCAATTCTGAGCAATTTAAAATGATATAAAAATGTCTTCACTTCTTACATGACCCTGACTGGTCTGCAATTAAACAAACTCTGCACACTCTCACGGCTCTGCTAATTTCTCTCTTGGCTCTCTTCTAACCCTCTTTTCATAGCAATTTCCCTCTAACAGCAGCCATAGTATTCTCTGTACGACTGTCCTTTTATAACCCCTTTTTCTCATCGGGACTCTTCGTCTTCTATAACTTTTCAATCCTGCATGCAGTCGAATGACATACTCTAACTGTTCGAATTCTTTTCTCCTCTCCATAAGCGGTTGTTCGAATCCTTGCAAATACGGTTGTTCGAATGCTTTTACGATCCTGCATATACGGCTATTTTGAATGCTGCAAATACGTCTGTTCGAAAGCTTTTACGACCCTTCATATTTGGCTGTTCGAATTCTACAAATATAGATTTTCAAATACACTTTCCATTCTCCATATGTGATTCTTCGAATGCTTTTCAATCATGCATATACAGATGTTCCGAGTGCATGTCCAACACCTGTCAATGTGTAACTACCGATCTGACTTCAGTTACTTCTTACGTAACTGGTTGCATGATGCTTTTTCGACACGTGTCACCTTGCATGTTCCTTCGGCATTTACCAGCCAAACTGTTACCTATCGCGAATTCATGACATTTCTGCCCATTTGACTTTTTTTGGGCTGTTGACCGTGAAAACCTGACCTGTCGCGATATCGCGACACTTTTTGCAGCCGTACGCCTTCATGCCCTTGCTGTCATGAAATCGTGACCATTTTGGCCTTTGAAAGCTTTCCCACCGTTCATGTCATGAAATCGTGACACTTCAAACTTTTTGACGTCATCCTTAATGTTGTCACGAAATCGTGACGCTTTCGGCTTCCTGAGGCTTCTCTTGCAACTTGTCATGAAATC
Organism: Wollemia nobilis; assembly: GCA_028583015.1. Classification (NCBI taxonomy): domain Eukaryota; kingdom Viridiplantae; phylum Streptophyta; class Pinopsida; order Araucariales; family Araucariaceae; genus Wollemia; species Wollemia nobilis. The sequence continues at coordinate 2,969,807 of JAQPPZ010000375.1, read as the reverse complement.
GTGACACTTTCAGCTTTTGCTGACGTCATCCTCATCTTTGTCGCGAAATCACGACGCTTCCGGCTTCCAGCGGCTTTTCTTTCACCCTGTCGTGAAATCGTGACACTTTCAGTTTTGCTGACGTCATCCTCAGCTTTGTCATGAAATCGCGACGCTTCTGGCTTCCGTACAATCCTTGCTTCATGCAGTAGCGAAATCGCTACAACTTTGTGCCTTGTGCTTTCGACTTGCTACATCTTTGAGTTTTGCGATTTTGACTGGTAGCGAAATCGCTACACCTTCGCATAGTGCACTTTTGGATTTGTAGCGAAATCGCTACACCTTCATGTTGAGCTTTTCAACTTGTAGCGAAATCGCTACACCTTTGCTTTGTGTATTTTCGACTTGTAGCGAAATCGCTACAACTTTTTCACTTAGCACTTTCTCCCTGCTTCGGCCAGCGAAAATTCAACATGTAGCGAAATCGCTACAGTTACTCGACTTAGCTTCTTGGCCTCCGACATGTCACGAAATCGTGACAATTTTGCTTGCGCCTTCTCTCTCTTACATGTCAAAATTGACATATTTTGCCATTTTCTCTCCTTCGATATGTCATGAAATCATGACAATTTTGCTTGCACCTTCTCTCTCCTCGACCATGTCGTGAAATCACGACAATTTTGCTTGCACCTTCTCTCTCCTCGGCCATGTCACGAAATCGTGACCATTTTGCTTGCACCTTCTCTCTCCTCGACCATGTCGCGAAATCGCGACAATTTGGCATGCATTTTCTCTCTCCTCGGCCATGTCGCGAAATCGTGACAATTTTGCTTGCACCTTCTCTCTCCTCGACCATGTCGCGAAATCGTGACAATTTGGCATGCATTTTCTCTCTCCTCGGCCATGTCGCGAAATCGTGACAATTTGGCATGCATTTTCTCTCTCCTCGTCATGTCATGAAATCGTGACAATTTCTTTACGCCTTCGGACCTCTCAACTTGAATGTCGCGATATCGCGACAGCTTTTCTTACTTGTCTTTTTCTGCAAATTTTTGAATCCGGGTCACTTCTGTTTTCCTGCAAATTCATTGTACTTGATCTGATCGACTTCAGAATTCTTGTCCATTGCTTCAACTGCATCAATTTCTGTCTGTGTTGACAACAATGACAATACTTTTGCTGCACCTTGTTCAACAATCTCCCCCTTTGGAATTGTTGGCAACACTTATGCACTCTCCTGTAATTCTTCTCCCCCTTTGACAATAATACCAAAGGGCTGTTGCAGACTCCCCCTGAGTCTATGCACACCACTCTCAGACAAATGTTGTTATAGTTAGCAAAAATCATGAATATAAGCAAAACTATAAGTATAGGCATAAATGCACCCCCTGAGAATGTGATCCCAAATGAAAGTCAGTTCTTGGGAATTGTGACCACTCCCAACTTATGTCGAAGGTACTCAAAAACTTCCTTGGGCAATGGTTTTGTGAATATATCGGCTACCTGCTCTGTAGTTGGAACAAAGTCCAATTTGACCTCTCCTTCAGCAACTTTATCCTTCAAGAAATGATATCGGATTGCAATATGTTTGGTTCTAGAATGCATAACCGGATTCTTGGATATGTTGATAGCACTAGTGTTATCACATTTTATTGATATTGGCTCTTTGAAGTGAATACCAAGATCTTTCAAAGTTTGTCTCATCCATAATATCTGTGTACAGCATGTTGTGGCTGCAATGTATTCTGCCTCTGCAGTGGATAGAGAGACTGATTCTTGTTTCTTGTTGTGCCATGCTACCAGCCTGTCTCCAAGATAAAATGCTCCTCCACTGGTACTCTTTCTGTCATCAATACATCCTGCCCAATCTGCATCAGAATATGCAATCAAAGTGAAATATTTACCTTTTGGGTACCACAACCCATAATCCATAGTACCCTTGAGGTACTTGAAGATCCTCTTTACAGCTGTCACATGAGTTTCTTTGGGACTAGCCTGAAATCTTGCAACCATGCATACTGCTTGTAATATGTCTGGTCTAGTGGCTATTAAATACAGCAGGCTTCCAATCATAGACTTGTACATTGTTTGATCTACATCTGGAGATTTGTCATCCTTGCTTAACTTGCGCCTGTTGTCATGGGAGTGCTAACAGGTTTCTTGTCTTCCATTGTGAACTTTTTCAGCATTTCTTTTACATATTTAACTTGAGAAATAAAAATGCCCTTTTCATTTTGATTGACCTGCAGTCCTAGGAAATAAGAAAGTTCACCAATCATAGACATCTCAAATTCTTTCTTCATTTTAGTTGATATGTCTTTGCAATATTCATCCATGCTATTGCCAAATATTATATCATCTACATAAACAACAAGAACAATAAGATGCCCCTTCTCTGTTTTGACATATAAATTGTTGTCCACCAAACCTTTCTTGAACCCTTGTTTAATAAGATAGTTATCCGACCTTGCATACCATGCTCTGGGTGCCTGTTTCAAACCATATAATGCTTTCTTTAACCTGCAAACAAAATCTGGATTGTCACCAAGTTGGAAACCATCTGGTTGTTCAATGTAAACCTCTTCTTCCAGTTTTCCATTCAGAAATGCTGATTTTACATCCATTTGATATACTTTGAAATTTTTATGGACTGCTAAAGCCAGAAACATTCTGATTGCCTCTAGTCTGGCTACCGGTGCAAAGGTTTCCTCAAAATCAATGCCTTCAACCTGAGCATAGCCTTTACAGACCAATCTTGCCTTATTTCTGACAACCTGTCCATCTTCATTTAACTTATTTCGAAAAATCCATTTAGTGCCTATTATGTTTTTATTTGTTGGCCGTGGTACTAATTCCCAGGTATTGTTTTTCTCAATCTGATCTAGTTCTTCATTAATTGCCTTCATCCAACTTTCATCTGTGCTTGCTTCAGCAACATTTTTAGGTTCAATGCTAGATAACAGAGAATAGTTCCGCACTGCTGCTCTTCTTGTCTGAATACCATCTGTGGGATCCCCAATAATCTGTTCACTGGGATGGTTTTTCTGCCAATTGCCTGTTTTAAATTTCTTGTTTTCTTCTTCTTCTGAGTCAGTTTTTACAACATCTGGATCAATTTTCTGATTCTCATCTGTTTCCTTTTCATCATCACCTTCAATGACTTCTTCATAAATAGGGTAGTTTTCTTGATAAGTAATTTCTTGTTCTCTACCTTCATCAACTTTCACATCAGCACTCTCAACAATTTTCTTTAGCCTCTTGTTGTAACATGTGTAGGCTTTGCTTTTTGTTGAGTAACCAAGAAAGATACCTTCATCGGCTCTATCTTCAAATTTATCGAGATTATATTCGATCCGTTTGATGTAGCACTTCCTTGCCAAATACTTTGAAATGTCTTGTTGTTGCCTTTACTGTCGAACCACAGCTCATAAGGTGTTTTGCTTTCATGTGGTCTTAGCATGCACCTGTTTTGAATGTAAACTGCGGTATGTCTTGCCTCTTTCCAAAATCTATCAGCTATTTTGTTCTCAGCCAGCATTGTCCGTGCCATTTCCTGCACTGTTCTGTTCTTCCTTTCTACAACACCATTCTGCTGAGGTGTCCTAGCTGCTGAAAACTGTCTTCTTATCCCATATTTTTGATAGTATTCTGCAAATTCTTCTGAAATAAACTCTCCTCCTCTGTCTGATCTTAGGCATTTAATCCTTTTTCCAGTTTGATTTTCAACCTATTTTTTAAAAATCTTAAACATCTCAAAGGCATCTGATTTAAGCTTTAAAAATAATATCCATGTCATCCTGGAGTAATCATCTATTAACAGCATAAAGTATTTGTCACCATTTATGCTTTGTGTTCTCATGGGTCCACACAAATCAGTATGAATTATCTCCAAAGGTTTGCTGGTGAAGTATTCCTTTGATTTAAAAGTGGATCTGGTTTGCTTCCCTTTTTGACATGAAGCACGAGATGCTATTTACTGGTTTGCCAATGGTTGGTATATCTCTTATTGCCCTTTTTGAACTTATTTTTGCCAGATTGTCAAAACTAATATGACCGAGCCTCTTGTGCCACAGCCAATTTTCATCTTCCTGTCCAATCAAGCATGTTCCTTCTGCAGTTTTTGAGAGAGTATATAGATTACCAGAAGTCCTAGATCCAGTAGCTATCAACTTCCCACTGTGTGCTTTTCTCACTTCACAGCCCTGCTTCTTAAAAATGACTTCATGACCTCTGTCACAGATTTGACTTACACTCAGCAAGTTATGCTTCAGACCAATCACAAACAAGACTTCTTTTGATTTTATCTTTCCATCACTGATCTTGGCTGATCCCTTTCCAACAATCTTTGCTCCATCATTATTTCCAAATTTCACAGAACCACCTTCATAATTCTGTAAATTCTCAAATTTTTGCTTGTCACCTGTCATGTGACTGGAGCATCCACTGTCAAGTATCCATGGTGCAGATTTGTCTTGTGCTTTAAAAGCGATCTGAACAATCAAAGATTCCTTTTCTTTCCATTATGGTTTGATGACAGATTTGGCTACTTGTTTTGCCTTTGTCCTTTCATTAGCATGTGCCTGTTTTTCAGGAAATTTCTTGTTTTGTTTCAACCCACTTGGTTGAGATTTTCTACCCTGATAATTATTTGATGCACAAGTGCTTCTACGAGTTTCTAGCAATATGTCCAAAATTATGACAATTATAACATTCAATTGCATAATTCATTAAAGGAGAAAAAACATTTCTGTTGGTGAAATTCCTTTGAGATACATTATGCCTGCAATCTGAAATCATATGGCCATAAGCATTGCATTTAAAACAATAACCAGAAAAGGAATGATTAAACCTGGGTGCCGGTCTTTGCCAGTTTGAAGTAGGAGCCATGAATCTTCTCCTTCTTGGATGTGTGACTTTTGTGAATCCATCTTTGTCGGTACTCTTCTTGAGTCCGGCATTATTGCTTTCTTTGGCATGATTTGTTTTTTCTAGGTCAACCACTGATCTTTTCTTCTTTCTTTATGGGTTCTACATTCAAGGCCTTTGAACCCTTTGATGATTCTCCTTCATCGAAGCCTAAACCAAATTTGATGCGAGAAGGCCTTTGGTTATTTAACATTTTATCCAGCTTTACAGTACTTTCTTCAAACTTATGAAAGCAGCTCAATTTTCTATTCATCTCCTCTAGCTGCATCCTTAACTTAACAATGTCTTCCTCTAGCTTGCTGCATTCAACTGTCTTTACAGTTAATTGTTCATCAAGAACTTCGAGACATTTTTTTGAATTCCTCTGTCCGTATTTTTAAAGCTGTTTATTATGTCAGTGGCATCCTCTAGTTTTCTTGAAAACTTTTTGTTCTTTTTCCTTTCTACACTCAACTCTTCAAGTGCAGCAACCAATTCTCCTTCCAGATAAACTTCAGCCTCATCTTTAAAGCTTTCATCACCTTCCCGATTTTCTTCTGTTCTTTCCTCTTCAAGTGCCATGAACGAGAGCTTCACCTGTTTCTTCTTCAGAATCCTCACCTAAGCTTTCTTCAGAAGAAGCGACATTCTTTGATATGAAGCTTTTCTTCTTGAGGTTGTTCTTTCTAAAATTTTGTTTCTTCTTCCAGTCACCTTTTTCTTGGAGTGACCCTTCACCATTTTTGGTTTTCTCATGCATTGGGCATTTGGCTGCCAAAATGACCGACTCCTCCACAATTGAAGCACTTGAATGGTAGCTTTCCTCTATATTTTCCTTTTCCCTTTGTGAGTTTTCGAACAAAATTTGCTTCTGTTTCACCCAGTGTCTCTTCATCCTCAGATTCATGTTCAGTTTTTATATTCTTGTGTGCTTTAAAAGCGGCTTCTCTGTCTATAGGCTTAGTTTGTCCTATTCTCATTTCGTATGCGAGTCAAGGAACCATGCGGCTCATCCATGCTAAAATTGTTTAGATCTTTTGCCTCTTCTATTGCAGAAACTTTGGAGTTAAATCATTTGTGAAGGGTTTTGAGAACCTTTTTCACAACAACTGCATCATCCATTTCTTCATCGAGTCCTCTGATTGCATTGATGATTCCATTGACTCTCAGCATATAGGCCTCTATGTTCTCATCTTCCTTCATTTGTAATGCTTCGAACTGAGCTCGATGAGTTTGCAGCTTGGCTTCCTTGATCTTGTTGTCTCCTTCATGGATGCTCTTCAATTTATCCCACATGTCTTTTACCGATTTGCGGCTCATGACTCTTATCAATTCATTGTCTACAAGTCCACACATTATGGCATTCTTAGCTTTGGAGTTGTTCTCAAATTTTTTCTTCTCAGCGATATCTGTTGGAGGAGTAGTGGGTGCTTGTGTATCCACTATCTACGAGAATCCCAAATATCATATCCCAATGCACTCGAGATATGTTTGCATCCCGAGTTTCCAGAAAGTGTAATTAGTTCCATCAAACAAGGGAGCTTTGTTGGATGAGAATCCTTCACCGTTTGCCATTGTTTCTTCCAAGATCACCTTAGTCGATTAAGCTTGTTCAAGGAACCTTGCTCTGATACCAATTGATATTCACACAATGACACTGAGAGGGGGGTGAATCGGTGTAAATATTAATTATCAAATCTATAGCATTTAAAATGAAGCAAAGAGAACTTGAAAACCAGAAAAGCAAATTGAACAATAGAGCACACCACAACACTCAATATACCGAGGTTCACCAATTTGGCTACTCCTCAAAAATGACTGCTTGGACTCCAATCCAAATCCGGTCTTTGCAAAATACCAATTTTACAAACACTTTACCAGCATCTACTGGAAGGAGCACCAACCCCTTAGTTTTCTGCTGCAACAGATAGGAGCACCAACCCCTAGTCCCAAGCACCAACTTGGACTGCAATTCTGAGCAATTTAAAATGATATAAAAATGTCTTCACTTCTTACATGACCCTGACTGGTCTGCAATTAAACAAACTCTGCACACTCTCACGGCTCTGCTAATTTCTCTCTTGGCTCTCTTCTAACCCTCTTTTCATAGCAATTTCCCTCTAACAACAGCCATAGTATTCTCTGTATGATTGTCCTTTTATAACCCCTTTTTCTCATCGGGACTCTTCGTCTTCTATAACTTTTCAATCCTGCATGCAGTCGAATGACATACTCTAACTGTTCGAATTCTTTTCTCCTCTCCATAAGCGGTTGTTCGAATCCTTGCAAATACGACTGTTCGAATGCTTTTACGATCCTGCATATATGGCTATTTTGAATGCAATACGTCTATTCGAAAGCTTTTACGACCCTTCATATTCGTGTTCGAATTCTACAAATGCTTTTCGAATACACTTTCGATTCTCCATATGTGATTCTTCGAATGCTTTTCAATCATGCATATACAGATGTTCCAGTGCATGTCCAACACCTGTCAATGTGTAACTGCCGATCTGACTTCAGTTACTTCTTACGTAACTGGCTGCATGATGCTTTTTTGACACGTGTCACCTTGCATGTTCCTTCGGCATTTACCAGCTAAACTATTACCTATCACGAATTCGCGACATTTCTACCCATTTGACTTTTTTTGGGCTGTTGACCATGAAAACCTGACCTGTCGCGATATCGCGACACTTTTTGCAGTCGTACGCCTTCATGCCCTTAATGTCACGAAATCGTGACCATTTTGGCCTTTGAAAGCTTTCCCACCGTTCATGTCATGAAATCGTGACACTTCAAACTTTTGTTGACGTCATCCTTAATGTTGTCATGAAATCGTGACGCTTTCGGCTTCCTGAGGCTTCTCTTGCAACTTGTCACGAAATCGTGACACTTTCAGCTTTTGCTGACGTCATCCTCATCTTTGTCATGAAATCACGATGCTTTCGGCTTCCAACGGCTTTTCTTTCACCCTGTCATGAAATCGTGACACTTTCAATTTTTGCTGACGTCATCCTCAGCTTTGTCACGAAATCGCGACGCTTTCGGCTTCCGTACAATCCTTGCTTCATGCAGTAGCGAAATCGCTACAACTTTGTGCCTTGTGCTTTCGACTTGCTACATCTTTGAGTTTTGCGATTTTGACTGGTAGCGAAATCGCTACACCTTCGCATAGTGCACTTTTGGACTTGTAGCGAAATCGCTACACCTTCATGTTGAGCTTTTTCAACTTGTAGCGAAATCGCTACACCTTTGCTTTGTGTATTTTCGACTTGTAGCGAAATCGCTACAACTTTTTCACTTAGCACTTTCTCCCTGCTTCGACCAGCGAAAATTCAACATGTAGCGAAATCGCTACAGTTACTCGACTTAGCTTCTTGGCCTCCGACATGTCATGAAATCATGACAATTTTGCTTGCGCCTTCTCTCTCCTCGACCATGTCATGAAATCGTGACATTTTACTTACACATGTCGAAATGTGATGTTTCTCCATATTTTCTCTCTCCTCACATATGTCGTCGAAATCATGACAATTTTGCTTGCACTTTCTCTCTCCTCGACCATGTCGTGAAATCGTGACAATTTTGCTTGCACCTTCTCTCTCCTCGACCATGTCACGAAATCGCGACAATTTTGCTTGCACCTTCTCTCTCCTCGACCATGTCGCGAAATCGCGACAATTTGGCATGCATTTTCTCTCTCCTCGGCCATGTCACGAAATCGTGACAATTTTGCTTGCACCTTCTCTCTCCTCGACCATGTCATGAAATCGCGACAATTTGGCATGCATTTTCTCTCTCCTCGGCCATGTCGCGAAATCGCGACAATTTGGCATGCATTTTCTCTCTCCTCCGTTATGTCGCGAAATCGCGACATATTTCTTTCTGCCTTCGGACCTCTCAACCTGTCGCGATATCGCGACAGTTTTCTTACTTGTCTTTTTCTGCAAATTTCTGAATCTGGGTCACTTCTGTTTTCCTGCAAATTCATTGTACTTGATCTGACTGACTTCAGAATTCTTGTCCATTGCTTCAACTGCATCAATTTCTGTCTGTGTTGACAACAATGACAATACTTTTGCTGCACCTTGTTCAACAATTATTCTATCGCCATAAGAATATTTTCTTCTGGTGGACCTTCACTAGCATCTTCATATTCATCTTCACTGAAATAGAATCCACTCCTTGTACAACTATCTTCAATATGACCAAAGTTACCACATCTAAAACACTTGAGAATCATTGGACCTCTCTTTCTAACATTTTATTTTTCTACTATCATAAATAGGGTTTCTTCTTCTTAATTACTTGAAGAGCTTCCATCACTATCACTTGAACTCTTACTTGCCTTATCTGCATAAAAACTCTTCTTATGCCTTTGGAAAAACTTCTTTCCTTATGTATCTTGTTCATCCCTATTTTTCTTTTAGTACATGTGTTTTCATGCTTCCTTGTTCTTATGATCCTATTTTTCTTCATCATTGCTATTTTTAGCCTCTAGACAATTAGATGCATAGTGACCATATTTACCACAATTAAAACATCTAATTGATTTTGTACCTTTATACTTTCTTGAGTCCTTGTTCCTTCTACCATAATTTACTTCTTCATCACTAGATAACTCATTGCTTGAATCTGAATTTTTACCCTTTGTCTTCTTAGTAGCTTTGAAGGCTACTTATTTCTAGGGAATAGATTCCTCTTTTATTCTCATCTCAAAAGCTATGAGAATTCCATGTAATTCATCCCTTGTCAAAAGTTTAATATCTTTTGACTCTTCTATAGCTGAAATATTTTCACTAAACCTTTTTGGAAGTGACCTTAAAATATTATCACAAACATTTGTTTCCTCAAATTTAAGTCCAAGTCCTTGCATGGAGTTAACAACCTCATCCACACAAAGTAGATATGCAACAATATTTTCTTCATCCTTCATATTTAGGTCTTCAAATGTTCTCTTGAAGTTTTGCAACTTTACCATTTTGACCTTTTTGTCTCCCTCATATATGCCTTTCAACTTATCCCAAATTTCCTTTGTTGATGTGCAATGCATAACCTTTATAAAATCTGTTTCAAGTAAATCTCTCAAAATTCCATTCATTACCTTTGAATTATGATGATGTAGAAGCTTACCATATTTATCTGTAGGTGGAGTTGCTGGTGGTGTGTATCCATTCTCAATTTTTTTCCATATTTCATTTTCAAGTGCCATTAGATGAAACTTCATCCTTGTACTCAAAAGTGCATAATTTTTCCTATCGAACAATGGTGTTGAATTCCCTGATGATAAATTCTAAGAACCCATAAATGTTCTTGTAAGATTTTTCTTCAAGTTGTTAAACTCTTCCAAAGTAAACCACTTTAATACCAATTGAAGAACACAACCTTATACTGAGAGGGGGGTGAACAATATAAGATCACTTTTTACTTTTATTTCCCAAATAATATTATGTAATATATCAATGACAATATCAATAGCAATAATCTAAGAAATGCACAAATCACCACACACAATAGAGACATAAATTTAACATGGTTCACCCAATGTGGGCTACTCCACAAAGAAAATATTTCACTAAAATTTTCTTAACAAATCTCTTGGGAATCCTTTCCCTATTATAATTTTTATGGACCTCTATCCAAAGGATACACCAATCCCCTAATAAAGTTCATGGATATCTATCCATAGGAGACACCAATCCCCTCAGTTGGTTCATGTATCTCTATCCATAGGATAACTCCTTCTCCTCTACTCTGGTTGGTGATCCTCTAGAAGACTACTTCCTCAACTGCATTGGCTTGTGGATATCAATCCATATAAGACTCTATCCTCACTCAAAATATATTTGTCCTCACTACCCTAGCTAATGGATATCTATCCACTAGAGACTACTGTTCTATGCTCTATCACCTCCAAAGCTTTCTCTCAGCTCTATCTCAAATCTATACTAAACACAATCCTTTGGTCTAGCACAAATCTGCTCAATCTTTGTCTCAAATATGCACTAAACACAATCCTCCAGTCTATCATAAATATTTTCAATTGTCTCAAATATTCTTTAAATATAGTCCTTTAGTCTAGCACAAATTTGCTCAATCTCTATCTTAAATTTGTACTAAACATAGTCCTTCGATCTAGCATAAATATTATCTATCTTTGTCTCAAATCTGCACTAAATATAGTCCTTCGATTAGCACAAATATGCTCAATATCTATCTCTGGTTTGGCACAAACCTATCCTTGAATTTACACCAAAATCTGTCCTCAAGCCTTAACACAAAGCTTCATCCAATCACTAATCAACTATGCTAGATCTGCCCCAAATATTAACTCAATATTTGAACAAATCAATCAATCAAATCTGCTCACAAGTCTTCTCAAATACTTACCTCAAATCTGTCCACAAGTCCTCTCTATAACTTGTCATATATACTCAATAAGTCTTCACCAAGACTTACCTAAACTCTAATTGTAAGCTTCCACAAAATCTTACTCAACTTTGTCCTTAAGTCCACTCTAGGACTTACTCAAATCTGCTCACAAGCTTTAAAAAAAGCTTATTTAACTCAAATTAATCTATCACAGAAAAATTCTTCAATAACACAAACAAGCTTCACACAAATTCTTGTTTAATATCATAGAAACATATAGAGAATGGTTAGAGACTCAATATGCTTCACACTTACAACAATGCTCAATCACTTTTAATCTCTCTTATTTTACCATAGAAACGTATAGAGAATGGTTAGGGAATCAATTTGTTTCACTCATAACAATGCTTAATCACTTCCAATGATTCCTTCAACTCAATCCAAAAATAAAGAACAATTTTTTCACTGAACTTGAACTATCACTTCAACACTTCCAATCAACTAAGCTCAATCAACTCCACTCAATCAATCACTCAGTGAAGGCTTATTCAAAAATGCTTATCAAACAAACATTGCATAACAATGATACTCATGATCTTTCACAAACCCTAGTTCAAGATAGTTTACAGAACAATGATACTCATGATATTTCACAAATCCTAATCATTCACATGAAGGTTCACTCAATATTTTTAATAATGCTTATCAAAAAAGGTTTCTAGCATCAACCTTCATTCTAAAAAAACCTTCATCAATCAATATTGGATATATCAAAACCAAACTCAAAAAAGCTTATCAAACAATCCTTTTCACTCCAACTTAGCATTCACAACATCCAATCCAACAATATTTTACTCACAAGGAAGATGTACCCATACTTTTTATTTTGATGGAGATATGTATTCAAAACCTGTCTTGACCACAATTAAATTTTCTTTGCCAACACTAGGGTTAGGCAGCCACAACCTATCTCAAGATCTCCACAAAATAATTTTCTCAATAATTATTTTTCCATACAAAATATCAAATCCTTTTGTATACCTTATAATCTCCAAACTCACAATATCTAACTCAATAATTTCATTAAAACAAAATGCACAACAATATCCCTTATACACCTAATCTCCACACATTATAAATTAAATTTCAATCACCAAAAATCAAAATACAATATTTTAATTTTTCCTTTACCTTATAACTCCCCCAAAGCACTTAGAAATCATGATAATCTCTACGAAATTCCAAATTTCAATACCTTGGAGAATAAAAATTTAATAGCATACCTTTAATTTATTCTGGCCACTCCAAAAAATTATCTTCGAAAAATTTGAATACTTGACCTTGCACTCCCCAACACCCTAGCTCAAGCTAGGCCACCAAGTGGTCTACGTACCCACATGATACAAACAACGCACGCTCCCCTAAAATACTACCTCACAAAAATATCGAGCGAATTAAATGAAAACTTCTTTCTCAAGCAAAATTTTGATTGCGTGGATTGAACCACAATTTTCTCCTTTCAATCCTTAGCACTCTCCCAACTATTGCCTGTGCTACCACCATCGGTGGGATGTCTAATCACCCTGCTACCTTTATTCCCTCATTTCCCTCAATCTTCTTCGAAATATGAATCTTCTTCTTCCTAGGGTGCAACGCTTCAATTTCCTCCTCTATCTCACATTCGAAGGTGTAAGTTCAACTTTAGGAAATGGAATTTATTTCCTATATAAATGCACATTATCTTTTGACTTCTCACCTCGAACCATTTCAAATTTAAGAATTTGAATTAGTTTTTAAATATTAAAATTTAAAAAATATTTGCTTCCATTATTAATTTAAATTAAAATTTTAATCATGGATTAAAATATTTTAATTTAAATTAAATCTTTTGTGAACTTCATTTTTCTTCATCTTGATATTTGGCCTGCAATATTATAATATAAAGTATTATAATATTATCATCCTTCCTTGGGTCTTCAAGTTATTAGGCCACCTAAGGCATATAATATTTAAAATAAATATTATATCCTATTCCTTTTCAATACCTTCTTACTTTTGGAAAAACCACTTGATGTCCTTAATGATGGCGAAATCAAACCAATATTCTTTTGATATCAATGGCAGAAAAACTACTCAAAATTTCCAACAATCAGCTATTATAAATTGGATAAATGAACCCAACCTCTAAGAGTTTTTTAATTTCCTCTTTGACAATATCTCTTAAGGTAGGATTCAGTCTTCTTTGGGGTTGTCTCATAGGTTTAACATTTTTGGTATATATTCCATGAGTGCATACATCAGGATGAATTCTTGACATATCCTTGTACTCCCAAGCAAAAGGTATGGATATGTTTCTAAAAAACAACAAATAGTTTTGCTTCTTCTTCAACAGTCAACCAACTATTAATATTCAAAACTTTCTCTAGCTGAATTTCAATATGTTTTGTCCTTGGGAGGATAGAATTTACTCCTTCATACTTTCTCACTAAGAAGTTTAATGGATAGTGGTGTGGTTGAAGGGAGTGAAATACTCTTATCTCATTTTCAAGAGTAATTACTGAAGGAATCAGATCTTGCATGGGACAGTGAAAAGAGGAGAGAAGATGATGATGCCATCCATGTGGTAATATAAAAGAAAATTTCTTGCAATAGAATGGATGGATTTTTTTTTTTAATTTTGGTTCTCATAATTCCATAATAGTTGATGAACAAAAACTATTTTATCTTAAATTCCTTGCTCCTGCAAAGCACTAATTAGGATGGTTTCATATTCAAAAATCTCTCTTTCTTGTAAGTCAATCTCCTCTATGTGTTCCTTCACTACTAAGGTAGCTAGTGTGGAAATGGTCTCTTCCTATTATTCATCGGATTTAGGAAACCATAACTAACCTAAAAATTTGGTTTAATACTTGGGTACAGAGAAATACTTTTGAGATTGTCATTTCTCCTAATCTATAATCTATGAAGGCAACTGTAATTTTAAGACAAGATATTCCTAAAATGATGGGATAGCCATTGGCTGAATTTCTAGGCTAAAATACTAGAAAATCTATTGGGTATTCCCAAGAAGAGACTTCTACAAGGATATCTTCTATTATTCCTTCTAGTTTTGTAACTGATCTATCAACCATCTCTAAAACTATAGATGTAGGTTTCATATTATTGAGTTGTAATTTTTGCATTGTATATTTTATCATAACGTTAATTGTAGCACCAATATAAATCAAGATGTTAGATATTTGAATTGACCCAATAGTGACAATGACAATTGGGCTCCCTAGGTCACTATACTTTTATGGGATAAGTTTCCAAATAGCAGGTCAACCAACTTTCCCTCTACTCACACAGTCTTAGGAAAAGACTTCATCTTTTTTCTTGGTTTCTTTATACAAAATTTCTGAATTGTTTTTTTGATCAAGGGTACATCGTTTATTGCTTGCAACAAAGGAAATGATATGGTCAATATTTTAAGCTCTTTGACTAATTCTGGTTCTAGGGTATTGACAACATTGTTGAGCCTCTCAGGGTATGGTACTGTCCCTGAAGAAGGTACATTATCTACATGTAATTTTTTCAGTTTTTCTTCTTATTTTTCTAAAATCGATTTCAATTGTTTTGGATTATAAATTTCTTGTGTTCCATCAATTTCTTCAATGATGGCTGGAATAGGTTCACACAATGTTTTTCCTAAATATAATTTTATACTACTGCAGTCAAGAACATGAACTGTAGCATTCTATTCAGATTAAACTATATAGACAAGGGATTGTTATCTTGTATTATTTGGGTTTGCCATTGGTTGGGTTGGAAGTGGAGGTTGTTTGATCTATTGTGGTTGTGTTTTTTGTTGTTTTTGGGATATTCTTTGAAAATTTTGTTGTTGTATCTTTGCTGCCCTTGATATGGTGGATATTGTTGTCCTTGTAGGATTAGTTTTGCATCCAAGGTAGATTGACCTTATGCCATGATGAATTACTCCATCCATATTGTGACCAATATTGAGGAGATGTCCAAAGAGGTTAATTCCAAAATTTTTGGGTGGTTCTGACTGACCCCATGGCATATTCCAAGGGTGTTGTCGCTAATTTGTGGTAAAATGAGGGGCATTTTAATATTGTGAGAAGTAACCCCCTGTTTTTACCAAATAAAATTGAATTATTCAGTCTAATTTTCCAAAAAAATTATGTTTTGAGGCAGCAGATGGCATTTTTCAATAATGTTTCCTTTGAACAAATTCTATAGATATATAAAATTGAAGTTTTGTTCAAGGGATAATCTTGGAAAGCATACTTATTCCTACATATTGGGTATTATATTGCTAGATGATCTATTGGTTTTATTTTTGTATTCATCTTTGTGAAAGGTGAGTTATTTCGTAAAATAGGAAATATTGCATTAACCTTCAAACTTAGGTTACATAGATTAAATAGGCGGTAATTAACCTATTCGAGAAAGAAAGGGGGAAAGGAGAAATTGGGGGAAAAGAAAGATGAAGGGAATTCTCTTGCCGCCCAAATGTCTGCCGTCCACTTGCCGTCCGGGTAAGGTAAAAGGTAAGTTACCTTTACCCCAAGTAAAATCAATTTTTTTAACTTTTATCGATGGTAATTTCCAACATTCTCCCCCTTAAAGTTGAGAGGACTAACTATATAGTCTCTCAGCTTTATAAATTGAGCTTTAGCCATGCCTTTGGTGAAGATGTCTGCTAGATTATCCAAAGTGCTACAATATTGAAGCTCAACTGTCTGTTGTTCCACCATATCTCTTATGAAGTGATACTTCATATCAAAATGTTTTGACCTTTTGTGGTGGATCGGATTATATGCCAACTGTATGGCACTTATATTATCACAATTCAGTTTGGTTGGACCAATTTGTTTTTTGCCAATCTCTTCAAGGATTTTCCTCAACCAGAGGATCTGAGTACTTGCATGAGTAATGGCTATGTACTCGGCTTACGTAGATGATAATGCTACAACAGATTGCTTCTTGGAACTCCAAGTTATTAGTCCCGATCCTAGACTAAAACAGGTTCCACGATGTAGATTTTTTGTCATCTATATTACTGCCCCAATCGCTGTCATTGTAACCAAATAACTTCACAGAGTTAGATTTGTGGTAATGGATTCCAAAATCCAATGTACCTTTTACATATCGTAAAATTCGTTTGGTTGCTTGAAGATGCAGCTCGGATGGGCATGCCATAAATCGTGATACAAGAGAAACAACATATTGTATATCTGGCCTTGTGTTGGTGAGAAACATTAAACTCCCAACCATGCTTCTGAAATTGGTCAAGTCAACATTTGGTGCTCCATCTTCTTTGCTTAGCTGGATTCCATGTCCAGTTGGTGTTGCAGCTGATTTGCACTACTTGCATAGCAAATTTCTTGATCATGTCATGAGCATATTTATGTTGACATATGAAGATCCCATTCTTTGATTGATGTACTTCCATTCCTAGGAAGTATCTCATTAATCTGAGATCCTTCATCTCAAACTGATTCATCATGGAGTTTTTGAACTCCATATTCATTTTATCATTACTACCCATGAATATTAGATCATCCACATATAAACAAACTATGAGGATATCTACTCCATTTTTTAGGTAGTATAATGTTGGTTCACTCTTACTTTTTGTGAAACCATATTTGCTGAAATAGCCATCAATTCGTGAGTACCATGCTCTTGGTGCTTGCTTGAGGCCATAAAGTGCTTTTTTCAATTTATAAACAAGGTTCTCTTTACCTGGTTCTTGGAAACCTTGAGGTTGTTGAACATACACCTCTTCTGTCAGGTATCCATTTAAAAATGCACTTTTCACATCCATGTGTTGAATTTTCCATCCTTTATGGGCTGCCAAGGAAAGAACAGTTCTAATTGTTTCTTGTCGAGCAACTGGAGCAAAGGTTTCCTCATAATCTATTCCATATTTATGAGTAAAACCTTTAGCTACTAATCTCGCCTTGTGCCTTTCAATGCTCCCATCAGCATTGAATTTGGTCTTATAGACCCATTTACATCCAACACATTTTTTTCCTTTTGGAAGCTTCACAAGCTCCCAAGTATCATTCTTTTTAATTGAGGATATTTCCTCTTCCATGGCATCTTGCCATATATTTTCAGTGCATGCTTTTTCATAGCTAGATGGTTCTAGCTGTGCAGCAGCCAACAAAGCATAATTGACTACATCACCCCTTGGTTCATGAGACTCATCATCTCCTGACATTTGAAGATTTTCAAGTCTTGACAAAATGTCATCCATCTCACTAGCTTGACTCCTAGTGTATCTTTGTTGGAAATTCCTATCCAAAATTTGAGAAGATGGATGACTATGTAGTATGCGCTTTCCTCTATTTGTCTCTTTCCTTTGAGAAACTGAATCAATATCCATCGGACTTGGAGTGCTTACAGATCTTTGAAATCATTTTGGAGAATTTGGGGGTGCCAACAAATTCCTTCTTGGACTTGGTGTACCACTTGATGTACTTGATAAAGTTTCTTGATGTGGAATTTGTGGAGGAGGACTGCTTTTCTTGGGTTGTACCTTTATGGGAGGTACTAATGTGGTACTGTCCAAATTAGAGTCAAAATCAACAAATTTTTTATGACCCCATTCTCCCCCTTCATCAAAAATTACATCCCTGGAGATAATGATTTTATGTGTCGTGGGATTGTACAATCTATACCCTTTGGTTGAATCACAATACCCTACAAAAACACATGCTTGACTCTTTGGATCAAGCTTCTTTCTCTTCTCCTCAGGAATGTGTGCATAAGCTAAAGAACCAAATACTCTGAAATGTTTGACATTTGGTTTCTTACCGTACCATCCTTCATAAGGAGTGATACCATCTAAACTAGAAGTCGGACTTCTATTTAGAATATATGCACTTGTTCTCACTGCATCTGCCCAATAGCTGTTTGTGAGATGTTTTGCCTGAAGCATTGTTCATGCCATTTCAACAAGGGTGCGGTTCTTTCTCTCAGCCACACCATTCTGCTATGGGGTATAGGCAGTGGTGAACTGCCTTTTTATCCCATTTTGCTTACAATAATGAAGAAATTCATTTGAGGAGTATTCTCCTCCTTTATCAGTGCGAAGACATTTGACATAATAGTCACTTTGCTTTTCTACATTATTTTTGAAGTCTATGAAGCAATCAAATGCTTCATCTTTGTGTTTCAGAAAATACAGCCAACACATTCTAGAATAATCATCTATGAATGTTAGAAAATAAGAATTGTTTCCAAGGCTCTTTGTTTGCATTGGACCACGGATGTCCGAATGTACTAGCTGAAGAGGATAGCTTGCTCTCCACGCTCGGCCTCTTGGAAACTTCGTTACGGAGTGCTTTCCCAAAGCACATGCTTTGCATACCTTTTTATGTTATGGTATTTTTGGTAGTCCTGTCACCATAGCTTGTGATGTTAACATTTTCAAGCTAGCGGAATTGAGGTGACCATATCTCAAGTGCCACAATTCACTTGGATTTGTAATAGCTATGTTTGCAAGTTGAGCTCCCCCTGGCTCACCAAATTTTAGAGGGAACAACCTATTCTTTGTCATAGGTACTTCAGTGATGATCCGGTTACAATTGTTTTTATCAAAGATTGTACATTTTCTTTCATCAAAAACTAATTTGTAATGCTTCTCCATCATTTGGCCAACACTTAACAAATTGTGTTGTAGGTCGTGGAGTATAGTATATGTCATTCACATTTTTAAGGCCTTCTTTTGTTGGAACTTCCATAGCTCCTATGCCTTCAACTTGCAAGGATTTATTATCCCCTAACTTAACATGAGATTTGTAATTTGAATCTAATGTAGCAAAGAGATTTTCTTTGCCACTCATGTGGTTGGAGCAGCCAGTATCCAAAATCCATGTATCATTTAGATTTTGATCTGGCTGTCCATAAGAGAGAAAAAGGTTTGGTGGACCTTCTTCTTCTTCGTAGAATGAGCCATATTGACTGCTTTGATCTTTTGAAGACTTTGACCAGCAGTCACGAGCGAAGTGGCCTTGTTTCCCACAATTGAAACAAGTTGTTTTAGGCTTATTACTTCCTCGTCCTTGATTTCCACGGCCTGCATTGCCGCTTTGGTTCTGATTGGCTCCTCTGTTTTGATTTCCACCTCTGTTTTGATTACCTCCTCTGTAGGAGTTGCTTTGGCCCTTGCCTCTTTGTTGTTGTCCTCTGCCTCGGCCTCTTCCTTGTCCTCGTCTTACACTTTCATTTGAAGTGAAGGCTTTGTCATCACCTCCATAGCTTGTTGAAGGTGCACCTTGAAGTCGCTCTTCATGTGATGTTAATGATCCAATCAAACTATCAAATGTAAGAGTAGAAAGATCTTTGGATTCTTCAATTATGATTGCAATGTGATTCCACTTAGGAAGAAGTGTTCGCAACACTTTCTTCACAATTGTTTCATTTTTTGTGTCTTCACCTAAAGTTTGCATCATATCAACTACTGTTTTAACACGAACACAATAGTCTCCAACTCTTTCATTATCCTTCATTCTGAGATTTTCAAAATCTCTTTTCAAAGTCTGAAGCCTGACTTCCTTTACTTTATCACTTCCTTGGAATCCTTCTTTCAAGGCATTCCATGCATCTATAGCAGTTAAGTAAGATGCAATTCTCGGAAAGATACTAGGATCTAATGCTGATTGAAGATGGTATAAGGCAAATGAATTATTTTTCTGTGCATCTTTGTAGATCTTTTTATCATTTGCACTTAAGGTAGTCCAATCTGTTGGAGCAATGTAACCATCTTCAATAATATCCCATAGTCCTTTTTCGATGAGTAATGTCCTCATCTTGATGGACCAGTACTCATAATTATCCCCTCTGAATTCGGGAATTGGTAGATTATTATGTGATCCCATTTATCTACTAAAACAAAAAACCTCTCTTTTATAGTCTTATTGCAAAAAAGACTTTACAAACTATCAAGCCCTGCTTGATTTACAATCATAAACAACTCAAACTTGTTCAGCAATTACAAAATTGTCAGCGACTTGTTCATCATCGTCATTGATCAATATTATTTCAGGAGAAGGAGGTTGTAGGATTTCAACTGAATTACTGTAATGAGTATATTCGGATCCTTGTGAAGCAATTGCAACTGTGTCAGATTGTTCAAATTTGCTGCCGAAAGAGTTATCTTCTGAATCTGCTTCGTATCCTTGATCAGGATTTCTCTGGTGTGCAATAACCGCGTTTTGCAACTGTGAAAAAACTGTATTAAGTCCTAGTGTTTTCACATGCCTATCAAAATCTTCAGGAGTTGTTCTCAGTAACAACTTGCAGAGGGCATGATAACAACCTTCCGATCTTATCATTTAAGAAAATTTCCCAGAAATTTTCTTTTACAAAGATTTCCTCTTAGGAAATAGTAAAAAAAATTTAACTTTCTAAGTTTTTTTTTTTAAACTTTACATTTATTTCCTCTCAGGAAATTTCAATCAACTAAAAAAAAACTTCACATTTATTTCCTCTCAGGAAATTTCAATCAACTAAAAAATTTTTTTTTTATAAAAGCTAATGAACAGTTAAAAAACTAAAAAAAATATTATATTTTTTTTTAATTTTAAACGTATTCCTTAGTTTTTCTTTTTATATAAAAAAAAATTAATTAAAAAAATTTTAATTATCTATCGACCCCGCCGAGAGTCGATCCTGCGACCTCGTGGGTGTCAGGGCTGAAGGTAGCCGCTGTGCTACCGGGCTGATCCGGGAGCAATGCGTGCTCCCAGCCCTTTGGCTTCCGCGTCGAGCGCGAAGCTTATTTTGGCTTCGCGCTTCGGCGCGAAGCTTTTGTTTTATTGGGACTATTAGTCCCACATCGCCCACAGGGCGATGTTTTTGTTATTTAAAAATAACAAAGCACTCACTGTGCTTTGACTGCCTGCGGGCAGTCACAAATGCCGCAGCCTTTTGCCACCGATGATGCACGCACAGATTGCCACGTCACCACTCGGGCCGCGCACCAGCGCCACGTCAGCACAATTTGCAGATCGCCACGTCACCTTCCTCGGGCCGTGCACCAGCGCCATGTCACCTCACCTCGGGCCGCGTGCCAATCACACGTCGCCATGCATCGTGCCACGTCAGTCTCACGCCTCGGGTTGCGTGCAGTAGATTGCCACGTCAACAGCGCCTCAGGCTGCCACGTCAACAGCGCCTCGGGAATCATGTCGATATGCTGCTCCTGCGGGCCGCGTCGTCCAGTTCCTCCAGTGCCTCGAAAAACATGCCAGTCGGCTCTTGCGGGCCACCTCGGGATCCGTGTCATCACCTCGAACTATGGGCCCCACCGCCTCGGGAATCGTGTCGCTCTGATACCAAATGTGAAAGGTGAGTTATTTCGTAAAATAGGAAATATTGCATTAACCTTCAAACTTAGGTTACATAGATTAAATAGGCGGTAATTAACCTATTCGAGAAAGAAATGGGGAAAGGAGAAATTGGGGGAAAAGAAAGATGAAGGGAATTCTCTTGCCGCCCAAATGCTGTCGTCCACTGCCGTCCAGGTAAGGTAAAAGGTAAGTTACCTTTACCCCAAGTAAAATCAATTTTTTTAACTTTTACTGATGGTAATTTCCAACAATCTTCCCTAAAGTTGTGTTTAGATGCACAAGAATGTTAGTTTTCAAATTTGCAAATTTTTCCATTAGGTCTTTCATAACATTGTCATTAGTACTCCGCTTTATTCTTCTTTTCCTAGTGCAGGAGTAATTTCTTCCATAATTTTATCAATTTTAAGGATATTTACATCCCCTTTTCCCATTAATTTCAATACTTCCCTAGATTCATCTTGTAATCCTTTCAAAAAGATAGCCTTACACATTTCTGGCTCTATAGGCCACATCTCCTTTGAATAAAAGAAAACCTATCAAGATAGTCCCCCAAGGTCTTGTAGCATAGGGGTGCAATATTCCTAGTGGGTAGGTGGTTTCCAAGGCTTAGAATGATCAATTTGCTACTCCCAATTGATGGACCAAATTGTACAACCGTACAATATTTACAACTAATGTGTGGCAACTAAACAACTTGTATAGAATCTAAATCGTACCATTGTATGATACAAAATAATATAGTGATGAATATTGTATGATTTCACACTTAGCAAATCCTTCATATTTGGTTTTGCAAGCTTTTATACATAGTTTTGTAACTAAAATGTTCGATTTTCCAATGCTGCAAAATCAAGTAAATTCTCCTCAATCACATAAACTACCAAATTGGGTAATTGCTCTTTGTACAATTTGTAAGGGATTTGGTGTATTATTTGTATGAAACAAAGGTACAACAAAGTTTAAATTGGATATTCTCCTGGACTAATCTCTCTCAGATAATTTTTGTAAGGATTTAATATGGCAATTAATCCTAATTCTACCAACATGCAAGTTACTTTGTCAAGGTTTGAGAGAGTTCTAGATCCAATGGCACATCAAAAAATCATACAACATCATTCATTAAATCTTCAATGATATCATAATAATCATAGATAATTCATTAGGTCCACACTAGTGTTGGTTTAATCCAATTCCTCCATAGTAATGCATTAAGTAACAATAACAACAAAAAATAAGTACATGCAATAGAGATAAACTGTAAAATACTATTATACCATTCCAAGATCATACAATGTGTGATAGAACTATGAATTGTGATTATTCTTTATTAATTCTTAACAATATCATCCAAAAATTATAGATATGCAATAATATTTCACATCATAACATAGCCAAAACTCCTGGCATTCCCAGACTAACCATAATGTAACCAGGCTATCAAAATTAAAAAATGGGCCTTATATAATGTTTCACAAGCCATTCCAAAGTGGTTCTTGAGGCAATTCATTTTTTAAAACAACCCATACGTAACGAAATACATAATTATGACTTTTAATAAGTATAAAACATTAATTATCAAATCCATGCACAATTACAACTTAAATTGCATTTTAGTGCATTCAATTTCATTTCATTGCACATCGTACGATTTGCATTCAATTTGTATGGTTTGTCTTTCTGGTTGTATGGTTTACTCCTACCTGTACGGTTTACAAAACTTGTCAAAATTGTCAACTGGGCAAATCCTTTGTCAATTATTCTTCTAGGAAGTGGATTTTCTACCTACAAGTCTTATTTTCTTCTTGTTTAATATGGAATAATTCATCTTTTCTATTCCTCACCCAATAATACTATTGATATTTTTCTAGGAATTCACTCTCCATTTGTTCCCAAGTTTGGATATATTATGATTCTAGACTCATAAACCAACTTAGGACTGCATATTTGAGTGTAGAAGCGAATACCTTAAGCTTCTAGTTATCATTTATGTAATCATATGTTTGACATACAACCTTTAATTCAAACAAGAATTGATCAAGATCTTCAGATACTGCCCCCCTAAAGGTTGGAAGTACTGAAGGTGAGATTATCGTCATAGGAGAATTTTATGTAGGATTCTATTGAATGGGGTATTCAGAAGTCCTATAAGGAGGAGGATTATCTATTTGGTTGTGGATATTAATATCCCTATTTGGATTGCCTTGTTCTGTCATGTTATCATTCCAAATCCTAGTATATATTTATCTATATTATGCAGATGGGATGGATACAAAAGGAGCAAGTGGAGAAGTTAGTCCCTCTAAATTTTCTTGTTCAAGGGATCCTAAGCATGAATATCATCTTCCTTTGATAGGAAAAGGGTTAGTTTTGATAAATATTCCTTTTTCATTCCTTAACCTACTCATTCATGCTTGTTTTCTAAATGGACTAAAATGCAATTTACAAAAAACTGTTACTTATACCAGTCATTCATCCAGATTTCACTCTGAAGTTTACAACTTAGTACACTTAACAATTATTGGGTTGTTTTATTCTTCTAACAACACCTATCCCAAAAAACGACACCAAAAATGATGAGTGTCATTCTTATCATCATTTAATTGTATGTTTGTCAAATCCAAGGTGGTTTCAAAGTCTATATACGAAAGAAGGTTCAAGCATATTGAAGATCAATTCATCCTGATAACATGCTTTATTAGTAAAACAAATATTTTTGGGGGTTTTTTGAGGTCACTTTTAATCCTAATGTGCATGAATTGAAACTACTTAATTACAGGAATTGAAAACTACTTCTAAGACTTGAAATTGAAACCTAATTACAGTTGCAGGAAAGGAAATTGTAGAAATGAAAATCTTGTTGAATTCAAACCTAAATTATATTTGTAGAATTGAGACAACTAAATTGAAAGAGCACTTGAAATGAAAAAAATTATGCTAAATTAAATGTTAGTGTCTTGCTGCAGAAGGTTGTCATATTTCTATTGCAGTAACTAAGAAGAAATAAAATTGCTAAAATCTTGAAAAATTATATAAAATAGGGAAAACATAGGAATTTCAAATATAT
The DNA here is from genome assembly GCA_028583015.1 of Wollemia nobilis. Classification (NCBI taxonomy): domain Eukaryota; kingdom Viridiplantae; phylum Streptophyta; class Pinopsida; order Araucariales; family Araucariaceae; genus Wollemia; species Wollemia nobilis. The sequence continues at coordinate 2,945,117 of JAQPPZ010000375.1, read as the reverse complement.
GCTACTTTTTGGATAACCACACACATTCTATACAAATCACACTTGAAATCATAAACACATTGCATCAACTTAAAAATAGAGGTTAGTCTAATTGAAAACAATGAACAAAAATTAAAAAGTACTTTGGTACACGTGTTGCAGCAAGAATATCAAAAAAAAAATTATAACAGTCCTTCCTATAGGTCTAAAAGTGTCCCTTGATTTCTAATCCAAATAAATGTACTAAAATATCCCCTAAATAATTAAAACACTCACTCAACTCATAGGAAAGAAACATGATAAATTGTTGCACTTCATTGACTATTAACTCATATTACACTGCTACAGGAAAACACTTTTCAATGCTTCACTTTGCTATTGACTATGTTCATTATCAAATCCCATTGAAATTCCTACTAGCTCAACCAATTAGGGAGTGTAGTTATTTATACTAGTTATTACAATATGTCTCATTTACAATATCAACTGCATTGTTGTTTGCTAGTGATTTGTTATAAAAACTGCAATAGACTTAGTCTAAATCAAGATAGGATGTGTTGTAGTAGACATTCATTGGTTATTTGATGCATTCACAATGGTGGGAATGAGTTGGCATGGGTTTTAAATGGTCTATCACACCTATAATCATCTCCAAACACCTTCTTCAGAACAAATTGGATGCAACCTAGATTGTTTGGGCTGAAAAAAACTATCTCCCCTATCATTCCAAAGATCTTCAAAATATCCGCCAGCAGGAATATCATTTGCACTCAACTACAACTAAAATAGGTGATAATTTTATTTCAAATGGATATGACATCTTCCCTATCCCTCCTTAGTCGGCTCCAATAATTGTTGCTGGTTTATGCTGATAAATTCCAGGCCATCCTTTAAAGTGACAAGTGGTTGGAATTTGTATGGGTTGTTACCTGCAGTTTCCAATTTTCTTGCACAGTCTTGGGATTTTGGTGCTAAATATCCTTTCAAAACTTTTGTGAGGTAATAAAATTATTTAAAAAACATTATGAAATGGTAAACAATAGCATACATCATATTTCTAATTTTATTATGCATTCTATCCACTAAATAATCATACAAAATAATGCAACAGTGTAGAAAATAGTCATAACAGAGTACAATGTTCCTATGCAATTTAATCATGCAAACATCAATACATAATGCATTTAAATCATCTAATTAACATAAAATATCATCACATAAGGTTTTTATGGTAGTTTTTATGAACCCAAAACATGATAAGAATGAGGTAATTTTTGGCCTCATCACTAAGCATCAATAAAAAGCATAGATTTGTTTCTTGTCAATATTCTGGGATTAAAATACCATATCTTAATGGTAGACAAAGGTGATAAATATCCTTGATATATTAGATATCTTTCTACTTGATTCCACTTGGATTACCTAAATTTGATCAATAGAGTAGTAAGACTTAAGGCCTTTGAGTAATTTCATAGAATATGTATCCTCCATCTTCATTCAATAAAGTTGCATTTATAATTGGGTCTTGCTAGAATTTCATGCCTTTAAGGTCCTAATTTGACTTAAAATCACTAAATCATTAGTTGAAATTAAGAGTCAATATTTTAGGTGTTTGTAGAGATTTTATATAGGATATCACATTTATTATATCTAATTATTTTTTAACTTAGACAATTTGTACTATATTGATAAATAAAATAGGTTGTTTGAATAATTTCTTTGAGCCACCATTCAATCCAACCCTCCATGCCACATTACCTGAGATTAGATTTTATATCTTAGCTATAATATTCAAAGTATATTTGTGCTTAAAACATTTAAATGTTACAATTTCTTATAGACTTATAATATCTTGTAGGTCTTTTTTCGACACTATCAATAGTTTTCAAAGCTCAATATCCTTTATTTTCTCAGGATCATTTTATATAGTAGTGTGTTAGTGTGGTTTCTTGTTGGCTTTCTACCTCTCAACATGCCCCTTGTGATAATTTTCTATCCAAGGATTAGATCTAGCTTGCCATACTTTCCATGGACAAAGATAAAGCTTGAGGCTATAATGGATTCCCCTATGAATTTTACAAAGCTATTTGATATATTGTGGGGTTTGACTTACACCAATTTTATCTTGAATCCCTCAACTAATTCCTAAATCTAGTAACCCCAAATATATCTAAAATTTGATGCTAGTCACTTTTCTAAATGTGTCCTATTATATTATAGCCAAAGCTCTTGCTCTTAGGCTAAGGGATTTTCTCCTTCTCATCATACACCTAGAGCAAACTGACTATATTAAGAGTAAATATATCCTAGATAATATTATTGTTGTATGGAAAGGGATGGAGTGGGTGAGGCAATCCCAACATAAGGCCATGTTTATAAAATTGATTTTGTGAAGTCCTATGATAGGATTAAATGGATTTTCATTTTGGCAATGTTGTGGGCATTAGGGTTCGGACCTAATTTCTTAAGAACTATTCAAGTGATTTTATAGATGCCTCTACTTGGTTTGCTATTAATGGTAGACAATATGACTTGCATAGATAAATTTGTTGAGGGTTCCCTCTTACCCCAAAATTGTATATTTTGATTGCCTAAGGGTTTGGATATCTTATATAAAATGCTATTTAAGGATTGGATGAAAGGGATAGCCCTTCCAAGAACCTCTCAATGGCTAATTAAATGGGAACTTTGTAGATAAATCCTTTCTCAATATTCACAAGAAGAAGGACAACATTGATAATGCCTTGTAGTGCTTAGACACGTTCTATTTGGCATCTGTCTCTAATATCCAATCATAAAATACCCAGTATTATGGGTAATCCTTCTTTTTGAAGCCTTATTAGCTAAATGGATATGGCTAGAAGTGGATACACCATGGAGAAATTTTCAAGTTTGCAAGTATTCCTTTTGCTTTCTAATCCTCATCCTCTATAGTATTACAATATGGAGTTGATAGAGTGGGAAAAAATTATAGAGGTTTGCTCAAATATTTTGGTTAACACTTATGTTTATTACGCATCATGTTGGCCCCCCTCAAAATCTTCATACCAAAAGTAGAGAAACTTATCCAAGATTTTTTTGGGTCCTCTTTAAATGAGAGGAAAGGTTTACATAAAGTAGCCTAAGAGTTATGTTGTCTTCTAAGGGACTTGGGAGGGCTAGGTATTCTATAATGTTGGAGAATATTGTACCTTTATGATACAAATTTAAATATGTTATAAATTAGAGTTTGTGTTTATCATTTAGATGAGTGATTTATATGTATAGGATATGGAGAAGTGTCATGTAAGAGTGCAATGTGTAGGATGTGCACAAGTGTCATGTAAGAGTGCAATTTATAGGATATGCACAAGTGTCGTGTAAGAGTGCAATGTGTAGGATATGCACAAGTGTAAGTAAGAGTGCAAGCATATAATTAGAGAATGTGCACAAGTGTCATGTATGTAAGTGTAAAAATTTGTAATGTGAGGATGTGCACAAGTGTCTAGGAGTGCATGTAGTGGAGTAAGAGTCATGTAGAAGTGTGCAAGTGTCATAGGGTTACAATATGCATGTAACAAGAGAGTGAAGAGTCTAGTATGCAAGTGGAAATATGAGAAGCCAAATTTCAAGAATATAAATGGTTGCATCTCCTCAGTATGTGAGGAATATAATAGACAAGTATTGAGGCATCATATTACATGTCTATATTATGGAGATAAAGCTCCATGCAATGTAAGGGATATTGATCTGCAAAAATCATCACATAATAAGCATTTTTTTTAAATAAAGGGGTAAAAATTTATTGATAAAAAGTTTGTATTATAGAGTACAACTAAGATTCCAACCAAGACTCAAATAAATAGCCAAATAGGCTAAAACCACTAGACTAGAATGACACCCAAAAAAGACAATAAGAATAAACCACATTAAGTATGTACATCCTTGTGGATAAACTCCCACAGGCATTGAGAGTCCCCAGATGGGAGACTCTCCCAATTATCGATACTCTAAGGATCCAACAGCTCATAAGCCCTTTTGGCTAGGTAATTAGTAACCACAATCCATTCCCTTGGAATGTGCACAAAGGATATAAATTTGAACTCTTCACTCATTCTGAGAATTTGAACAACTACAGAGGCCAACTACCAATTAAATTTCTCCACCCTTTTAATGTTTAAAATATTAACCACAATTTGAGAGTCATACTCACAGATAATCCTATGCCAGCCAAGATAAAACCCCCTTTGCAAGGCCTCAAGAATTGCAAGATATTCCATAAAATTGTTGGATTGAAAACCTTTATAAATGGAAAAGAAAAAATTGACACCACCAGTAGAATCTCTCCCAACATCACCAATGCCAGTATATCTAGGATTACCCCTGGACGATCCATCAGTATTAATTTTTAAAACTCCTCTAGGGGATGGCCTCCACCTACCATCTCTCCTAACCTTATTGCTAAGCTGAGGAACCCTACTAGGGATAGAAGAGTTCACACCATCCCCAAAGAGACCAAGGGCTTGATGTACCTTCTCCTCCCTAGAATCCAAAAGAGGGTCCACATCACATTTGCTATGGATGGTTTCCTAAACCATATACAGGATCCTTTTCTAGATCTGTTGAATAGCCAACTAACTACCCTAAAATATGCATCAATTCCATTTGAGCCAAATTTTCTAGATGATGTAAGAAGGGCCCAAATTCTAAGCCACCCTAAGGAAGGGGGCCTTGGACAAAGGTCTACTTAGACTACTCCAAAACTCCACTAGGGATAGCACATGAAAAAATGGATGGTTCCAGGCGCTTCACCAATGGTGCCAAATATCTCTGGCAAAGGAGCATTGGAAAAATAAATGAGAAGATTCATCCTCATTCTTACTGCAAAGGACACAAAAAGAGGGACCCTAAAATCCCCTCTTCCTCATATTATCCCAAGTGATGCATTTATTATGAGCTACCAACCAAAGAAAAAAGTTACATTTTGGCCAAACAAATTTGTTCCACACCTTTTTCCACCAAGTTACAGGAAGACTCCCATACTTTTTCTTATTAAGAACCTGATAACATAGGCTACCAAGTAGGTTCCCTTAGGATCAGGGTTCCAAGCCATAATATATTTACCCCTCAATGAAGAACAAGGCCTTCCCATAATAATAAGAGCAAGCACCTCTCTGTCCTTGGCCAGTCCCCCCTGGGACCATTCTTGTGGATCTTTCCACCTACTTACAAGAATCCCAACCTACTTCCAAGAAAAAAATGCTTAGGGAATGTAACCTAGGATATTGATTCAAGATAGGAGGGTGGCCATCCCAAGAATCCTCCCAAAAAATAGCATTTGATCCTTGATTGCAAATCTAGAACAAACCCTACTTGATTAAATTAGCTCCTCTTTTCAGAGTGTCCCATATAACTGAACCTTTACCAACTAAGTTGACTCTAGGGATTTCAGCCTCAGAAATACCTCTCAAGTATTTACAAGATAATATTTTTTCCCAAATATGATCTTGAGAGGTACACCATCTCCAATAACGTTTTGCAGCCAAATCCTGCCAAAAAAGAGTTGTTTGTAACAACCCAAGACCTACCTCTTGCACCGGCATACATATAGAATCCCACCTAACCAAACTCCATTTAGATTGATCAAGTTTTCCAGACCATAAAAATTTTCTTGACAAAGCATCCATGTCCTTGATGAAGTGAGAGGGAGCTATTTCTACAAAACCTCTATAAATGGGTAAAGCTTGAACAATGGATTTTAAAAGCAACACTCTACCTATACTGGATAGCCATCTGAAAGTCCAGTGATTCACCTTCCTTCTAAAATTATCAAGCATAGACTTCTAAGAAGATCTAGGTAGAGGGTGAGATGAAATTGGAATACCAAGATAAATGAAGGGGGGAGTCCTAACTTGAAATCTTAGAATGTGAGCAATCCTAGCTTGAATAAGAGGAGGGGTATTGAAGAAGAAAATAGAAGACTTGTCCTCATTAATCAATTGTCCAAAAACACCAAGATATATGTCAAGAGACTGTCTAATATTACCAGCTTCCCTGATAGTGGCAACTCCCAACAAAGTAGTATCATCAATAAATTTAAGGTGGGAAAGAGGTGGCAAACTACTATCCCACTTCCACCCTTGAATGAGACCCTACATGACTTGAGACTTGAGAAATATTTCCAACCCTTCCGCCATAATGATAAAAAAATAAGGAGATAAAGGATCTCCTTGCCTCAATCCCCTTGAAGCCTCAAACAGATCTAATGGCTCATTATTAACAATAAAAAATAACAAGGAAGAAGAAACACAACTCATCACCCATCTAATCCATTCCTCCTCAAATCCAAAAGCAGCAAGAAATTTCTAAATAAAGGACCATCTGACCCGATCATAGGCTTTGGCCATGTCCAAATTAATGAACATAGTTTTCTCCTTAGAATTTTCCATCAAGTGAATAGCTTTTGTAGCAATAATAACCCCATCCAATATTTGTTGGCAAAAAACAAACCCTCCTTGATCCTCAGAGATGATTTTTCTCAACCATATCTTTATCCTCTCAGCAATAATTTTTGTGATGATCTTATACACAACATTGCAGAGAGCAATAGGCCTGAATGTATCCAAGGAATTTGCTCCCTCTTTTTTGGGTATAATCACCACAAAGGTAGCATTTAGGGACCTTAGCATATGTTTGTTCTTTTGGGACTCATGGAGAACCTCCAAAAGATAAAATTTTATTAAATCCCAAAACTCTTTATAAAACTCAATCAATAATCCATCTAATTCTGGGGCTTTTCCTTTTCTCATCTTGAATACAACATTTTCCAATTCCTCAAGGGAAATTGGACCCATCAAGTGATCATTCATCTCTCTATAAAAAATCATTGGAATATAGTTTAGAATAATCTTTTCATTCTCATCATCTGATAGGGAGTCCTCCTTGAAGAGAGAGGAAAAATACCTCTTAGTCTCTTATGAAATATCCCTAAAAGAAGAGAGAAGGGCACCCTAAGAATTCACAAGAGAGGTAATCAGGTTACCATTACGACGAGCCTTAAATGAGTTATAAAATAAGGTTGTGTTCCTATCCCCTTCCTGAAGCCAATCTACTCGAGCTTTTTGTTTCCAAAAAATTTCTTCCCTCAGTTCCCATTCAGCAAGGTCTTTCATAGCCTCAGATTCCTCAACAAGAAGCTCCTTCATGAATTCCTGATCTCTAATATTCCTTGAAGCTTCTTCCATCCTCCTAAGAGCTGCCAGCTTAGCCAAGGAAAGGTTCCCAAAATCTATTCTATTCCATCTCTTCAATTTATGTTTTACAAATTATAGTCACTTCATAAAGGAATACATAGTGGAGCCATGAGGATGTTTGTCAGTGGTCCACCAACCTCGCATGAAATCATGAAGCTTAGGATCATGAAGCCACATAAGTTGAAACTTAAAGGAGGTATTCTTTTTTAGCCCTAAATCCAAAGTAGAGATTTTGATAGGCCAATGATCAGATCCCCTACCCTCCAAAATCATAGAACTAGCACCTCTATTATTACCCATCCAATAACTAGATATCAAAAACCTATCCAGTCTCTCTGAGATGGAAGCTTCCCCACACCTTTTATTATGCCAAGTAAATATCCCATTATCTGGCTTTATGTCAACCAAGTTTAGGGCCTGGATATGAGCACTGAAGACAGAAGAAAAAGGCTCAAGATAGTCCACCCCACCACATTTCTCCTCTAGACAAGTGATAGAGTTGAAGTCTCCAGCCAAAATCCATGGGTACAGGGGAACCAAACTTCTCATAAAGAAAATGTGCTTCCACAAATTCACTTTACCATTGTAATCAATAGGATCATACACATTTTTAAGTAGGATGATTTCACCAGATTCATTATCATGCCCAACCATTGAAATAGACCATCTACTGGAAATCCAAGTAAGAGGGGATATCTTAACCGGATCCCATAAACAAGTGATACCACCAGCATATCCACATGCACCAATACACTGGAATTACCCCCTTCTCCAAAACTTGGGAGTAATATTGAACATACTTTCAATAGCTAATTTAGTCTCCTAAATAAACACCACATCCGGAGAATGCACGCGAACCAAATCATGAATAACTTTTTTTCTGGGGATGCTATTCAACCCCCTTACATTACATGAGAAGATACTCATTTTTGGGGGTTATAAAAATGGGATTCCAATGTTATCACCAAGCCTGAATCCACCAAAGTATCCCCCATTAACTTAATTTTACCTTGGTCCTTCTGACCCACCTTCATATTCTTATCCAAAAAACTTTTTTTAATTATATTTTACTGCAATCCCAACACCGTAGGAGTTTTGCAGTCCAAGGATGACTGCATCAGTGCCTGAGTAGGAGAGGGTATAACTAAATCTGTACCACTTTCCAAAATAGTTTCCCTTATAGGAATAGACCCAACCATGTCCCTTATACTCAGATCCAAAGCCCTTTTTTCTTCACTTAAACCGATCTGATTCCTTAAGTTCCCACTCAAGAAGAAACATATAATTCGGCCTTGTTATATTTACATCAGGTAGCGAAATTTTAGGTATCTCCATGAACTAATCAAGATCATCTAATATTTCAAAATGGTTGAGTAGAGTATCTGGATGGCTATCCTTAAGGTCTTTTTTTTCCCTTCGTCCTCTATTTTGGGATTTTATCGAAACAAAACCTTCCTTATCCCATTCCCCTTCCTTTATCGGGGCTTTTCCTTTATCCAAAATTTTTCCAGATCGAGAGGGCCCAGGATTTGAAGCCACGGGTGATACAAACTTCGGGTCATATTCATGGTAAATATGACAATGAAATGGAAGAGTTTCATAGTCAAGTTTTTGAACCCATGTAGTTGATCCAAATTGTATTTCAATAGAATCTAGAATAGGATTATTTAATTCAATTTTAACACAAATACAAGAAATAGATATTATATTTTTATCCATTATCTATTGTGATGGTCCAACCGTCTTCCCAAGTGAAAGGGATATCTTATGCAAGTTATCAGTTCTCCAAAATTCCAACAGGAGCCATGATGGGTTGAAACCCACATGCAAGGGTTTAAGAAAGAGTCCCACCTAGTTATAGAAATAAGGACCCCCTTCAAATGCTTTGTTATGATCTACAATACAAGAGAAAATCACCATAAAATAGTTATTCACACTTAGCATCACCTCAACATCGCCTTCAGGATTCCAAGTATTCCTGAACCAAGCCTCCACAAAGGGGAGAGAAATTTGGATGCCCAAAAATTTGCCAATAAGGGCATGTTTGGTTAGATACTCCACATATTTTGCCATCGAGTCTGGTTGAACCACTAGAATTGGCCTGGATTCACATCATTCCAAACATCCATTATTATTTAACAAGTGGTTCCCGACATGCATTGGAAAATATTGTTCCTTCTAGTCATTTTTAGATGAAAAAATATCACAAGCATGCACTCTCTGTACTGAACCCGATGCCATCATGACATTCCTCCAATTTTTTAGACCTCCTCTAAAATTTGCTACCATCCCCGTAGAGTAGTTTTTCTTCATTAAACCCTAAGAGAGTAGTTTTTCCTCATTAAACCCTAGCAGAGCTCTTAGGATCACCACATAACAAGCATTGATAATAAATTTTGTATATAAATTTTGAGCAATTTTATTGTAAGTATTCTTCATGCATGTACATGAATTATTTTGGCCATTTACATTCATATTTGATATTATAAGTGAATGTTATTTCATTATTATATTGGATTGGATATATATTTAATTGATCATATATAATTCTACTCTTGATTATTGATATTTTGACCTATAATATTGTGGCTTAATTATATTAGGACTTGTGATATTTTGAGATAGTTAGGCTTAAAATCCAAAATTAGTATCAGAGCTACCACTTAACTCTATCTATTTTTGATAGAGTTATATTTTAAAGCCACTATAATATTGGAGTCTGACCACTTTGAAAGTAGTGAAGACTTGGACTATATTTTAAAAGGTATGATTGATTAGATATTGAGGGCACAAGTAAACGTCACCCTAATTTGGATGTTAGAGTCTTTCCACTTGGTTCAAGGATAACCAATGAATAATAGGACTCAAATTGAATAGATTGAGGGTCAACTTAGAATAAAGTTGGATATGAGGGGACATTCAAAGTCACCTTGATAATAGTTTAATTATCTATAAAATAGGATAATCATTTTAATTTTAGGTTTGACCTAAGACATTGGAGAGAGATTTTAGAATATTGAGAAGCATCATAGCTTCTAAATATTGAGAAGTATCAAAGTTTCTAGATTTTGATAAGCATCATAGCTTCTAATAGATTGAGAATCATCAACTCTTCCAGAAATAGAGAATTAGTATAAACTTCCATAGACCAGTAGAGTCCAGAGAAGAGAAGCAGTATAAGATTCATGAGAATAGATAAGAGATTAGTACTGAGAAGTACAAATATGAAGCCTCTAGAGATAAGAAAATATAGAGGCATAGAGAAAAGTTGAAGTTATGGTTAATAACCAAAAATATCAGGCTAACTATAAATTCTACATATATTTTAGTTTTGGATTTAGAATTAGTATTATTTAAATTTTAGGAAGGAATTCATTTTTTAGTTATTCAAATAGCTATTTTGGAAAGTAAGAAAGAAATCTGCTAGAGAATTATAAGCACTATCAAGGAGATCTATCATCCAAAGTATATTTAGGAATGATAAGAACTATCATTCGAAGGTGAGAAAGAAACTAAGAGCCATTAAGGTATGCTATCATTATAAAGATACCAAAATAGTAAAGGGTACAATCTTTCCAAAGTGCCACCATCAGTAAGAATCATATAATCAAAGGAAACCATATTCCTAAAGTTCCACCATTAGAGAGAACTAGAAAAATATTTTAGGACTATTTAGAGGGTCATTTGTAGTGTTATCAGGATAGGGAAGCGAGTGTTATCCATAGTGCCACCTTGAAATTGGATTCAAGCACTATCACCAAACATGAGCACCATTTAAAATCATTGTCTGTAGAGATGAGTACCATATAAAACATCATTCAAAAATGCAAGCACTATCACCTGAGACAAGAACCATATAAATTATCATTTGAATGTGTAAGTTCTATCACCAAGAAGGCACCTAAGAGTAGAAAGAGGATGAAAAATATTCCTCATAGTAGATAAAATGAAGAGCATAAAAAATATGAGATTAATTTCAAACATTTACAAATACGAGCATTAGAAGAATAAGTCATTAAATTTACATGCTGAACAACACCTAGATTATCACAATATTAAAGGAGCTAATTCCATCGACCATCATAGAAGTTATAGGACAATATCAAGATTGTAGAAAAGTATAAATAAAAGAATCACATGAACTAGAGGTCAAAGAAGAATCTCAAACAATTCATGAACAAGATAACAAAGATGCAAAGTATTAAGAACCAAAGAATGGAGATGAAGAATGTAGAGTGAAACTCAAGAATGAAGTTGAAGATAAATCTTAAAAAAATCTTCATGAACAATTCAAGGTCACATGAAGAGTTAAGCCTAAAGTATTCAATAACCAAATAACATAATACAAGTGGGTGTCGGAGAATAATACATTAGTTGGTACATGCAATGTATCCCCATGGTACCTTTATGGTATAAATATAAATATATAATATATTAGGGTTTGTGTCTATACTTTATATGAGTGTTTTCCATTTCCCTTTTATGTAAGTGTCTATGTGTAGGATATGCATAAGTTTTATGTAAGAGTGCAATATGTAGGATATGCACAAGTTTCATGTAAGAGTGCAAGTGTGTATTGAGAGAATGTCCACAAGTGTCATTTATATAAGTGTGCAAATTTAAAAAGTGAAGATGTGCACAAGTGTCTTAGGAGTGCATGTAGGAGAGTAATAGTCATGTAGAAGTGTGCAAGTGTCATGGAGTTACAATATGCATGTAAGAAGAGAGTGAATAATCTAGTATACAAGTGGTAATATGAGAAGCAAAAGGTTGAGAATAGAAAAATTTGCATCTCCTGGATATGTGAGGAGTGCAATAGATAAATATTGAAGATTCACATTACTATGTCTATATTATGGAGACAAATATCCATACAATATAAGGGGAAATGGTTTGTAGTAATCACCACATAACAAGCATTGACAATAAATCTTATATGAAAATTTTGAGAAATTTTATTGTAAGTATTCTTCATACATGTACATGAATTATTTTGTCCATTTAAATTCATATTTGATAATATAAGTGAATGTTATTTTATTATTATATTAGCCTAGATACATATTTTATTGCTCATATATAATTCTACTCTTGATTATTGATATTTTGACCTATAATATTGTGGCTTATTTATATTGGGACTTGTGATATTTTGATATAGTTAGGCTTAAAATTTAACAATGGTATCAGAGCTACCAGTTAAATCTATCTATTTTTTATAGAGTTATATTTTAGGGCCACACTAATATTGGATTTTTTCCACTTTGAAAGCAGTGAATACTTGGACTCTGTTTAAAAAGGTTTGATTGAGTAGATATTGAGGGGACAAGTAAAAGTCACCCTAATTTGGATGCTATATTATTTCCACTTGGTTTATAAAAACCAATGAAGACTAGGACTTACCTTGAATAGATTTAGGGCCAAATCAAAATACAGTTGGATGTGAGAGGACCTTCAAAGTCACCCTGATAATAGTTGGATTCTTTAGAAAAGAGGAGAATTATTTTACTCTTAGGTTCAACCTAAGATATTTGAGAGAGATTTTAGAAGATTGAGAAGTATAATAGATTACAAATATTGAGAAGCATCAAATATTCTAGATATTTAGAAGCATCATATATTCCAAGAGATTGAGAAGCATCAAAGCTTCTAGAGATAGAGAAGAAGTATAAGCTTCCATATACCAACAGAGTACAGAGAAGAGAAGTGGTATAAGCTTCCTAAGAATAAATAAGAGATTAGCACTGAGAAGTATAGAGAATAAGCCTCCAAAGATAAGGAAATGTAAAGGCATAAATAAAAGTTGAAGTTCTAGTTAATAACAAGAAATATCAGACTGGCTAGAAATTCTACATATATTTTAGTCTTGGCCTTAGAATTAGTATTACTTAAATTTTAAGAAAGAATTAATTTTTTAGTTATTAAAATATTTATTTTGAAAAGTAAGAAAGAAAGATACTAGATAATGATAATCACTATCAAGGAGCACTATCATCCAAAGGATATTTGGAATTGGTAAGCACTATCAAGAATTACTATCATCTAAAGGTGAGAAATAAACTAAAAGCCATTAAGGTATTATATCATTTTAAAGCTACCACAACAGTAAAGGGTGTAGTCTTTCCAAAGTGCCACTATTAGTGAGAGTCAAACAATAAAAGGGTATTGTATTCCTAAAGTGCCACCATTAGAGATAATTGAATAGGGATTTAAATGCTATTTAAAGTATCATTTGCAGTGATATTAGGATAGGGAATTGATAACTATCCATAGCACCACCTTGCAATTAGATTCAAGTGATGTAACCAAAAAAGAGTGCCATTAAAAAACATTGTTACTAGAGATAAGCACCATATAGAGAATCATTCATACATACAAGAACTATCACCTAATATGAGCACCATCCAAAGCATAATTCAAACTTGTAAGTGTTATTAGTAGGAAGGTACCTAAGAGTAGAAAGAGGATGTGGAATGTTTCTTAAAGTAGAGAAAACAAAGTCAACAAATATGAGAGTAATTCTGAGAATTTTTAAATATGAGAATTGGAGGAATAAGGCATTACATTTGCATGTTGACCAACACTTGTATTACCACAATATTAAAGGAGGATCTAATTTCAGCAACCATCACAAAAATTACAAGATAATATAAATATTGCAAGAAAGAAATAAATAAATAAGCACATGAACCAAAGGCTCAAGAAATTCTTGAATAATGTAATGAAGATGCAAAGTTTGAATAACCAAATAATTAAGATGAAGGATAACTCAGAGCAAAAAACAATAATGGAGTTAAAGATGAATCTTAAATAAATATTCATGAACAATTCAAGGTCACATGAATATTGTAGATCGAAGATGAAGATTGAAGACTAAAGTCTTCAATAACCAAATAATGTAATATAGGGGGTCTTAGAGAATATTACACTATTTTACACATGCAAATGTATCCCCATGGTACCTTAATGGTATAAATATAAATATGTAATATATTATGGTTTTTGTCTATATTTTAGATGAGCGGTTCATATTTTTATTTTATTTAAGTGTCTCTGTGTAGGATATGCACAAGTATGTAAGAGTGCAATGTGCAAGATATGCATAAGTTTCATGTAAGAGTGCAAGTGTGTATTAATAAAATGTGCACAAGTTTCATGTATGTAAGTGTGCAAATTTTTAATGTAAGGATGTGCACAAGTATATTAGGAGTGCATGTAGGAGAGTAAGAGTCATGTAGAAGTGTGCAAGTGTCATAGAGTTTAAGTATGCATGTAAGAAGAGAGTGAATATTCTAGTTACAAGTGACAATATAAGAAGTGAAAGGTTGCATCTCTTGGATATGTGAGGAGTGCAATAGACAAGTATTTAAGAGTCAAATTACTCTATATATATTATGGAGATAAAACTCCATACAATGTAAGGGAAAATGGTCTATAGTGATCACCACATAACAAGCATTGATAATAAAACTTGTATACAAATTTTGAGTAATTTTATTGTAATTATTATTCATGCATGTACATGAATGATTTTGGTCATTTAAATTTATATTTGATATTATAAGTGAATGTTATTTCATTATTATATTGTCTTGGATATATATTTGATTGCTCATATATATAATTCTACTCTTGATTATTGATATTTTGACCTATAATATTGTGGCTTATTTATATTGGGACCTATGATATTTTGAGATAGTTAGGCTTAAAATCCAACATGGATACCCAAATTCATGGGATAAATCTCTATTAAAAATGGATTATCAGAGCCTTACAAGGAAATAAGGCATGGAAATTTTTTCTTTACAACTACATTATCTCTAAAACTCCCCATGGGCAAAAATGTTTGAAATGGCTTGGGCTACCCTCACTTCTGGTTATGAATGTGCTTGTGCATATTCAAGGTATATTTGTATCCAAAAGCATATGGAAGGCTTTGGAGGCCAGCAAACCTTGGTTTCTTTGGAATGACAATGATCTTAACAATGGTTTGTGTAATGAAGATTCACTACATGTAGTTACCACATGGATCACACCCCAATATTTCCAACGAGGTTGGTTGAAGAAATTGTCCATTGGAGGCTTGAGGTGGATATGAATATTTTTGGGTTGTATGGCCACATAAATTTTCTATTTCCAATAACAAAAAACCCATGCTTTTCTCAATAATATTTTTAGTGATATCTAATTCAATTCCTTCCACAAGATAGAGTCAAGGAGCCATTTTGGTTATGATTAAAATGACTCTACCATTGATGGGATGTGATCCAAAAAAATTCTTAAGGTCAATCTAATTACCTCCTAGGTAAGCTTACAAAAATATGTACTACCCACATACACTTGTATTTGCAACTCCCACTCAAGTATCTATCATCTCTCCACCATGCTCATATGATATGGTCATTGGGAGATAAAGGTGATAAGATTCCTGGTGGTTATAAGAGATACGAGGACCCTCATAACATCTAGATCTTAGAAGCTCCTTCCTTAAAGGGGCCAAAAGTTGAACACCTCTACTCCAATGACCCCAATTCATAGGAATATGGGACCATATTGGAGCACTTCAAATCTCCAGCCACGTACATCATCCAATATTAAATCAATAATAGGTGCTAAGTGTATGATACAAGAAAATATTGATGTGCATTAAGGTTGTGCCAGCTATTGGATATCTTATCTATGACTAGTGCTCTTTTGGAACCCAAATTAGATGGCTAAGGGTCACAAAATCCCATGAACCTTTGATTTGACATCCGACGACCCATGCTTCTTTTTTTAGCAAAATTTATCACAAAAGTAAGGGCCCTAGCACTCATAGATGAAAATGGGGATCATAGAGAGGAAATAAAAGCATTTTTTCTATTGGAATATAAAGTTGACTTATGTAGATAGGCCCGTCGTAGCGACCATGTGGCTACTAAACTGATTACTCATCACATGGGTGAGCCTACCCTACAAACTTGTGCCCTTAAAAAGTAGAAGCTCTACTAGCCATTCAATTAGGGGGGGTATACCAATGATGAAAATAGGTATGCTATTCTATAAAGGAAATGATTACTTAGTAGAAATTTAGTTCATGAAGCCTCAAATTAGATGAATAATTAATTGTAGAAGACCCCTCTTATGGTGCCTAGAGGGATTCCCTAGCGGAAGTGATGGGTGATGACTACAATGACTACCCATCCAAGGGAACAAAATATTTCAACATTAATGGCCCCTAATCCAGAGACCTCAAGGTGGCTAATTATCTGATGAAGGTGGATCTCAATCATGAATAGAAGATAGTGCTTTGGATTTTTTGAATATATTTTGGAGGGAATCATTTCATTTTTTTACCTATAAAAGGGCATATTATTTTTAGTGTAAGGCATTAAGAGTTGCTTGATAATGCCTAATGTCTGGTCTTGCATAATATTTTTTTACCCCTTCTATTTTGTATATGTAGGTCTTAGGCCTTGAACCATTGACTAAGGAGCGTCAAACCTATTTTGGCTTCATGCATTTGTAATTATTGATACATATATGGGAGTTATGACTAATTTCACTTTGTACTACTTTTTTTATATGTTTTTAAATGCATGGGTATGAACGAAGAAGTGTGTTCAATTTATAGATATTAGACTATGGTGAATATGTTCAATTAAGCTCATTATATGCAAATGGAAAGGATTTAGATCTTGGTGCATTGCCCTTGTAACTTAATATTTCATTTAATTTAATTTAAGCTCATTTATGGTTTTCTCTCCATTTTTTTTCTCTACATAAGCATAGACAAAGCTACAATAGATCTAGAAGGTGCATACAAGATCATATTCAATGAGGAGTTAGCCTCTACAAAACCTAGTAAAAGGTACAAAAGAATTGGAGAGTAGTTTTGAAAAGGTGTTTGATATTCCTATTCTAGTCTCTCCACCAATTATTTACATGCATAGCATCCAACTTATGTAAATATTGTAAAGGCACGAGACTTGTAGTTTCCTCTAGAATATGTTTATCCTTGGAGTTGAGATAAAAATTAATTTTTAAAAGTCCATAAATTTAAAATTTTTATTATAGGTCCTCAAACATGTGTATTTAATTTATTAATATGGAAAAGGATCTAAAATGAGAACTCTTTATAATATTTTTGTTATCACAAATAGTGACAAGCTACCATAAAAATGATTACCAATTCAAAGACATCCATGTATAAAAGTGGTCGCCATCACATCTAATATGAGACTTAACATTCTCCCAAGCCTTTAATATACTTTAGACCATGATATATTCCCTATCTTACATGGGATAGGGGTTATAAAGAGGTAATAATATCAAATGCCATATATCTCAAAGTGGATTTGGTGGTGGTATAATGCCTAAAATGAAATTTCTAAGCCTTAGGGCCTTGGAGTGCACTCTTCACATCCATTTGATGCAACTTCCATCCAAATTATCCAACCATTATAAAAACCATACGGATGGTATTGATATTCACTATTGGTATAAAAGTTTTGTCATAGTCAATTCCTTCCTTCTATGCACACTATTTGTAACAAATATTGTTTTGTATTTTTGTATGCTTTGTAGCAAGTGTGAACAAGGTTTATTTTTAAATGGATTAGAAAAATCCTATTTTTCTAAGCAAGTGTGAACTCTCTTACCTTTTGTTGGCTAAACCTGTTTGATGGTCGGCATGATTTTTATTGTTTTTTTATCCCTCGCCTTATTCTTCTCCTTATTCCTCCATTGTCCTTCCTCCTTTCCTGTCGTCCATTTTCCCTTATCACTCCACTTCCTTCCTCTCCCCACACCCGTCGCCACCTCCCTCTCCACTTCCTACTCCTTCGTTCTCTCTAATCCTCCCGATCTTCCTCCAACCTCCCTTCCCTACTCTTTCGCTTGTATTAAGCCTATATAAGGTTTAAATTATTGTAAGGTTATTTAGCTGGTTAATTTGATTAATGAATATTATCGTTGGTTATATTTTTGTGTTAATTTTATCTCGGCCCACTTTAATCTAAGTCCACCTTAGTCTAGGGCTTACACTGGTATCAGAGCTCTAGGGGGCATGGATCTCGAGGGTCGAGGTGAGGCATGGAAGCCGAGCATAGCAGACTGGTCAGCGACTGGGGCACGGATCCCGAGGAGCACATGAATTTTGAGGAGCGATTGGCACATGGATCTCGAGGAGTGCACGGATCCCGAGGATCTGACTAGACGTAGACAACAGGCTAACGTGGTGGTGTCGAACTGGTGGTGGAGCTAGGCGATAGCTGACATGGTAGGCATTGATGTGGAACGAAGCTGGCAGAGTGTTGACTGGGTAGCACATGGATCGAGGCTGACGTGAGTGCTAACGTGGCATAGGCGAGCAGGGTGCTGACGTGGACGAGCAGAGTGTTGACGTGGCAGAGGCACACCGAGTGTGCCACATGGTGGAGGTTTACTAGCCAAGGTTGAGCAAAAGGTTCGGGTGGTCGATTGCCCGAAGGCAATCGACTTACTATGTGTTCGCAGGCTTTGATAAAGCCTGAACACACCCACCTCCCACTGCATGTGGGACTAAATTTAAAAAAAAAAATTGTTTTAGCCACCAATTGATATCTATCCTGTTTCCTTCCTCCTCTCGTCCGGCTAGCTTGGTCTAGCGGTCAAGACTCCCGCTTGTAGAGAAGTGACCCGGGGTCGAATCCCGTCGGGGTCAAGAAAACAAAGGTTTTTTATTTTTTTTTTTGTTACTTCGCCGAAGAAGAGGGTTTATGAACACATTTTGACATTGTTCTACCACAACAGCCATGTGGTGCAGCGGCTAAGCCTTCCGGGTAGACGACGGAGGTCAGCGGTTCGAATCTCATCGGGGATTTCACAAAAAAAAGGTTTATTTTTATAAATTTTTTATTATTTAGTTTTTTTAAAGGTTTTAAAAAATTAATTTAATAATTTATATGTATATTTTTTTTATTATGTTTTTAAATATCCATTTATTTAAAAAGAATAATTAAAATATATATATAGGAAATTGTTAAAAAAAAATTTAAAAGGCCTTTATTAAAACAAATTTTGGAATTTTTTTTATAAAAATAAAAGGGTGAAAAGATATTTTGAGGTAAAAAGTTTTTTTTTTGCATCATAAAATTAAGTTGTAACCCAGTTCATGCGGTGTGATTA
This sequence comes from Wollemia nobilis, assembly GCA_028583015.1. Classification (NCBI taxonomy): domain Eukaryota; kingdom Viridiplantae; phylum Streptophyta; class Pinopsida; order Araucariales; family Araucariaceae; genus Wollemia; species Wollemia nobilis. The sequence continues at coordinate 2,925,756 of JAQPPZ010000375.1, read as the reverse complement.
TGGGTAGATGATCCGGTCAACCGGATGCTATAATGCATTACTCTCTCTGTTGAGAAGAGAGACACCTGATTCCTTTGATGAGAAAGTCCAGCGGTATGGACTTCATACAGTATTTTGCCAATTAGAAAACCAAGTGATTGCTCATCTGAGGAAACCAGATTCTGGATACGAGGCGGATTCTGAAGATAATATCTTTGGGCAAAGGATAGTTGAATCCGAGACGGTTGAAATAGTACCTGAAGGACAATCAAGTGACAGTTATACACCTACAGTGCCTAAAGTAGAAACAAGTGAGAGCTATACACCACGCTCTCCTGATTCAGAACCAGAAGAAGAAGAAGAAGAAGAAGAAGAAGAGGAAGAAGAACCAGTGGAGGTGAAACCTGCAACTGAAGAATGAGATGTTCTCAATAGACGTCATGAGCCAGTAGCAGCACAAGAAGTCATTATAATTAGTGACGACGAAGCAGACAACTTCACCTTTCCAGTTTTGGGTGATCCTCAAGATGAAGAATGCCAAATCAGTGAGCATATTAAGAAAGCTAGATTTGATTTAAATCAGTGATCTATTTTGTACTTCTTTGTACTACTTGTTTGAAGTTGAAATAAAGTTTGCTTTCTGAAATGGCATCCAATACTAGTCTACCAATCCCTGAGTTCAATGGTGGTGATTACGAGTATTGGTCAATTAAAATGAAAACTCTTTTGATAGGCAAAGGTCTTTGGGATGTGATTGAAGAGGGATATACCGAACCTACTGCTGCTGATTGGGCAGCTTTGAATGTTGCTGATAAAAGGGCTAAAAAGGAAGCTCAAAAGAATAATTCTTCCGCCCTTTATCACATCCAAGCCGCCCTTGATAGAAGTATTTTCCCTAGAATAGCTTCTTTTATAACTACTGAATCTGCTTGGAATGCTTTAAAAGAAAGTTATAGGGGTAGTGACCAAGTCAAACAAGTTAAACTACAAACCTTGAAACGAGAGTTTGAAACTCTTAAAATGCAAGAGAGTGAAAAGGTTGGTGATTACTGCATGCATGTGAAAGCCGTAGTAGATAAGATGGTCACTTTAGGAGAAGATGTAAAGCCTGAAGTTATAGTGAAGAAAGTGTTAAGGACACTTCTTCCTAAGTGGAATTCAGTTGCCATAATTATAGAAGAATCCAAAGACCTAACTTCTCTATCTTTTGAAGCCCTCATTGGCTCACTTCTCTCACATGAAGAGAGGTTACAACAAACTCCTTCCACAAGTTATGGAGGAGATGATAAAGCCTTTGCTTCTCATGAAGGCAGAGGTAGAGGCCATGGCAGAGGACAGTATAGAGGTAGAGGCAAAAATAATCAGAGAGGTGGAACTCCTAACAGAGGAGGAAATCAGAACAGAGGAGGATTCTCAAACAGAGGTGAACAACAAAATAGAGGAGGACAGCAAAACAGAGGGAAAAAATCAGGTAGAGGCAAAGGAGGAGATAAATCAAAACAAACTTGCTACAATTGTGGCAAACTTGGCCATTATGCTCGTGACTATTGGACAAAGCCTTCACAAGGAAGCAGTAGCAGCCAGAGCAGTCAGTTTGGCAATTTTGGAGAAGAGGAAGAGGCCACAAATCTCTTTCTCTCTTATGGTCAGGCAGATCAAAACATGAATGATACATGGATATTGGACACTGGGTGTTCAAACCATATGAGTGGCAAAGAAGAACTCTTTGCTACTCTAAACTCCTCATACAAATCCAGCATCAAATTGGGAGATGATAAATCATTGGCAGTTGAAGGCATTGGAGCCATGGTAGTTCCAACTAAAGAAGGCATCAAACAAGTAAGTGATATCTATTACACACCCCATATTCAACACAATATTTTAAGTGTTGGTCAAATGTTAGAAAAGAACTACAAGTTGCTTTTTGATGAGGGTAAATGCACTATTTTTGATAAAAATAATAGTAATAGAATCATTACACAAGTGCCAATGTCAAAGAATAGATTGTTTCCTTTAAATTTTGGCCATCCAGGGGGAGATAAGTTAGCAAATGTTGCTATTTCCAATCCAAGTGTCCTATGGCACTTGAGATATGGTCATTTGAATTCAGCTAGTTTGAAAATGCTAACTTCACAAGCGATGGTAACCGGACTTCCTAAAGTTCAGGATAGTAAGGAAGTCTGTGAAGGGTGTGCTCTAGGGAAACATACCAGATCAAAATTTCCTCATGGACAAGCATGGTGGGCCAGCTATCCACTCCAGCTAGTGCATACAGACATCTGTGGTCCGATGCAGACCAAGAGTCTTGGTAACAACTCTTACTTCCTACTCTTCATTGATGATTTTACTAGAATGTGCTGGATATATTTTTTGAAACATAAGGATGAAGCATTTGAATGCTTTGTCGATTTCAAAACAAGAGTTGAAAGTGAGAGTAGATATTTTGTAAAATGTCTTAGATCAGATAGGGGAGGAGAATACTCCTCTAATGAGTTCTTGAATTTTTGTAAACAACATGGCATTAAGAGGCAGTTCACTGCTGCCTACACTCCACAACAGAATGGTGTCACAGAGAGGAAGAATCACACCATTGTGGAGATGGCAAGGTCTATGCTTCAGACAAAGCATTTGACTAATTCATATTGGGCAGATGCAGCCAGGACCAGCGTGCATATCTTGAACAGAAGTCCTACTTCAAGTTTGGAAGGGCAAACACCTTACCAAGCTTGGTATGGTAAAAAGCCAAATGTTAAGTATTTCAAAGTGTTTGGCTCACTGGCATATTCTCACATTCCTGATGAGCTGAGAAAGAAGCTCGATCCAAAGAGTCAGGCATGTATCTTTGTAGGATACTATGAGAATACAAAAGCTTACAGACTCTACAATCCCAGGACTAGAAAGTTTGTGCTTTCCAGGGATGTGATTTTTGATGAAGGGGGAGAATGGGGTAAGCCCCAAATATTCAGTGATGATGAATCCAATGATGTAGTTTCTAAGCAGGTGCAACAGTAGACACCACAGAAAGGTAAGCAGTCTCCTCCCACAAACCCAAGTTCATCTTCTGATTCAACTTCTTCACCAAGTCCTTCTCCATAGAGATCAGTAAGTTCCTCACCAATGGACATCGATTCTCCATCCAGAGGTAAGAGAACTCTATAGAATCATCCATCATATCAGATGTTGGATAAAATATTTTCAAAAATATACACTAGGAGTCAAGCTAGTGAAATGAATTATGTTCTACAAAGATTAGAAAATATGCACTTGTATGGTGATGATGTCTCCCAGCAAGAACCTAGGGGAGATCTAGTTAACTATGCTTTGTTAACTAGTTCACAGCTTGAACCTTCTAGTTATGAGAAGGCTTGTACTCAAAATATTTGGCAAGATGCCATGAAAGAGGAGATCACCTCTATAAAAAACAACGACACTTGGGAGCTGGTGAAGCTTCCTAAAGGAAAGAAACATGTTGGATGTAAGTGGGTCTTCAAGACCAAGTTTAATGCTGATGGTAGCATCGAGAGGCACAAGGCGAGATTAGTTGCAAAGGGATTCACTCAAAAATATGGAATTGATTATGAAGAGACTTTTGCTCCTGTAGCCAGACAGGAGACTATCAGAACAGTTCTTGCCTTAGCTGCACATAAGGGATGGAAAGTCCAACACATGGATGTAAAGAGTGCATTTCTCAATGGTTACTTGACAGAAGAAGTGTATGTTGAGCAACCACAAGGCTTTGAAGAGAAAGACAAGGAACATCTTGTTTACAAACTGAAGAAGGCACTTTATGGCCTCAAGCGGGCACCGAGAGCTTGGTACTCATGCATTGATGGGTACTTTAAAGATTATGGGTTCATCAGAAGCAAAAATGAACCCACGCTCTACTACCTGAATCAAGGAAATGACATCCTCATAGTTTTTTTGTATGTGGATGATCTCATTTTTATGGGTAGTAATGAAAAATTCAATATGGAGTTCAAGCACTCCATGATGCAGGAATTTGAGATGAAGGATCTTGGCTTAATGAAATACTTTCTTGGAATGGAAGTCCATCAGACAGATTCAGGGATCTTCATCTGTCAACTTAAGTATGCTCAAGATATGATTAAGAAGTTTGCTATGGAGCAATGCAAATCAGTTGCAACTCCAATTGGACATGGGATCCAATTAAGCAAGGATGATGGAGCACCGAAAGTTGATGTGACCACTTTCAGAAGCATTGTTGGGAGTTTGATGTTTCTCACCAACACCAGACCAGACATTCAGTATGTTGTATCTCTTGTTTCTAGATTTATGTCTAATCCATCTGAGCTGCATTTGCAGGTAGCTAAAATAATTTTGAGATATGTGAAGGGTACATTGGATTTTGGAATCCAGTACTACAGAAGTGATACTATCAAGCTTGAAGGCTTTAGTGATAGTGATTGGGGCAGCAATGTTGATGATAGAAAATCCACATCGGGTAACTATTTTAGTCTTGGTTTGGGCCTAATAACTTGGAGTTCCAAGAAGCAGATAGTAGTAGCGCTATCTTCAACAGAAGTTGAGTATATAGCGGTTACTCATGCTAGTACTCAAGCTCTATGGCTATGAAAGGTATTAGATGAGATTGGAGAGCAGCAAAGTGGTCCAACTAGAATATTCTGTGACAACATTAGTGCCATTCAGTTGGCATACAATCCTATCCACCATAGTAGATCAAAGCATTTTGATATGAAGTACCACTTCATCAGAGATATGGTGGAAACTGATACTGTTGAGCTTCACTATTGCCACACTTTGGAGAACGTCGCGGACATCTTCACCAAGGCATTGGCCAAAGCTCAATTTGTAAAGCTAAGAGACTGTATAGTCAGTCCTCTCAACTTTAAGGGGGAGAATGTAGCAAGTGTGAACAAGGTTTATTTTTAAACGACTTAGAAAAATCCTATTTTTCTAAGCAAGTGTGAACTCTCTTACCTTTTGTCGGCTAAACTTGTTTGATGGTCGGCATGATTTTTATTGTTTTTTATCCCTCGCCTTATTCTTCTCCTTATTCCTCCATTGTCCTTCCTCCTTTCCTGCCGTCCATTTTCCCTTATCACTCCACTTCCTTCCTCTCCCCACGCCCGCTGCCACCTCCCTCTCCACTTCCTACTCCTTCGTTCTCTCTAATCCTCCCGATCTTCCTCCAACCTCCCTTCCCTACTCTTTCGCTTGTATTAAGCCTATATAAGGTTTAAATTATTGTAAGGTTATTTAGCTGGTTAATTTGATTAATGAATATTATCGCTGGTTATATTTCTGTGTTAATTTTATCTCGGCCCACTTTAATCTAAGTCCACCTTAGTCTAGGGCTTACATGCTTCTATTAGATTTAAATTTATTCTTGAATACCCACTTTCATCCAATGGGTTTCTTCTGAACCAAACAATCAACAAGTTACCACATCTTATTCTTCATCAATGCTTGATAATTGACATTCATGTCTTCCTATATCGCTCCAAATTTTTTGCATCCTTACCTTCAGGCTATAGGATCCGCACCCGGAAGGGGGATGCGAGAAGTATGGGACAATACCTCGGACTGAGAGGCCCTTTGAAGGTCGCGCCTCTCGGGGGAGGGGTATAAGGGTGAATTTTTGATGGATGGTGGGTTCACTAGGAAACTTTTGAGTGGTAGTTTCCACACCTAGGTTGAGAGTAGGTTTGATGTGTTCATTTTATACTTTAATCATTCAATTCCTAGGTTTGGCCAAGATGAATCTAAGCTATTCTATATGCCAATGCTGATTTATATGAATATAGAAAACATGAATAAGTGCTAAACATAGAGAGTATGCTAAATAGGATAGAATATACCTGATTTTGGATGTCTGATGAAGATTTTGAGGTTTGTAGAAGTCCAAATCATCTCAAATCATATGTAATCATCTAAAATTGCATAGAATCATCTCAGATCTTAGTTGGTCATCTGAGATCAGATGAGATCATCGTTGATCTAACGAATTCATCAAAAACCTACAGTCATAAAAATAGATACCAAAAACCAAAAATGCAACTACAAAAGCAAAGGGAAATGATAGAAATGATAGTAAATTTGCCTAAATGATAGATCTAGATAGTAATTAAAATAAATGCATTAATTTAATAATTTGTTTTAAATTTATCATGCATCTATGCTAAATGAGGTGAACTCCAGGATGCAGGAATAGAATAAACCAAGTTAATGTAGAAAGAAATGAAGAGAGAAGATAAAGAAATACAAACTCTAGGTTCTGATTGCCCCCAATCTGGACTACAGTCGAGATCACCTCTGATCATACGAGATCATCGCCGATCTATGATAGGATCATCCAAAATCGTCTGGAATCGCCTACGACGATCCGAGCTTGCTTCGACTAAAAAATAGTAAAATCCCTGCAAGAAAACTTGAAATACGCAATGCAAATGAAGGTGTGAAGGTATTCTAATGCACAAAAAGTTAAAGTTGCAAAGAAATCAGTCAGCTAGGGGGTTCAGGGGGATAAACTAAGAAAATCCCAGTTTATATAGGATTAGGGAGAGGTTAGGAGGTTGGAGATCATCCCAATTTGGGAGATCTCCAATGGGGAAGACTCTAACCGCGTAGACACGCTTTCTGCCCAAGTTAGAGAAGCTATTGAAACAGAAGCTAATTATGAAAATTTAGTTTTGGGACGAAATCGTCTGGACGTTCTGTTCCAGATGAATTCGTCATATCTGGGACAATTTCATCTGATCGTCGACGATATCGTCCAACGGTCAAAACAAATCCTAAAAATGGCACGAAAAACAAGGAGAGCGGGTAACGGGCGGTTTGGGTTAAAATTCAAATTTTTATCTTTTTACTAAGGTTTAACTGCGCCAATTTTAGGGTGCTACATTTTGCCCCCTCTTTAGCAAATTTTTCGAAGAAAATGCGTTAAAGACGAGTTCTTCCCGTTTTACGAGAAAGCAAAAAAAATTACTCCATTTTTTAGACGATGATTCTAGGTCGAATCGTACGATTGCTGACTATGGTGCCCCCTCCGTGTTTTTACCCAAATCGAACATTTGAGGTAAAAGCGTGGAAAAGCAAAATTAAAAAAAATGTTGTTGATTTTAAATAAAATTAAGAAAATAGGGTAAAACCCTAATTCATTTTTATTGTTCATTTTTACTAGTTTAGAGCTCTGTAGAAAAAATGGTTGAGACAACACACCGATCGACAGAGGTCCGATGCGGGCTACGGGTAAGGATCTAATCCTAGTGAATTAGGTTTTAATTTGTTTTGTGCAATTTTTTGTTTTAAATTTTGATTGTTTTGAGGCATCGTGGCCGTTTTTAGGCCGTCGACGACGTCGGGATGAAATCGTCCCTATTTCATCGAAATCATCCCTAGATCGTCGATTTCATCTAGGGAAAAATCGATGAACTAGGGGCGATCCCGTCCAACAAGGGGTGATCCCCAAGTTGCGAAATCGGAGATGATTTCATCCTACAAAGGATGATATCATCCAATGGTGGACGATATCATCATTGTTATGAAATTAAGCTTGTTTGAATTGCATTTAAGTGATTTTAATGATTGGTTTATTAATGAATTTTATTGTTTTATTTTTGTTTTGTAGAAGGGATTACTAAAGAGTCGGGAGTGGAAATACGGTGGGCTGAGAGATGACATAGCCGCGCTCGATCAGGTGGAGCACGACCGACTAGCATAGGTCGGTTTACAGCATGTGGTAGAGATGCCACAAGTATCGACGGACATGGGGCTACTGATAGCCCTAGCAGAGAGGTGGTATCCGGGGTCGTCCTACTTTCGGTTATCGATAGGGGAGATGGCTCCCACACTAGAGGATGTATGGAGGATCTTGAGGATCCCCATACAGGGACGGTTGATGACTCCTACGGCCAATCAGGGCCAGGCGATGATGAGGTTGAGCGGAGACCCGAGCTTCACCCTGGAGAAGGGCAGAGTAAACATCGAGTCGCTAAGGCAGATGCCTGGGGCATCTAGGTTGACTCGGGTGTTGGCCGAGATAGTGGGTGGCCTATTGTTGTGCCACAAGAGTGGATGCAGGTTACCCTGGCTACTCTCATATGTGGTCTACAATATGAGATACCATGGATACAGATATGCATGGGGCAGCTTTGTACTATGTCGCTTGTATAGGATCCTACATGGGGTCGTATACAAGGGAGGCCGATGTCTGGTTGTGACATAACTACTACAGGTTTGGTGCTAGGATCACATCATGATGCAGAGGCCGATAGGGCTCCCACTGATAGGGGTTGACCGAGAGAGGCCCCGGGTTTTCTACTGGTGGTTACAGAGGGGGTCACAGCAATAGATAGATCTATTGATGTCACGAAGGTTGCTGGATGACCTCATCCTAGACTAGATCACCTAGAGGCCATGGAGAGAGCATCCAGGGTGGGTAGAGGATGGGCAGGAGTTGGCTCACATCAGGCAAGTCTGCTGGCTGAGGATGGAGTGGGGAGAGGTAGAGCTCCACCGCTATGACCAAGTTTTGTGGTAGTTCGATCTTCAGTAGGGGATCCCTTCTCTTAGGGATTATGAGTACTCCCAGACTATCTAGGATAGTACCACATTGAGCGGGGCTCCAGACATGCAATGGTTCTGGAGTCAGGATGCAGATGATGCCCCCATCCAGCCAGTGGATGGTGACAACACTGGGGTTGTGGATGGATACGATGCCTGGTACGCAGGCATCTGCCCTCCTTGGATGATGAGGGCACAGGGTTCGGTGCATGCCATGGTGCGACGGATGGGGAGGTGGTGTCAGGCTACTATTGAGGCAGCACAGGGTCACGATGGGAGAGAGCAACGATGGTCTCCGTAGGAGAGACGCTAGAGGATGGCACAGGCTCCATAGAGGCCACAGCAGATAGGGAGGAGGGAGGAGAGATTCCCTTCTCAATAGGGGGAGAGGCCACCATCGCTCGATAAGGGTAAGGGTGTCGAGGTGGGGGAGAGCAGCGAGATGGTGGCTCTCTAGGCTGAGAATGCCTACCTCCGGGCTCAGGTGCAGACACTACAGGATGAGGCTACACGACTCAGGGCTCGGAGCGGAGGGGCGAGCACTCGGGATCTAGCATGGGCTATTGCTCAGACCACATTCTACCAGGGGTTATACTATCACGTGGTCCTAGAGGGGTAGAGGATACCATTGCCAGCCCCCATTGTGGAGCCGATCACGATGGGATCATCGAGGACATCCTCACGATCGACGATGAGGACCCGAGACACAACCCGGACCTCTATGGGACCACCTCCTCCACCTCAGGGTGGGGGAGGAGATGAGGCTGAGAGCTCGAGGGCTTCTCGAGGCTAGCTGCTACAGACTGCAGATTGTATTATTATTACTTTTTGAGGGGATTGAGTATGCCAGGGTATTGATTGTGGCATACCAATCCAGATGATGTACATAATTGATTGATATATATATAGATTGTCTTTTTGATGATATGACTTGTGTATATGTTGTATGATGCTTTAATTTTGAATTTTGTGATTGATTATTTATGTAATTATGTCGTTGGAAATAAATTATAATGTTATGTCATGCCATAAAATTGTAAATGAAATAATCTGATGTGAATAAATTGGTTGTTTTGTGGTGTGTTTTGATGAAAAATAAAAGGGACTTCTAACAATAATTTCAAAGGACATTGTCGTTGTTATAGACCATTTCATGGAGTCGCCGCTCACTAGGTCGTCAAGCTAGTCCCAGTATATAAATATTGCTAAAAGTAAAAGGGTGCTTAAGAGACTGTCTTAAGACTTTTGTGTTGTGATGATGAAAAATGATGATGGTGATGATTTGTTTTCAGATTTTCATAAAAAATATTATGCATGACATATTAAAGAAATATGATTTTTTTTTTTTTGCTAGGCATAAATTCCTAAGTGTGATAATTTTTTTGAATAAGTCCCTAGGAACTATACCATCATTGCAAAATTGAATGTTTGACATAATGACATGAAATAGAAAAATTTTGCGTTCTTTTTAAAGCACAATTGGGTAACATAATGATGTAAGCCATATGTTTTTATGAATTTAAAATGAATGGGAAATAAAATGAGAACAATGGTTTGCGCTAGGCATAGAATTATAGGTATAGACTTATACCATCATCATGAAATCCAAAAAAAGAATTTGATATTTTAGTTTTATTGATGATTGATTTTTTGGTTTTGAGATAAACAACAAAAAATAATAATATATAAACATGACTTTATTTTGCGAGGTTTTTGAAGATGTGAAAAAAAAAAATTGTTTGTTGGAAAGACATATATTTAATTGTTTTTATGCTAAGCAAATGTTCTTAAATAAGAAGATGAAATGATTCGAAAAGAATTGCAGAGATATTTTAAATTATCTCAAAGACAAAAATGTAGATTTATAAGGAACCCTCATGTACAAATGTGAGTTCATTACCAATCTTGATTTATCATAATGATACAAAATCTCTCAAATACAAATGTGTGTGCAATTGTATTGTTCATTCACCAATTTTGAGCAAGAGAATTTGATACAAGTAATTTGACTTAACCAAATAAGGGTTCATTGACCATGATTTATATGCATGTAACCATACCAGACTACTATGTAAGTCAAGTCATCAAGAGCTAGCTAATCCATAAGCCGACATAGGTCTATACAAAAGAAGGTCGCTAATGTGATAGACATATCACCACGCTAGGAATTACCCAAGGCCAAGCGGGTTGGGCACAAACCACCTATTATGGGGCTTACCTCATAGTTTTTGAATAATTGAGAATTCCAGGGATTCAAGCTCATTCACCCTTATTTTCTTTTCAAGGGGTAGGGAAAAGGATTTTATTACTTTTGCTTTTCTTTTCTCGTTTGCTTCTTTTCTCTTTTTTTTTTTCTTTTTTTGTATTTTTTCTTGGAACTGAGATAATGCTGAAATATTGTTGCGATGGTACAAAATAATATTTTTCTTTTTCTCATTTGCTTTGACTTTTTCTTTTTCTTCCTATACTAGGGATACTTGCTCGGATTGGCTGTAGAGCAAGGGATTTTTATTCTGGGTAGGGGTGAGCTTGTCCTTTTGTCAATTCTCAAATATTCTAGACCATGTGCATGATAGGATAGCAGGGGAAACTTTTCACTCAAGAAACCACTTCTACTATGTAGCATCATATCGAATTTGCAATGAAATCATTTTAATGTGAAGAGATGTACTTGGTTCAAGGAAATAACAAGATCAGTTCTTCTATGCTCAAAAATTTATTTAATTCAACTGTGGACTTTGATATAAGAGAGATTAATAATCATACCAAATAAAATCAAGATATTTATGCATGTGAGTGTGAAAGTGCAGGATTCCAAATAAATGTTTATCCAAAATAATTGAAAATATAACTGCAATACTTCAAGAATTGATAGGTACAAAGACTAAAAAATGTTTTGAAGATTTTGATGGTTTTAAAGTTTTTATATTTTGATTTTGATTGATGATTGAAAGAAATTATTTTTGAAAAAAATTATATGGATGACTAAAATGAAACAATATGCAAAATAAAAATATATACAAATGATGAAATAACCAAATGTTATGCATAATAGCGCTTAAGATGCATAATGTTCATAGGTTCTTTAATATCTTTACCATCTAAGGTAGCTAATTGGTATGCTCCCGATCCAAATTTAGCAGTGATGATATACGGTCCAAGCCAATTGGGCTCAAATTTACCTTTAAGGTCTTTAGTTGCATTAGTATTTTTTTGATTTTCTTTTAAGACAAGGTCGTTGTTAGGATTCTCAATCCTAACATTATTAGTTAGTATTAGTTAGTATTATTAATCATTTAATTATTATATTATTAACTTATAAAGTGAACCATCACAACCCTTCATAACATGAACCATCACGTCTCTTCATACGTGAACCATCATGTCTCTTCACCAACGTAGCTTTAGGGTAGATATATATATTAGGTTGGCCATCCATATCAAATTATCCATGAATAATAAGAATAAGAATCATAGATTCCAAGGAGGGAGCCCACTATATTGGCAAAGTGATTACAAGGAGCCCCCTTTGAGTGGCCTGTGATTACATTTACATTAATTTGTTAATAATTTTATAGTAAGACCTTGGGGTCTTACCATTTGGTATCAGAGCCATGTGGGACCCAATCATGTGGGAATTGCTCAAATATCTTCATCAAATCACTTATGTGCATGAGTATCAAACTCGATTTGAGGATATCACCAAACACAACACAATATTGGATGAATCAATTCTCATCAATGGCTTCATTAGGGGATTAAAAGAGGAAATTAGAATGGAGGTGACAAGGTTCAATCCCTATACCATGATGCAGACCTATGGATTGAAAAAATTAGGTAAAGATAAAATCAGTGCACAACAAAGGTTAGGGAAACATCTTATGGAAAAAAATTTGACCACTTACATCGCTCCCAAACCTATGTATAATGGAATGGAACAAAGCACTTACACAACCCCAAAATCTAACCGAACTTTACGAATTAAACATCTTAGCTTTGAGGAGATGAAGGAACGATGAGCAAAAGGACTCTGTGATAATTGTGATGAACAATTTGGACCCCACCATAAATGTGCTACACTAACATTGTATTTACTAAAGGAAGTTGATCCCTGTATCTCCATAGAGCAAGCAGATGAGGTAGTTGTGTCCGAAGCGACCAGTGCACCTACTAACCATAATGAAGACAATGAGGTTGATGTGCAAGAAATGATTGATGTACTAAGCAAGGATGAGGTAAACATACCCAAAGTGATCAATTCTAGCCAAGCATGCACTCTACAAGACCTACACATACCTTCCTCACCAATAGTGTGTTCTTGCCATATGACCAAACCTATTCGAAACCAACGCAGAGTGACTACACACTCCTTCTTCGTTGGCTCTACCAAGGAACCAAAAAAGGATATGAAATCATTACCATCACTTTTTATGCATCATTCTAAAGTATTTGAGGAACCCCAAGGTTTGCCCTCCCATCATCATCATGATTTTCCTAAGGAATATTCTACTATTGTTCTTGGCAACCCCCCTCTAATGCTTCATCCTTCTCGATATCCTTGCCTACGAAAGGATGCCATTAAAAGAGTCCAAGAACTTACACAAATCCTTCTTGGAAAACAAAGGACAAATATTCTCACTTTGAGCTTTGAGGACAAAGCTCTTTTTAAGGAGGGTGGCATGTTAGGATCCTCAATCCTAACATTATTAGTTAGTATTATTTAGTATTATTAATTATTTAATTATTATATTATTAACTTATAAAGTGAACCATCACAACCCTTCATAACGTGAACCATCACGTCTCTTCATACGTGAACCATCATGTCTCTTCACCAACGTAGCTTTAGGGTAGATATATATATTATGTTGGCCATCCATATCAAATCATCCATGAATAATAAGAATAAGAATCATAGATTCCAAGAAGAGATCCCCCTATAGTGGCAAAGCGATTACAAGGGAGCTCCCTTTGAGTGGCCTACGATTACATTTACATTAATTTGTTAATAATTTTATAGTAAGACCTCTGGGTCTTACCAGTCACCGATATCAAAGGATCGATGATGAACTTTCTTGATGTATGCTCGCTTGAGCTTGTTTTGGTAGGTACGAAGATGCTCCAAAGCATTGATGCACTTCTCATCTAGGATTTCCAGCTGACTAAATCTGCCAGCATGATATTCATCTCCTACTTCAGTATCTTAAAGTAGCAGAGCCAAAGAAGGAACTTCTAATTCAAAGGGAAAAATAGCTTCAATGCCATAAATCGAAACAAAAGGTGAAGTACCTGTGGGGGTGCGAACGCTAGTTCGATAAGCCCACAAAGTAGGATATAATTGGATGTGCCAATCTCGACCAAATTTATTGACCAGTATTTTAAGGATTTTCATTAATGTTTTATTAGATGCTTCGGCTTGGCCTTTACCCTGAGGATAATAGGGAGTGGACCAACGATGTTGAATTTTATATTTTTGACATAATTTTTTGACATATTTATTTTTGAAACAAGTTCCATTATTTGAGATGAGATTTGCAAGAATTCCGAACCTACAAATAATTTGATTAAAAATAAACTTGGAAACTTGGGTTCCAGTGCAAGAAGCTAAGGGCATAGCTTCAACCCATTTTGTGAAATACTCAGTGGCGATTATGATAAATTTGTGTCCATCAGATGACACAGGGTTGATTTTTCCAATGATGTCTAAGCCCCATTTTGAAAAGAGCCAAGGAGATGAAATAGCCTACAATTCTTGTGCAGGTTCATGGACAAGGTCAGCGTGTTTCTTGCACTTATCGCAATGGCGCACATAATCCTGTGCATCATTCTCCATGGCAGGAAAAAAATATCCTATCCTAAGGAGCTTCTTAGCAATGTCCCCCACAAGATCCATTATGGGCTTCACTCAAAAGCCGATCTAGATTCTTCTAGATTCAAACATCTTAGTAGGATGCCTTCAAAAGATCTCCTATACAAGGTATTACCAATAATTACGAAGCGACTTGCTCATCTACGTAATAACTGGCATTGGGTGCTATTACAACCTTCAGGAAAGGTCCCATTTTGAAGAAAATTAAATATATCAGTGTACCATGGTTCAGGAGTAGTTTCATTGATTAAAAACACATTCAAAGGTTCTAAGCATGATCTATTTGAAGCGGGTTCCTGGAGTCGATGAATAATTATGGTAGCATATTCGTCATCTAAATCCAAGGGTAAAAGAGATGCAGCTACAGCCATAGCGTTAGACGCACGGTTGCTAGTTCGAGGAATAGTTTCCAAGGTAACTTGATAAAATAAAGATAATAATTGTAAGACATATGCTTTATATGGATGTAATTTATCATCTCTGGTCTGATAAAAATAATTGATTTTATTTATGACAAGTTGAGAATCATCGAAAACCAATAGATTTTTAATTTTCAGTGCCAAGGCAACTCGTAATCCAAGGATTAGAGCCTCATATTCAGCAGTGTTATTAGTGCAAGCAAACGTTAATTTAAAGGACAAAGGTATAAGATGTTTCTACGAAGATATTAAAATAATACCTACACTAGCCCCACTCATGCATCGGGCTCCGTCAAAGTATAGGGACCATTGCTTTGGATCGTCTTCCTCTAGTTTAATGCATTCATAAGGAAACTCAATGATGAGGGGATGGGTAGACTCTAAAGGTGCAACAGCTAATTGATCTGCTATGATTTGACCTTTAACAAAATTCTATCCTATAAACATGAGTTCAAACTTGCTTAGCGCAAGAACCCACTTTGTTGTGCGACTAGATAAATAAGGTCGACTCATGAGATATCGCAAAGGGTCGAATTTAGCAACAACATACGTTTTTGGACTGAGCATATAATGGCATAATTTTTGTGTAGAAAATACGATGGTGAGACATAAATTCTCTAATACTGTATAGCGAGTTTCATAACTGATTAATGTTTTGCTAATGTAATAATTAGCACGTTCTTTCTTCTCATCATCAAGTTGAGCTAACATAGCTTCTAAGGCAAAATCTGAAGTAGAAATGTACAAGATAAATGGACGATCAGATCTAGGTGGTGAAAGCATCGGTGGTTTAAGGAGATATTGTTTGAGAATTTCAAATCCTTCTTGACATTCATCATCCCAATGAAAAGAGACCTCTTTCTTAAGAAGCTTAAGAAAGGTTTATGTTTTGTCCGCCAACTTATCGATGAAGTGACAAATAGCTTGAAGCTTACCTTGTAGACTTCTTAATTCTGATATATTTGTGGGTGCGGGCATATCAATGATAGCCATGATATTGAGAGGGTCAATTTCAATGCCACGTAAAGAAACTATAACCCCCAATAATTTACCATACTTAACTCTAAATATACATTTGGCTGGATTCAATCGGATAAGATATTTCCTTAACCCATCTAAATGATCATCTTCTTTGATGGAACGAGCTATAATATCATCTACATAATCATATAGAATATCATACATCATATCATGAAAGATATAAGTCATGGCTCGTTGATATGTTGCACCTACATTCTTCAAAATGAATGGCATCACTTTCCAACAAAAGGTTCCCCAAGGGGTAATAAAGGTTGTTTTAGCCTAATCTTTAGGAGCTATTCTGATCTGATTATAACTAGAGAATCCATCCATTAGGGATATCATTCCACTCCCAGTAGTAAAATCAATGATCTGATCCATGTTGGGAAGAGGAAAATCATCTTTAGGGCATGCAACATTAATATCTCTAAAGTCTATGCAAACCCTAACTTTGGTAGCTTATTTCTTAGTTACTGGAACTACATTCGATATCCATTCAGCATAATCAATGGCTTGTACGAAAATGACCTTCAAGAGATTTTCTAATTCTCCTTTGACTAGTAAGGCAACTTTAGGATGCATTTTTCTAAGTTTCTATTTAACAGGTTTAGCATCTAGATGGACTACCAGGTGATGCATAACTACAAAAGGGTCTAATCTTGGCATATCTTCATATGTCCAAGAAAAAACGTCTTCATACTCTTTAAGGAATGCAATGTATTTGTCTTGTTTTTCTTGACACAATTCTGATCCAATGTTGATTACGTGAGGGTTATCTTTGATTCCAATGATAATTTTTATGTTTTCAACTTCCATGTGTAGATATCTCTCAAAATTAGATGGCGTGGGTGAAATATCCAATTCTTGTAATTCTTCTAAGGTTATCTTGGATAATTCATCTTGAGGAGTCGTGGCCTCAAGCTGGCCTATACTAGGTATAGAGCCATCGAAATAAAATCTGTTATGTAACAATTCCTCAATGGATACATCATGGAAGATATCTCCCTCCAAATCATTGTCAAATCTAGCAATCATCTCAGGGTAAGCTATGGATAGCATATTACATGTAAATGGGTTATTCCTTAAACGTAAAGCATCGCGTTTATCCAAATAATCTTGGTAACATATGAGATGGTCATCATCCTCAAATGGGAAGGGATGACCTTTACTAGGAAATAGGCCCACACCACATCGGGCAGGCCATGGTTCTATGTCAAAAGGTTCTTTCATACCATTCTGGAAAGGTTCCAAACCTTTCCCTTTATATCCCAATTTAAACATTATAGACTTAGCTTTAATATACTCATTAGTAAAATAACATCGAGCATATCCATCATAATGTGTCTTGATGTTTCTAGGTATTCTTCCCCAGTCATATCCCTTATAAATAAAAGCATAGCTCCCAACTTGGTAGATACTTCCCATAGGCTGTGGGAGGCCCAAGGTATGAGGAGAGGGTGGCAATTTATTTAAAATAAGGGAATATTGCATAGCAACATTTGTTTTCTCTGATATAAGAATTTTAGTTAAATCGGGTAAGAGCTCATCAGTAAGAGCGTAAGAGGTAGAAGGAACATTTTATATGTTTTTGGATGCAGAAAATATGCCTGTGGTAGGTGTATATGTTGTAGAGATGTATTTGAAAGGATCTATAGGTATGGAAGTTATAGGAGTAAAACAAGAAGCATTGGTTGTGGGTTTAGGATATTTTTGAGGTCCTAATGTGGTTTGTTCGGAAGATGGTTGAACTATATGTAGAGGTGTAGTTGGTGGGGAAAAATTAGATGATGTTATGAGTGTGTGTTTCACACGTTTAGGAGGATGATTAGAATTAGGATGTGTGGATGAAAGAGCAGGGTAAAATTGAACTCCAACAGGTTCTGCCAAAGCACACATATCAAAGGGTCTGGGATCACCATGAATGGTAACCAACTAATTTTTAAATTCAAATTTAACACACTGATGTAAATTTGAGGGAATAACTCGCATCACATTGATCCAAGGGTGACCCAAGAGTATATTGTATGATGTAGGGCAATGTACAATAAACACGGTCGTGTCTAAGGTTCTAGGACCAACTTGCAATGGAATAGTAATAACTCCACACGTTTCTTGTGTTTATTCATTGAAGGCTTTTATAATCATATTAGTTCTTTTCATTTCATCACTTCTAAACCCAAATCTTTGGTAGAAGTCAAAAGTGCAAATGTTTAAAGATGAACCATTATCAATCAAGACTCGTTTAACTGCTACATCTCCAATTAGGGAAGTAATATATAAGGGGTTATCCTTATGTAAACTATGTTGTGGTATATCTCTATCCCGAAAATCAATACAATAAACTTCTTGAGTTATGATAGTATTGGACATGGCTTCAGGTTGAATATTTTGTGGTACCATAATTTGGCTTAATGTGAGCATTAATTCATCCCTATGTGTAGGAGAAGATCTTAAAATGTCCAAAAGGGAAATTCTAGCTGTAGTATTTGATAATTGTTCATTAATATCATAAGGAGGTTTAGGTTGAACATTAGACGCATGATTCCATTTATTAGGAATTTTCAAAACAAATGGAGCTGAGCCATTGTTCTGAGTTTGATCTTGTTGAGAATTTTGAGCCCGTTGTCGAGTAACAGCTCTGATGGTACCTACAATATTATTTTGCGGATGATGAATGGGTCTTGGTCTAGCATTTATGGCTTGTTCATTAGAAAGTAATTGGTGAGAAGATGGTCTAACAATGACTCTTCTTAGAAATGGTTCTTTCGAAACCATAGAATTTGTGATAGGTTGAATAACATCTGATTCATCTTCAGAACTATTCAATTGATTTGAGGTAATTTCCATGTCACTTTCAGTCTCATATTTTGTATCACTAAGATCAGGTGTCCGAATATTATATAGAGGTCTAGTCATAACCATAGATAAAGTTGTGTCAAATATTTGCGGATCATGAGCAGGTAAATTTCCACTAATAATCCCTACATATCGGGTAGGAGGGGGAAAATTATGATGCTCAATTTGATTAGCCACCTATTTACCATGCTTTGGTAAAGGATGTTGAAATATGTCCAATGATTGATTGGCATTTTGATTCTGAATTTGGGGGATGTTCTTTTGAGCATTATTAGGAGGATTTTGTTTAGGTTGAAAGGCATATACCTCCATCTCATTGTTATCAATTAAATCTTGTATTTTATGTTTTAATCTTTTACAAGAGTTGGTAGCATGTATAGGTCCTCTATGGAAATCATAGTGTAAATCAACTCTGTATCCAGGTATAGTTGGATCAGGTTCCCGAATATTTGGTAATTGGATCAAAAATCATTCTAATAATTGCGGGAGAATGGTTGATAAAGGTTGATTTAACCTAGTAAATTCTCGGGGTGGTTTATCAGGAGGTTTCGGTATAAATTTCTTTGTTGTTTTCGTAGCATTAACAGTAGCGATATTTCTACTATCAGTGACTCCATCACCCACAACTTGTTTATGTTTATATGGATTTTTGGATGTTTTCTCATCATATTTCTTTTTAATATGACCTCTCCTAATAAGAGCATCTTCCACTCTTTGAGCTAAATCTATAGCTTGATCGAAGGTGTTCAAGGTAGCAGTTGATAACTCATTGGATAGTTGTTCTTGTAAATTATTGATAAAATTATCCAGCATTTCCCGATAAGGTAACACAAAGTGCAAATTTCCTATCAACTGTCTCCATCGAGCTAGGAAGTCAGCAAAACATTCATCTTTTTCTTGTTTTAGGTTGTACAAATCTTTAATGGTTACATGCCTTTCAATGTAGGCAGTAAATTGATGCACAAAATACTCGGTTGTCTCTTCAAAATTCCTCAAAGAATGAGTGGGTAATTGATAATACCACTCTAATGCCATTCCTCCTAAAATTTTTGGGAATATTTTTAGTAATAACAAATCATCATGTGATATATCATGACACTCTATCCTAAACATACGAAGATGCTCTATGGGATCTTCGGTTCCTTTGTATATAGGTAGGACAGGCATAGGAAAGTGTTTAGGATATGGTTGTGCTACAACTATAGGATATAGAGGTTGACTACATATCTCTCGATAATTGTACGAGGGACGGTAGGGATCTATCTGGTCCATGCGATAGACTAACTGTTTCACCATGGCTTCCAGATTACCAATTTGTCCATCATATTGGTTCGATGGTATATGAGTATGAGATTTATGAGCATAGGATGGCGTGACATAAGGATTAGATGCTATATTGTTGTTATGCAAATGGTTGGTAGGAAGAGTATTATGAAGAAGATTTGTTGTAGCATTATGTTGTATCCCAGATTGTTGGAAATTGGTGTTTGTTTTTGTTTTAGGTTTTTTTTTATTTAAGGTATGCTAATCAATAATTTGGTGAAATAGAGCAGTGAATGACGGTTTATTTTGTGTGGGAATAACCCTAGGTTTGGTAATAGACACTCTAGATGGTTGGGTAACCTGTTGTTGTTGCATGTTCTGGATTATAGTGGCCATATCCAAATTGGATGGTCCAGCTTGATCACTTTCTTGATCAACGAAGGACAAGGGATTAGTGCATGTGTGATATATTTCTTCTAGGGTTGCTTGAGTGTCACTAATTTGATCCTTGTCCATATGGACTGCCCTATTAAGAGTGCCAATATTAGTATTGAGGAATTTCCAAAAATGTTCCATATTCTCAAAAGTAACAGCTCCTTTCGGAGACATTTTAGGAGATGAGGATCCTTCCTCTCTAACAGTTTCTCTTTGTTCATTTTCTTCAGTAAATTCTTCTTCTTGTTGGTCTAGGGTTCCTTCTTCTTGAATTGGGTCTTCAGGAAGGACATCTGGTTTATTTTTTGGTTTTCCTAACCAATCTTCTTCTACTTCAGTCTGTTTTCCATTCCTAAGTCTAGTCATTATGCTTAAATTTAGATTTTAGCAAATATATATTGATATATATATATATATATATATATATATATATATATATATATATATTTGTAGCAAATTTGGGAGGTATATATTTTAATTATATACCTACTATAATACTTAAGAAGAAAATATTTTGATTTTTTGTTATATTTTATTTTGTTTTTGTTTTTATGATAATATTATAAAGAGAACAAACATAATACTAAATGCAAGAAATAATAATAATAAAAGAATGGCTTAGTTTTCTATAAATAGTTTATAGATGTCATTGATGGGATCAAGTTCATCAGGAGTCATGAAATTCTCCTCTTCAAATTGGAAATGGTTTTTCAAGAATTTGACAAAGTGTGCTATGGTGATGTTATCTACTTCTGACTCTGACTTGTAAATATAGAGCTCATGGCAATAATCTCGATATAACATAGCTCTAGGAACTTTATTCCATCTCTTTCTATTCGTAAGAATGACCTCTTGATCCTCTATACGAGATAGAAATTTATGTACTACAACTACATTGTCGAGGTATTCCTCAAAGGTGTACAATTCAGAAGACACAAGGGCTCTTTTATCTGCTAACCACCTATGGCAAGCTCTCTGAAGCTCATGATATAAGGTCACTTGATCAAGATCCAGGATTCTATCTAGGACAAACCTCTTGATTTGCCTAAGTTCGGTTGATCTAGATGAAATAAGATTCAATCTCCTATTAAGTTTGTCCCATAAATGTGGGACTTTATATGTTTGAGATACTCTAAGCAAAGAAGTAATCTCTATAGCTGCTAATTGATTCTCAACATTAATGGTGACTGCTCGCATTTTATTATAATCTACCATCTAAATACGATATGCAACTTATATTTTTTGTTTGATGATTCTAAACGCATTTATGTTTTTTTTTTTATTGTTTTCAAAAGGTTTTAATTTTCACGTCGGATTCACTAAAATGTATTGCTCCAAATTTTTCGCATCCTTACCTTCAGGCTATAGGATCCACGCTCGAAATGGGGATGCGAGAAGGATGGGACAATACCTCGGACTGAGAGGCCCTTTGAATGTCGCGCCTCTCGGGGGAGGGGTATAAGGGTGAATTTTTGACAGATGGTGGGTTCACCAGGAAACTTTTTAGTGGTAGTTTCCACACCTAGGTTGAGAGTAGGTTTGATGTGTTCATTTTATACTTTAATCATTCAATTCCTAGGTTTTTCCAAGATGAATTTAAGCTATTCTATATGCCAATGCTAATTCATATGAATATAGAAAACATGAATAAGTGCTAAACATAGAGAGTATGCTAAATAAGAAAGAATATACCTGATTTCGGATGTCTGATGAAGATTATGAGGTTTTTAGAAGTCCAAATCATCTCAAATTGTACGTAATCATCTAAAATTGCACAGAATCATCTCATATCTTAGTCGGTCATCTGAGATCAGACGAGATCATCGTCGATCTGATGAATTCATCAGAAAAATTCATCAGAAACCTGTAGTCATAGAAACAGATACCAAAAACCAAAAATGCAACTGCAAAAGCAAAGGCAAATGATAAAAATGACAGTAAATTTGCCTAAATGATAGATCTAGATAGCGATTAAAATAAATGCATTAGTTTAATAATTTTTTTTGACTTTATCATGCATCTATGCTAAATGAGATGAACTCCAGGATGCAAGAATAGAATAAACCAAGTTAATGCAGAAATAAATGAAGAGAGAAGATAAATAAATACAAACTCCAAGTTCTAATTACCCCCAATCTAGACTACAGTCGAGATCACCTCTAATCGTACGAGATCATCACCAATCTACAATAGGATCATCTGAAATCGTCTGGAATCGCCTATGATGATCCGAGATTGCTCTGATTGAAAAATAGTAAAATCCCTACAAGAAAACTTGAAATACGCAATGCAAACGAAGGTGTGAAAGTGTTCTAATGCATGAAAATTTAAAGTTGCAAAGAAATCAGTCAGCTAGGGGGTTCAAGGGGATAAAATAAGAAAATCCCAATTTATATAGGATTAGGGAGAGGTTAGGATGTTGGAGATCATCTTAATTTGGGAGATCTCCAATGGGGAAGACTCTAAGACACGCTTTCTGCCCAAGTTAGAGAAGTTGTTGAAATAGAAGATAATTATGAAAATTTGGTTTTGGGACGAAATCATTTGGACATTCTATTCTAGATGAATTCGTCAGATCTGGGACGATTTCATCTGATCGTCGACGATATCGTCCAACGGTAAAAAAAAATCCTAAAAATGGTGTGGAAAACAAGGAAAGCGGGTAACAGGTGGTTAATAGGTGGTTTGGGTTAAAATTCAAATTTTTATCTTTTAACTAAGGTTTAATTGTGCCAATTTTAGGGTGCTACACTTCCTTACACTCCTTCAACATTAGATTTTCAAAAACCATTGAAGGTTCATATTTCTACATCATAGTGCTAATTAGGGATAGATTGACCTCATTTTGTACTCTACTATTTGAATCATATTGAGATACCACTTGGGTCTATGAGTGACACTCAAAGTAGATATTTTTAGATCATGATATCCATAAACTCCATTAGGAATATATCCTTCATATTTATCAAAATTAACATCCTCTCTCAAAGGATTTATCATCATCATTAGGCAAAAAAATAAGTGCTTTATCAATAGCATATGGTTGAGAATAAGAGGTGCACTCATTACTCTCTTAAAACAAAACATCTCTACTAGTATACATTTTTTGTTGTCATGATCCTTGAGATGATATCCCTTCAAATCACTATTGTATCCAATAAGATACATTGCTTGAATTTCTCCTCCAACTTCATCCAATTCTGCTTTAGAATATGCATGAATACAATGCATCCAAACATGTAGATATATCACATAGAAGGTTTGATTTCTATCCATACCTCTTAAGGCATAACACTATTCAATGGTATAGTGATTACATGGTTCACCAATTATAACATAGTAAAAATAAATTTTATTTAAAATGATAGCTGCAAATTGGCATCACTCAACATACATCACACCATATCTTGAATAGTATAATTTTATATTTCAACAACTCTATTTGGTTGAGGTGTATAGGCATTTTTTAGCTATCATTTAATGTCATGTTGCTTTAGAAAAGTAGAATTTTTATTATTGGTGTACTCATCTCTTGATCTAAGTGGATTGTATAAATGGGATGACCAACAATGGATCTATACAAATCAGTATGCCCTAGGTCGAGTGGACCATCCACTCTATGAGTACTTGAAACAAATGGATCTTGATGTTGCTCTTTGGCCAAACACCTCATACAAAGGTGACAATTCTTTGTCAAAAATATAAG
Organism: Wollemia nobilis; assembly: GCA_028583015.1. Taxonomy (NCBI): domain Eukaryota; kingdom Viridiplantae; phylum Streptophyta; class Pinopsida; order Araucariales; family Araucariaceae; genus Wollemia; species Wollemia nobilis. Next base: position 2,901,665 of record JAQPPZ010000375.1, on the reverse strand, counting down.
TCCACATACCATATCATGATGTATGAGTGAATTCAAATGGCCAAAGCTTATATATCTATATTACCTATGCCATAATGAGGCAATCTCATCTACTTTGGTTGCCAATACCTGGTCGTCTCACATGACAATTGCAAGCTAAAATATATTGCCTATGCTAATAGCATGAACAATAATAATTAAACCTCTAGTTATTTATCAAATGATATAGTGTTTATTTGCACCTAATTTAAAGTATTCAACACACAAATTTTTATCAAGCAATTGATTAATAAAAATCAAGTTCATCATGAGTCTAGACATGTAAAACACTTCAGTAAAGCAATAAGTACACTCTCTAAGATGCAATTAAACATGACTAATTCTAACAATGATGCATGTTTAATTATTGGCAAGTGTTAATTACCCATGGTAAGATGAATGGAAAATGATCATGAACCATTCCTTTTGGCTTATCACTTGTCTAGTAGCTCCTAAATCAATGTATAAAATTGGGCTTGGTTTTGAAATAGCATTAAGATATTGAAATAAATAGACATATTCATCAAAATGAGTGTCCTTTGTTATATTACCATGCTGGCATTGAGATGCATTTATCCTTTGCTAATGAGAATTCTTCTACTTTCCCATTAATGAATTATTTTGTTTATTCTTGGATGATCCTTATGAGAATGTGTTATACTAGCACTCCTAAAGGATGTATCCTAGTTTCCCATAGATCATACATGTGATACTTATTTATCCTTGATATTTTTGACACTCATTTTTCTCCATTTGTTTTTTATTTTGGTGCTTGTTGCAGCTCCCACCACCTTTCTTCGACTATATCAACTTTTTACCTTTTCTATGTATGAGTACAACATGATTATATTTAGTCTTCTTCTCTTAAATTGCTTCATCTTGTTGAATTAAATGCATAAGTATTAAAAGTGGGACTCTAGTTTGTCAAAAACACTAAACATTGGTGGCAATGCACATAACACTATTAACCAACACATCATCATTAATAATTTTACCTAATGCTTATAGGAAGACCCACAACTCAAAAAATTGTCATAGAAATTCTTCTAGCTTCTCATAGCATATTCAAGCAATGTAATTAGATATATTTGTGAAGAATTTGGTTTCTATTATTAGAATTGAACACTATACTAAGTTTTATCTATACATCCTTCATGGTTACAACATCATGAATATATGGTTAGATCTCATAAAATACATTGAACATGATTATCAATTTAAATTTTTTATCAACTCTATTAAACTTTCTTTTTTATCTAGGTTGGTGGCATATATTTTCATAGTGACATATACCACTCCCCATAAATCTTTGAAATCAAAGTGAATCTTCAACTTTTTCTTCAACGTAGAATAGTTATCACCTTTCAGCAATTGAGAATTAGGTAACAACATCTTTGGCACATTACTAGCTCTTACGAATAATCATAAATCTACAAACAAATACCTCCACTCGAATAGTTTCAAAAAGAGCTTTCCAATAAGTATATATGAGCCTAAACTCGTACAATGACCAATACCTCTATTTTCAATAAAATATTAGGGTCTTGCTGAGAAAAAAATAAGACATAGAGGTTTGATTTTTTTTCTTCAGATTGAACTTTTAAGGAATATTCTATGAATATTCCAAGGTAATAAAAAATGCTAAATCATTGTCCTTGTCACCTGCATTCAATAACAATAAAAATAAAATTATTTTTTAAAGGCTTCAAATAGCCTTCCCATGGAACATGTGGGATTATTTTTATTTATTTATTATTTAAATATATTGGTGCCTCCATTCTATTTTTGGACTATATGTTCTTTGAATACAATACATAAACACTTTTATCATAGTAAACTATAGGTAATAGGAGTTTTTTATTTTTTAATTTCATGACACAAGACTTCAATAAAAACACTTCACTAGAAGTTTGATTTCAAACTACCCATGCATTGACTAGATGATAATTGCATAATAAACAGCCCTTGTGTATCTTCAAATGGCCTTTTTTCTAGATAGCCTAGTCAATAGAAAATAAATATCAAATTCTCTATAGATGATACTTTTTTAGCACCTTAAGATGATGACTACTCTATATGGTAGCAACTCTAGATGAAAGTAGCTCTAGACGATATCAATTTTTTATGGGAACAAACCTAGATGGAAAATTTAGATGACAAGAGATCCAAACAGTAACTCTAGATGATAGCTTTATACTACAATAGATCTAAATGATAGCTTCAGACTACAATATCTCTAAATGATATTTCTAAATGGTAACAACTTTATATGTAGTAGCTTCAAATGGTAGCTCCACGATACCTCTTTTCTACACAATAGCTTTGTATGGCTCTTCTATATGGCAACTTGAGACAAAAATATTATCTATATAACACGATTGAACAAATGTTCCAAATGGTAACTTCAATTTTTTTTTATTACCAATACATTCAAACTTGGATGCAATGCATTCAAACTCCAATGCAATGCTCTAAACAACTTATTATTTTATTGAGACAACACATTTATTATACTAGAAAACATATTTTTTAAATGGCAATAGTCAATTTCTTGACAAATCTTTTGCACAAACTAAGTTTTTCTCAAATAAATATGTAATTCCTATGAGATGAAATAAATATCTGCTACACCTGCAAATAGAAACAAGAATAAAATAAATATTTTTCTTCTCCAAATAGTAAGGTCTTCTTCTCATTAAAGCTTGTGTCTATTTCTTTTTTTTTTCTCTAACAGTAGAACACTTTTATGAACTTTGATATGTACCTCATACTCGTCGACAACTGGATCTCCTTAAGTTATCAAAGCTTCATTGTGATATTAGCTTGCCTTGATATCAAATATTATAAATGTAAAATATATTTATGTACAATATAATTAACATTTGCATGGATGTGATAGAAGCATATATACATGTAAAAAATTATTGATAGATAGAAGGGGTTTTGAAAGGATCCCTGAACCTTTTAAAATTTTAAAAGACCCTCAAAGAGAAGCCAACAAGATAAAATCCCAAAAATAGAAAGGATGTGAGATTCCTGAGACAAAAAACAAAACAAGGAAAAGCTAGAAGGAAAATATTAAATAGAAACCTTACAAAAGGATGGTTGCTTCATAAGTGAAGGATATGCCCAATTTCTGGATCTGAACATCAAAACATTCAGATTCTGAAAGAAACCCCATCGAACCATGTTGTAAGGGTTTGAAAGGTGTTTTCTCCCCATAGCATAGAACACAAAGAGATTATTCTTGGGCCTGACACTAGGTTGGTCTCTACTTGGAGGCTATATTTTCTAGACATGAATACACTCTTCCTGAGGTCTTGGTTCAAGGGCCTACCTAGCTATATTTCACTATTGATATTTGTACCTCCTTTTTGTTTTTGTTAACTAGAGAAGGAGTGCCTAGATTTTTACCAAATTTTTGCTTTCCAAAATTTGGGGTTTCTTCTAAAAGAACATGGGGTCCAAGTAAGGGCTCCACCTAAGAAAAATTATCTACTTTGGGGCTAGTCCTTATACCATGTAATAGAAAGGACTCTGTTGAAAAATCAAAATATCCATTCTAAGGTTTCACAAAAATAGAGATATATTTTTTGGGAGAAATCCCTCTACTTTTCTAGACTAGGGCTTCATCCAAAGAGGTTTATCTTCTAAGGAGTTTGAAAGGTCCCAAAAAATTATAAGGGCCTTCCTCTCTAAATAAGCAAAGGGATTTTTTTAAATTGGAATAGAATTAATAAGGGGGGAATAGGGTGGCTTACCTGGGCCTAGGGGGCACAAAATATTCCTTACATATAGACAAAGGTTTTTTGGAAATATGTTGAATATTTTACATGTTATTTTGGTGGGATTAACTGTAAAAGGTATTGGACACTCTCTGTGTATCCTCATTGGGGTTTAGGGGGAACAACCCCTACAAATATTTTTAGGGTTTTTAAGCTATTTTTAGACCCATATGGGCTATTTAGAGTTAAATATTTAAACCTATGGTTTTTCATCCATGGTATTCTATAATTTGTTCTTGTGTTGTCATTATTTAATTGCACTTGCATCAGGGTATGAAGAGTGATGAGAAATAAATATTATTTTATTAGAGATAGTTAAATTTATACAATAAGGAGATATTATTGCGATGGGTTTTTTCTCATAAGGATTTATTAGGTGAAATATTGTGTTATATGTGTATAAGTTATCTTCTTCTTTTGAATTTGTATGTACTGCTTTTCTAGATATAGTTTATTAGGGTTATTTTTATCTTCATTTGGTATCAGATCTAGGTTCTTGTACAAGGAGTAAGAGTTTCAACCCTATGATAAATTAATTATTGAGTGGGAGTCATACATAAAATAATCTAGGCAAAGAAAAATGACAGGAAGAACACATGTAGAGATTAAAAAATCTAATGTATAGAATTTTCAGTAATGGAAATTTAATATGGATGATTTGTTGGTTGATAAAGATAAGTGGAATGTAATCTCAAGAATGAAACCATCAATGAGAGATGAGGATTGGATGAAAATTAATAGGAAGGTAAGGAGCTCTATCAAATTGTGCTTATTCGATTTGGTACTGTTGAATGTATCAATAGACACCATGAAAAAGTTATTATGGGATAAGCTAGGAACTTTGTATTAGATAAAGTCACTGATAAATAAACTCTTTCTTCGAAATAAGTTGTATTCACTTAGGATGAATTGTGGTGACTCTATGTCTAAAAATTTGAATGATTTTAACACTATGGTAAGCCAATTAGACTCTATTGAAGTAAAAATATATGAAGAGGAAAAGTGTATTACTTTAGTTGTTCATTACCTAATTTGTGGGATAACCTAGTTATGGCTATCACCAATACTACTTCTAGATTGAAAGTAGAGGATATAGTAGGAACATTGATATTTAATGAAATGAGAAGAAAATATTCTAAGGATTATTTTCAAAAGGATGCCTTGGTTGTGAGAGGTCATTCTCAAGAAAGAAGAAAAAATCAAGAGAAAGGAAATTGAGATCTAGGGGTAAATTTGTTGCTCTAGAAAAGAGAAAATGTTGGAAGTGTGGTAAAATAGGGCATTATAAAAGAGACTACATATCTAAAAATATTTATAATAACTGATCATCTGATGAATAAATATCTATAGAAATGAAGACAACAAATGAATATTGAAGGGACTTATTCTTAGCTACATCATGCTCAAGTGAATGCCATGACTCATGGCTGATTGACTCATGTGCTTCCTTTCATATGACTCCTCATAAAGAGGGGTTATGTGAATATGAAAAGATAAATGGAGGTGAAGTCTTCTTACGATACAATTAGACATATAACATAATAGGTTGAGGAAGAGTCAAGTTGAGGTTAAAATATGGAAAAATTAAAACCCTTCCTAGTGTGCTGCATAATTTTGGATTTGGAAAGGAATATGATATCTGTGATTAAGATGAATGATGTGGGTATGACTATGGTATTCAAAAAGGATAGATGCAAGATATTTCATGGAGTCTTGGTGTTGGCAAGGGAAGTTCATACATGAACTTTGTTTAGACTTGAGGCTAGCACTGCAAGTATTAATTGTAATTACTATTTAGTTGTAGAGGAGAATAATATAGTAGAAGTGGATTCAATTATTCCTATAGTGAAGACAATATTGTGGCATCAATGCATGGGGCATATTTGTGATAATGGCCTTCAAACGTTAAAATGAAAGGTATGGTTGGAGGAATTGTTGTAAATATGAGCAAGTTTTGTTGTCATTGATGTCAAGAGGTTGATGTCCAAGTTTCGTCATCATTAATGTCATCAAGTGTCTTTCCAAAAGGTAAGGAAGGTTTTCAAAGGTATAGGATATAATATATATATATTTTAATATTATATGTCTAAAATGCCTAAAAGGTTGAAATGAAGAAAACAAGGTCCAAGGAATTATTTAAAATGATTAAATCTCCAAAAGACCCATTTGTCAGTTTGTAAAGGTTATTATTTAATTTATTTAAATTAAATATTTTAACCATAGGTTAAAATTTAATTTAAATAAATATTTAAGGCACCATAAGTCTAAGTTTGAAATTTGATTTAAAAATTGAATTGGAAGCACCGACGTGTTGGAATGCACAAAGCAAAGGTATAAAAGGAGGACCATATTTTTATTTTCAAATCATCCATGCAATTTTGTATGCCCGAGAGTAAAAGAATTCATGCATCGTGGTAAAGAGGATAAAGAGGATTTGCATGTATTTTAAAAATAAAGGGCATATCATGTGATAAGATGAAGTGGAGAATAAAACCAATAACCAAGCACTTGGTAGTGCAAGTGGCAATTAACGACTGGTTGAGGTATTGGCTTAGGCAAGGTCATGGGTTCGATTTGCATCCCCTTCAATTTTTGAAGCGTAGTAAGGTTTTTGTTTAGGTACTAAGAGAAATGATTATAAGGCACATTGTGTGTCTTTGTTTTTGTCTTGGGCACGTGGCCTAACGATAGCCAAGCCTCACGAATTTGGCACCGCAACGACGGTAGGTCGTAGGTTAAAATCGAGCACAGTTTCTTGGAGGGCATTTTTTAAAGTGGGTCATATTATAAGGTATGCACCGTGATTTATTTTTCTATGGTGTGTATTACACTAGGGAGGCATGTGAAGGTGTTAAAGATGTTTTTTTTTAATTTTTTCTAAAGTTAAGATAGGGATTCATAAGGGTGTTTAATATTTTAATTTTTAATTAGAATTAAAAATATAGATTGGAGATATAAGGTATTTGAGAGAGAATTAATTGTGTGGAATATTATTGTGTGAATATTAGAATTTAAAGTGTTATCAAAAGTTTTGATTGATTATGAATTGAATATTATTTTTGTGAAAGTTTGGAGATTATAAGGTGTACTTGAGAGCTAATATTTTGTATGGTGAATTAATTATTGGAGAGAATAAATTTGTGAAGTTTTTGAGATAGGTTGTGGTTTTCTAACCTTTGAGATTGGAAAAGAGGTTGATTGTGATTGAGACAGGTTTTGAGGTCAAATCTCTTCAAAATAAAAGGTATGGGCATATCATCCTTATGAGTGAAATATTTTTTTACTGAAAGTTGTGAAAAGCAAAGTTGGAGTGAAAAGGTTTGTTTGATAATAATTTTTGGAAATTTTTGAGTGATATTTTCATGTGCATGATTTGTAGATGTTGAACGATCATAAGTATAATTGTTATGTGAGATTGAGAACTATCTTGAACTAAGGTTTGTGAAAGATCATGAGTATCATTGTTATGTGAGATTGGGAATTATCTTGAACTAGGGTTTGTGAAAGATCATGAGTATCAATGTTATGTGAGATTGAGAACTAGCTTGAACTAGGATTTATGAAAGATCATGAGTATCATTGTTATGTGAGATTGGGAACTATCTTGAACTAAGGTCTGTCAAAGATCATGAGTATCATTGTTATGTGAATTTGGAATCATCTTGAATAAATTTTGAGTTCCATAGTGAGAGTTGTTAGAAGCATTTTAAAATACATATTTAGGATTTGTAAGAAAGCATTGATTCATTGAGTGATTTGTTGAATAAAGTTGGATGAGATTTATTGATTGAAAGTGTTGGAGTGATAGTTCAAGTTTTGTGAAATAAAATTTTATTTATTTTTAACTGGTTTGAAAGAGAGTTTGGAAGTGATTGAGTATATGTGTAAGTGTGAAACATATTTATTCTCTAACCATTCTCTATATGTTTATGTGAGTTAAACAATATTTTGTGTGAAACTTGTTTATGGGATTGAAGAGGTTTTATGTGAGATATTGAGTTGAGTTTTTATATGTAAGTTTTGTAATTGATTTGAATAAGCTTTGGTGAAAGCTTGTGAGCATATTTGAGTAATTCCTAGATGGGACTTAATGAAATAATGGAGTAATATTTTATGAAAGCTTAAGGATAGATTTGTGCAAAATTTTGTGGAAGCTTACAATCAGAGTTGGACAAGTTCTAGAGAGGACTTGTTGAGAAGATTTGAAGTAAGTCTTGGTGAAGACTTGTTGATCAGATTGGAAAAGTTCTAGTGAGTATATGTTGAGAAAATTTTAGGTAAGACTTGGTGAAGACTTGTTGAGTATATTGAGCATTTTTTTGAGAGGACTTGTGGATAGATTTGAGGTAAGTCTTTGAGAATACTTGAGAGTAGAGTTGATTGATTGATTTTTTCAAGCTTTGTGTTAAGTATTGAGGTAGATCTAGAAGAGTTTATTTGTGATTGCATAAAACTTTGTGTTAAATCTTGAGGATAAATTTGAGGACATATTTTGGTGTAGATTTGAGGGTAGATTTATGCCAGACCAAAGATAGAGATTGAGTAAATTTTTTCTAGATAGAAGGACAGTGTTTAGTGTAGATTTGAGATAGAGATTGAGCATATTTGTGCTAGATTGAAGGACTATGTTTAATATAGATTTGAGATAGATATTGAGTAGATTTGTGCTAGACCAAAGGAATGTGTTTAGTGTAGATTTAAGACAAATATTCAATAGATTTGAGAGTAATATTTGAAGGTGATAGAGCAAAGGAGAGTAGTCTCTAGTGGATAGAGATCCATTATCCAAGGTAATGAGGATAGAGGTCTTCAGTGGAGAGAGATCCACAAGCTAGTTCAATGCAGGTAGTAGTCTTCTAGAGGATCACCAACCAAAGTAGAGGAGAAGGAGTTCTCCTATGGAAAGAGATCCATGAATCAGTATAGGGGATTGGTGTCGCTTGTGGATTGGTTTCCATAAGCCAGTAAAGGGGATTGGTGTTTCCTATGTATATGTATCCATGAACTTGATTAGGGTATTTGTATATCCTTTGGATAGAGGTCCATAAACATTATATTATGGAAGGATTTATAAGATATTTATTGAGAAAATTTAGTGAAATATTTTCTCCATGGAGTAGCCCACATTGGGTGAACTACGTCAAATTGGTGTCTCTATTGTGTGTGGTGATTTATGCATTGCTTTTATTATTGCTATTGCTATTACCATTGATATATTGGATAATATTATCTAAGAGAAGAAAAGTAAAAAGTGGTCTTATACTGTTCACCTTCCCTCTTAGTATAAGCTTGTGTTATTCAATTGGTATGAGAGCAGGTTCCTTTGGAATAGTTTAATAACTTGAAGGAGAAGATTATAGGAACACAAATAGACTCTCAGAATGGATCTTCAAGGAATATGGCACCATTGTTCGATGGAAATAATTATGCACTTTGGAGTGTGAGAATGAATATTCACCTAATGGTACTATGGAATGAAATATGGGAAGCATTTGAGGATGGATACATACCACTAGCTACTCCACCCATAGATAAATATGGTAAACTCCTACAATTGAATAATTCAAAGGCAATGAATATAATTTTAAAGGGTTTACATGAAACAAAGTTTATAAATGTTATGCATTGCACATCAACAAAAGAAATTTTGGATAAGTCGAAAGGTATATATGAGGGAGACAAAAAGGTCAAAATGGTAAAATTGCAAAATCACAATAGAAAATTTGAAGACCTAAATATGAAGGATGAGGAAAAAATTATTTCATATCTACTTCGTGTAGATGAGGTTGTTAACTTCATGCAAGGACTTGGGTTCAAAGTTGAAGAAACATATGTTTATCACAAGATTTTAAGGTCACTCCCAAAAAGGTATAGTGAAAATATTTCAGCTATAGAAGAGTCAAAAGATGTTGAATTTTTGACAAGATATGAGTTACATGGAATTCTCACAACCTTTGATATGTGAATAAAAGAGGAACATATTCCCCATAAAGAAGCAACCTTCAAAGTTACAAAGAATACAAATGGTAAGAAGTTAGATTCAAGTAATGAGTTATCCAATGAAGAAGAAGAAAACTATAGCAGAAGAAACAAGGACTCAAGGAAGTATAAAGGTAAAAAATCAGTTAGGTGTTTTAATTATGGAAAATATGGTTACTATGCAATTTATTTTCTAGAAGCTCAAAATAGCAGTGGTGAATAGAAAAACATAGGTACCAAAAGAAAAGCAGGAATGGATAAAGCAAGCAAGGAAAGAATATTTTCCAAAGGTATAAGAAGAAATTTTATGCAGAAAAGGTAGGTAAGAGTTCAAGTGATAGTCATGGAAGGTCCTCAGATAATGATGAAGAAGAAATTATATTTCTGGCAGAATAAAGAGGAGATGTTATGATAAAGGCAAAAAGGAAACTAATAATTCTCAAGTGTTTTAGGTGTGGTAACTTGGTAACTTGGTCATCTTGAAGATAGTTGTACAAGGAATGGATTCAATTTAAATGAAGATGAATATGAATATGCTCTTGAAGGACCATAATAAGTCTACTTTTGAAAATAGAATAAGAATGAGGTGCTCCTATTGAAGATAAATCATAAAGGAATGTGGATGATCCCAAAGGCAAAGAAATAGAGGAAGAATCAGAGGAAGGAGAAGTTGATCTTAAGGGTGAGCTTATTTTTTCCCTTGATGCATTAATAAAGGTAAGAAAATAGAACTCAAAACTCAAGCTTCAATTTCAAGAAGTTGAAGAAGAGAAAGGAAATATTATATAGGATCTAACCAACTCAATAGCTAAGACAAGGAAATTTAAAGAGAAATTAGAGGTAAATGTTCTAGAATGTGAAAAATTAGAGCATGAGGTAGCCTGCTAGGACCCTCCTAACATGTCCTAATTACTTATATTATTTATTCATTATATTCTAGGGTCACAACCCTTCACTCTTACAACTATTAGACTAGGTATTTAAATGCAATCCACATATGATAATAAGGCATCATCGAACAAATATATAAATTAAGTCTATTGTGGGTTTTATACCTTACAATCAAAAAGCGATTCAATATAAAAAATGATCCTGCTTCCCGCACCATTTAGTTTCATACCATCTGGATCAAAACTAGATCAAGGAACAAATTCACCATTAAAATTTGTTCCCATCGCACATTTCAGCCAGTCCAAATTCGCGGGGACGCAAACAAAATTCACGCTTCACGGATCCGTGTCAAAATCCTTACAGAAAATTAAACCTTCTCCTAAGATACGAATTAAGTTGTCTTACACCCAAATTGCTCGACCTTTCGTGTGGTGACCGGTGGCTGTTTTGAAAAAGCTAAAATCTTCAATGCAGCATCAAGGTTTTCGACGTCCTAAAAACAAAGGAAAAAAATTAAAATTAATTTTTTATTTTTTATTTTTTGCTCACCTGTACCAAGTCATATTGATCATTACCTACACCAATCGCAATGTCTGAAGGACGACGATCATTGGATTCCATTCATGAGAAACATGAAAGGCTCGCTAAAGAAGTTCAATAGGAAAGAGAGGAGAATACCCATACAACAAGAGAACTCTTCGAGAAAATATTTGCAATGGATGTTAAACTTGATGCCATCAGTCAAAATCAGGCAACAACACATGCAAATTCACCCAACCATGGTCATCAAACCGAGCAATATTAGGAGGTCCACAAACTTCCATTCTACCATGGACGACCAAATTAGACTTCCCAAAATTTGAAGGAGGAGACCCTACAAATTGGATCTACCGAGCAGATCAATATTTCTCACTAAATCAAATTTTGGAAATGCAAAAAGTGCATATCGCCTCCTTCCACTTGGAAAACGACACCATCCAATGGTACCAATGGTTAAAGAAAACTAATGGCTCTCCGACGTGGTCAACCTTTACATAGAATCTATTAGTGTGATTTGGCCCTAGTAAGTTTCAAAGCTTTACAGGGGCCCTCACTAAATTATGCCAAACCACAACGATAAGCGAATACCAAGAAGAATTTGAAAGGCTAGCTAATCGAACATCCGGATTAGACGCTACCTTATTTCAAGAATGTTTTGTTAGTGGATTAAAAGAAGAAATTCAAATAGAGGTGCAAATGTATAACCCTACAAACATGTTAGAGACCATCGACTTGGCGAAATTAGTGAAGGACAAAATTAAGGCACGAAATCGGTTCACAAAACCAACTTGGGGGAAACCATCAAACACTTATACCAACCCCAAACCAATGCAAAATGGACGAACCCAAAACTCCCACACAACCACCAAAATTAACCCCGCTCTACCAAAATAAGCGTCTGAGTTTCGAGGAAATGAAGGAAAGACAAGCTAAGGGTCTTTGCTACCATTGCGATGAGAAATTTGACAGAAATCATAAATTTGCCTCACAAAAATTATATATTCTAGATGCCACAGAGGAAGGGAATTCTACTAAAGAGGAACATGAACTTGAAGTAGAGGTATTATCCAACACACTTGAAAGTGACAAAGAAAATGCACCAAAGGTTTCCTTCAACGCCCTTGCCAGATTTTCTGCCCATCAAACAATGTGAGTTAAAGGGTATTTTAAGAAATAAAACCTTACCGTGTTCCTAGATTTTGGTAGCATGCACAATTTTATCGATCCAAAGGTGGCTAAACAAAAAAATTGTTTTATATACCCTTGTAATAACTTCGAAGTGATGATTGGAAACAGTGGAAAAATTGCATGCAAAGGAAAATGCAGAAATATAAAACTATGGGGGTTTATAACATGAAAGGCGACATGTACGTCCTACCCCTAGGTGGGTGTGACATTGTACTAGGCATACAATGGTTACGAACCTTGGGCGTAGTCCAATGGGAATTTGATGAACTATGGATGAAATTCATAGCAAAGAACCAAACCTATATTATCCAAGGCCTGAAATCAGGACCTTCCCAAATCATCAGCTCACATAGAATGGAGAAAATTATCTGAAGATGAAACAAAGGAATGATCACCCAATTATTTTCAATTCAACCTAGTCACAAAGAAGACGAGACACCAGAGTTACAAAATATTTTAGACCACCATAAGGCGGTATTCAATGAACCAAAAGGACTACCTCCACAACGAAGTCATGATCACACTATTCCACTATTTCCAGGGCATCACCCTCCTAATATTAGACCTTATCATTATCCATACCTCCAAAAGACCAAAATAGATAAATTAGTACAAGAGCTTCTTAAGGCAGGAGTCATTAGACCTAGCAAAAGCCCTTACTCCTCTCTAATTATTTTAGTTAGAAAAAAGGATGGCTCGTGGCATTTATGTGTCGATTTTCGAGTGCTTAATAAAATGACCATCAAAGATAAATTTCCTATTCCGGTCATAGATGAGCTATTAGATGAACTCCACGGGGCAGCTTATTTTTCCAAGTTAGACTTATGGTCAGGCTACCACCAAATACGAGTCAATGAAAAGGATATTCCTAAGATGACCTTTCGCACTCACGAAGGGCACTACGAATTCTTGGTGATGCCATTTGGCCTGACCAACGTTCCTTCTACCTTTCAAAGTCTAATGAATAAGGTATTTCACCTTTTTCTTTGTAAATTTATATTAGTTTTCTTTGATGATATTTTGATTTATAGAAAAACATGGGAAGAACATTTGGACCATGTTAGACAAGCGTTCCAAATATTGGAGAAAAATCAACTTTATGCAAAAATATCAAAGTGTTCCTTTGGAAAACAAGAAATTGAATACTTAGGGCATATTGTCTCAAAGGAAGGAGTTATGGTAGATCCTTCCAAAATCAAGGAGGTGAAAAATTGGCCTATTCCAAAAACCTTAAAAGCTCTACGTGGGTTTCTTGGACTAACGGGATATTATTGAAAATTTGTCCAAAATTATGGTAAAATCACTGCTCCTGTAACAACATTACTTAAGAAAAATGCTTTCAAATGGTCGTCTAAAGTGGATGAGGCCTTTATCACCTTGAAAACTACAATGTGTACCACCCCTGTTCTAGCCATGCCCAACTTTTCTAAACCGTTCGTCATTGAAAGTGACGCTTTAGGAATACGAAAGGGAGCCATACTCATACAAGATGAAAGGCCTCTAGATTTTATAAGCAAAGCATTTTCTCCTAAGAATTTAGCTCACTCTACGTATGAAAAAGAGATGTTGGCGATTGTCCATGCTATTCAACATTGGAGGCCTTACCTTATTGGCCAACATTTCATTATACGCACTGACCATCATAGCTTGAAGTATTTTTTGGAACAAAGGACTAATACCCGGAACAACAAAAATGGGTTACTAAACTTCTTGGCTATGATTATGAAATTACATATAAAAAGGGAAAGGACAACATGGCAGCCGATGCACTTTCTAGAAAATTTGAAGATATGCCTCAAGTCCATGCTCTTTCCTCCCTTATTCCTAAATGGGTAGATGAGGTGCATGAAGAATGGATAAATGATCCTACTATCCACACCTTAATTCAACAACTTCAACATAATCCTAGTAGCAAAACTCCATACACTTGGAAGGAAAATATATTAAGATACAAAGGGAGGATGGTCCTCACCCCCAATTCAACTTATCGTGAAAAACTTCTTCATGAGTTACATACCTCACCCACTGCAGGCCACTTAGGGTTCTTAAAAACCTATAAAAGAGCCACTACCTCCTTCTATTGGGTAGGAATGAAAAATTACATCAAAAACTTTGTAAAAGAATATGAAGTTTTCCAAAGACAAAAGGGGGAGACCCTCGCTATTCCAGGATTACTTCAACCTCTTACTATACCCACAAAAATATGGGAAGATATTTCTATGGAATTTATTGAAGGATTACCAAAATCAGGAGGAAAAACAACCATTTTCGTAGTCATTGATCGTTTATCTAAATATGCCCATTTTTGTTCCGTGGCTCATCCTTATACCGCTAGCACTATAGCCCACCTCTTCCTAGATAACATATTTAAATTACATGGTATTCCCTCCACAATTTTTAGTGACCGTGACCCAACTTTCACTAGCACATTTTGGGAAGAATTATTCAAATTACAAGGTACTCAACTTCGTATGAGCTCCGCTTACCATCCTCAAATCGATGGCCAAACAGAAGTTGTAAATAAATGTTTGGAAATATACCTTCAATGTTTTGTTTCTGCTCAACCAATCCATTGGGTAAAGTGGATTTCACTAGCGGAATGGTGGTATAACACTTCATACCATATGTCCATCAAAATGACTCCTTATGAAGCACTATATGGTCAAACACCACCATCCCTCACTTCCTATATTCTAGGGACTACAAAAGTCCATGTGGTGGAAACGAAACTTGCTAATAGAGATGACATACTACGGATCCTAAAAGATAACCTACACACTGCCCAACATCGCATCAAGCCGATCAACATAGAAGTGAACGTAGTTTCCATGAGGGTGATATGGTTTTCTTACGTCTCCAACCTTACCGTCAATCCTCTCTTAAACAAAAAGGTTCTCAAAAGTTAGCACCAAAATTTTACGGGCCATATAAAGTTCTCCAATGTATTGGGACCATTTCTTACAAACTAGAGCTTCCTCCCTCTTCCAAAATTCACCCCGTATTTCATGTATCTTGCCTTAAGCTCGTAGTGGGAGCCCATATCACGACAACCCACTCTCCCTGAATTCTTCGATGATGGAGTACTTCTAGTCGAGCCAGAAGCTATCTTGGATCGCCACTCTCATCACCTTCGTACTCACGATATCATGGAAGTTTTAATCCATTGGAAAGGTCTACCTTTAGAAGACGCAATGTGGGAAAATTTTCAAGATATCCAGCAGCAATTTCCAAATTTCCAGCTTTGAGGACAAAGCTCCTTTAAGGGGGGTGGCATGTTAGGACCCTCCTAACATGTCCTAATTACTTATATTATTTATTCATTATATTCTAGGGTCACAAACCTTCACTCTTACAACTATTATACTAGGTATTTAAATGCAATCCACATATGATAATAAGGCATCATCGAACAAATATATAAATTAAGTCTATTGTGGGTTTTCTACCTTACAATCAAAAAGCGATTCAATATAAAAAACGATCCTGCTTCCCGCACCATTTAGTTTCATACCATAGCCTCATTAAGGAAGGAATTAAAAGAGTCTAGATATAAGCTACACAAATTTGGGAGAAGTTCAAAGACCATGGATAATATTATCAAGGTATAAAGACCCTCATAAAAAAAAAACATGACATGGTTTTGAATAGGGAATATAGAGAACAAGGAGAGGAGTCAATCTCAAGCTCCAAAGAAGAAGAAGATTCAAAAAAAGAGAGTGTAATAGAAAGTGAGACTTATAAGGATAAGATAGAAAATAGAAAATTCAACAATGAAAGGAACAAATCACAAATGAGGAACAGATGGAATAAGAAGCAACATAGGGAAGAAGAGACTAAGATACCAATGGGGTCAACACAAGGTTTCTTCAATGGACGTTTCTTCTCATGTCATAGGTTTGGGCATAAGGCTACATAGTGTAGGACACATGCAATACATTATTATGGAAATTTAAGAAAAAAACATCTCTTTCAAGGGTATTGATACTCTTATAATCATTTTGATCATAAGACAATAAATTGCAGGATTCATGATAGAAACGAATATGGATTCAACAGGAGAAACTGTTGAGAATTTGAATTAATTTGAGGTATTTTATGTTGTCATTGATGTCACATGGATCATTGATGTCACATGGATCACATTTGGTTTTGGTGGCCAAAATATTTCATAAATATGCATTTATGATATTTTGGAAAGCATGGATATTTACAATGTTTTTATGAAAACCAAGGTAGACAAAATAAAAGGTTTTATTTAAAACCATGGTGGGGTTATTTGGAAAGATATTTTCTTAAAATCCAAGTCGTAATTTTGTTTCATCGAAAAAGGACCTCCGGTGATGAAGATATTAAAGTTTAAAGTTAAAGTTTAAATTAATAAAGGGCCGACCTATGTGCAATTAATGGAGGTTGGCATATATATGTAAAGGTTTCAATTTATTTTTAAAATGGGGTATATTATATATCATCAAAAAAATTATTTTTATGGATATTTGAATAAATTATTTATAAGGAGAAATAAGGTGTGTGCAAAGAGATATTTCTGATTTTGTAAAGGGGTTACAAAAGTGAATTTCACCTTGTTCTTTTTCAAGAGGATTAATTCTTTCATGAGCTAACAAGGTATGCAATATTGTGATTTATTTTATTTTATGGTATAAGTGATTTTGGGAGTGAGAAGGTTATGCAATGTTTTGATTTATTTTATTTTATGGTACAAGTGGTTTTAGGAGAGATAAGGAAGTTGTGCAATTAAAGGCCTTGGTGATGATTATTGAAAAGTCGAGTAATGTTGATTATTTTGTGATCTACTAACCCTTGTGAAGATTGGCAAAAGAATTTTGTGATTGTGGTAGAATTACAAAGAGGTTTGTTCATATTCAAAAAATGTATGGGCACATTCTCCTATTGATTGTTTATGGTGGTTGATTTCTGAAATATCATTGGAGGGAAAAGGATTGTTTGTGGTTTCCTTCGGAAGTGGTTGGTTGAATGCTTCAAGTTTTTTCTGATTTGAGAGTTGAGTTTAAACCTTGTTTTGTAAGAATAGTTGTTGAAGCCCATTGGTTGTAAAATAACTTGAGTTAGAAAAGAACATGAGTATCATTGTTATGTGAGATTTGTGGTTGAGCATTGTTGGAAACATTTGAGTTGGTTGATACATACTTGAACTAGGATTGTGTGAGAGAGAGTTGTTCCTTGTGATGATTGGTTGAGTTGAGTTGATTGAGCCTAGTCAAGTGATGTGTGAAGTGATTTTTCAAGTTCTATAAAACAAACTATTCCATAATTCTATGTTGAGTTGAGATTGAGGTTAGAACATATTGAGTCTCTAACAATTATCTATATGGTTCTATAAGACTTGAATTGAGTTGAGGTTGATTTGAGTTGAGAGTGAGATTAGAACATATTGAATCTTTAACAATTATTTTTATGCTTCTATTGAAGAACATGAACTTATACTGAGAGGGGGGGTGAACAGTATAAGACTAAACCATTTAATAATTTTAATTTCAGATAGCAGTGGCATCAACATAACATTAAACAAGACAGAAAGCATTACACATAAAAGACCCATTTTAACGTGGTTCACCCAAGGTGGGTTACTCCACGGATAAAACTTTCCTCTAAAAATTATATCAAAACCTCTGGGAATCCTTCCCGATTACAAATTTTATGAGCCTCAGCTCAAAGGAGACACCTTCCCCTAATTCTGCTTTGCTAGTGATCCTCTAGAAGACCTCTACCTCCTCTGCCCTTAGCAAGTGGAATTCTGTCCACAGAAGACACTGTCTTCCACCTTCTGGTTGGAGATCTCTGTCCTCAACTCTCATTCCTGCAAAGCTGGTCCTCTTTTCTGTACCAAACACAGTCCTTCGGTCTAGCACAATTGTCCTCTTCCTCTGTTCCTTTCTACACTTGGTTGAAAACAACTTTTCACTACCTACGCGACTACAGCAGCACAGTCTTCTCAAATTACAGCAGCACTTGATCACCGTTTGTCCTTCACAACTATTCACAATTACAGCAGCATCTACTTCGTGCACTTTGCTTTCTTTTACACAGACTGCGTGAACACAGTCGCAATCACAGCTGT
The DNA here is from genome assembly GCA_028583015.1 of Wollemia nobilis. Lineage (NCBI taxonomy): Eukaryota > Viridiplantae > Streptophyta > Pinopsida > Araucariales > Araucariaceae > Wollemia > Wollemia nobilis. The sequence continues at coordinate 2,883,167 of JAQPPZ010000375.1, read as the reverse complement.
TCTTAGATCAAATTCCACCCTTTTCATGATCTTTGCAAACACTGTAGCATTCGAACGCACAACAACTTATGCACCTATGTACAACCACCACATCATACTTTTCGCACAGTCTTCTTATGAACATTAGCATAGTCTTTGATACTTAGAAGATTCAACGAAATCCACTCTAATGCTGTAGTCGAACTTCGCTCTCTGCTTTTTCGATGATCGAACCTCACTAGTCGCACTAACTTTGCGAACGCCTCACTACGAATGCACACTTCGATCGATACCCAAAATTGCTCAAATAGTCTTCCTTTAATACTCACAATCTTAAGATGAAATCTTGTTCTTTAGTCGGTTGTTCAATCTCCAAACACGTCGGCTGTAAAACCTTACACTTCGTCGGCAGAGGTTAACTTCATCGGCTTTAACCGCCTCTGCTATTCTATAGCTGTTCTCACGTGAAACTCAAACATGTCATGATATCGCTATGCCTTTGACTGTCGTACACCTTCTTTGGTTTGTTGTCATGAAATCGCGACACTACAGCCTTTGTTGACGTCATCATAAATCTTGTCACGAAATCACGACGCTCTAGACTTCAAAGCCTTCTTCTCTGCTATTGTCACAAAATCGTGACACCTTTGCCTCTTGCTGACGTCATCATGATTCTTGTCATGAAATCGTGACGCTCTGGACTTCAAAGCCTTCTTCTCCGCTACTGTCATGAAATCGTGACACCTTTGCCTCTTGCTGACGTCATCATGATTCTTGTCATGAAATCGTGATGCTCTGGACTTCAAAGTCTTCTTCTCCGCTATTGTCATGAAATCGTGACACCTTTGCCTTTTGCTGACGTCATCAACAACTCTGTCACAAAATCATGACACCTCTTGCTTCTTCATCCTTTTCTTGGTTTGCACTAGCGAAAATGAAACATGTCGCGAAATCGCTATGCTTTTGCTGCCTTAAGCTCTTTCTTGCCAACTGCTTGCAAAACTGGAACATGTCACGAAATCGTGACGCTTTTGCCAACTGCACGCTGCCAACTCAACCTGTCGTGAAATCGTGACACTTTCTGCATCCGTACAACTTCTTCGAAACTTGTCATGAAATCGCGACACTTCCTGCAACTCAACACTGCCAACTCAACTTGTCATGAAATCATGATAGTTTTTGCATCCGTACAACTTCTTCAAAACTTGTCACGAAATCGCGACACTTTTTGCATCCGTACAACTTCTTCAAAACTTGTCACGAAATCATGATAGTTTTGCCCGTTCTGCCTCTACCTTCCTGCATGTCGCGAAATCATGACACTTTTGCCCACTTTGCCTCTGCCTTCCTGCATGTCACGAAATCGTGATAGTTTTGGCCAAACTTTCTCTCTCCTCAAACATGTCGTGAAATCGCGACAATTTTTCCAGCAGCCTGCAAACTTTTTCTAACTTATCTTTTTCTGGATTTTTGGCAACTGGGCTACTCTGATTTTCTTGGAGACTTACTGACCAGCTGAAACCTTCATCAAAACACATCCTTAGACATAAAAACAAATTGCTCCAAGAACTCCTTGACATAAAAAACAACAACTACCAATAGCTCCTTGACATCAATGACAACAATTAAACTTAGGCAAAGGCAATGTACTCAAGATACCCAAAATTGCCAACAATCTCCCCCTTTGTCATTGATGGCAACCCTTAATTAAAAACACAGCTTTCAAGAGCCAAAACTGAAATCAATCTCTTCAAGTTTTTGCTCCCCATGACTTGAAGCTTTCCTCTTCACTTGAAAACACTCCCCCTTACTTAAATCTCTCCCCCTTTGTCATCAATGGCAAAGGGTCTCCTTTGGGGCTTGGGACTAAGAATGAGCCTCTTAGCTTAGTCCCTCCCCCACCTCCTGATGAGGTGACTAACCTTGAGGTAAAAGTACAACTCCCAATTTCTCCCTTAGATACTCAAACGTATCTCTTGGAAGGGGTTTGGTGAAGATATCTGCAATTTGCTCTTTAGTAGGTACATATTCTAGCTTGACCTGCTTCTCTTGCACTTTTTCCCTTAAAAAATGATATTTGATAGAAATGTGCTTCGTCCTTGAGTGCATTACCAGATTTTTAGAAATACTTATGGCACTTGAATTATCACAAAGAATAGGGATAGGTTGTTCATGCTTGACTTTGAAATCCTCCAGAGTTGTTTTCATCCATAAAACCTGAGTGCACCCAGCCACTGCTGCTATGTATTCTACTTCTGCTGTAGATAAGGAAACAGAAGGTTGTTTCTTACTCAGCCAAGAAACCAGACTCTTTCCCAGAAAGAATGCTCCACCACTAGTGCTTTTTCTATCATCAATACTGCCTGCCCAATCTGCATCTGTATAGGCTATGAGGGTGAAATCATCGCCTTTGGGATACCAAAGCCCAAAATCCACAGTGCCCTTCAAATATCTGAATATCCTCTTGACTGCTATAACATGAGATTCTTTTGGAGCTGCCTGAAATCTTGCTACTAATCCAACGGCTTGCATGATATCCGGTCTGGTAGTTGTACTATATAGTAAACTGCCAATCATAGATCTGTACAATTTTTGATCTGCTACTGGAGATTTATCATCCTTACTCAGATTGCACCCTATAATCATTGGAGTACATATAGGTTTACTGTCCATCATCCCAAATTTTTTTAACATCTCTTTGATATACTTTTCCTGAGAGAGAAATATACCATTTTTTGATTGTGCAATCTGCAGTCCTAAAAATAATGACAGCTCTCCAATCATAGACATCTCGAATTCCTTTTGCATGGTGTTAGCAAAAACTTTGCACATCTGAGTATTATTTCCTCCAAAAATAATGTCATCGACATAAAAAACTATGATAATTATATCATCACCTTTATTCTTAATGTACAAGTTGCAATCTGCCACGCCTTTCCTGAAACCTTGTTCATAAAGATACCCGTCAAGTCTTGAGTACCAAGCCCTGGGTGCTTGCTTTAACCCGTACAATGCCTTTTTCAATTTACACACATAGTATGGCTGTTCTGAAAGAGACGCACCTTCTGGCTGTTCTATATAGACTTCTTCATCCAACACCCCATTTAGAAATGCAGACTTTACATCCATTTGAAACACTTTGAAATATTTGAAACTAGACAGGGCCAAAAACATTTTGATTGCTTCAAGACGTGCAACAGGCGCAAACGTCTCTTCAAAATCAACACCTTCGACTTGAGCATATCCTTTACAGACTAACCTGGCTTTGTTCCTGACAATATTTCCATCCTCATTAAGTTTATTTCTGAAAACCCATTTTGTGCCAATGACATTTTTGTTCTTAGGTCTTGGAACCAAATCCCAGGTTTCACTTTTTTCTATTTGATTTAGCTCTTCATCCATTGCTTTTACCCAAAAATCATCTGTACATGCTTCACTAAATTTTTTTGGCTCAATCTGAGATAACAATGAAACATTAGCAGATTCATGTGAAGGAATGACTCTTCTTCTTGTTTGCTTGCTATTTGGATCACCAATGATCAAGTCTTTGGGATGATGTTTCTGAACATACCGTGAAGGAGTTTTGGGAAGCAGTTGTTGTCTTTCCTCTTCTTCATCTGACACTTCTCTGAATTCTTCTTGACAAATTTCATCATTGAGTTCCTTGAATGGTTCTCTTATCCCTGTCTTTTCATCTATTATTACATTTATGCTTTCTACAACGGTATGAGTTCTTTTGTTGAAGCATCTGTAGGCCTTACTTTTGCTGGAATATCCAAGAAAAATTCCCTCATCACATCTAGGATCAAACTTACCCAGATTTTGATCTTCCCTTCTGATGAAGCACTTACTCCCGAACACTTTGAAGTGTTTAACTATAGCTGGTCTTCCTTTCCATAGCTCATAGGGAGTTTTATGATGATTGAATCTGAGTTGAGCCCTGGTAATGATGTGAGCTGTTGTATTTACTGCTTCTCTCCAAAAACCATCTGAAAGATTTGACTCATTTAACATTGCTCTAGCCATATTTTCAGCAGTTCTATTTTTTCTTTCAACTACTCCATTTTGTTGAGGAGTTCTTGCTGCTGAATATTCTCTTTTAATTCCGTGTTGTTCACAATATTCCACAGAATCATTTGAAGTGAACTCTCCTCCTCTATCTGATCTTAAACATTTGATTCTTTTGTCAGTCTCATTTTCAATCATTTCTTTAAAAACTTTAAATTTTTCAAAAGCTTTAGATTTTTCTTTGAGAAAAGTAACCCAAGTCATTCTTGAGTAATCATCTATAAACAACATGAAATAGTTATCTCCCTGAATGCTACGAGTTCTAGTGGGGCCACACAAATCAGTATGAATAAGATCCAAGGGTTTGGAAGATGTATACCCTTTCGATTTGAAGCCGGTTCGCAGTGCATTTACCATGTTGACAAGGACCGCAAATGATGTTTTGGGGCCTTTTTATTTCGGGCAAGTCTCTAACTGCTTCCTTGTTACTAATACTGACCAGATTATCAAAACTCAAATGTCCCAATATTTTATGCCACAACCAACTCTCATATTCTTGAGTTAGAAAGCATTTTTCTCTTTTTATCTCACTCAGCATGTAAAGATTGTTTGGAGTCCTTGTAGCCCTAGCAATAAGTTTTCCATTTAATTCTTTACTTATCTCACATCTATATGAAAATAAAGATACTATGTGCCCTTGATCACAAAGTTGACTCACACTAAGCAAATTATGTCTTAGCCCTTCTACATAAAGCACGTTTTCTATTTTGGATTTCCCATCCAAACTAAGAGACCCTTTACCACAGATCTTTGCGGACCTGTTATCTCCAAAACTGACTGTTCCTCTGTTTGCTTCTTTTAAAGACAATTTTTTTTCTTTTTCTCCAGTCATATGTTTTGAACAGCCACTATCAAGATACCATTTTTCTACTTTGTCTTGAGCATGAAAAGCAGTTTGAACTATCATTGACTTAGATTTTATCTCATTCCTCCTTTTTGAGAACTCAAAACTAAATTTATCCAAGCTGCACATCCTTGCTATATGCCCAAAATTCTTGCACTTGTAACACATGATATTTTTATTCATAAGAGGTGCAAATGAGTTAACATTTTCCTTACTACGACTCTTTAGAGATTTATTGCAATGCATAGCTATGTGACCAAATTTTTTACAGGAAAAACAATATCCATGGAAGGTATTATGTAACCTGTTTTGATGCCCTAGAAGTTTGTTCTTCTTGCGATCAACTGGAATCCATTGCTCTTCAGAATGAAGATTTTCTTTGCTTGAAGACCCTGTTTCATGTAGGGTGATGCCATCCTTCTTTTCATACGAAAAAATTTGTCTGAGAGATGACTGTTCTAACTTCACTCTAAGAGACATAATCTCTCCTTCTAGTTTCTCACAATCAGCCACCTTTCCTTTTAGAACCTCTGTTAGAACTTGTTCAATCCTCTTCCCTTATTCTTCTAGAATTTTGAAATCTATAACACATTGAGCCAATTCTGATCTTGCTATCTCTTTTTCTTGGTAATGCTGCTTAAGGACATAATTCTCTTCCCTGAGTTTCTCAAGCTTTCGTAAGGCCAAGAAGAATTCATTCTTGAGATCGAATTCAACCTTTTCTGAATTTATATGTTCCTCCAGTTAGATCCTTCTCCAAGCTGTTAGGATTTTTCTGGAGAGACCTACTCTGATACCAATTGAAGAACATGAACTTATACTGAGAGGGGGGGTGAACAGTATAAGACTAAACCATTTAATAATTTTAATTTCAGATAGCAGTGGCATCAACATAACATTAAACAAGATAGAAAGCATTACACATAAAAGACCCATTTTAACGTGGTTCACCCAAGGTGGGTTACTCCACGGATAAAACTTTCCTCTAAAAATTATATCAAAACCTCTGGGAATCCTTCCCGATTACAAAGTTTATGAGCCTCAGCTCAAAGGAGACACCTTCCCCTAATTCTACTTTGCTAGTGATCCTCTAGAAGACCTCTACCTCCTTTGCCCTTAGCAAGTGGAATTCTGTCCACAAAAGACACCTGTCTTCTCTGCTCTGGCTGGAGATCTCTGTCCTCAACTCTGTTACTGCAAAGCTGGTCCTCTTTTCTGTACCAAACATAGTCCTTCGGTCTAGCACAATTGTCCTCTTCCTCTATTCCTTTCTGCACTTGGTTGAAAACAACTTTTCACTGCCTGCGCAGCTACAGCAGCACAGTCTTCTCAAATTACAGTAGCACTTGATCACCGTTTGTCCTTCACAACTGTTCATAATTACAGCAGCATCTACTTCACACACTTTGCTTTCTTTTACACATACTGCATGAACACAGTCGCAATCATAGCTGTTCTTAGATCAAATTCCACCCTTTTCATGATCTTCGCAAACACTGTAGCATTCGAACGCACAACAACTTATGCGCCTATGTACAACCACCACATCATACTTTTTGCACAGTCTTCTTATGAACAGCAGCATAGTCTTTGATACTTAGAAGATTCAACGAAATCCACTCTAATGTTGTAGTCGAACTTCACTCTCTACTTTTTCGATGATCGAACCTCACTAGTCGCACTAACTTTGCGAACGCCTCACTACGAATGCACACTTCGATCGATACCCAAAATTGCTCAAATAGTATTCCTTTAATACTCACAATCTTAAGATGAAATCTTGTTCTTTAGTCGACTGTTCAATCTCCAAAAATTTCGGTTGTAAAACCTTACACTTCGTAGGCAGAGGTTAACTTCTTCGGATTTAACCGCCTCTACTATTCTGTAGCTGTTCTCATGCGAAACTCAAACATGTCACGATATCGCTACGCCTTTGACTATCGTACACCTTCTTTGGTTTGTTGTCGCAAAATCGTGACACTACAGCCTTTGCTGACATCATCATAAATCTTGTCGTGAAATCGTGACGCTCTAGACTTCAAAGCCTTCTTCTCTGCTGTTGTCACAAAATCGTGACACCTTTGCCTCTTGCTGACGTCATCATGATTCTTGTCGCGAAATCGCGATGCTCTGGACTTCAAAGCCTTCTTCTCCGCTACTATCATGAAATCATGACACCTTTGCCTCTTGCTGATGTCATCATGATTCTTGTCACGAAATCACGATGCTCTGGACTTCAAAGTCTTCTTCTCTGCTACTATCGTGAAATCGTGACACCTTTGCCTTTTGCTGACGTCATCAGCAACTCTGTTGCGAAATCGTGACACCTCTTGCTTCTTCATCATTTTCTTGGTTTGCACTAGAAAAAATGAAACATGTCACGAAATCGCTACGCTTTTGCTGCCTTAAGCTCTTTCTTGCCAACTGCTCGCGAAACTAGAACATGTCATGAAATCGCGACGCTTTTGCCAACTGCACGCTGCCAACTCAACCTGTCGCGAAATCGTGACACTTTCTGCATCCGTATAATTTCTTCGAAACTTGTCATAAAATCGTGACACTTCCTGCAACTCAACACTGCCAACTCAACTTGTCGCGAAATCACGACAGTTTTTGCATCCGTTCAACTTCTTCAAAACTTGTCACGAAATCGTGACACTTTTTGCATCCATACAACTTATTCAAAACTTGTCATGAAATCGCGACAGTTTTTCCCGTTCTGCCTATGCTTTCCTGTATGTCACGAAATTACGACACTTTTGCCCGCTTTGCCTCTGCCTTCCTGCATGTCACAAAATTGAGACAATTTTGGCCAAACTTTCTCTCTCCTCAAACATGTCGCGAAATCGCGATAGTTTTTCCAGCAGCTTGCAAACTTTTTCTAACTTATCTTTTTCTGAATTTTTGGCATCTGGGCTACTTTGATTTTCTTGGAGACTTACTTATCAGCTGAAACCTTCATCAAAACACATCCTTAGACATAAAAACAAATTGCTCCAAGAACTCCTTGACATAAAAAACAACAACTACCAATAGCTCCTTGACATCAATGACAACAATTAAACTTAGGTAAAGGCAATATACTCAAGATACCCAAAATTGCCAACATCTATAAGATTGACTTGAGTTGAGTTGAGATTGATTTTATTTGAGTTGAGTTGAGGTTGATTTGGGTTGAGAGTGAGATTAGAACATATTGAGTCTCTAACAATTCTCTTTATGGTTCTATGAAGTTAATTTGAGTTGAGATTGCCATTCATTATTGATTTCATTTTGAGTACTACTTGAGCATGATTGATTGAGCCTTTGAGAAGGCCTTTGGGATAGATTTGAGGATAGTGTTTGGACAAGTTCTTAGTGATCTTGTTGGAGCATATTTGGGCAAGTTCTTAGTGAGCTTGCTAGAGTAGATTTGGGAAAGTTCTTGGTGAGCTTGCTAGAGCAGATTTGGGAAAGTTCTTGGTGAGCTTGCTAGAACATATTTGGGCAAGTTCTTACTAAGATTGCTAGAGAATATTTTGGCAAGTTATTGGTGAGCATAACATAGATTTTATAAGTTATGTGTGAGCTTGTTAAGTAGGTTTTGTTTGAGCCTATTGAGCAGGTTCTTAGTGAGCCTATTGACAGAGCTTTGGAGGTGACAGAGTACAAATGACAAAGTATTAGTGGATAGAGATCCATCAACCAACACACTTGAGGATAGATATAAGTGATGTGTCTTCAAGTGGAGAGAGGTCCACTAGTTAGTGCAGCAGAGAGATATATTCTTCTAGAAGATCACATAGTCAGAGTAGAATGGGAAAGAGTTCTCCTGTGGAAGAGATCCATGAACTTGAGATTAGGGGATCAACATATCCTTTGGATAAATATCCATAAAAATTGTAACTGGGAGCGATTACCAAAGATATTTATTGAGAAAGTTTTAGTAAAATATTTTCTCCGTGGAGTAGCCCACATTGGGTGAACTACGTAAATTGTGATGTCTCTTTTATGTATGGTTTCTGTGCATTGCTTTGATTACTACTATTGATACTGATATTTTTACACAACACAATATTGAATTGGAAGAAAAAGTAAAAAGTGGTCTTATACTATTCACCCCCTATCAGTATAAGCTTGTGTTATTCAATTGGTATCAGAGTGGGTTTCTTCAAAAAGGCTAACAACTTGAGGAAATATTCTATAAAGAACATAGATGGCTTCACAGAAAGGATTATCTTCAAATAAGGCTACATTGTTTGATTGTAACAATTATTCTTTCTAGAGCATGATAATGAATAACTACTTGATATCACAATGATATGAGGTATGGGAGATGGTTGAAAAAGAGTATAAGGTTGAAGGTGATCCCGAGGAATATAAGACTACCAAAAAATTGGTTGAGATCAATGCAAGAGCAATGAATTGTATTTTGAGTGGGCTACATGAGACAAATTTTGCAAAGGTCATGGTATGTACTTCAGCTAATGAGATGTGGACCAAGTTGAGGAATACTTATGAAGGATATTCCAAGGTAAAGTTGGAAAAAATACAAACTCATAGAAAAATATTTGAGGAATTGAAAATGGAAGATTGTAAAGATATTGAAAATTTCTTACTACGAGTTGATGAGATTACTAACACTATGAGAGGCCTAGGTTTTGAGATGAAAGAATCAGAAGTTACTCAAAATGTTTTGAGATCACTTCCCATGAAATATGATGCAAATGTTTCAACAATAGAAGAAATAATGGATATCAACAAGTTAACAATGGAATAATTGCAAGGTACTCTCACAACTTATGAGATGAGGGTAAGTAAGCATCAAGCTCTAATAAAAGAGATTGCATTCAAGGCTTTAGAAAAAGATAAAGGGAAAGTTTAAAAAAAAAATAGAGTTTTAAAAAGTGATGAGGAAGCTAACTTCATCAAAAGGAATAAGGACTCAAGGAATTTTAGAAATATAAGGAAAGTTAGGTGCTACAAGTGTGGTGCTCTTGATCACTATGCATACAAGTGTCCACATGAAGAAATCAACCATTGAAAAATAGGGTCATCGAAGAAAATAATATGGAAAGCATAAACATGACAAAGATGATATATTCAAGCAAAATAGGTATGAGAAGAAGAAATTTTTTTGTAAGGCAAAGAAATCTTACTACATTGTAGAAGCAAGTGATAGCTCATATCATAGTGATAGAGACAATTTAGATGATGAAAATGAAGAGCATTTATTCCTAGGAATAGAAGGTGAAAGAGAACAATGTTTTGTGTGTGGTCAAAGAGATCACAGATCAGGATATTACAATGGTTTCAGTGATAGTGAATATGAGATGACACATCAAGGAAACATGAATGGTCAAAGAAATATTGAGAGTTTGTTTTCTATAGAAGATTATAATGATCTTAGTGAAAGTGAATATGAAGAAGGATTTTTCTATGGAATAAGAGAAGTAGAAGAAGAACATTCACTCCAAATAGAAGTTAAACAAGAGGATAACGTCTCAGTTGATCTAAAGGAAGACTTCAATGTTATTCATGAGCAACTACAAGAGGTTAATGAGAATCTAAAAGAATTGAGATGTTCCCTACATGAGAAGTTTGATCCATCACATGACTCAAAAGGTCAAGATATTTGTACTAAGAAGGAAACATGTATTTCAAAGGCTATAGAGATGGATGCCAAGTTGCTACTTGACACAAATGAAGAGAAAGAAGAGGAAGATTCCAAAGCACCAAATGTACCATATTTGAAGTTTGGGGAATCACAATCAAAAGGAAAGGAATTTCTAAAATATGAAAGCAAGGAAGCACCTAAGATTTGTGAGGAAAGTTCCAAAGTTCCTATGGCTCCAAATATTCAGTTTGGATCTTGTTTTGAGATAGGTGATTCAAGTTCAAAAGGATAAGAAACTCTTGAAAATAAAAGCAAGGAAGAAACTAAGGAATATGTTTTAGATGCTACAAAGAAGGTTCAAGAATGCAATTCCCAAGTTGAATATGATCATAAGGATAATGGTCAAGAAAGGTATGAGGAACCAAGGCATGAACAAAGAGATTTTCAAGGACATTGTTTTTATTGTAATGGATTTGGACACAGGGCTATACATTGCAAAATCCATGGATCCAAGAAGTTTGATTTTTCTAGAAGGAACTTGAAAGGAAGACGGTATGATTTTCAGGGACATTGCTTCTCATGTAATAGGATTGGTCATAACGTTTTTCAATGCAAAGGAAATGAGCAACATGGTTTTGGTTTTAGAGCTACACATTTCATAAGTCATGGTCATAATGGTCATGAAAATAGAGCTTCACAATATAGGGTTCAGGAAAGGAATGAATATGGAAATTACTTCAAGAAAGAATTCAAGACATGGGCACCAACCAAAGGCTACAATATCAAATGTTTTAATTGCAATAACTTTGGGCATATTGAAAAATGGTGTAGGATTCAATTCCAAATAGGTTCAAGGCAAGAAGTTCAAATGAGTTCTAGACAATAAGATCAAGTAATTCATCAAGAGAAGGATATCAGAAAAACATGGAAGGAAGTTTATAGAGGAAAGAAACAAAGTGATATGGGAGTAAAAGTACTCCCATACCAAAATTAATCACTTCAAAAGAGAATGGGGTGAGGAGGCCAAGCTTAAGAGTCATATATTTTATCCCCATAGGTGTTCCTTTTGCCATTGATGTCAAAGGGGGGGAGATTTGAGTTAGGGGGAGTAGCCTCCATAGAGAGTATTGAGTCAGGGGGAGAAACTTTGATTCTCAGAGATGGTTTTTTTAGTGATTGTGATTTTTGCTTTAGAGGTGTTGCCATCAATGACAAAGGGGCAGATTGTTTGAAATTTGAGTTAATTTGAGGCATTTTATATTTTCATTGATGTCACATGGATCACATTTGGTTTTGGTGGCCAAAATATTTCATAAATAAGCATTTATGATATTTTGGAAAGCATGGCTATTTACAGGGTTTTTATGAAAACGAAGGCAAGCAAAATAAAAGGTTTTATTTAAAACCATGGTGGGCTTATGTCGAAAGGGATTTTCTTAAAATCCAAGGTGGAATTTTGTTTCTTCAAAAAATAACCTTCGGTGATGAAGATATTAAAGTTTAAAGTGTAAGTTTAAATTAATAAAGGGCCGACCTATGTGAAATTAATGGAGGTTGGCATATATATATATGTAAAGGTTTCAATTTATTTTGAAAAGGGGGCATATTATATATCATCGGAAATATTATTTCGAGGGCTATTTGACTAACTTATTTAGAAGGATAAATAAGGTGTGTGTAAAGAGATATTTCTAATTTTACAAAGGGGTTCCAAAAGTGAAGTTTGCCTTGTTATTTTTCAAGAGGATTAATTATTTCATGAGGTGACAAGGTATGCAATATTGTGATTTATTTTATTTTATGGTATAAGTGGTTTTGGGAGTGATAAGGTTATGCAATGTTTTGATTTATTTTATTTTATGGTACAAGTGGTTCTAGGATAGATAAGGAAGTTGTGCAATTAAAGGCCTTGGTGATGATTATTGAAAAGTGGAGTAATGTTGATTATTTTGTGATCTACTAACCCTTGCGAAGATTGGAAAAAGAATTTTGTGATTGTGGTAGAATTACAAAGAGGTTTTTTCATCTTCAAAAAAGGTATGGGCACATTCTCCTATTTATTTTTTATGGTGGTTAATTTATGAAATATCATTGGAGGGAAAATGATTGTTTGTGGTTTTCTTTTTGAAAGTGGTTGGTTGAATGCTTCAAGGTTCTGCTAATTTGAGATTTGAGTTTAAACCTTGTTTTGTAAGGATAGTTGTTGAATCCCATTGGTTTTGAAAGAACTTGAGTTAGAAAATAACATGAGTATCATTGTTATGTGAGATTTGTGGTTGAGCATTGTTGGAAACATTTGAGTTGGTTGATACATACTTGAACTAGGATTGTGTGAGAAAGAGATGTCCCTTGTGATGATTGGTTGAGTTGAGTTGATTGAGCCTATTCAAGTGATGTGTGAAGTGATTGTTCAAGTTCTATAAAATAAACTATTCCATCATTGTATGTTGAGTTGAGATTGAGGTTAGAACATATTGAGTCCCTAACAATTCTTTTTATGGTTCTATAAGACTTGAATTAAGTTGAGGTTGATTTGAGTTGAGAGTGAGATTAGAACATATTGAGTCTCTAACAATTCTCTTTATGCTTCTATGAGATTGAATTGAGTTGATTTGATATTGATTTGAGTTGAGTTGAGTTGAGATTAATTTGGGTTGAGAGTGATATTATAACATATTGAGTATCTAACAATTCTCTTTATGCTTCTACAAAGTTAATTTGAGTTGATATCGCCATTCATTGTTGAGTTCATTTTGAGTACTACTTGAGCATGATTGATTGAGCCTTTGAGAAGGCCTTTGGGACAAATTTGAGGATAGTGTTTGGAAAAGTTCTTAGTGAGCTTGTTGGAGCAGATTTGGGCAAGTTCTTGGTGAGCTTTCTAGAGCAGATTTGGGAAAGTTCTTGGTGAGCTTGCTAGAGCATATTTGGGCAAGTTCTTGGTGAGTTTTCTAGAGCAGATTTGGGTAAGTTATTAGTGAGCTTGCTAGAGCAGATTTGGGCAAGTTATTGGTGAGCTTGATAGCACATATTTGACAAGTTCTATGTGAGATTGTTGAGCAGGTTCTGTGTGATCCTATTGAGTAGGTTCTTAGTGAGCCTATTGATAGAGCTTTGGAGGTTACAGAGTATAGAGGACAAAGTCTCAATGGATAGAGATCTAGCAACCAACACAGTTGAAGATAGATTTGAGTGATGAGTCTTCAAGTGGATAGAGGTCCACCAGTTAGTGCAGTAGAGAGATAGAGTCTTATAAAAGATCACATAGCTAGAATAGAAGTGGAAAGAGTTCTCCTATGGAAGAGATCCATGAACTTGATATTAGGGTATCAACATCTCATTTGGATAAATATCCATAAACATTGTAATTAGGAGTGATTCCCAAAGAGATTGATTGAGAAAGTTTTAGTAAAAAAATTTCTTCGTGGAGTAGCCCACATTGGGTGAACCACGCAAATTGTGATGTATCTATTGTATATGGTTTCTGTGCATTACTTTTATTACTGTTATTGATACTACTATCTTTACACAACATAATATTTAATTGGAAGAAAAAGTAAAAATTGGTCTTATACTGTTCACCCCCACTCTTAGTATAAGCTTGTGTTCTTCATAAACTTCAAGAAATTTGTACCTTTGAGGAATAACTTCCAAATGCAAGTAGGAACAAGAAAATTTAGAGGAATCAGAAGGAACAATTAAGGAAGGTGTACAAAGGTAAATATCAGTGTATGTTGGGAGTAGATATACTCCCACCCAAAAATTAACCAACTCAAGAGAGGAGGTGGGGGATGGGCTAAGCTAATATTATCACTCTTAGCCCTAAGACCCAAAGGTGGCCCTTTGCCATTGATGACAAAGGGGGAGAGATTTGAGTTAGGGGGAGAGCATTTAGTCAAGGGGAGAAGTTTCTTAGGGGAATCAGTGTTGAAAAAAGAAAAAGAAATGGTAAAAGGAAAAAGGGTTGCCATCAATGACAAAGGGGGAGATTGTTGGAAATATGATCAAATTTTGTTTTCATTGATGTCAAGAGGTTGATGTCCAAGTTTCATCATCATTAATGTCATCAAGTGTCTTTCCAAAAGGCAAGGAAGGTTTTCAAAGGTATAGGATATAATATTTATTTTTTTAATATTATATGCCTAAAAGGCCTAAAAGGTTGAAGTGAAGAAAACAAGGTCCAAGGAATTATTTAAAATGATTAAATCCCCAAAAGACCCATTTGGCAGTTTGTAAAGGTTATTATTTAATTTATTTAAATTAAATATTTTAACCATAGGTTAAAATTTAATTTAAATAAATATTTAAGGTGCCATAAGTCTAATTTTGAAATTCAATTTAAAAATCGAATTGGAAGCGTCGACGTGTTGGAATGCACAAAGCAAAGGTATAAAAGGAGGACAATATTTTTATTTTCAAATCATCCATACAATTTTGTATGCTCGAGAGTAAAATAATTTGTACATCATGGTAAAGAGGATAAAGAGGCATGTGTTTTAAAAATAAAGGACAGATTGTGTGATAAGATGAAGTGGAGCATAAAACCAATCACCAAGCGCTTGGTAGCACAAGTGGCAATCAACAACTAGTTAAGGTGTTGGCTTAGGCAAGGTCAAGGGTTCGATTCGCGTCCCCTTTAGTTTTTGAAGTGCAACAAGGTTTTTGTTTAGGCACTGAGAGCAAGGATTATAAGGTGCATTGTACGCCTTTGGTTTTGTCTTGGGTGCATGGCCCAATGGCAGCCAAGCCTCATGGCTTTGGCACCACAGTGACGGTAGGTCACAGGTTTGAATCGAGCATAGTTTCTTGGAGGGCATTTTATTTTAAGTGGGTCATATTGTAAAGTATGCATCATGATTTATTTTTCTATAGTGTGTATTGCACTAGGGGGGCACGTGAAGGTGTTAAAGGTGCTTTGATTAATTTTTGCTAAAGTTAATATAGGGAGTCATAAGGGTGTTTAATATTTTAATTTTTAATTAGCATTAAAAATATAGATTGGAGATATAAGGTGTTTAAGAGAGAATTAATTGTGTGGAATATTATTGTGTGAATATTGGAATTTAAAGTGTTATCAAAAGGAGTTTTGATTGATTATGAATTGAATATTATTTTTGTGAAATTTTGGAGATTATAAGGTGTACTTGAGAGCTAATATTTTGTATGGTGAATTAATTATTGGAGAGAATAAATTTGTGAAGTTTTTGAGATAGGTTGTGGTTTTCTAACCTTTGAGATTGGCAAAGAGGTTGATTGTGATTGAGACAGGTTTTGAGGTCAAATATTCTTCAAAAAAAAAGGTATGGGCATATCATCCTTGTGAGTGAAATATTGTTTTGTTGAAAGTTGTGAAAAACAAAGTTGGAGTGAAAAGGTTTGTTTGATAAGCATTGTTAGAAATGTTTGAGTGAGTTTTCATGTGCATGATTTGTGGATGTTGAAATATCATGAGTATCATTGTTATGTGAGATTGAGAACTATCTTGAACTAGGGTTTGTGAAAGATCATGAGTATCATTGTTATGTGATATTGAGAACTATCTTGAACTAGGGTTTGTGAAAGATCATGAGTATCATTGTTATGTGATATTGAGAACTATCTTGAACTAGGGTTTGTGAAAGATCATGAGTATCATTGTTATGTGAGATTGGGAACTATCTTGAATTAAGATTTGTGAAATATCATGAGTATCATTGTTATGTGAATTTGGAATCATCTTGAATAAAGTTTGAGTTCCATAGTGAGAGTTGTTGGAAGCATTATGAAACACTTGTTTAGGGTTTGTAAGAAAGATTTGTTTCATTGAGTGATTGGTTGAATAAATTTGGATGAGATTTATTGATTTAAAGTGTTGGAGTGATAGTTCAAGTTCTGTGAAATAAAATTTTCTTTATTCTAAATTGATTTGAAAGAGAGTTTGGAAGTGATTGAGTATTTGTGTAAGTGTGAAACATATTGAGTATCTAACCATTCTATATATGTTTCTATGAGTTAAACAATATTATGTGTGAAACTTGTTTGTGGGATTGATGATGTTTTCTATGAGATATTGAGTTGAGTTTTTATATGCAAGTTTTACAATTGATATGAATAAGCTTTGGTGAAAGATTATGAGTAAATTTGAGTAAGTCCTAAAGGCAACTTAAAGACAAAATTGACTAAGATTTTGTGAAAGCTTAAGGATATATTTATGTGAGATTTTGTGGAAGGTTACAATCAGAGTTGGACAAGTTCTAGAGAGGACTTGTTGAGCAAATTGGATAAGTTCTAGTGAGGACATGTTCAGTAGATTTAAGGTAAGTGTTTGTGAAGACTTGTTGAGCATATTGAGAAAGTTCTTGAGAGGACTTATGGATAGATTTGAGGTAAGTCTTTGAGAAGACTTGAGAGTAGACTTGATTGATTGATTTGTTCAAGATTTGTGTTAAGGCTTGGGGTAGATATAGGAGAGTTGATTTGTGATTGGATCAAACTTTGTGTTAAAGCTTGAGGACAAATTTTGGTGTATATTTGAGGGCAAATTTTTGCCAGACTAGAGATAGATATTGAGTAGATTTGTGCTAGATCGAAGGACTATTTTTAGTGTAAATTTGAGACAAATATTGAGTAGATTTTTACTAGACCGAAGGACTATATTTAGTAAAAAATTGAGATAGAGATTGATCAAATTTGTGCTAGATCAAAGGACTGTGTTTAGTACAAATTTTAGAAAAATATTGAGTTGAGCTGTGAGTAAGATTTGGACATGGTAGAGTAGAGGACAATAGTCTCTAGTGGATAGAGATCCATTATCCATGGCAGTGAGGATAGAGGTCTTTAGTGGAGAGAGATCCACAATCCAGTGTAGTGAAGGTTATAGTATTCTAGAGGATCACCAGCTAGAGTAGAGGAGAAAGAGTTCTTCTGTGGATAGAGATCCACAAACCAGCAGAGGGGATTGGTGTCTCTTATGGGTTGGTTCCCACAAACCAACAAATGGGATTGATGTCTCTTGTGGATAGGTATCCATGAGCGTTATTAGGATATTGGTGTCTCATTTGGATAGATATCCATAAACATTGTAATAGGGAAGGATTACCAAGCTATTTGTTGAGAAAATTTATTGAAATATTTTCTTCGTGGAGTAGCCCACATTGGATGAACCATGTTAAATTGGTGTCTCTATTGTGTATGGTGATTTGTGCATTGCTTTGATTACTTTTGTTGATATTTCCATTGATATATTTGATAATATTGTTTGAGAGAAGAAAATTAAAAAGTGGTCTTATATTTTTCACCTCACCTCGCAGTATAAGCTTGTGTTCTTCAAGAATTTTTTATTGTAAATTAAATTTTGATTTTTGTGAGCATTGTATGTTTAGAAAGCAAACCCAAGTCAATTTTCCTAGTAGTGCTACAATATCTAAAGAAATTTTACATCTAGTTCATAGTGATGTGTTTGGACCTACAAAAGTACCATCATTAGGTAAATCTATCTATTTTGTTATATTTATAGATGACTTTTCAAGAAAGACCTAGGCATAATTTTTATGGAGTTAATCTAATATTTTCATTAAATTTAAAGAGTTTAAGTCTCTTGTATAAAATAAAATAGAGAAAAAGATAAATATTTTGAGAAGTGATATGGTAGTGAGTATTGCTCTAATGAATTTGAGCTTTTTTGCAAGGATTATGGAATAGAAAGAAAAAAAACAACTTTGTATACTCCACAACAGAATGGAGTTACAAAATAGATGAATATGATATTTATGGATAAGGCAGAGATCATTCTAAGTGGTGCAGGGTTAGAAAGAAAATTTTGGACAGAATCTATGTTAACTACTTGTTATCTCATCAATAGATCTCCTACCTTAGCTTTGGTGGAAAGGACTCCACAGGAAGTGTGGATTGGTAAGAAAAAACCTCTCTTAGTCATATAATGATTTTTTATTGTGATGCTTATATGTATGTCCAAAAAGATAAAAGGACTAAGCTAGACTATAAATCTAAAAAATGCATATTTGTAGGTTATAGTACTGGTGTTAAAGGATATAAGTTGTGGAACACATAAACATAGAAGGTTGTTTATAGTTGTATTGTGATATTTAGAGAAAAAAAAAGGTTTCAAAATAGGAAATGCAACCAGGTAAAGAACTTGAAATAGTTCAAGTAAAATTAGAACATGAGGAATACCTTGTGGTAGAACCTAGTGCTATAGAAGAAGATAAACTATAGAGAGAGTTTGAACAAGAAAATTTAGAGGAAGAATGTGAGGAGGAAGTTGAATATGCATAACCTAGAAATCTAAGTTTGATGATATTAAATTTAGTGAAAAGACTCCCAAAAAGGTATAGCCCTTCAAATATTTGTTTTGCATTTAATATATTAGTTATTGATGAAGAACCCAAGACTATAAAGGAGGCACATTAGTCAAGTGAGAATAAGTCTTGCAAAAGAGCTATGGAGAATGAAATGGAGTCCCTAGATACAAATAAGATGTGGGATTTGGTGAAATTACCCCCTGGAAGAAAAAATATTGGTTATAAATGGGTATTCAAGAAGAATTACAATGTAGAAGGAAATATAAGTATAAGACTCACATGGTAGAAAAAGGATTTTATCAAGTTGAGGGAATTGACTTTGGTGAGATTTTTTCTCTTATGGATAAACTAACTTCAATTAGATTTTTGTTGGCTATTTCAACTGCTTTTGATCTTGAAATAAAACATATGGATGTACAACCAACATTTCTACATGGTGAACTTGATGAAGACATATATGTTACAACCAGAATGTTGTAGGATAAAATATAAGGAGGACTTGGTATGCAAGTTGAAAAGTCCCTTTACAATTTGAAGGAATCTTCCCACATATGTTATCATTGTTTTGTATGTGGATGATATGTTTTTAATTGGTAACAATAAGGATATGATAAAGTTGCTAAAATCTCAGTTATCTTCTAAATTTGACATGAAGGATTGGGTGCTGCAAAATTTATTTTGGGCATGGAAATAATATGGGATCATGCAAATAGAAATTTGTGGTTAAATCAAAATAAATATGTTTATTTTATACAATATAGGTTTAGGATGCATGATTGTAAACCAATATGTACTCCATATCCTATTGGTCAAAATTTATCTATTGAACAGTGTCCTAAAATAGATGAGAAATTTGAAGAAATGCATCATGTTCCTTATGCTAGCATTGTTGATAGTCTGATGTATGCAATGGTTTATACTAGACATGATTTTACACATGTAGTGGCATTAGTTAGTAAATATATGTCCAATCTAGGAAAGGAACATTGGACTATTTTGAAGAGGATATTTAGATACTTTCATGAAACTTCAAAATATGTTATCTATTACCAAGGAAAATATGGAGATGGTAATATTGTAAATCTACAATATTTTATGGATGCTGAATGTGTTAGAGATATGGACAAGAGAAGATCCATGAGTTATTATGTGTTCAAACTATTTGGAGGGGTAGTAAGTTGGATGAGTAAAAAGTAATTATTGGTTGCTTTATCCATAATAGAGGTAGATTATATTACAACTCATACTTGTAAATAAGCATTGTGGTTGTAGAGTTTTTTTTCAACGTTTGGTCTTAAGAAAAAGGCTATGAGAATTGATAGTGACATTTAGAGTACAATATTTTTGACCAACAATCCTGGTTTTCATGATCAATCAAAACATATTGATATTAAGTACCATTTTGTGAGAGAGATGGTTGAAGGGTATCCAGTGATGCTAGAGAAAGTTGGTATAAAGAATAATGCTATTGATTCATTAAAAAGGATTGTCCTTGCTCAAAATTTTTCTTGGTGTAGAAGATATATGGACTTGGTTGCCCTTGATATTTGACAATGGAATTTTCAGCCCCTATGGAAAGTATTCAACTAGCCAGAGAACGTTGAAATTATGTAAAAAATGTTCCATTTTATTTTGGTAGGGTTAACTCTAAAATGTACTAAAAACTCTCTATGTATCCTCATTAGGGTTTGGATTTTAAGGTTTTTAATCTATTTTTAGACCCATATGGATTATTTAGGGTTAAATATTTGAACCCATGGATTTTCACCCATGGTATTGTAAAATTTGTTCTTGTGCTATTGTTATTTAATTGCACTTGAATCAAAGTTTGAAGAGTGATGAAAGATGAATATTATGTATTGGATATGGTTAAGTTTATACAATAAGGAGATATTATTGTGCTAGATTTTTTCCCATAAGGTTTTTACAAGTGAAATATTATGTTATGTGTGTATCTATTATCTTCTTCTTCTGATTATGTATTTATTGGTTATCTAGATTTAGTTTATTGGGGATATTTTTCTCTTCAAGGTTTACTAAAGGCCAGAATAGATTCCTTGGGAATTTTAGAAGCACCCTTTGATTCCTTGCAGTTCTAGAACTTCAAATATGGACACTAGATTGACACTAAGATAGACCACCCGATCATGAGATGAAAAATCTATCACAAATTCTAAAAATACTCTAAAAGTTTACAAGTAAATTGTATAAAAACAAGTGAAGGGGTAAAATAATCCTTACCTGCATCCTTAGTTTGGATTCATTGTAACTCGTGCACACCTCATCTTCTTTGTGAGTAGGTCCATTTTCTCTAGACCTCTAATTCAGGTTATCGCATTATAACAATGATTTAGGGTTTTACCATAAAACCCTATTTTAAACCTCCCACCCTTTTCATTTTTGCAAATCTAGCTTTTTTTAACCACAATTTTGAGTTTCCTAAAGCATATTGTATTCTTCATGGAACTCAAGGGGGCACCCCACCTAGAAAATTAAAATTGAAATTTCATGCCTTGATTTGCATGCCAAAAATAAATAAATAAATAATATATATAATAATAATAAAATTAATAGCATTCTCATGTTAGCATTTCATTCAAAAACCATCCATCCCTTTTTTCCCGCTTCAAGTTTTGTCTCAAGTATCTACATATTTATTTGACACATTTAATGCTCATAAATACGTTGTTGGAAATTTTGAGTAATTATGTTGTCATTGATGTCAAGTACTTGGCGAAAGGTAAAGTTCATAATGGTACAAGGAATTTGGCAAAAATAAATGGTTATAATATTTTATATTATAAGCCAAAGTGTTTGGTTTAAAAGTTGTGCTATGGGCTCAAGAAGTTAAGGATTTAAATTATTTAATATTTAAATTATTTAAATTAAATATTTAAATAATTTAAATTTAAATATTTAAATATCCTAATTAAAATTTTAGATTAAACTTTATAAAAATAATAATAAGCTTTTTTCAAAGCTTCAAGATCCTACCCACCAATGTGTGAAGCATTTTGGAAATGCATATTTAAGAGGACCAAAAATTTCATTTATGCCAATGTCTAAGTCTAAGCGCAATCGATTCAATTTCGAAAGGAGCAGAGAAGAGTGCTAAGCACTTCGTTCGATCGGTGAAGGAAGGGAATAAGTCAAAGTAGTGGTGGAAGACTTTCCATGTGGGTGGCTAGCCCAGTTGGTCATGAGGCTAGCGCTAGAGCATTGGTGGAAGGAATATTTCGTGTTCGAATCCCACAGATGCTTTTTGCAGAGTAAGACAGTTGAAACATGTTTTCGATAGAGAGAAGGTATAAGATAAAGTGTGGGTAAGATTCTTTCCAAGCGGGTGGCTAGCCCAGTTGGTCACTAGGCTAGCGCTAAGGTACTGGCAGGAAGAGAGTCATGGGTTCAAACCTCACGATCACCGTTTTGCTAGGTAGAGAGGACAGGTTGTTCGTGTGAGCACATTTGCAAGTGGAGAAGGAGATAATTAATATTTTCAAGGTATGAGGACTTAATTTTTGTTATTATAAAATGTTAAAAGGTTATGTGGTATGGAGAAATAAGGAGTTGTAAAGTTTAGTTGGGTTATGATTTTTGAAGTCAAATATTGGAGTTATAAGGTGTAGAAAAGGAATATTATTTTGTAATATGCTTTTTAATATGCTGAATGTTAGGTTGAGGGTATTGGAGTAATAAGGTGTAAAGGGTGATGTTATTGTTTACAACCTTTTGAAGGGAATTTGTTAAGAGAACTTGTGTGAGTTAATGCATGGTCCTTGAGAACAATAAAAGAGTTATTTTCATAATTCTTTGAGCATCTTATTGAAGAAAATTAATAAGGATAAATTTGTGACATCTAACCATTGAGATTGTCAAAGAGATTGAGTGTGATTGAGACAGGTTTTGAGGTCTACTCTTCATCAAAAAAAGGTATGGGCACATATTCCTTGTGAGTGATTTTTGGATGTTGTGAATTCTAAGTTGGAGAGAAAATGGTTGTTTGATAAGCATTGTTGAGTGTTTATTGATTAAGAGGTTTTTGGAATAAAAGTTGATGATAGAAACCTTGTTTGATAAGCATTATTGGAAATATTGAGTGAACCTTCATATGCATGATTAGGGTTTGTGCAAGATCATGAGTATCATTGTTATGTGAAGTTGAGAACTATCTTGAAACTAGGGTTTGTGCAAGATCATGAGTATCATTGTTATGTGAGATTGTTTGATAAGCATTGTTGGAAATAATTGAGTGAGTGTTCATATGCTTGGACTAGGGTTTGTAAGCAAGGAGTGTTTCATTGAGTGATTTATTGAGTGGAGTTGATTGAGCCTAGTCAAGTGGAAGTGTTGAAGTGATAGTTCAAGTTCTGTGAAACAAATTGTTCTATATTCTAAATTGATTTGAGAAAGAGATTGAAAGTGATTGAGCATTGTTGTGAGTGTGAAGCATATTGAGTCTCTAACAATTCTCTATATGTTTCTGTGAGATTAAACAAGATTTTGTGTGAAGCTTGTCTAAGTGATTGAAGAGGATTTTGTGTTAGATTGAGTTGAGTTGAGTAAGCTTTTGTGGAAGCTTACAATATAGATTTGAGGTAAGTCTTAGTGAAGACTTGTTGATTATATTGGACAAGTTCTAGTGAGGACTTGTTGAGAATATTTGAGGTAAGTCTTGGTGAAGACTTGTTGAGTAGATTGGACAAGTTCTAGAGAGGACTTGTGGATAGATTAGTGTGAGATTTTGTGGAAGCTTACAAGGCATATTTGAGATAAGTCTTTGAGAAGACTTGAGAGCAGATTTGATTGATTGATTTGTTCAAACCTTGGGTTAAGGTTTGGGGTAGATCTAATGAAGTTGATTTATGATTGAGTCAAGATTTGTGTTAAGGCTTGAGGATAGAGATTGAGTAGATTTGTGCTAGACCAAAGGATTGTGTTTAGTGCAGATTTGAGAATAGATATTGAGCATATTTGTGCTAGATCGAAGGACATTGTTTAGTGTAGATTTGAGATAGAGCTAAGTAATATTTGGAGGTGATAGAGTATAGAGGATAATAGTCTCTAGTGGATAGAGGTCCATTAGCTAGGGTAGTGAAGATAGGTCTTTGAGTGAGGGTAGGAGTCTTCAGTGGATAGAGATCCATAAGCCAGTGTAGTGGAGGCAATAGTTCTTCTAGAAGATCACCATCTAGAGTAGAGGAGGAGTTCTCTTGTGGATAGAGATCCATAAATTTGATTAGGGTATTGGTGTCTCCTTTGGATAGAGGTCCATAAACATTGTAATAGGGAAAGGTTTCCCAAGAGATTTGTTGAGAAAATTTTAGTGAAATATTTTCTTCATGGAGTAGCCCACATTGGGTGAACCATGTTAAATTGGTGTCTCTATTGTGTGTGGTGATTTGTGCATTGCTTTTATTACTATTATTGATATTGCCATTGATATATTGCATAATATTGATTGGGAAAGAAAAGTAAAAATTGGTCTTATACTGTTCACCCCCTCTCAATATAAGCTTGTGTTCTTCAATTGGTATCAGAGCGGGTTCCTTCAAAAGAGTTTAATAGCTTGAAGGAAAATCTCACAAGAACATATATGGATTCTAAGAGTGGATCCTCAGATAATTCAACACCAGTGTTTGATGGGAGTGATTATGTATTTTGGAGTATGAGAATGAAGATTCACCTGATGGCACTTGGAAATGAAATATGGGAAGTAGTTGAAAATGGATACACACCACCAACTACTCCACCTACAAATAAATATGGTAAGCTTCTACATCATTACAATTCAAAAGCAATGAATGCAATTTTGAGAGGTTTGCATAAAACAGAGTTTATAAAGGTTATGCACTGCAAATCAGCAAAGGAAATTTGGGATAAATTGCAAGGCATATATGAAGGAGATAAAAAGGTCAAAAAGGTAAAGTTGCAAAATCTCAAGGGAATATTTGAAGACCTAAAAATGAAGGATGAGGAAAACATTAGTGCTTATCTACTTCGTGTAGATGAGGTTGTTAACTCCATGCAAGGACTTGGACTTGAAGTTCAATAATCTGATGTTTGTGATAATATTTTAAGGTCACTCCCAAAAAGATTTAGTGAAAATATTTCAGCTATAGAGGAATCAAAAGATAGTGATATTTTGACAAGGGATGAATTACATGGCATTCTTACAACTTTTGAGATGAGAACAAAAGAGGAACCTAATCCCCAAAAAGAAGCAACCTTCAAAGCTACCAAGAAGACAAAGGGTAAGAATTCATATTCAAGCAATGAGTTATCCAGTGATGAAGAAGTAAATTATGGCAGAAGGAACAAGGATCCAAGAAAGTTTAAAGGTATAAAATTTGTTAGATGTTTCAATTGTGGAAAGTATGGTCACTATGCATCTGATTGTCAAGAAGTTGGAAATAGCAATGATGAAGAAAAACAAGATCATAAGAATAGGGAAACAGAAAAATACAAGTACCAAAAGAAAAGCAAGGATGGACAAGGCAAGCAAGGAAATAAGTTCTTCCAAATATAGAAGAAGAGTTTCTATGCAGACAAAGCAAGTAAGTATTCAAGTAATAGTGATGAAAGTTCCTCAGAAAATGATGAAGTACTATTTCTAGCAAAAGAAAAATAAGTGGTTAAGAAAAGATCACCAATAATCCTCAAGTGTTTTAGATGTGGAAATTTTGGTCATATTGAAGATAGTTGTACAAAGAGTGGTTTCAGTTTCAGTGATGATGAATATGAAGATACACTTGAAGGACCAGAAGAGAATCTACTCATGGCAATAGAGGAAGAAGTAGGTGATCCTATAGAAGACAAATCAAAAGGAAATGAATATGATTCCAAAGGCAAATAAATAGAGGAAGAATCAGAAATAGGAGAAGTTGATCTTGAAGGTGAACTTATTTCTGCCCTTAATGCATTAAAGGAGGTAAGAAAGCAAAACTCCAAACTTAAGCTTCAGTTTCAAGAATGTGATGAAGAGAAAGGAAAGCTTATAGAGGATCTAAATAAGTCAATGGCTAAGACAAGGAGATTCAAAGAGAAGTTAGAAGCAAAGGTTTTAGAATGTGAAAGGTTAGAGCATGAGGTAGCTCTACTAAGGAAGGAAGTAAAAGATTCTAAGGATAGGTTACACAAGTTTGGGAAAAGCTCAAAAACCATAGATAAGATTATCAAGGTACAAAGACAGTCAACAAACAAAACAGGTCTTGGTTTTGAATAGGTACAAAAGAAACAAGGAGAGGAGTCAACCTCAAGTTCTTAAGAAGAAGAAACTTTAGAAGAAGAGAGTGTAAGAGAGAGTGAGACTTCTAAGGATGAGTTGGACAATAGAAAGTTCAACAAGGAAAGGAACAATGCACAAAAGAGGAACAGATGGAACAGGAACCAGCATAGGGTAAAAGAGACTAAAAGACCAATGAGGTCAAGGCAAGGTAGTTTCAATGGATGATGCTTCTCATGTCATAGGTTTGGGCACAAGGCTACACAGTGCAAGACACATGAAATACAGGAATATGGGAAATTCAAAAATAGGTAACTTTTTCAAGGGTATTGCTACTCTTGTAATCAGTTTGGTCACAAGGCAATGAATTGCAGGGTTCATGATAGGAATAGATATGGCTTCACTAGGAGAAATCCCAAGATATTTGCACCTCAAAGGAATAATAACATTAAGTGTTATAAGTGCAATAATGATGGACATACAACAAAGTGGTGTAGAGCAGAAATTCCAGAGACAAGTAGGAACATGAATAGTCAGAGGGATCAGAAGGATCAAATGAGGAGGAAAGTGGAAAAAGGTAAATATCAGTGCATGCTGGGAGTAGAAATACTCCCATCCCAGAATTAACCACCTCAAGAGGAGGTGGGGGAGGGGCTAAGCTAAGAGTCTCATTCTTAGCCCCAAGCCCCAAAGGTGACCCTTTGCCATTGATGACAAAGGGGGAGAGATTTGAGTAAGGGGGAGATATTTGAGTTAGGAGGAAAGCATTCAGTCAGGGGGAGCAGTTTCTCAGGGGGAGTAAAAAAAAAAAGATAAAGAAAATGGTAAAAGGAAAATGGGTTGCCATCAATGACAAAGGGGGAGATTGTTGGAAATTTTGAGTAATTATGTTGTCATTGATGTCAAGTACTTGGCGAAAGGTAAAGTTCATAATGGTACAAGGAATTTGGCAAAAATAAATGGTTATAATATTTTATATTATAAGCCAAAGTGTTTGGTTTAAAAGTTGTGCTATGGGCTCAAGAAGTTAAGGATTTAAATTATTTAATATTTAAAATATTTAAATTAAATATTTAAATAATTTAAATTTAAATATTTAAATATCCTAATTAAAAGTTTAGATTAAACTTTATAAAAATAATAATAAGATTTTTTCAAAGCTTCAAGCTCCTACCCACCGATGTGTGAAGCATTTTGGAAATGCATATTTAAGAGGACCAAAAATTTCATTTATGCCAATGTCTAAGTCTAAGCGCAATCGATTCGATTTCGGAAGGAGCAGAGAAGAGTGCTAAGCACTTCTTTCAATCGGTGAAGGAAGGGAATAAGTCAAAGTAGTGGTGGAAGACTTTCCACATGGGTGGCTAGCCCAACTGGTCATGAGGCTAGCGCTAGAGCATTGGTGGAAGGAAGATCTCGTGTTCGAATCTCGTGGATGCTTTTTGCAGAGTAAGACAATTGAAACACATTTTTCGGAAGAGAGAAGGTATAAGATAAAGTGTGGGTAAGATTCTTTCCAAGTGGGTGGCTAGCCCAGCTGGTCGCTAGGCTAGCGCTAAGGCACTGGCAGGAAGAGAGTCATGGGTTCAAACCTCACGATCACCATTTTTCTAGGTAGAGAGGATAGGTTGTTCGTGTGAGCATGTTTGCAAGCGAAGAAGGAGATAATTAATATTTTCAAGGTATGAGGACTTAATTTTTGTTATTATAAAATGTTAAAAGGTTATGTGGTATGGAGAAATAAGGAGTTGTAAATTTTAGTTGGGTTATGATTTTTGAAGTCAAATATTGGAGTTATAAGGTGTAGAAAAGGAATATTATTTTGTAATATGCTTTTTAATATGTTGAATGTTAGGTTGAGGGTATTGGAGTAATAAGGTGTAAAGGGTGATGTTATTGTTTACAACCTTTTGAAGGGAATTTGTTAAGAGAACTTGTGTGAGTTAATGCATGGTCCTTGAGAAAAATAAAAGAGTTATTTTCAGAATTCTTTGAGCATCTTATTGAAGAAAATTAATAAGGATAAATTTGTGACATCTAACCATTGAGATTGTCAAAGAGATTGAGTGTGATTGAGATAGGTTTTGAGGTCTACTCTTCATCAAACAAAAGGTATGGGCACATCTTCCTTGTGAGTGATTGTTGGATGTTGTGAATGCTAAGTTGGAGAGAAAAGGGTTGTTTGATAAGCATTGTTGAGTTTGATTGTTAAAGATTTTTCTAGAATAAAGGTTGATGATAGAAACCTTGTTTGATAAGCATTGTTGGAAATATTGAGTGAACCTTCATATGCATGATTAGGGTTTGTGCAAGATCATGAGTATCATTGTTATGTGAAGTTGAGAACTATCTTGAAACTAGGGTTTGTGCAAGATCATGAGTATCATTGTTATGTGAGATTGTTTGATAAGCATTGTTGGAAATAATTGAGTGAGTGTTCATATGCTTGGACTAGGGTTTGTAAGCAAGGAGTGTTTCATTGAGTGATTGATTGAGTGGAGTTGATTGAGCCTAGTCAAGTGGAAGTGTTGAATTGATAGTTCAAGTTCTATGAAACAAATTGTTCTATATTCTAAATTGATTTGAGAAAGATATTGAAAGTGATTGAGCATTGTTGTGAGTGTGAAGCATATTGAGTCTCTAACAATTCTCTATATGTTTATATGATATTAAACAAGATTTTATGTGAAGCTTGTCTAAGTGATTGAAGAGGATTTTATGTTAGATTGAGTTGAGTTGAGTAAGCTTTTGTGGAAGCTTACAATATAGATTTGAGGTAAGTCTTGGTGAAGACTTGTTGAGCAGATTGGACAAGTTCTAGTGAGGACTTGTTGAGCAGATTTGAGGTAAGTCTTGGTGAAGACTTGTGGATAGATTAGTGTGAGATTTTGTGGAAGCTTATAAGGTATATTTGAGATAAGTCTTTGAGAAGACTTGAGAGCAGATTTGATTGATTGATTTGTTCAAACCTTGGGTTAAGGTTTGGGGTAGATCTAGTAGAGTTGATTTGTGATTGAGTCAAGCTTTGTGTTAAGGCTTGAGGATAGATATTGAGAAGATTTGTGCTAGATCGAAGGACTATGTTTAGTGTAGATTTGAGGATATAGATTGAGTAGATTTGTGCTAGACCGAAGGACTATGTTTAGTGTAGATTTGAGATAGAGCTGAGAGCAAGATTTGGAGGTGATAGAGTATAGAGGACAATAGTCTCCAATGGATAGAGGTCCATTAGCCAAGGTAGTGAAGATAGGTCTTCTAAGTGAGGGCAAGAGTCTTCAGTGGATAGAGATCCATAAGCCAGTGCAGTGGAGGCAACAGTTCTTCTAGAAGATCACCATCCAGAGTAGAGGAGAAGGAGTTCTCCTATGGATAGAGATCCATGAACTTGATTAGGGGATTGGTGTCTCCTTTGGATAGAGGTCCATAAACATTGTAATAGGGAAAGGTTTCCCAAGAGATTTGTTGAGAAAATTTTAGTGAAATATTTTCTTCGTGGAGTAGCCCACATTGGGTGAACCACGTTAAATTGGTGTCTCTATTGTGTGTGGTGATTTATGCATTGCTTTGATTACTGTTGTTGATATTGCCATTGATATATTGCATAATATTGATTGGGAAAGAAAAGTAAAAAGTGGTCTTATATTGTTCACCCCCCTCTCAGTATAAGCTTGTGTTCTTCATACGCTAAAGAGGGGGAAAAATATAGACAAGGAATTTTGACACATTTCAAAATTCCCTACTCCCCCTAACTCATGTAAGTTCATCCCTCATAAACCCACCTCTTTTCTCATTCTGCCAAAGTTAGTTTTTGACCAATTTTTATGTTTTTCTTCATTTTTAGCAAATTTGTACTTGCAAAAATTCCACATGTAGATTCGTCAAAAATCAACAAACGGTTAATTTTTTATGTTGTTGGAAATTTTTTTTTATTCATCCCAAATTTGGCCCAATCCCATAATTTTTGTGAATTCATGTTTGGAAAAATACCAGATGAAGATTCACTAAAAGTGGAAAATTACCAAATTTTCTTCAACAAAATGCTAACTGCATCCCTAATTCTGCAACTCTTGATTTCTTTGAATGTTATAAAACCTAAATTTTACCCTCATTTCAAGGTTAATGGTCATTTTGTATTTAAGCGCTATATTTTATTGTAGGTTTAGGATCAATCTTGGATCTTGGACCTATTTTGCAAAAGTTGCTGCTTCGGAAATTAGCAATCAACCAACATAATCCCACTATAAGAATTTTATTTTTCAAATATCTTTGCATACACTTTCATATTTCATTTGTATTTTTACTATAAATAACTTTTTTATGAATTTGCACCACCTCAGATGTAGATTCGTGATGTGGATTTGCTTTTAGATGTGGATTCATGATGTAGATTCACTTTTAGACACGAATCTACACTATCATAGACCTAGTGGCAATTTCTTGCTCCTGATTCATTCCTGCATCTTGGCATGTTATGCATTGATCATTCTACACTTTACAACATTCTCATTTTTGCATCATTCAAGTATTTTCCTTCAACTTGTATCAATTTTTGAGCAAGTTCACAATTTCCATTTTTATTTGTGATTGGTTAAAGATATCAAGGGAATTTGAATGCCACAACACTGAGATTCATCACATAGTATCCTAAGCAAATCCCCCAATTCTAATAACCATTCTAGTGTCCTTGTTTGATTGATTACAAGTTTCTTGCAAATCCACACCACCTTAGACATGGATTCATGATATAGATTTGTACCAGACATGAAATTGTGATGAATATTTTCTCCAAGATATGGATTCTATTTTCTCAAATATCCAGCTCAGGTAGGCACATAAATTTGATCAATTTCAACTTTATTTTATATGTTCTCTATTTGTCTACATTTATTTCATAGTTTCATATATAGATTAGCTAGGAACATATATAAAAAAAGGTAGATAAAGATAATAAATTGCATTTATAATAGAAGTATTGCTTTTACTATGTGTTGTTTTCAAGAAAATTTAAATTGCATATAGTTTAGGTTTCTAGTTGCATTTTGCCACAAATCTAGGTGTATGCAAATCAAAAGAACACATCAAAACATACACTTTGTCCAGACTTAGGAACAATCTCTATATGTTCCTTGGTGAACCCACCCAATTTTTCAACAATCACCAAAGGAGGCATGACACCAGGTGCCCCTCACATTGAGGTGTGGACCCTTGATTTTCCATCCCCCTTCAAGGCATGGATCGATTAGCTTGAGGGAAAGGGGTGCGAAAATTTTGGTACTACATAAAAATGAAGGGTAAATGTAGTCTTCCACTTTAACTTCATTGATATTATTCCAAATAAGGATAATTCTTCTTCCTTTCATGATTTCAAACCCATTTTGTCATGTCATGTAAAAAATAATAGTAAAATTAATAATATCAAGAATTAAAAAGTTCCTCTTATTTTATATATATATTGAGCAGTCTAGGTTCCTACATGATAGAAGAATTCATGAAGAAATTGGTGTTGCTTAATAAATTCCTCACACCATAAAATCAAAGAAACTTTTAGTAACGATTATAAAGCTGGATCTCTCCAAGGCTTTTGACAAAGTAAATTGGCTAAATTTAAGAATGATACTCATATTAGGTTCTCAGTATAGATGATGAATTTGTTATAGGATGTCTACGTCCTATTTCTTTTGTATTTTTAGTTAATGGATCATCCTATCCGTTCTTCAAAGCTTCTTAGGAGATAAGATATTGTTACCCCTTGTTGCACTTATTATTTATTTTGGTAGTTGAGGGATTAAATAGGTGTATTATAGAAAACAAGAGGGTAGGAGAATTAAAGGAAATTAGAAGAGGTAGAACAATGGATGTCACCCATCTACTTTTTTTAGATGATGTTCTCTTATTCATAGAGGAACCAATAAAAAGTAATAGTTGTAGAGAAGCTAAAACAACATTTAGATATTTTCTACCTAGCGATAGGTATGCATATTAATGCATGGGAATCAAGTATTTATTTTAGCTGTGTAGATCATGATCAAATCATATTAATAGGCCAATGTTTCCCCTTTAATTGATTTGGTCTTGAAAAGGGTTTAAATATTTGGGGTTCTTTTGAAAACCTAATGACTACACTAAACAAGACTAGAATTGGTTCATAAATAAGGTGGAAGGAAGAATTAATATGTGGGGCAACAAATGTCTCTCTTTGGGGAAATATTGACTTTTTTCAAGTCCATGCTAGAGGCAATACCAATATATTGGTAATATTTGGCTCATATACCAAAAGGATTTTTGGATAAAATTATATAGTTAAGCTATGGGTTTTAATGGAAAGGGAAAATTAAAAGAGAAGGTATAACTCTAGTTAAATGACTATCCTTAGTCAATCCTAAGAAAAACGGAGGATAGGGACTTAAGGATATCTTATTTAGAAAGGCTCTAGCAGCCAAGTGTATTTGGAAGACAATATAAAAGTTAGGCTTATGAAATAAGATCATACAAAAAAAAAAAAATTAGATTCACTCATAGTCAATGAGTGGATAAGGATCGCAATGAAGCGAACCCATAATTTTTCAAGCCGTTGGATGATAATAATTAATTTTTTTTTTGTAGGTGATTAGCTTACCTAGAAAATAGGTGATTGTTAAAGGATAAGACTAGGCTTAGACCATTGGATTGGGTATGGTGGTATGCATAGACTACTAAATAATGTAATTTAGACCCTAAGATATTAGTGGATTAAAACACTTTCCCAACCAAATGACCTAGAATCATCTATAAATTAGAGATGGATACGGAAAGAAATAACAATATTAGGAATTTAGGGTCAAGAGGTATGCCAATGGGAAGAACATATGGGAAGGCTAAAAATTGGACATATAAAATTGTAAGAGGAAATTTATCAATTGGTTTGAAAAAATATTGGATTTGTGGGGAATACATTCCAAATTTGGAGTACAAGACTCTATTAGAATATAGAAATGATAATTTAGCATGGTGAAGGAAGTCACTCTAGAAGCAGAATACCCCAATTATGACAAGATTATTCCTATGGTTTGCCATAAAAAACAAGGTTGTGACATGGGAGGTATTAGTGAAGATAATTTGGAATGGTCTAGGAAAGTCTCATTTATGTAAGTCAAACAATGAAACAATTGATGATTTACTAGTAGCTTGCTCCTTTACTAGATAGGTTTGGAAGGTGGTTATAGCACAATTAAACCTTCCTATAGGATGACAAGAAGACTCCATAGGAGAGTGCTTAAAATATTAAATAAAAATAGGTTATACAAAGGTTTTATAACTCTCCCACTACCTGTGACATGGGGATTATGGTTATCTAGGAATCTAGGAATATTTTAGGATCATGAGAAGCCTACTTGGAAGGGTCTCCTTCTAAATCATCGAAAGTTTCAATAAATACAAGGTTTTGGTAGAAACAAAGGTAATTAGACAAATCATCTCACCAAAGTTGATAAATCGAGAGCTTGGGGATGTTTTTATGAGGTTAGATAGGGGGTCCTTGGAGTTTACGGATTAGGAGGATTACGATATATTTTTATTCTCATTATTTCAAATTCAAGGTTGGACTAGGAGAAGGTTCCAATAATTATGTTGAAATTCTAACACTCAAATTGTTGGTTCAAATGGTAGAATCAAAAGGAATACAAAAAATAAAATCTATAGAGAGTCATAGGTGGTAATAAATTGGATACTTGGTGCTTTTAGAATGAAAACATGGTTCTATAAGCCATCTTATCTTAAATAAAAGAAGCTATGGATTAAAGTGAAGATTTTATTTTTAAGCACATTGATAGAGAACTAAATAGAAAATTATATAAACTCTCAAAGGAGGGGTTTTAGATCAAACTAGACACATGCTTAGTACATAAATTCAATGAGGGCAATGCATTGCAATTGGTTTGTATCTCTATATAGGGGATTTATCAACTCCAATTAAAGCAAGGACAATTAAATCAACTTAAAAAAAAAACTCAAACATCATTGATTTAAAGAATATTGGTTAACAATTTGGTAAGGTGTTTAAGGATAGAACTTAGCCTCATAAAAATAGCTAACTATGATGTATAAGCAACCCAATTTTTAAACCATTATTTAAGCTTTGAAAAAAATCCAAAACCACATCTAAAAATATAATTCCATATTTTTTCAATTGGTTATATGGGATTGAAATGGACCCCACCCGTATTACATCATCACCACATAGTGGTATTACAACAAAGCTTGGATATTATCCATTTATCACTTGACAAGATTTGAATCTTGGTCACCTCTTAAATATTGAGGAATCTAATCGTTTGAGCTAATGCCACTTGATTAAAAATTTAATTTTACATGATTTTTATGAGGAGTCTTAGTCCCTCGTACTGAGTGGAGTTTGAACTTGTCTCTTGGATGAAAATCCAAGAATTTTACCACTATGATAAGCTTTCACCTAACAAAAATATAATTTCATATTTGATTAATATAAAATTATAATTTTTAAAAACTAGGCATGTGTGTTGGTGTGCATTGCGTGTGTTAAAACAAAAACAAAATAAAAATGATTTTAAAAATATATATTAAAATATAAATAATTGGTCTACAGGCAAGGACGCCACTTGCATTATCGGTGATGTGACCCGAGTTCAATCCCCATGGTGGATGTATGAATATAAAATATTAAATAATCACCAGATCAATTGTAGGTCAAATCTTGGTTAGTCTTGGTGAGTGGCAAGTTCTAGAGGAGGGGTTAAAGGAAGAATGAACTCAAGAGAAAAGAGAACTGAAAGAAATTTTTAACACAAGAAAGTGGCAACCCAAAAGGATGGCTAAAGATAAACTGCTTTATGTGGTTGATTGCATATAAGAGTACTATGACTCAAGATAACTTGAGGATACATGGAATTATTACACCCAAATACTGTGTAATGTGTTACCAAGATGAGGAAATAATATACCACCTCATTTTTGTGTGCCCCTATTCCCAAACAATATAGAGTTTGCAGTACAATATATTTTTCTAATAAAAAAATCATTCCTACTGAGAACAACTTTTGGAACTATTAAAAGATGGATAGATTCAAATCAAAAACCTTAAAAATAGCTTGGGATTTGGATTTGGATTTCATCTATTGAAAGGAATGTAACAACAATATTTTCAAAGAAGACCATAGGAAATAATTTGGGGAATTTTAATTAAAAATCTTTTAGAGACGATGTAGGCTAGAACTTAGGAGGACTCTTAGATGGTAGACGATGAAGCAAATATATGGACACAACTCCAAGAATAATTGCAATATAAGAACTAAGAAAGTGAGGATAAAAATAAATAGAAGGATTTGTATTTTTATGAAAAAATTCAAGGATTCAAAAGGAGAGGGTGAATGGAATAGTTTAAAGGGTCATCTAGCAGGAACCAGAACATCTAAATGTTGGATAGTCAAAATAAGTTAAACCACATTTCAAGTCTGGCTAAAAAAGGTATGCTATCAAAAGTAAATATAAACTTGATTTTTTTAATAATTTTTAAACCTTTTTCTAAAATTATATATTAAATAACATTACAATAATTAGTATAATATTTTTTATAGATTTGGTTAGTGTGAAAAATCTCTATAACCGATGCTCATGGTTGGGCATCCCCATACCACCATGACCTCTCATAAAAAGGAGAGCTAATCTTATCAATAGAAACCAATCACACAACCATACACACCCATCCCCTCACACACTTGCCCTTGTAGCAGTTTGAACCTTGGACCTCTCAAAGAAGATCCAAAGCCCATACTGTTGTGTTGTCCAATATTATGTTCACTACTATAAAAGTAAACCTTCTCAAAACAATTTTTAAGTCCCAATGGGGACAATGCGATGATGATTTGGGCTTTGGCTTTTCTTGGGAAGGTCCAAGGTTCAAACCGTGTGGCGATGGAGGGACATTCCAACATTGGTGTTTCATTTTGGTGATGCAAGTTCAAATCATAGGGAGGAAGGCATGCCCTCAAGGAATGGTCCAATTGTCTTAAAAAAAATAAAATGGCATATTTAAATTAAATTTCAAATAAAAAATCTTTAAGACCTAAAGGACCTACCTACAATTATATATGAACCTTTGGTAAATAAATTTATATATTATTTGAACTTAAAATTGTGTCCAACTTGAGGTTGGAGGTTCCAATGCCAAGCCTCTCCATGTAAGCCCCTCCACATCCCCTTCACTAGAATAAATACTTACTAAAGCTGGGACAAATTAGTAAAAAACCCATTTATATTATTTTGAAAAAAAAAATTAATTATCCGCTCATGCAGAGGAGTTGGAGAGCAAGCGGGTAGTTAAAACTCTCCAGTTATTGAGAGGCCCAGGTTCAAATCTCTCCCCTCACATGTTCCGGATATGTTGTATATAAAAAGTTCCTCATCAAAAAAAATTAATTATATCATCTTTTATATTTCAGATTACTTAAAAAATAATAAAAATACAAATATGATGACATCTCATTTAAACTAAATTCCAAATAAAAAAATCTTTATGAACTAAAGGACCCGCCTACAATTATATATGAACCTTGCGTAAAGAAATCTACATATTGTTTAAACTTAAATGTTATAAGCTTAGATTTATCATGTCTAAAAATATGCGCACACGCACTAAGTCTATAAAAATTAACTTATAAGGTCCTTAGTGTGATATTGGGCCACGTTGGGTTTTAGCTGTTGTCTTGAAATTTAAAAGCCCCTATTTCATGTTCATTAACTTATACTCTATAAATAGGGTAATGGATGTAGTTTGAGTGTAATTTTAAAATTTAAAATATATGATTGGATGTGTTCGAGGTTGCAGCAAAGGTAGGGGTTTGAAAATTCATTAGCAAGAGCAAGTACAAGTGCAGGCAAGGAATTTTGTTTATCAGTTTAATTTTTTTTGTTTATATATATTTTTAATAAGTTTATATAAGGGGTTCGGTCTTTTCATATTGAGTGGGGTTTAAATTTTAGATTTTTTTAAAGAGATCAAAACCTTTACAATTAAAATAAGTTTGCAACTTATTTATATATATATTTTTTTGATGAGGAATCTTTTATATACAACATATCCTCTCATTAAAACTCTCCAGTTATCGATTTACTGATTATAGATATAAAGATATGGTCCTTTGAAAAAGAGAACTGATAATGTTTATATTAAGTTATTTGGATTGGATTTGATGTATAATTTTATTTTGTTTATATGCATTGTAAGTTTATTTATTTATTTGTTTTAATAAATTTATATCAGAGTTAGGATATTCAAGGTTAAAGAATTTTGAATTATGAAACTAGTTATTAGTTTGATATATAAATTAAGATTTTGTATTAGAATATTTTTATACAAATAATTATATATCTTTTTCTAAATTTAACTTGTTATTATAATTTTTTAATAAAATTGTATTGATATTTTATTAGGTTTGATATAGATAGGACCATGATATTATCTTGCTAATTTTGATTCATATTTGACTCTAGATTGAGATGGAGATTTGCTTTATTGATTTTTATATAAAATTTAACTATGCATTTACTCTAAGTTATATATTGTTTGATAAAGAATTTAATTTTTTGTTAGTTTATGTTGTTTCCTAGTCTTAAATAATATGACTATGTATTCTTGTCAACATATTATAGGTTTTGATTGTATTTTGCTTTATGTTAGTATATTTTTTTCAAACTTATTTTATCACACTTTTATTACCTTGATATAGAGTCTTGTATACAGTTGTACCTTCATATAAAAATTTTCACCCATCCCTTAATACGGGAATTCTATAATGAGTTAGCATTCTTTTGTCTTTCTTGATTGACACAATGAAAAAAATTACAATATTTCTACCATTTACTATGTTGGGTTTAATTGTCATAACCATAACTCATAACCATATCCTAGTTTAAAATAAATAACTCCTTGAAAGAAGGGAAAATAATGCACCAAAACTTGTCTTCTATGGACTACCATAACAAACCCTAAAGGTCAAAAACAAAGTCTATTCAAATCCAAAAAAAATAAGAAACTCTTGTAATTTTGGAATGAATCAACATACAAGGATTAAATAACTTAGACTATGTAAATGATATTTGTGCTATCATGCACATCATAAAAATAAGAAACTCTTGTAATTTTGGAATGAATCAACATACAAGGATTAAATAACTTAGACTATGTAAATGATATTTGTGCTATCATACACATCCCCTGTATACATTAACAAACATCATGTAAGTATTTGGTCATTTCCTTCTCTTTTTTATTTGAGCTATAATAAATGAACTTGTCATACAACCAGATAGCTTATTGCATAAAAAAAGTTCTAATAACCAAACTTTTATTTCAATGTGTTCAAAGTGAGAGCTATCACAAAGCATACTAAGGCAAATTTGTTTCGTCTTGGTCTTGAAAATTGATTATTTTTTTTGCTTATTCATTAACATTCTTATCCAGCTTCCATTTGTTTCGTCTTGGTCTTGAAAATTGATTATTTTTTTTTTTTTTTCTTATTCATTAACATTCTTATCCAGCTTCCATTTCTGTCACAAAAATTAGTTCTATTTTGGTATCCTCATTTTTCCCACGAAACGTGACAAATTCTTATTGTCCTGTTCTTTTAGGTTATCCTTTTTTTTTTTTCTAAAATATGGTTCTATTTTTAATGAGTTAAAATATAATTTTTCTTTTTTTTAACAGGTGAAATCGGTAACTTCCACGATGATTTAAACTCACTACATACTGTCCACCATCCACCAGAAAACCACCACACATTACTCACTCACCTTCCACATATAACCATCATGCCACAATCCTTTTAAACCTTTTACATCGTTGAAAGCACCACTAATTTAAAACAAATTGACAAGGTCAAATTTGAAGTTAAGTCTCCTCTATAAAAATTGAAAATATAACGGCTTGAGCTAATTCTATTTAATCTAAACCAAACTTATTAATAATAATATAAACTATTTTGGTTCAACGGTTAAAGCGCTTCTTCGGAGTAGGGTTCCATTCCCTCGGGCCTCGCCGTGCCTGTCCCCCGTCCGGGTGCGTCAGCGGCGTAAAAGGTTCAAATTATCGAGGCATGGTGGTATAGGGGCGGTCTGCGCGAGGATCTATGTGGCAGCTTCTGGGGATGGACTGCGCAGAAAACTATGGCAGCTTTCTGGTCGGCTTGCCCGGACTCGTGGCGGCTATCGAGTCCACCATATCAAATAAAAAAAAAAACTATTATTTATTTTTTAGGCTTGAGACCTTCACAACATACAAATCATCAACTTTTATTTATTTTTTCACTTTAATATCTCTTCTAACTTTAATGTTTAATATCATTATTTAGTTTTCTTCTACTTTTTTATTTCTATATAATTTAAGTACAACCAAATCAGATTAACTATTTCTTATTCTTTAAATCTTTACAAATCCTTCAACCTACAATCATTATCTTCCGTTATTGAAATTTCTTTTGTTTCATTGTATTCTTTAAATCTTTACAAATCCTTCAACCTACAATAATTATCTTCCGTGATTGATTTCAAATTTATGTACCTTACATTCAATAGGTTGGTGCTTAAAATTCGGATATCTTACAATCGATATATTTTTCCTAGCCTTTATAACTTATAATATATTAATTATTGACTATCCTTTGAGTTGACCTCTTTTCCCAATGCTTTGTAAATCTTCATAGCTTATAATAAATTAAATATTAATGATTCCTGACTACAAATATCTTTTTTCCTTTTATTTTTATAACCTCCTACAACTTGAAAGGATTATTTTATTTTAATTTAAACGAAATTCTTATACTTTCAATTTGTTTTTACGAATTCTTATAATCTACACTTATTCCATGTACCACAATCATATTTTTTTTAAAACCTTCATAAATTAAAAATTATTATTTTTAATATTAATAAATAATTTAATAAATTTTAACAGATTATAACTATTTATTTTTAAAAATATTTTTAAATTTTTTACTTAAAATAAATGTATTTTTATTTTTTATTTTTTTATTATTAATTATATTGCAAATAATCATTAAAAAATAATCCTGTTTATATGTTTATTATACTTCAATTTTTTTTTATTAAGTTATATAAGAAATCCTTAGGATTAACATTGAATTTTAGGGTTGAACATCCCCATATCACCCATTTTTTATTAGGTTAGGGTGAGAAACCCCTACGACCCACAGGTTAGGTATCCCCATTCTAATTACCTCTCATAAAAATAAGAACTGAATTTATCAATATGGACCAAACACAACAATACACACCCTTCACACACTTACACACTACTATTTAAATTTTGTATCTCAAAGAAACCAAAACATTAAACCTCACACCTTATTTTAAAAAAAAAAAATTATATTATCAATACAAAAATTAAAACTCAAGTAAATTCTCATGACAGGTAACCCTTTTTACCATATCATGTTCGCCATTACTCTGTTGTAAATTATATGCTATTTTTATTAATTAATCTTTCAAAACTCCTAGTTACCTAAAGTTTTAAATGATTAACATGATTTCTTACTCTCCTGTACTTTCTTTGTGAAGATTCTAATTTTGGCCATGCATATTATGAACTATCTTGAAAAATGTGTTGTCTAATTTACTCTCCCCAATACCGATGCAAAAACAATGTTTTCTTCATCAAATGAGAAGTTCAATATCTTAGCCCAATGATCATTATTAATATAATACTTGCACTTTAGTTTTTTCCTTCATTAATATAAACCTGCTTGGCGATGGCAGTAATTCAGTTTCTATTGGCTTAAACTTGGAGAAAACTTGAAGGAGCTGCCACTGCAATTTTTTGGATTAAAAATCCATGGAAAAGCCCACAAGTGTATACCTAACTCCTGGGCAGTCCACCACATCCAGTATTTATGGACCTCTATCACCCATTGCACCTTCACCAGACTCAGACTATGCAGAAACCACCTTGTCCAGCATATCCTTCAACCATGACACTGGTGGTTTTGCTTGTGCCACTGATCTAGGCTTCAGGTTATACAGCTCTAATCCTTTGGGAGGCAAGTTCAGAAGATATTACTGCTATGGAGGCATTGGCATAGTGGAGTTCCATAACAAAACTCTGGCCTTTGTTGGAGCTGAAGAGAACCTTGAATATCCACCCAACAGAGTAATGATCTGGGATGACAGACAAAAGGAATGTGTTAATGAAATCAATTTTAGTTCCAATGTTAAAGCAGTGAAGTTAAGCATGGATAGAATGGTGGTGGTTTTGGAGAAGAGGATATATGTTTACAAGCTTGAGGGTTTGACTCGTCTTCAAAAGATAAAGACTCGACCTAATCCTAAAGGGATGTTTGCTATTTCTCAGGCGTCAGATTCTTGTGTTGTAGCATATCCTTCTTTGGATAGGGGGAAGGTATGTGTTAAACGCTTTGGTGTGGAGGAAACAAACATCATATCTGCACATAACTCAAGGCTGGCTTGCTTGAGTCTCAGTTCGGATGGTAAGAATCTGGCCACTGCCAGTGTGCAAGGGACCCTGGTTAGAATTTTTAGCTCCTTGGATGGAACCTGTCTCCATGAGGTATACATGGCTTCACTTAAATCACCGTTGATTTTAAGTTTCTAAGTTTTCAGATTATATGATATTAGAAAGATGTGAAACTATAAAATTACATTGACATTTTTTCAATAATCTGATGTTACATGAAGATCCAAAGTTTATGCTCTAAAAGTTATAAGCCTATTGATTCTAGATTCTTCAGCTTGTTAAATATTTAAGGTACATGTATGGATGATGGTTAGCTCTCTGCTTTCTAACCAAATTCATGTAACCCATGTTCTATAAACTGCTTATAAAATGGCATATACCTATATGAATGAAATTTCCTTGCACTCTAATACGTGATTATAGAACTTGCTAATGATTCTATATTAGAAAGATACAATCACTTAATTTTTTTTTAGATCTCAGGGATGATTGAAAACACAATTAATTACATTGTTTAAGAATTCACAATCTACTACACTTGCCTCCCAAATAAATAGTTGCAAACATGATTTTAGATAGCTCTAAAGCTCAAGTTTAAAATCTCAAAAAGAATAAAAAAATCAGATGTCATTGTACCTCAATACTGATGTATAAAATTGTCATTATCTTTTGATAAAAAATTTCATTTCAGTTTTCTTTTGTGTCCATTTATTTGTAGGTTCGAAGAGGAACAGATCAAGCTCACATCCATAGCATTGCTTTCTCTCGCAGTACTGAATGGCTTGCTGTGTCTAGTGACAAGGGTACTCTGCATGTATTTGATTTGAAGTTGCAGGAGGGAAGAGAAGTTCCAAGCATAATGAATGCTAATGATAAGGAACAGTTGCCCGTGGAATCTAATCAGAGTCCTGCTTCACCCAGGGAACCAAACACAAACCCTAGCTCTTCACTGTTGAAATGTGAGTATGTAAGATGCAAAATTGAACCTTTTTTTGCATTATGGGTAGTAGTAGAGGAGTGGCCATTAGCAATATGATCATATCTTTTGTTTGTTGGTGTTCTAGTTTTGCCGAAGTATTTCAGCTCTCAAAGATCTTTTGCTCAGTTCCATTTGCCTGCAAAAACGAAGTTTAATGTTGAGTTTGGAGCAAAGAGAAACAAGATTGTGGTTATTGGGTTGAATGGAAGGTAATAAACTATCCATCCATATTCTCTTATTTGCAAT
The DNA here is from genome assembly GCA_028583015.1 of Wollemia nobilis. Lineage (NCBI taxonomy): Eukaryota > Viridiplantae > Streptophyta > Pinopsida > Araucariales > Araucariaceae > Wollemia > Wollemia nobilis. The sequence continues at coordinate 2,840,437 of JAQPPZ010000375.1, read as the reverse complement.
TCTGGTTTCCTAATTGAGAATCTTTTAATCTCATTATCTTTCATGGATTGTTTGATCTTAACTGCAGCTTTTATAGATGCAAGTTTGATCCTATGAATGGAGGGAAAATGGAACAAGTGGATTATGCAAAGTTCTTTGAAGTGTAAGATGGACAAGAAACAACTATTCTGAGATTGCCTATGTTAGGCTAAAGTTTTTTTTTTTTTTTTCTTAAATGTGACTTCAGTCATTAAAGAAGGCAAAGTTGTGGACTATGCATGTGTTTTCATTAGGGTTGATTGTTAATTTTGTTATCCTTATGGATTTTTGAAAATCAAATTAATTTCAAGTTTGAATATCTCATTGAGGTTTCTCTTCTTCCCAGGTATTTGATGTGTTTTGATTAGGGTTAGGGTTGATTGTTAATTCTGTTATCATATGGATTTTTTAAAATCAAATCAATTTCAAGTTTGAATATATCCTTGAGGTTTCTCTTCCCTGTATGTTTCATTTAAGTATGTTTTCCATAGTTATAGTCAATTAAGGACAACTTTAGAAGAGGATGTAAAAGAGAAGAAGAGAAGAAAGGTTAAGTAAAAACTATAAAATATGTATGTTTTGGAATTAGTTATATACAGCTCAACATAATTGCATTTCTCCAAAATTTTGAATTAAATTATATATATATATATATAAATATAAAAATAAAAGTATAAGTATGTTAAGTTTACTTCATCCAATGCCTATGAATCTATATTAAAATTTAAAATTGTTTATAGTTATTTGGAGTGTAATTTTTTAAGTTTAAGAACTGTGGATCTACAATTCTAAATTTTAAATTGTTATAATTATTTAGAATGCATTTTTTATTAAGTTTGTCAAAAATTTAAATAGATATATAATCAAACTAATATATAAATTAAAATGAATATTATTTTATTTTTATGATTTTAAAATTATTTGAATAATTTTAAAAATTTATTATACGAATAAAAAATTACATTTTTAATTAGTTAATATAATTTTAACCTTTAATTAAGTTATGGTACACTCCCATTCCGATTGAGTACCATCCTGATTGCTTGTCCAAATCTTTTGAACAAAATGTCATATTCACATTGATTGGTTTAAAGTGTGAAATTCTTTGCTTGCATCAAAGCTCAATACAAATATGATAAAATTTATTCAATAAAATTAGAATCTTGGTGTATGGTGTTAAACATTTTACTTTACACTATACCGCTGGTTTTTATTTTTACATATTTATTTTATAATGTGTTATAAGTAATTCAAGAAGGTCCGCCCAAATGAGGGGCTTTTATTTTATATTATTTTATTTATTTTTATATAAAATTAATTATATATATATATATATATATATATATATATATATATATATATATATATATATATATATATATATATATATATATGATTAAAGAGGAATCATTTGTATTACATTTTGTTTTATTATTATTTTTTTTTCTTTTTTCTAGAGAATAAAGGGTTGTACTTATCCTTGACAAATCAAAATTCTCTTCTTTAGGATTTGAGAGTTTACAAATAAATTTAATTATTATCGAGTTTTTATAGCTAGATAACTATCATTTTTCATAAAATGTCTAAATTTTTTATTTTATGTGTGAATACAAATATTCTAGAATTTAGCATATTTATTGATATTTTTCTATAGCAGCCTTCATGACACCAAAACTTCACCCTTACTATATATGCATTGCATTTTAGTAAAGTAATATTTCCAAAACATCACACTATCATTGTCCACTTTACTAGATCTCGATTGCTAGTTTTCTTCCTACATAAGTGAAACCACAAAAATTATAATAAATAGTTTATATGAAAATAAATTAATGTTATAAAATAAAGTAAATATTACAAATAGAAAATATTAAAGTAAATCTTAATCATTATTTGGTTCATGTAGTCAATATTTTCTTTTCAACTAAACTTACTATTTTCTTTAACCATGGAAAAAATAATTTAACTTCATAACTCTATTAAAACCCTTCTATTGGCTAGCCTATCTATACATTTGATTCCTTCCCTTAACATTTGAGTAAAATTGGTTTCTTCAAACACTAATCATCTCTTGTATGTTCCATGGAACCTTTACTTTCCTCGAGATTGTATTTATTACTATAAGTGAATCACCTTCCATCCATACTCTATACCATTTCATTTGTTTGTATATTTTTAACCCTTCCAAAGCTGCCCAAGCTTCAACTTCATTATTTATATTGAATCCACTATTGAAAATGTAATGAGATGAAATTTTCTTCTCTATTATTTCTAATTATTCCTCCTCATAATGATCCTATATTTCTTTTAGATGCTCCATAAAAATTCAATTTGACCAACTCCACATCTTTTGGTTTCCACTTTATATTCTTTGCTTTCTTTTTGTTTCTCGTGTATCCAACATCATAATTTTATTTGATGACTTGAATCCACCTATCAAGGCTTTCTACTTCTAGGTTAGGGATTGGTGAGATGATAGGGTTGGTTTAGACTACTTTATGAATAAACAAATCTTTCTTTTTATTACCTCTAAACTACTTTTCTTATCTTTAAAAATTATTTTATTAATTTCTATATATACAATCCAAATTATTGTATCTTTTGATATATCCCAAATTATCTATAAATTCTCACTTTTAAAAGTGTCCTACCATTACTTTAACCATTCTTCAATTATGTCATTCATCACCATGCATTTACCAAACATATTAAGAATTCATTGCAATAGTTTCTATACTATAGAGTAGTGTCAAAGATATGGTCTATACTCTACTCTACTCTTAAATTGAGATCTCTTCTAATTTATCATCACACACCTTGCTTCATTTTACCAAAGAAAATTTCCTTTTATCATGTAATCCTAACCACATAAATGACTGTATTACAAAGATTAAACATTTTTCTATTGATTTTGGGATAGTATACAAGGATATAATATGTTAGAATGACTTGTATAACTAATTTTATTAGTTGTAGTATTTTTTCTAACAATAAACATATACCTTTTCATGCCAGTATTCTATAATTCTATCCTCATTATCCCCTCAAATAAGGGCATCCCTCGATAAGTTGCTAGTAAATTTTCCTTCTTAATTTGAAGTAATCTACATATCCCTAAATATCTTTACCTTTGAAAGCATAGTAATGTCGAGGGAAGAGTGAATGAATGGTGTTGGTCGATGAAAATGTGTTGTAGTTTAGCTTTAGATATGGCAGCTTTGGGGAGTCATGGTGACCCCGATATTTGTCTTTTAAGGATGTTTTTTTGAATAAGGATACCTCTTCTTATTATCATGCAGATGCCATGATTTTTTACTGCATGCAACCCTTGATCTTGTTTCTAAGTCATGTTTAACTTTGAAGCTAAAGAATAATGGATACTTGGAGAAAAGAAAATATCATTCTATTTTGGTCATCTATCCTGATTCTATTGTGGATGATGTTTTATATTTGTCTGAGCATACGCTCATATGTAAATTTATGGGTCTCAAAATTTCTATGCCTTTTTTAGAAAACTAGGTTAGGAGAAATTAGACCTATGAAGGTGATCCAGAGATTATTCTTGTAGCTAGTGTGTATTTATTATGATGTTCTCTCGTATGACAGATCATAGTAAAGTGTTTGAGGGGGGTACTTACTTTCACAGTCAGTCTGGATTATTTATCAAACCTTGGTATTTAGGATTTGATCTTGTGGAGGAGAGGCCTTCTAGGATTCCTATGTGGATCCGTTTGCCACAACTCCCTATGGAATATTTGAGATCGTATATTATTCATTCTATTGCAGATATTATTAGGAAATCGGTTCGTCTGTCTCACCAAAATTTGGATAGGAAATTTGCTTCTTTTACACAACTCTGTGTTGAAGTAGATCTAAATAATCCACTGCCTAAATCATTGGAGATTAAACTGGAAAAAATGTCTTGGGTACAATAGTTAGATTATGAAGCTCTCCTATTTTGATACCGCATATGCCATGAATATGGGTATCTTCAGAGAAACTGTAAGAAAATGAATTCTCAGCATTCATCCTCTTCATCTGACTTTCAAGATGCAACTACAAAGGCAAAATTAAAATCTCCTATAGTTAATGAGATACCCGATTCTGATGGATTTTTTCATGTTAAGTCTCGTTCAAGATCTAGGCCTTTTGTTTATCAAAATAAAGGTGTTGTAAAGGGAGTTTCTGGTAACATATTTGATGTGCTTGAGACTTTTGAGGAGCTGCATGTCGAGGAGCAAGTCTTGAATGAAGGTGATATGGATACTTGTATTCAAGAGCCATGTACTTGTTCTTTCATAAATCATTATTTTGAAATATAAACTTATGATAAGGAAGGGGTGGTGCCTAATAAACCTCTTGTAGTAAATAAAGATAAGTCCAAAGAGATGTCATATTGTCTTGATAAAGTTCTTGATCATTCCCCTATGGCTGAAGACTTGATTGAGGGAAATGACGATGAGACTAAATTTGAACCCTCCTAGGACAAGATTGTCAGAGAGGAAGATAGAATTAGAAAGAAAGAATGATAAAAAAAAATTAAATTGATAGGGGAATTATTAGTTGAGTCCAATTTTGTTAATACATTAGATTCTCACTTATCTATTCCCCAAAATTAAAGTGATATCTTGGAATGTTAGGGATTTGGGTAGCAACTCTAGACAAAAAGCTACTCAAAATTTGATCAAAGATCATAGACCTGATATTATCTTCATCTAGGAAATAAAATTATCTTGTGAAGAGATGGTTAGAATAACTTCTAAGGTATGGAAATGTGGTAATTATCTTTCTATTGGAGCCGATGGTTTTGTAGGTGGTGTTGCATGTTTGTGGGATCCACAAAGCTTAACTCCCTCTTGGTGGGTGGGCAGCAAAAATTGTCTCTCTGTGGTTGCTATCTTATTTTCATCTTGATCTTCTATTCTTCTATCTAATGTGTATGCCCCTAGTAATTTATTAGGTTAAATCCTCTTATGGAATCATATTAGATTCATTTGATCTCTTGCTTCCAATTCTCCATGGATTATGGCTGGGGATTTTAATTCTATCATGTCCTTGGATGAGAAGAATGATGGTGTGGTTTTTTTGGGTCCTTCTTCTACTTTGATGTAGGACAATATTTCTTTCCTTAATCTTGTTTATGTGAAGCCTCGAAATGGGCTCTTTACTTGGACTAATAGAAGATGTGGAACAAATTTTATTTTTGAAAGATTGGATCTGTTCCTTAATTTAGATAGTTGGTTTGATGATAGTTGGACTTTACTTTCAAAGATTCTAGGTTGGAGGGACTCTGATCATTGGCCCATTCTCTTTCAATCCTCAAGATTCTCATTGCCAAGAAATCCGTATTTCAAATTTCAACTTATGTGGCTCAGGGAAACCCAAATTTGATACTGCTATGTTTACTTTTTTCAAAAGCCTCTGGTTTGTCAAATTCAACTCAAGCAATGGAATAGATTTAATTTTGGAAATATTTTTCAAAAGAAAAAATAACTATAGGATAGCCTGGAGGAGATCACTTTTCAAATTAAAGATGAAGGATTGATAAAGGATCTATTGGAAATAGAAGTTTCCATTTCTAGTCAGCTTGATGAATGGGAGCTTCGTGAGGAGATTTTTTGGAAGCAGAAATCTTGGATTGACTAGTTGGTGGAAGGGGATGGAAACACCTATTTTTTTCACAATTTAATTAAAGACCACAAGAATGGTAATGATATAGTCTTACTTACTTCTGATCAAAGAGAAAATCTCTCATCCTTTGAAGATATCTCTAATGAATCAGTCAGGTTCTTCTCCTGTCTTTTCTCTAAGCAGGGTCCTCATGATGTTATTAATATGAGGCTTATTTTGGATTGTATTCCTAGGTTGGTCTCTAATGATATGAATAAGATACTAATGGATGCCATATCGATGGAGGAACTTAAAGTGGTGGTTTTTCAAATGAAAAAAGGTAAAGCACCTGGGCCTGATGATTTCCCTATAGAAGTTTTCCAATATTTTTGGGAAGTGTTATGTTTTGATCTGCTAAAAGATGTTCAGGAATCATAAGTCAATAAGCAAATGCTTAAAGCTATTAATTCAACATTCCTTGCTATTATTCCCAAATATAAAAATGCTAGCTCGGTAGGGTCTTTTCATACTATTTTTCTATGCAATGTTACTTACAAAATTATTACCAAGATTATTGCGAATCGAATGCAGAAAATTCTTGGTTTTCTTATTTCCCTTAAGTAAGGTGGGTTTATTAAGGATTATTAGATTTTAGATGGTGTGGTGGTTGTTGTTGAAGCTATTCACTCTATGGATATATCTAAGGAAAAGGCTATGTTCATTAAGCTTGATATGTCCAAGGCTTATGATAGGGTTAGCTGGCCTTTTTTGCAAAATATCCTTCAAGATTTTGGATTCTCGTATAATAGTATTGAATGGGTCATGAGTTGTGTGAATTTGACCTCCTTTTCAGTTTTAATCAATGGTTTACTGCACGCTTTCTTCTCGACCTCTAGAGGGATTCATCAAGGATATCCCTTGTCCCCCTATCTTTTCATACTTATGGTTGAAGGTTTGGGTAGACTTCTCAAGAGTTTTTAGAATCATGGTGCTATATAGGGAGGGTCTTCGGTAGAGAATTATTTATCCCAGTCTCATATTTAGTTTATTGATGATATTTGATGGGGAGGGAAAAATTGATGAAGCAGTGAATTTTAGAAAGGCTTTAGATATTTATTTATCTTCCTTTTTTGTTGTGGCATCCCTACAACTATCCCCAAGTTTTGGAGACCCACCTTTAAGTTTTGGTTTCTGAAGAGTTTTGCTTGTCCTTGAGTGTTTTTTTTTTGATAAATTTGCACACTTGGTTCTCACCATATAGATGCTGAGGCTTTATTTTTCATTGTGTTTTTTGCTTCATGTGTACTTAGTGTTTTGATAGTTTTCTTGATTAATTAGTTTTAAATGGTTTATGTTTAGTATATTAAGAGCTTCCTATTATTTTCTAGTTTACTTAGATTTGTGTGGTAGGTTGTTAGTTTCGTGGTTTCAAAATAAATAAATCTTAATATATATATATATATATATATATATATATATATATGAAAACAAAAAAAAATAAATAAAAAATATAAAAAATACAAAACCAAAATATTTTATGTTTGATCCATTTTCATTATAATGTTTTCTCTCCTTAAAATATAAAAAATAAAAAAATAAAAAGATTTATTAAAAAAATAAAAAGTAAAATCGAGTTTGTTTTCTACGAGTGGTTTCTGTTTATGTTGATAATGTCTCTTTAGTTTGGTGTTAAAATTATTAGGAAGTTTGTGTAAAATTAGGGTTTCATTTTAATATTTGCAATATTGGTCTAAATCAATTGTGATTAACACCTATACTTTGATGCAGTGCATATTATTGATAATGAAGGAGATTCACAGCGAGGGTTTGACAGCATAGGGACGCGTGACCACGACAAATTTTGAGAGGTTTTTGGACGTATACAAGGAGGCTAAGGTTACGGGGTGAATCGCATGGCATCAGCACATTACCTCGAAGAGCCATGTAGACAGCGTGGGCTTCAATTGGATGATTCGGATCGACGTGGACGTGTAGATGGATTAGGCTCCAGTGACTAATGACACAACAGTTGTGAAACTTTGGTGAAACATGGAGATTTCGACGCAGTGGACATTTAGGGATGACGGGGCTGTTGTACGTGGTAGGCCGAAAGCATTTTGCTGAAATCATCAAACAAGCACAATACGTGGCAGATGAAAACACAAGCCTTCGTGGGTGACCGACGCTGCCGGATAAATCAAAATTTGCCGACGTGTAAACAATAGTGAAGATGTGGAAGGGTTTCCAGTTTGACCGGAATGCGTTCACGGTGAAGCCATTGCATTGATAGAGTGTATGCAGTGGACGAGTACCGTCGAGCGAGCTACGTCAAATTTTCAATAATTTTCGGCGGATATCCATAGCAACAATAGCAGAAATATATGTTTGCTTGTTCAAACTTTTGGGTGACGTCAAAATGCGCACATTTCAGGCCGACAAATTAGGCCACCGCACAACAACAGTGCAGTGGATAGAGGTGGATGAGGCGGATAACGCCCAAATTCAATAGGCTTTCTAAAATCAGCGTTAGATAGATTATGGTGTAAGACATGAAGATAGAAATGCGGACATCAAAAGTTTATCAACAGTGACAGAGGAATCTATTAGCTAGCAACTGATGGAATCTATTAGCTAGCAACTAATGGAATCTTACACCATACTTCATTACCTCTACAACCCGATGACAATATGACAAGGTACAAATTGATGGAGACCAGAGACAAATTGTTATGGATAAATGTATCACAGAACCATTGTATGGGTGTAACGACAACACTGGATTTGCAGGTGTAGTGACTCAGATGCAGTCAACAAGTGAAGCAGTGGACACAAAATTATTGACAGATGGACTATTTCTAAAATCGTAACGTTGCAAATGCATGATATGGCGATAAGTTGATCAGCTATCATAAAATTAAATCCAACGTGGCAGATAGACTCATAAGAGGCGTGTTTGGATGACACTGCTTTCAAGCAGTCCTAAATGGAGTAATTGATAGCGAGGTGCCCGATAAATTTATAGATTGGGATTAAGTTTGGACTTACCATAAACATTCGAAGACATCGGCAGTATTTACGACAATATGGAGGGGTCGGATTAGCCGTTAGACAAGGCGGCAATGTAGTGTAGGAGAAGATTTTGATGTCGTCGAGAAGGCACGAAACATAATTTAAACAGTGTTATCTCTCTCACTGTGGGCAACATTTAGTTAGAAATCCAGCCTGTGGAAGCTCTCATATCTACCGAGGAGCAGGGAGGCTACGTCGGTTACAAGTTTGGTTAGGCGTTGTGGTTACTAGAGGAGACAACGAGCGTTATGTAACGTTCAAACAGAGAAACGAACATCGGTGGGAATGTGTTGCTCACAGGCTAGTGATAGAGAGGATGCCCAAAAGACAAAAGAATGTGTTCTCTATGGTTTAATGGATATCAGGTGAAGATTTCGTTCTGATATCGATAGAAAGACATGCTAATAGTTCACCTCTAATAAAACAAAGAGGAGGGCTCTATGAGTTTGGAGGGCTGATATTTTAATGAAAAAGTTTTTAGTGAAAATGAAGCCCATTACAAAGCCCCCATACTTAAGATATAATAAAATAAAAGCAACGAACGAGAAGAGAAGGCCCATGTGGCGGAGGATGAATGCGCTATAATAATAAAAGGTGTAACAGAAGTGTTAGAAGGATGGTGTGTGTTACACTACATAGAAAGAAACGTCCAAGAAGGGAAGCAAGAGGACTATCAAAGAGAAAGTTAAATATCCAGAGAGGAGGAAAGAGGGGTTGGAAATCTTTGGAACAGAGAAGTTGGGTTTCTTTTCTAATTTGTTTTCTTTCCATCCAGTCTGTTGGACTGTGGTTCACCATTGATGCCTAATAGTAGTTGTATTTTGCATTTTGAACTTATTGAAAATATTTTATTTATCAATAGATTGAAGTTATTGCAGGTTTGGATGCAAGATTTTTTTGGTCAATCTATTTTATTGTTTCAATATATTGTTTTTTTTCCCATAGGAGATTGCACCTCATTAAAGTTGGATTGCATGAATATGGATCAGCTTAATGCAGGTTTTGATGCAGGATACTGACATTGCAGGGTTAATGGAGGTTTTAGGTTGCAGCAATTTATTTTTTTATTTAAGTTTCATTTTCTTTTCAAGTTTATGTTCTAACTCTATCTTTCATTATTTTTTTTTAAATCTTCAAAACAAAAATAAAATAAAATAAAAAATAAGAAAATATAAAAATACAAAATAGAGATTCGAATTTTAGAATAAGCTTTAAATGTTATTCAGAGCAATTTCGAATTGGTTTGAAGGAAAATGTAAAGTTCCCGAAATTAATGAGGTTTACAATTTTCATAGGAGGTTTACAATTTCAGTTTTTACAGGTTTCACATGAGATTAGTTTATAAAGCATTTCGTAAGCCACTACACTAAAAGCAAGAAATTGGTTTCCCTTAATGAAAAACACAATTTTATTTAAAGGGGAACAATTTTAAGGCATTGTTAAATGCTCTCTTCTTGAAAGCAATTGAAAGAAATAAATTAGTTTCCTGTTATTAAAATTCCAGTTTCATACACAGGGGATAATTTATTTGGCATCTCACAAGCCATTATATTAAAAGCATAAAGTGACTTCCTTCATGAAAATCACAATTTCATTGAAAGGGGGTACTTGACAGGGCATTTTCAGGCAATCAGTTAACCCTCTTTATGAAAATCAAATTTCATTAAAGATGGTTATTGATAAGGCAAATCAAAGGCTATTGTAGCAACATAAGAGAGATCCCTTCATAACTTTTAGATTTACATGGTGAAGATAGATTTCAATCTCTTATTTCAGGTTTAAAAGCAAGGTTTAATAATAGATTAAAACGAGTTAAATTGGATTAACAAAGAATAATGAGAAATAATAGCATAATATACTAAAGCAACCCTAGCAGAATCCCCTTGTTAACAGTTGTTTTGTAGAGCATGAAGGTATTCCTAGCACCTTTGATACATTTACACAAACATACATGCACACGTTAAAGTAAAAGGAACCTTGGAGGAATGTTTAATCCTTTGCAAGAGAGGGTTTGCTAATAAAATCCTAACTGTAAGTGTGGTTTTACACTTGGGAAAAATTACCACTCAACAGGTCAAATGATAAATGAAGAGAAAAAAATATCTTCTTCAATATGAATGGTCAGATTCAACGTAGGATTGCTAATATTCTACGTTTCCAGGTGAACTATTTGCTAGTGGAGTATCTAGAGATTCCCATTTCTTCTAAAAATATTGAAAGGGCTTACTAGAAAAGTATTTTGGATATATTTTGCTCAAGGGTTAATCATTGGACTTTTCAGTGGTAATCCTTTGCTGGTAGATTAACGTTATTTAAGTCTATCCTTCATGATTTACCTATTTATAATTTTTCTATCTTGGTTGGTCCTAAGTGATTTCTCTAAGAATTTAATTCTCTTTCTATAAAATGTTTATGGACAGGAAACCTAGAATGTAATAAATAGATCCTAGTAAGTTGGGATACTATGTGTTGCCCTAAAGAGATGGGTTTTCTTAGTTTGAGGTAATCTGATTTGAATAGTCTATCTTTGGTTGCTAAAATTTATTGGAGGTGGTGCAGTAATCCTGATTAGTTTTGGATTAAAATTCTTAGCCTCAAATATTTTGGTGGTGCTTTAGATGATGAGATTCCAAGATTGGAGTTGAAGGGGAAATATTCCATTGTTTGGAACACTCTCAAAAAAGGTGCCATGCTTATTAATAAGGGTATATTTTGGATTGTTAATAAGGGAAATAATGCCTTACTTTGAGAAGATTCTTGGGATAATCATCCTCCTATCCTTTCTTCTTTCCCCCATCTTCATCTTCTTTGGGATATTTTTTTATGCGGGCTAGTCTAAGGTGGCTAACTTCAAGTGATAAAGTCCTCTTGGCAGTTCTTTTACTTACTACTGGTGGGATTCGTAAGGCTAGACAAAGGGTGGTTTTCCTAAGGATTGTGACACTTTGGCTTCTATTTTGGCTGAGAGACCATGTTGTTTTGTTGAAGACTCTAATATTATTGCTTGGGGCCATAATTCAAAAGGGAAATACACCATTACTCTGGGATATCAAACCCTTATTATGTAGATAAGGGAGGATATTTTGTCCTCCTAGTGGAAGAAGATTTAGCATAAGTTTGTTTGGACCTATTGTAATTTTTTCTTTGGATTTTATGTCAGAAGAAATGTTTAACTTGGGATAATATTTAGAAAAGAGGTTTTCAAGTTCCTTCACTATATTTTCTTTGTGGAAAGAATGAGGAAACTATTTTCCATATTTTCTTCCAATTCTCATATTCCCTAGAGGTCTAGAACTTATGGTGGAAAATATGGAAAAGGCCCATCATCCATGCTACTTCTATTTTTGAGTTTTTTGAAAGCTTGGGTAAACCCCCTGCCTCTGCTTCATGTCTTAAAACTGCCTAGGATTTTGGTCCTTCCTTCATATTTTGGTAGATTTGGTTGGAATGCAATCGAATAATTTTTTAGGGGTGTCAACTAGGAGCCTTATAGGTATGGCTCAAATTCTAAATGATGGTTAAGGAGACTATTGATGCTAAGTGTATTATGAGTTCTCCTCTTACTTCCTTCGACTAGAAAATTATCAATAGATTGAAGATTTATTTACCATAACTAGTTGTAAATAGAGGCTCTATTGGGAGATTGGTTCATTGAAGGTCAATAGATCTAGGAAGTGGAGTCCCCCAAGGGGTGTTATCAAAATAAAAGTGAATGGTTCTTCCAAGGGCAACCCAGGTAATGCTGGTATAGGATAAATTGGTCGTGATAGTGAGGGTGTGGCCCACCTCTTTTTCTCTATGTACAAGGGAATTCTTTCAAATAACCATATGGAAGCATTAGCAATTCTCCATGCATTGGAAATAATGTTTTCTTTGGGATGGAGAAGGGTTATTTATGAATCTGATTCAATTATAGTGGTGTCTCTCCTGGACAACAAGCATTTTCAGGATGCTTCCTGGTTTATGGCTAGAATAGTGAAACAAATTTTGAGCTTGGCTAGGAATTTTATTGAATTTTTTTTGTTCATATCCCAAGAGAACGAAATAGAGTGGTTGATTATTTGGAAAATTGGGCTTCTAAAGGATTCCCTTACTGGAAAGCTGATAGATGGAATGATCTTGATTAGGAGAAATCCAGAATCCTTAATCAGTTAATTCATGAGGACCAGGAAAGATAATTTCAAGGTGGAGGAACCCGATTGTCATGGGTTATTGTGTCCTATCGAAGTTGTTTTTAGAATGATCCATGGATTTCCTTGGTGGATTTATTGTATTTTGTATGATGTGTTGGCTTGGATCACTTGGAAATCCTTATGGAATGTATTATTTTAGATTATGAATAAATCTTTTTTCCCCCCAAAAAAAAAAACTTCCATATCCTTGCTTTTATTCTAGATGGGGTGTTTAGAAAGTATATTTTGGATTTTGTCCTATTAAATTTTTGTCCTAACACTCTTTTGTATTCCTTTAATAAGTTATTCAAATTTCTGCCCTTCCAAAAAGGGTTGTATTATATAAAAACTATTGATAATTAATGTTGTCAATGTTATTACTAGCCTTAAGTCAACTTTTACGGCCATATTCGTAAGCCTTATTCAAGTTACTACCCAAAAACTTAGCCATAATCATGAACAAATATGGTGATAGAGTATCTCCCTATGTAAGACCTCCCTTGGATTTAAATGATTTTGTTTTTTTCTTTTTAAAATAAAATATATATATGGTGGAATTGGTAACTGCCACGAATCTGGGTAGGCTATCTGGATTTTATGGCCGCCACAGTATTCTACAATGTTCACCCCAGAAGTCGCCACATAGATCTTCACATAGTCCGTCCCTATAACCACCATGACACAATCATTTCAAACCTTTTATGCTGCTAAAAGCACCAGGAAAGGGATAAGCGTCCAATTCGATGAAGCTCGAGATTTGAACCTTGGACCTCCGCCCCCCTTACGGGGTTTGGTCAAACAAATTGGTCTACACCTCGGACCAATTTAAATTATTTTTTTACTAACCCAATTACAAGCATTGAATATAAAACTATAGATACAAGTTTGTAATCCATCTAACTCATCTATATTACATTATGATCATGCTAACATAATATTAGATACAATAGTGGTATTTTTTTAATTACACACCAACACACATGAATTTTAACTTAGGAATTGAAGGATTACATTTTTAACTACTTGAGTTCATCTTATTTTCTAGATTTAATGCAAAATTTTATCTTTTTTACCTTTTAATCTATAATTATGGAATGAAATACTCCCATTCACATTACATCATAATCATCTAGTGGTTTTATAACATGGTGATTATACATGTACTATTGACAAAATTTTAAGTTGAATATCCTTGAAAATTTAGGAATATAATTTGATAATAAAAATGTTATCTTACCTCTCTTTTATAATAATATTTCTATATATGAAGTACAAGTTTAAGTTTATTATCTATTTTTTATAATAGGATTTATATATGTAAAGGATATGAAGTATAATTTAGGTTTCCTCTTTATGAGTGATATAGGGTTTGCAAATAAAAATATTGAAAGGGAAAATTAGTAAAACCATGGTATATGACTTTGGTATTTTTCACAAAAATTAGTTTGTGATTATTCAAAAATGTTGATTTGAAAAAATATAAGTTTTGCTGATGCAATAAAATTGTTTAGTAAATGCATCATAAGGGCTTTGTAACATGAAACTTTATATTAGAGAGTTTTTAATAAATTAAAAACATAATAGACGGTTAGTCAATAAGAAATATTTTGTTAATATTTAGTATGATGCTTGGTTGAAGCATTATCATCCTATTTCTTATCCAAAATAATTTTTTTTGGCTTCGCCATTTTTATCTTGTAGAAGTTAAGAGATTAAATATTATAATGACATGGAAAATAATTTTAGATCATGAATTTCTATTAGTAACCTAGTTGATAGAGAGGAACTCGAATAAATAGCAAATGAGTTTCAAATTATGCTTCAAGAATTCAATTTACCCATTTAATATGGAAGGATGGATTGATTTAGAATCTATCAAAAGTGGTGGATGCTAGGTAAATTTATGATATAATGATTTAGAGTAATTAGAATTACTCACTAAAAAATATTTTCCATGAAATAATGTTTGGTCACATGAATCCCTCCTAAGGCCTCAACATTCCTTTGGCTAAAAATCTAAAGCAAAATTCTTACATGTTAGTATATAAAGAGTGAGGATATCATTGAGCCTTGACAGAGAAAAATTATTTCAAATTATTGGTAGGGAAAATTGGATCATAGTCAATGATAATTGTCTTGAGCATACTATGTAGTTTGATGGTAGAGTCAAGAAAGATCTTTGGTATCTTGTTGGTAATGAAATGATGTTGTAGTGCAAAAAAAATTACCATACTTCAAAAAGTTATATTCCACTACAAAAATCACTATTTTCCCTTTGATTTGAAAAGACCCTCAACAAAGTCCATGGAAATGTGCTCCTATTGTTGTTAGGGAATATGAAGGTGTTACAACTATCTAGGATATTTGATTCTTTTCCATGTTTCTTGGGTATAACATACATTTTGAAACAATTTTTTTAACATCTATTTGTATTCCTTTCTAATAAAAGCATTACTTCTATTGTTGATAACATTTTAAATACCAAAATGTCCAACTATTGGGGAAGTACATAATTCTTATAAATTACTGCCTTTGACCATGGAAGAATGAGTGAGATAAATACAATATTCTTTTGATAATTCCATGAACATATGAAAATAAGGAAGGGATGGATTACAAGCCTCCACATCATGAATGCCAAAAATAGACTTAGGACTAGAATGTCATTCCTCCTTAAGTTGTGAGATCCACTATGGAAGAGAATTAGAGATAGCAATGAAAATAAATATGTCCTCATATTTATGAGAAAGAGCATCAACAATCATATTCTCTTTTTCTTTCATGTATTCTAGGGTAAAATCGTAACCCAACAACTTGGTCAACTATTTGTTTTTTCTTGAACATAAGAGACATTGTTCTAGTTGGTTTTAATAATAAATTAATAGTACAAAAAATAGGGCTTCTATTTATCTATGAATTAAAAAATAGCTAATATTTCCTTCTCATAAGTGGATTTATCTAGATTCTCATTGGAAAGCTACTATATTTCAATGGATAAAGGGTGTTTGTTATGCAAGAAAAAATAGTATGGATTACTAAGACATCACACATAATGAGAAAATGCTCACTAAACTTAAAAATAACAAATACAAGAGTGGTGTATATATCCTCCTTTAAGTAATCAAAGACTATGGTAGTCATGTTTGACTAGACAAGAGCATATTTCTTAGTAAGAGTAGTAATAGGAGCTACAATTTTTCATAGTGGAAAACACATTTTTTTGACTTATCTTGTAAGACATTAAAATATATGTAGTTTTTTGAGGGATTTGGGCAAAGGATAATATTGCTATCAGATTTCACATTAGTTTATAGAAATGAATGGAATCAACACATTACCTAGTATTGCCAATTAAGAAATACACACAAAACACTATAGATAGGTATATGAGGGTGTTACTAGACACCATAAAATCTCACTATCAAATAATGTAATTACACTCTAACCAATAACAAAATGGTTGGTATGATGGGATATTTACACAAATAAAATATACCTTTAGGTCAAGGTTAAGTGATTGGTATTGAAGAGCAAAATGCCCTAATAAACTAAATCTAGAAAAATAGGTAATACAAAATCAAAGTAAAAATGAAGAAGATAATAGATACACACATAACACTATATTTCACCTGGGAAACCCTTACAGGAAAAAATCCAACACAATAATATCTCCTTATTATATAAACTTAACCATATCCAATACAATATTTTTCATCTCTCATATCTCTTCAAACCCTGATGCAAGTGTAATTAAATAACAACACAAGAATGGATTTTTACAATACCACGGGTTCAAATATTTAACCCTAAATAGCCCAAATGGATATGAAAATATCTTTAAAAACCCTAAAAAAATTATCAAGGGATGCCACCCCTGTTGTGGCTGCTCCACAACTAGCCCCAATAGCTTGGGGACCCACCTTTTTTATATTTATCTTTGGAGACTTTGGTTAGCTTTGAGATCAAAACCCTATGGGAGAATGTAATTTCACAATTGGGTAAAATTAACACTCAACATTTTGGTTCTAGAAGGAGGGCCTAAATTGGTTTACTTTATTTTATTTATGCTAAGCAATTCATGCATTGGTTTTCATTGATCTAACACTTTTGGATTGTTCATACATGAATGATGTGATTTGGTGTACCTTTGAAAGTTTTAATTGCTAAATATTTCAAGTTCATTTGATTAGCATATTTGGTAATATTTTAGCACTCAACACTTTGGGGGCTAAGAGGTTTTGAGTTAATGTATTCTATTTCTATTTAGATGCTAAATTGTTCATGTTACTTGAAATATTTATCTAAAGACATTGGTCTTGACTAATGAAATTGTGTTGATCACTTTCATTGATTCTAACATTCTCTATTTGATGATGTGTTAATACTAACCTTTTGGTAAATTTGAGAATGTTCTTTCATGTCATGATTTAATTGATGCATATCTTTTGGATGATACTAACATGATGATATTTGTGGTTTACTCATTTGAAAATTGTTAGTCATTTGATGCTTATTTGTAAGATATTTTTATTTGAGTTTCACTAATGGCAACATTAGAGGAGCAACTCATATATTTAAGAGAAGAAATGGTATCTATGTTGGGAAGGTATTATGAGTGTTTTCCCATGTTTGGAACACCCCATAAAATTCCTAAAATGTTATTAGAGTTTCTACGACTGTTTAATCAAGAAGTAACATCAGGATACCTATGAAGAACATAAGCTTATACTGATAGGTGAGGGTGAAAATTATAGCACCCACTTTTTTATTTATTTCCAAACCAATATAAATTAGTGTCTTTAATTACAATAACCAAATATAGCAGTGTGCATTAATGTTATAGATAGCAATAGTAAACAAGTGAACAAATCAACACACATAATTGAGACACAAGATTTAACATGGTTTTCCCAATGTGGGGTACTCCACAAGATAATATCCTTATAATATTTCACACAAAAATAAGGATCCTTATCCCAATACAAATGATTACTTTGATCTACTCAAATATAGACAATACACTGATCTTCTCAGGTAGGCAATCCACTGATCTGCTTCAGCAAGCTCACCAAGAACTTACCCAAAATTGCTCTAGCAAGCTCACTAAGAACTTGCCCAAAATATGCTCTAGAAAGCTCACTAATAATTTGAACAAAAATGCTTCAGCAAGCTCACCAATAACTTGCCCAAAATATGCTCTAGCAAGGTCAGTAAGAACTTGCCCAAAACTGCTTCAACAAGCTCACCAAGAACTTGCCCAAAATCTACTCTAGCAAGCTCACTAAGAACTTGCCCAAAATATCCTCAACAAGATCACCAAGAACTTGCTCAAAATCTACTCAACAAGCTAACCAATAACTTGCTCAAAATATGTTCAACAAGCTCAACAAGAACTTGTTCAAAATATGTTCAACAAGCTCACCAAGAACTTGTTCAAAATCTGCTCAACAAGCTCACCAAGAACTTGCTCAAAATCTGCTCAACAAGCTCGCTAAGAACTTGCTCAATACTGCTCAACAAGATCACTAAGAACTTGCTCAAAATCTTCTCAACAAGCTCACCAAGAACTTTCTCAAAATATTATCAACAAGCTCACTAAGAACTTGCTCAAAATATGCTCAACAAGCTCACCAAGAACTTGCTCAAATGTTATCCCAAATTTATCCACAAATCTATCCCAAAAGTCTTCTCAAAGGCTAAATCAATAATCCACAAAAACTGCAACAAATCTTTCCAAAAATTTGTACCAAAATCCTTCTCAAAGGCTCAACCAATAATGCTTAAGTTGCATTCAAATATCATTCACAAATCTACAAAGGTAAGGATCAATGATGAACTCAAAAATGAATGTCAATACACTCTTCAATGGATGACAACAATGATCCATAATGATCTCAACTTAAATCAATCTCAACTCAAATCAAGTCAATCTTAACTCAACTCAAATATTATAGAAGCATAAATATAATTGTTAGAGACTCAATATGTTCTAATCTCAAAGCTCAATCTCAACCCAAATCAGAATTATAGAATTGTTTGTTTCATGGGACTTGAACAATCACCTCACACAATCACTTGACTAGGCTCAATCAACTCAACTCAACCAAGTCACCACAAGGGACAACTCTTTCTCACAAAACCCTAGTCCAAGCATGTATCAACCAACTCAAATGTTTCCAACAATGCTCAACCACAAATCTCACATAACAATGATACTCGTGTTCTTTTCTAACTCAAGTTCTTTGCATAACCAATGGGCTTCAACAACTATGCTTATAAAACATGGTTTAAACACAACTCTCAAACCAAAAAACCTTGAATCATTCAACCAACCACTTTTGAAAAGGAAACCATAATAAATCCTTTTCTCTCCAATGATATTTCATAAATGAACCACCATAACAAAGTCAATGGAGAATATTGTTCATACCTTTTGATGCCTTATTGGATTTCCACTAAATCTGCCACACTCAACAAGCTTCTTTTTCAAATTTCAACAAGGGTTAGAGATCATGATTAATATCACAACAATAATATCCAAATAACACCTTATCACTCCTACTAAATAAGATACAACATGTCCCCTCATGAAACAATTCATCACCTTTGAAAAATAACAAGACAACGTTCACTTTTGAAACCCTTTACAAAAATAGAAATATATCTTTATATACACCTTATTTATCCCTCTAAGAAAGTTAATAAAATAGTCCTCGAAATAATATTTCCAACGATATATAATATTATATACTTTCAAAAGGAGAAACATTAGAATCCTCTCTTTTTCTAAACATGCATCACAACCCTTATTCCTCCTAGGGAAACTTTAGAAAAATAAAATATATTAAAAAAATTATTAACTTGCCTCTGTCCTTGACGGGATTCGATCTCATGACATCTCCTTGCTCAGTGATTTAACCACATACAGCATGCCATTGGGCCACACGCCCTCACGTGTCCAAAGAGACACGAACAATTACTTATATCATAAACTTATGCACCCTTCAAAAAACTTAACAGTGCTTCGAGCGCTTCAACAAAGAAAATAACCACAATGGGACTCGATCGCAGGACCTCCTACATAACACACGGTGCATGAACCACTAGGCAAAATATACTTATGCATCTTATTAAACTTCGTGAATGATTTTTCAATAGACCAAAGTCACACTTCTCTCTCTTTTTGCAATTTGTTCCCCAATCGAAGGCATTCAAAAAATAAACGTAGAGGGTCTTATAAAGTCTATGATTTTTTTGGCATATATAAATGCCTTTCCTATTTCTTTAGACATCGGCGCTATAATTAATATATTTAATTTTAAAATTTAAATTTTAATTTTAAATCATTTAAAATTTAAACTAAAAATTTAAAATTAAATATCTCCATCACCGGAGTACCTTTTTCGATGAAACTAAAATCCAACCTAGGTTTTAAGAAAAACCAATTTCAAATATTCCATCCATGGTTTTAAATAAAACCTTTTATTTTTCCTGCCTTGGTTTTCACAAAAATCCTGTATATATCCATGCTCTCTAAAATATCATAAATGCTTATTTATGAAATGCTTTGTCCACCAAAACTCAATGTGATCCATGTGACATCAATGAAAACATAAAAGGACTCAAATTGCCAACAACCTACAGAAATTGACTTACCTATAGAAATTGCATGAGTACAAGAGCACATTATTTCAATCCCAAATTTTCTATGAGGATGTTGCTTGTAGGTTTTTCTCATACATTTTGGATGTCAGATCATTCTTATGGTATGGCAAGTTACCCATGGAGGTTAGGACTTCTTGGATCCAACTAGAAGCAGCCTATATTTATTATTTTGGTAATCAGGCTAACTTAGATATGTTGCAAAATCAATTTACCATTATTCGTAAAGAGCCTAATGAATCCATGAGTCAATTCAATGGGAGGTTTTGTGAATTGAACTCTCAAATGTGGGAAAGTTTTGATATACAAGAAGAGAAAACTATTAAAGTATACATGGGAGCTATACCCCCTGCACTTGCTACACTTATTTATGAAAACCTTGATGACTTATCATTTCCTAGAATCAATGAGGTAGCAATAATGGTAGAACAAGGACAAGTGGAGGAACAACATGTTCCCATGAAATATTGCTCTTCTAGAGTTATGGAAGCCAACCTACACTAACCATATAATATAATACCATCCACTTAAATTATACCTAAGATGAATGATCAAGGGGATGAATTTGAATGTCCAAATATTACAACCATCTTAGATATTACCCAAGAGGAGGTGCAAGTTACCAAGCCAACATCCACCAATGAGGATTGTGTAGAGAGGGGTTCATTTATAGAAGTGCATGAGTATTTAAATAATGGTGTCCTAAATCTAATTAGTGTTGGAATATGTGATAGGATAGAACCTACCATCGAATTGAATGAAGTGGTTGAAAGTGAAATTGGAAGAAAATCAATAAATGAATTTGAAGACATAATAAAATCTCACCACTTGTTCTTGGAAGACACTCTCGATGAGATGTTGGAAACTAATGATCAATAAATTATTCACCCTCCAAATTGTGATAAAATTGAATCATGGGTTACCAATTTGGATTATGATAGCCTTACAAATTTGAATTCAATAAATAACCCACTTTTGGAAGTTATTGAACCATCTAAGGAAGGTGAAGGTGAATTTGATGAGAAACACATTGATGAATTGGAATATGTTGAAGAAGTAGTTGAGCGTAACCACTTGATTTTGGAAGATGATTATTATGATACTTGGAAAAAGTGGAAAGAATATGCTCACTCTAAACCTTCTAATGAACCCTTTATGTCAATTGATATGTAGGATAAAAAAATCGCATACTTGTGGGAAGATATTACAACTCATGTATAATTTGAGAATGTTTTGGAAGAAGGGTTGAAATCTTATCAAATTTTGGATGATAAGAATGATCGTACAACCAAAATACAAATAAGAAAAATATTTGATGGAGGAATCACAAGATCATGTCACAAATACCATAGAGTTTCATCCGACAAATTTGGAAGATAATTTTTACAATGGTTGGGGAAGATATGAAGATGTGTTATTTTCTCATTCCCCTATTAATGAAACTTCTATTCCACTTGATATGCAGGATTTTGAAACTTCTACTTCACTTGAAGATATTTCATTTACAATAATAGAGAATATTACAAAATTCGATCATGTTGAACGTGAATTCATTGAAACTTTTGTTGAAATAGAAGGGGAATAAATGGTTAATGTTTCTTATGACTCATCTATTTTGGATGAGAAAGATGTAAAATATACTCTTTCATTTTAGGATATTGAAAATTCATATACTATTTTGCATGATTGTTTTGAGGATTCCAAGAAAATATACCATGGATAGTGAACAAGGAGTTGGAATAAAATGACAAAGAGGTTGATTTATTGGAAACAACTCAAATGATCGATCATCAAGATGGGTTTTTTGATACACACCTTGACCAACAAGATTTAAGGTTTGAAAAATATGGACATGTTTTCAATTGGGTGCCCAATTTTGGTATGTTTCATAAACAGGTAATAAAAGAAGAAATTGTAAATACTCACCAAGTTATGGTAAATGAAAATGTGCAAAAGGTAAAATCTAACCTTTTGTATCCAAGCTTCAGGTGAAAATTCGTATGACCATTTATTGAATTTGAATGATGTTTATGATGAAATTCCATTGAAGGTGGATGAAGAACAAGGATTAATTTCTACTTATGCCTTTAATAAGATTGCTTTGATGAATGAAATTGATGCTCTTGAATTGTTGAATCAAATTTATCAATGATTAATTATGGAATCGAGGATGAAAACTTATAATTATTATCATTTAGTATATATCATATATTCTTGTAAATTTTTGCATAAGTTTTATTGGCCTAAAAACATGAATAATGAATTGGCTTCGAAATTTGTAGAAATAGGCTCTTGCTTGCAAGATTTCATATTCAAAAAAGAAAGCCTAGTTCTAAATTCAGAATTGAGTTGTGAAATTGACATTTTAAAGAATAGACAAGAAACAATTGAAAATAAAATATTGTCTAATCAATTTAATAATTTGAATCTCACCTATGGGATTGTTAATGGAACTATGCTAAATTGGTGGGGTGAGCGACGCAAGTTAAATTTTGTAGCATCATTTGGCATAATATGGTTTTTGTTGTATTTCTACAACATTGGGAATGCGTATCATATTATTTGTCTTTTTAAATACTCTAATCATGTTTGGGGTCCAGGGAAGTGATAGTTCAAACATTGCATCATTTTGTACCATATTGTATATTTGTATATAGATTTTGGTTTTTGTGTTCGGTTTTGGCTTTGGATTTTGTTTTGATGTTTGCAAGTTTTATTTGTGTGTTTTGTATTCATTCGCTTTCGAGTTTTGGTTGTTTTCTAGTATTTTAGAGTGATATTTCAGCTCATGTCCTAATAAATGTTAACTAAGATAAGGATAATATGAAGCATCAAAATTATATTGCAGAAGGCTCCATGAGTACCATAAATACTCGAGATGCGTGAAGTCATCAATTTTACAAATTAGGGCAAAATATTTTTTATATTTTATCTCTTTCATCCGTATTTCATGGTACATTTCACATTTCATAAACATTGCATCTCATATGCATCTATATTTCAAAGACAATCGTTGAAAAACATGTCAAATTCTCTTAGGATCATTGCACAATATACACTAAGAAGATCTTGATATTGGGAACTTATGCCGAAATTGTCTTGAACCAAACACAATTTGCACATATTAAAAGCATTTTGAGTAAAATAGCCAAAATAATACTTGGAAGAAAATTTGAGGCAAAAAAATTAATCATTGTTGTTCCTATAATGCAACATAGTCCATAGAACAGTGGTTTTCACCACTTCCACAATACTTGAAACTAAAAAAAAAATCAGAGTAGTAAGGATAGGGTTAAATTATCATCATACTTAGATTGAGAATTTTATTCCCCAAAGATCTGAGTCTTCTTGCATCACACACCACTGATTATTGGATTGTAAGGATTATACTACATGTCCCCTCAGAAGGATGGATAGTCATCTCTAAGATCCAAGAAATCAAAAGAAAAATTATGGACTATGGGGCTAACCTCCACTAGGGCTATAGGCACTTTACTGGCAGTGGAGTATGCTCATGTGTGGTGACATGTCTCATTTAAAAGTGAGACCTCTGACTGCTCAAATGGACATACTAGCCTTGTGGTTTCATCCATAACAAGTTTAATCATTTTTGTCAAAATGAGGTAATAAACTCAATAAGAGTAGTAAGGATATGATCAAATTCTCATCATACTTAGGTTGAGAATCTGATTCCCCAAAGCTCTGAGTCCACTTGCACACACACTGGTTTTGGATTGTAACGGTTTAACTGAACTCTTGATCTAGTAAATGAATTCATTGCACACACATTTGGTTCTGTGAGTTTTATACAGTTCTAGTGTATTTGTTTATGTTACTATAATGCTTGAGTCTCTGTAAAACATGTCGTTCATATTATAGCATCCTATAAATACATCCAATATTGCATGAATCATCCATAACACATCATATGCATTAATCATAAAGACATAAACATCCATGGAAAACTGACGATGGAGTGTTGAATGGTTTCAGACGATAAAGAATGAATCACTTTGCACACACTAAGCTGATTCTAAATGATTATGATGGTTCATGTATTTCTAGTCTATTTTTATTCTCTGGATACTTGTTGATGCTTATAATTCTAATATTTGGGCTTTGTGTGTTTTCGTATTTTGGGTTCTTATTGAAATTCCAAGGGCATTTTCTAGCAGAGTCACCATTTGTTGTGGCTACTCCACAACTAGCCCCAATAGCTTGGGGATCCACATTTTTGAAATATGTCTTTGGATACTTTGGTTAGCTTTGAGATCAAAACCCTAATGGAGAGTGTAATTTCACAATTGGGTAAAATTAACACTCAACAACCCCTAGACCCCCACTTTTCAGGGTTTACCGCACTTGAACCCCTGTTTGGGACCCAAACTAGCCCTAAACCCCAACGAGGATATATGGAGAGTGTACAGTACCTTTTAGAGTTAACCCCTCTAGAATAACGTGGAAAATATTCAACATAGTTTCAACATTCTTCACTTGTTGAATACTTTCCATAGGGGTCAAAAACTACCATTATCAACTATCAAGGGAAACCATGCCCATAGATCTTCTACACCAAGAAATGTTTTGAGCAGGTATAACCTTTATTAATGAATCAACAACATTATTCTCTATATCAAATTTCTCCAGCATCACCCACCCTTCAACCATCTCTCTCACAAATGGTACTTGATATCAATATGTTTTGACTGATCATTAAAACCAGAATTTTTGGCTAAAAATTTTACACTTTGACTATCACTATCAATTCTCATAATATTTTGCTTAAGATCAAATATTGAACACAACTTTTATAGCCAAACTACTTCTTTATATGTATGAGTTGCTACAATGTACTCTACCTTTGTTGTGGACAAAGCAACCATTGATTAACTTTCTGTCCCTCCAAATAGTCTAAACACATAAGCACTCTTAGATTTTTTCTTGTCCAGATCTCCAACCCAGTCAACATCCATAAAACCTTATATATTTACAATATTAAATCTCTATATTTTCCTTGATAATAGATAGCATAGTATGAAGTTCCATATAAGTATTTGAAGATCCTCTTCACAACAATCTAATATTATTTTCTTATATTGGACATATATCTGCTAACTACTCCTACTGCATGTGCAATATCAAGTCTAGTATAGACCATTATATACATCAGACTACCAACAATGCTAGCATAAGGAACATGATGCATTTATTCAATTTTATCATTTTTTTAGGACATTTTTCAGTAGATAACTTATGACCAATAGGATATTGAGAACATACTAGTTTACAATCATGCAACCTCTATAGTATCAAATAAATATATTCCATTTTTTTTAACCATGAATTTCTATTTGCATGATCCCTTATTATTTCCATATCCAAAATAAATTTTGTAGGACCCAAATCCTTCATGTCAAATTTAGAAGATAACTAATATTTTAGTAACTTTATCATCTCCTTATGGTTACCAATTAACAACATGTCATCCACATACAAAAAAATCAAAACAAAATTTCCACCTTCTTGTTTAAAATACACACACAACTATGCTTTAATTTTTCCAAGCCCAAGAGTCAAAAAAAACCTATCAATTATTTGGTTCCATATTCTTAGAGATTGTTTCAAGCTGTAAAGAGATTTTTTTAGCTTGCATACCAAGTCCTCACCTTTTACCCTGAAGTATTATGTTTGTGATATATATATATATATATATATATATATATATATATATATATCTTCATCAAGTTCACCATGTGGAAATGTTGTCTTTACATCCATCTATTCTATTTAATGATCAAAAGTAGAAAAAATAGCCAACATAAATCTAATTGAAGTTAGTTTAGCCACAAGAAAAAAAATCTCACCAAAGTCAATTTCCTTAGCTTGAGAAAATTATATTGCTACTAGGAAAGCCTTGTACTTCTCCAAATTTCCTTCTACATTGTAATTCTTCTTGAATACCCACTTACAACCAATCGATTTTCTTCTAAGGGGTAATTTCACCAAGTCCCACATCTTATTTTTATCTAAGGAGTAATTTAATTCCTCCATAGCCATTTTCCAATTCTTATTCTCACTTGACTTAAGTACCTCCTTTATAGTCTTGATTTCTTCGTTAGTAACTAATATATTAAATGTAGAACAAATATTTGAAGGGCTATACCTGTTGGTCAAAATGACAACATGCAGGGAAATAAAGGTATTCTCCTCAAATTTTTCTAAGGAGAATTGTCGTGATGGCATGACATTTTGGAGGACCAACAGCGAGCAAGGAAGAATTATCATGATGGCGCGACATTTTGGAGGGCCAACGACGAGCAAGGAAGAATTGTCGTGATGGCGCGACATTTTGGAGGGCCAGCGGTGAGCAAGGAAGAATTATCGTGATGGCATGACATTTTGGAGGGCCAGCGGCGAGCAAGGAAGAATTGTCATGATGGCACGACATTTTGGAGGGCCAGCAGCGAGCAAGGAAGAATTGTCGTGATGGCACGACATTTTGGAGGGCCAACGGTGAGCAAGGAAGAATTGTCACGATGGCACGACATTTTGGAGAACCAGCAGACCACGATCTCTTAAAAGAGGTGGAGAAGATCTTTGTAACAGAAATATCTTAACTTCTTTTAGTTAGGAGATTCATGATCTGAGAAATATCTCTGTAACAAGAAGATCATGACATCTAATCATTTTGTTACTAGGATAAGCTTATGGGCAATTTTTTGTAACAACTTTCAGTTTTCTGTTTATGTAAAACTCTATATATAGGATGAGCGACCTAAACACCAGGTCGGCTCTTAGGTGTTTACAAGGCTATGTATTCAGACTTCTGAAAAATAAATAGAGATCATCTATCTTGGTTCTGGGCTCAATTGGTGTACAAGTATGTATACGTTTGTTTATTGCTAATTTAGTCTTTGTTGAACGTACCATGCATTAATTCTTAAAGCTGAATTTTTGTGTTAAGCGTTCTACAAGATCTGCAATTTACTTCACGTAGAAACTGCTATAGAAATACACGTTGAATGATCTTAGCTTTCCATGCGTTGGTTATTATTATGTTTTTCTGCAAAAGCTTGAAGTAGTCCTATGTTGTTGCTTAATCTGTACCTTATCATCTCCTAGCATTGGCTATATTTCCCCCTTTTATGCATTCCCTTCTCTCCCCCATTTTTCCTATAAAAAAACAAGGAACCAACCTTCTCTGGAGATTGAATCAGGCAAACTCTATTTTAGCCTGGTCTTTCAATGTTGATGAAGTCTTTGGCGCAAATTATTACCTAAGGCAGATTTTGTTCCAATAGTTTTTGGCATGCCCAGTGGGACCCAAATCCCACGCATTATATATAGATCAAAGTCCCGGTGAAGCCTTTGCCCTGTCAATATTTTATTATCACCTGGCGACTCCGCACCGAAAAGGAACCCTGAAAAATGTCCTTACCCAACTTATGGTTATGAACCATCCTTATGATAACCAGATCTAAAGCAAAAAATTTAGAAGAACCCATAGAGTTCTTCGAGCTACATCTTGGTAGCCTCCTAGCTAACCCAGTTTTGGTTGCAAGAACTTTTTCTATTCTCAATAGCAATCCAAGACAAGTGTGCACTCCCTGTGCAACCTCCTTTAGCACTGCTGCTATCGAAACCTCAGCTCTAGTTACCAATACAACTACAATGGCTGGAAATATGCCAGATCTACCTTATCCTCTGTGGAATCATACAAGCCCTTTAAATATTGTAGTTCAGCATCCAATACCATCAGCGGCTCTGAAAGCACTACCTCAGTATGATGGTACTAGGAAGACAACTTATGAACATTGCTTAGATGTGGCCGCATTGGCACCAATATATAACATCACAGAGGAAGACGTGATGATCAGGCTCTTGATTATTTCCCTCAAAGGAAAAATGCTCTATTGGTACAAAGCTCTTGACTACCAGGCTATATCTACCTGGGCCCAACTTGTTGGTAAACTAGTGGAAGAGTTTAATGAGCATGCAGACCCATTTTCATTGTTAAATTAGTTTAGTGTCATTCAAAGAAGTCCACAAGAGGAGATGGTGGATTTCAATATTAGGTTCAGTCGAACCTGGAAGAGAGTGCCCGATGGTCTGAGACCGGCCCCAGAGGGAGCCATATACTACTATCTAAGAGCTTTTAATTCAGAAATTAGTATGGCAATCAGACAATCCCAGGTGACGATATTTCCTAAAATCTATCAAGAAGCACTGAAAGTAGAAAAGGATTTGATCACCATAGGAAGGTTCCCTTCAAAGATGATGCCTCCCATTTTCCCCAATTTCCCTCAAAATTCAAATGTTGCTCTCCCAGTTCCCCTTGTAATTCCTAATGTTGATCTTCCCAAGTGGAATGGATAGCTCAATGTATCGCTTCTACCGACACCACCCACTCTTCCAATGCTTCCTCCTATTCCTGCTAATTCCTCAATGGGAAATACGTCTACTCAAGATGCCCAACTGGCGATCTTGCAAGATCTGCAAGTCTCTTATAAGACTCTATCAAATAAATTCATCTCTATGGAGCGAAGAGAAGCAGAAAGAAACTCTCAACCAAGACGTTACCCACAAGTAACCAGAGATCAGGCATCTTCCAGTGCACGTAATTATGAAAAAATAAATACAGTCTACGCCAGTAAGGAAGGTGAACCTAGTAATACCTCACCCGAATCATCCTACTGGTGTTCCACGTGTAATGATCCTCATGGGGAGACTGACTGCATGGTTCATCATCATCAGGTACAGAAAATGGCTACTGAAAAGGCAGAAAGATCCCTTAAAGGTCAGGTGAACATAATTCGAGAAGATGACCAAATTTTTTTGATTCCCTCCCTAGAACAAGTTTTTGTTCTAACAAGATCAGGAAAGAAACCTTTTCAGGTGGATCCTAAGGACCTTAATCCTTTAAAAGTACCTATGCCTACAAAGAGTCCTATTGAGAAAATACCTCCACAAAATCTAGATCCAAAAGGAACATAAATTCAAAGAGAAATACCTCCAACTAAAGAGATAGAAACTCAAGAACAGGCCAGAGAAAAGTTGAGGTATCCTTCACTGACTAAACGCCAGAGAGTTGATGCTACTCAGGGTTACAGAAATAGGTTTGATACAACAATAAAAAAAAAAAGCATAGACGCTCTTCCTTTTAATATCGTCGAGGAGATGAAAAGGACTCCTTCCAAGGCCACTATGTATGAAGCCCTACGGATTCCAGGGCAGATTGATCTTTTGCAAGAATCATTGAGGTCTATGAAAAATAAAGATAAAGACCCAGTTAGATTGAGTTCTACCCAAGCAAGTCTTACTTCCACTTTAGGAAAAAATAGACCTCCCCCTTTTTATTTATCTCTCCAAATGGAAGGATGGGTAGTCCATAATTGTATGATCGATTCTGGAGCCGCAACTACTGTTATGCCCAAAGTAGTGTGCGATATAATGGGGATGGAATACACAAGGAGTACTCCAGGGGTCTTACAATTGGATGGGACTCCTGTAAAAATGGTAGGCGTGATAAAAGATATTCCTATAGTCTTGCACATGCTTCCCCAACTCACAATCATACAAGAAGTAGTAGTAGTGGATTTAGAGCCTTATTTTGGTATGTGCTTATCTAGAGAATTTACTGCCAAAATAGGAGGATATCTCTCTCTTGATTTCTCACACCTTGAGATTCCATTCAAAGGAAAAAGGGTAAAGATATTCAATGAAAAACCTTCCACCTTCCATGTCGGAAAACTTGGAGAAGAGGAGAAAACCTCTACTACTGTAAACATGATGACAGAGGAACTAACAGACTTGAGCCTGATGGATGAAGCCTTAAATGAGTTACAAGAAGAAGATCAATTTTCTCTTCTGGATTTCAATGCCATGATCGAGACAGATCTAGGGAGTTACACCATTCTGAAACCTGAAAAGGATAAATTTACCCCCCCACCATTTGCGCCATCTACAAATTAGTTGTGGAAACTTTTCTTTGATGGCGCTAGATGCAAAAATGGAGCTGGAGCAGGTATTGTTCTCATTGCTCCAACTGGTGAAGAAAATATTTTCTCTTACAGGTTAACTTGGAGCTGCACCAATAATGCAGCAGAATATGAAGCACTCTGTTTGGGACTAAAGAAGGCAGAAAATATGGGTATTAAACAACTGCAAATTTTTGGTGACTCTGAACTAATAGTAAATCAAGTGACATAAAAATGCGTAAGCAAACAACATTATCTCAAGGCCTACAGAAATAAATTCTGGGACCTGCTAGAATATTTTGAATCCCTGAACATGAAAGCAATCCCTAGGGAGAAAAATACGCATGCTGATTTGTTGGCTTCGGTAGGAGCAAACTTCTACCCTATAAGCAACGTTATCCAGAAATAAAAAATAGTCAGACTGATATACAGACCTTCAGTACCTGATAGAGATACTTTCTGGCAGGTCTTTGAAAATGATCAACACATTATAGATTTTCTAGTTCATGAGATGAACTGCTCTAGCAACAGAGAAAGTGAAGATGAAGAAGAGGAAAATGTCATCCAGTTGAAAAATAATCACATCCCTAAGGGGCTAGTCACACTTGAGTCTCTTTTTGATAACAATGATAGGTCAACAGGTCATAAGATGAAAGTTGACAAGCATAGATATAAAGAGGCTAAAATATCACCTGAAAAGGCCATCAAAGTAGGGGTGAATACTACAGATAAAGAACTGAATGAAATTAGAGAATTATGTGAAGAATTTTGAGATACAATGGCCTGGACCTATGGAGATTTAAAAGTATATTCAAAGGAAACAATTCAACATACGATTGAACTCCAAGAAGGCGCTAAACCTTTCCGTCAAAAGCAACGCCCAGTAAATCCAAAAATAGAAGCTTTGATGAAATAGGAGTTGCTGAAACTACTAGAAGCTAAGATTGTATATCCAATTAAGCACTCGACATGGGTCGCTAATCTGGTACCAGTAAGAAAGAAAAATGGAGATATCCGACTGTGTGTTGACTTTCGAAACCTAAACAAAGCTTCACTCAAAGATCATTATCCTCTCCCACAGATCGATCAGATTTTACACACTATTGCAGGAGCTGAGAGGTTTTCTCTGTTGGATGGTTTCTCTGGGTATAATCAGGTATGGGTAAAATATGAAGATCAATTCAAAACAACGTTCACTACCAAATGGGGAACATTTGCGTATCAAAGGATGCCTTTTGGGTTATCAAACGCTGGAGCAAATTTTCAAAGAGCCATGGATGTAGCTTTTGGAGAACTTGCAAATAAAATTATAGTGATATACCTGGATGATATGACTGTATTTTCTCACAAAAAATAAAATCACATAACTCACCTCAGGAAAGTGTTGGAAAAGTGTCGAGAGTTTGGGATATCCATAAATCCAAAGAAATCTATTTTCGTCGTAGAGGAAGGAATCTTACTTGGTCATGTAGTTTCAAAATTTGGCCTAGCAATAGACCCCAGTAGAGTGAAAGCCTTGTTGGAACTCTCCCTTCCACTAAACAAAAAGGGTTTGCAGTCATTTTTTGGTCAAATTAATTTTGTACGCAAATTCATAGCAGATTTTGCACAGATTGTTAAACCCATGACTGAATTGTTAAAAAAGGATGCCATTTTCAAATGGACGGATGCAAGAAAAGAAGCTTTCAAATAGATCAAGGAGCAAATAGCTCAAGCTCCAGTCCTGGTAAACCCAAACTACTCCAAATATTTTATCTTATATGCTATAGGAGAACAGGGAAGCTACGCTATAGTACTTACCCAGAAGGGAGTTGACAATGAAGAAAGGCCTATCACTTTTCTAAGTCAAAACATGCAAGAGCATGAGGAAAAGTATAATTTTATTGAAAAATAGATTTACGCTATCATGAAGTCCCTAAAAAGTTTAGGCACTTCTTATCACAAAGCAAAATCATAGTTTATACTATTCACCCTGATGTACGAAGTTTCATTAGGCAAGGAGAGCTCGGTGATACAAGAGTAGGCTAGGTAACTAAAATACAAGAGTATGACATGGAAATACACCCGACCAAGCTAGTTAGAGGTAGAGCATTGTGCCAGGAACTCGCAAAACAAGCGACAACAGACTATGTAGCTTGCCAGGCTCAAGAGGCAATACCAGAAGAAGATCAAGCTTCAGAACAACTTGACTGGGGGGATGAATTAATCAGGTATTTCCAGACTGGAATATGTCCAGCTAACTTGAACGCTTCCCAGAGAAGAAGGTACATGATTCAAGCTCTAAAGTACACTTTATTACCTGAAGGGTTATACAGGAAAAACTTGGATGGAGTATTGCTTCGATGTGTGTCAGATGAACAGAAAGAAAGAATTTTAAAAGAGTTTCATGGAGGTCTATCAGGAGGACACTACTCCGGGAGAACTACCACACTGAAAATAATCAGAACTAGGTGCTACTGGCCTACAATTTTTGCAGATGCTTTCAAAATTACGAGAGACTGTGAAGAATGTCAGAGATATGTAGGAAGGAACATAAATGCACCATTACCTCTAAAGAATATTCAGGTTGAAGAACCATTCCAGCAATGGGGGCTAGATTTCATAGGCATCATAGAACCAAATTCATCAGTAGGGCATAAATATATTCTCACAACCACTGACTATTTCACGAAGTGGTCCGAAGCAATACCCACGAAAAAGAGTGACCAAGAAGTGGTGATTGAATTCGTAGAAAGCTTGATTACGAGGTTCGGCATTCCAGATGCCTTGGTCACAGATAATGGCCCACAATTTGTAGGAGCCAAGGTAATTGACTTCGCCAGTAAATATGGGATATATTTAAAAACATCGTCAAATTACTATCCTCAAGGTAATGGGTTAGCCGAGTCCACGAACAAGAATCTGCTTAGGATTTTGAAAAGAACACTCAAGGAGAATAAGAGGAGTTGGCATACTTTGATAAACCAAGCACTTTGGGCTGATAGGATCACAATTAAAAAATCTATCAACACATCCCCTTATTCTCTAGTTTATGGTAAAGAAGTTGTGCTCCCGATACACATAGAAATACCAGCTTTAAAGTTGTTAGATCTAGCTGGTACAGAAGAAGCAGAACCGATGGAAAATAGGCTGATTCAACTCTTACAATTGGAAGAAAAGAAGGAACAAGCCTATGATCACTATCAAAAATATGCAGTTGCAACGAAGGGGTGGTTCGACAAAAATATGACCTTAAGAAACTTCAAGGTAGGAGATCTAGTCCTGAAGTGGAATACAAAGAGGTCGAAACCAGGAAATCATGACAAGTTCGATACCTTCTGGGATGGCCCTTTCAAAATTATTGAAGAGAAGCAACACAATTCCTTCCAGCTAAAATATGAACAGGACAAGATCCTACCCATTCTTGTTAATGGCTTTCACCTAAAGCTATTTTACAAGTAATGGATTCCGATCTATCCTTGTATATATTTTACTATTTTTCGTATGTATAACCTTGTGAATATGTTACTTTTCGTGAGATTTTATTTTGTTAAATACTGTCGCCTTTTCGTGAGTTTTAAGAGCGAGAATATCTATTTCAAGCAAAATGTCGCGATATCATGACTTTTGGGCATTCATGGCCTTCTTTCAGGGAAAATGTCACGATAGCGTGACTTTCGGGCATTCATGGCCTTCTTTCAGGGAAAATGTCATGATAGCGCGACTTTCGGGCATTCATGGGGATGAGTTGCTTCTTTCAGGAAATATGTCGCGATAGCATGACTTTTGGGTTTTCTTTATGTGACATGTTCCAAAATTATCATGATGCCATGTCAGATTCGACTTTTTGTACAGCAGAGAGCCACGTCAGGTCCGATTTTCTATACAACTATGAACCATGTCAGAACAACGGTAAAAGCACGTGCCTCGGGAACCTAAAAGGCACCATTCTTAAAAAATGAAAATCATACTCAATGATCATATCAAGAGATGACGTTGTCTTATTGGCTCGGTACCATGGTGGAGGTTTTTTATTGGTCTAGAATAAAAACGGCAACTCGAGGTAGTTGAGATCTTTTAAAGCTGGCACACTAACTGAAGCTCCCGCCTATGTTTGAAATCTATTTTGAAATACGTGCTGCTCATTGCATTTAATCCACATCACCTGAGCATTTTAATTGCATATCTTTTTGGCATAAGCATACATAGTGGGTTATTTTGAGGAATTGTTTCACATTCCCTCTTCTCATCTTCTGCATCTTGCTACCTGAGTTCTGAAGTCCTTCTTGAGAGTTCTGTATTTTTAGATGACGTCCCTATAGCAGTATCACAATGGCCACCTCTATAGCTTCGGGCTCCACATCCATGTGTCTTCAAAGAAGAAGAGGAGTTCAAGTGTTAAGGTAGACAACTTTGTAGATCCTAATGCCCACATAACAGACATGAAGCTGACATGGAGAAGCCCTGGATAAATTCGCAAAGACATAGCCGCCAGATTGGCCATAGATGGTTCACCTTCGAATCCAAGTAGCTTCCCATATTATTCGATGCTTTACTAGTACGTATGCCCTCATGTTCACCCTTGTCCAGAGTTAATTAGGGCAATGGCCACAATGTATGATGCAAAGAATAAGAGTGTAAAAAATTATAAGGGAGAAACACTTTTTATGATTGATCCAGACACAATTAGAGTGGTCTTCGCCCTAGGATATAAGTCGCCAGTTCCTCCTATCTTGTTTGATCCAGCCAATTCTACGAAATTTTATCTGAATACTCCAAACATTAGGGCTTTTCTCCAACAGAACCTTGAAGGCGAACTCCCCAAAGGTTCCATTCCCCAATCTCCCATCCCTTTGTCCAAATTTAAAAGCAAAACACTTTTCTCCATGTTGGCCATGATAGCAGGGTTAGAAGATGATTCTCAGGTTCATGGATGGCAGGTTGCAGTGGCGCAGTGTATTTCCATCTATAAATTTTATGATAAAACGTGCATGGATCCAAACAAAGTACCTCTTTTCTTTGATTGGCCATCTTTTTTAGCTCAGCAACTGCACCTAGGACTCTCGAAATTACACATGGAAGCTCCAGATGTTTTCAGATATTCTTCTTATTTGGTTTGGCTTTTCTTTTTCTTTCAATCAAAGCATTTGAAATCAATACCTGTAACTCAGAAAGATGCACAAGGACAGAGTTTGTGTGTATGTGAATGGACTCCACTCCTCTTGAGCAAGAATTCATACTATCAGTTCAATAGAGATTTTCTAGGCCCTTCTCTACAAATCGTGCTAGGACACACAACAAGAATTCCTAAAACAGTGGAGGAGACCCTGAGGCGCTCTCAAGTGGAAGAAGGAGAATTTTTTGTCCTGACCCAGGGGGTAATCATAAGGCTCTACGGCTTCACAGGGAAGCCCTTCCTGTTGCCTTACTACGTCACCAAATGGCTTTTTGCCTTGGAGTATGTAAGGCAACAAGAATTTATAAATTACACATTTGGGACTGGTGCCCAAAAAACTCACACCTGCCTCATGCCCTTCCAGTTCGAAGGAGTTACCATCTCAAAGAAGGGAGATCATCAAAAAATTGCTGAAGTACTAAGAAATATGAAGCTGGTGGAGCTCCCACAAAGGTGGAAATACGATCCTGAGGACGTATTCGCTAAAAGGTAGGATGCCTCAAACAAGAGTCCTTTCCAGCGATTCCATGCCTCTGATAGAGTCGTTGAACAGAATCAAAATAACAGCGAAGGACAACCCCTGGAATGGCATGTGGAGAAAATGCAGCCTCTAGCTCCATGGCATGATTTTTACGAACACTTGGTGGACTATGACCCAAAGACTCATCCGGCCCACAACATCCCCACCAAAATAATCAATAACATGAAGAAGAGAGGAGATGACTGGGATGCACCCAAGATTGCGGCTTGGTGGTAGATGCGATGCCATCATAATACTTTCTCCAGGTATGGGCTCAAAATAGATAACAAATTTTGTACCAAATATGATGAGCACCATAAGAATTGGCCTGCGACGTTGTTCAATGAGGTCCCTCTCGAAATAGGTGGTATTCCCCCAAGAGTGTCTGTTCCAGATGCTGATAAAGAAAAAGGAAAGGAAGTCACGGTTGAACAACCAGGGGCAAAAAATAAGAAGCGCAAGGTGTACATTCCACATTCATAATCAGACACAGAGTCTGAATATGTGGCTCCACTTGAACGGAAGAAGCCGACATCAACGCAAAGAAAGAGAAAAGCTGAACAAGAGAAAGCTGAGAGCCAAAAAAAGAGGAAAATACAAGAATCCTCTTCTAAACAATCTGAAGGAGAGGATCAAGAAAAATCAAAAGATGCAGAGGGATTGAGGGAAAGCTCTGAAGGTGTATCAAAATGTACGCAATGAGGCAAAGAAGGATTTGAACATATGCAAGAAGGAGAAGTTCAACAAGAAGAACAGGTCATCGAAGAGCATTCAAGAGCGCAGGTGGAAGAGCAAGTGGCTCAAGAAGTAGAGGGGCCCCCTCAGAAAGAATCTCTAAATCAGGAGTAGACTCCCCCACTGATGCCAGATAGCATGGACATTTCCTATTTACAACACTTAGCGGAGGTTTATTCGGAGGAATCACCAGAAAAGGAAGGCTCCAATCCACAAAAGGAGTAGGAAAAATCCCCAATTAATCTTGATACTCCCTCCTCTTCCCCTCATCCTCATACAGATTCCCCTTCTTGGTCAAAAGACAAAGAGGTTTCAAAATCATCCTCCTCCCATAATTCTCCATAAAGTTCTCCTCCTAGTACCCCAATCGGACCTCCCTCTCAGCAGATAGGTCTGGAATCCACCCTGTCACACACTCCCTTTTCCCTTTCCACAAATCTGTTGGGCCTTCAGTCTTTACAAAGCACTTCCTCTGCAAATAAATCTACCATCGCCAAGATTAAAAAGATAAGGAAAGCCACAATGAATGTTGCGACATGGCTAAAGTCACGGAATCCTCCAAGTGACACTGATATGGCCCAAGTGCGAGAGGGGGCAGTTTTGGATCCAATCAGCATGCAGAGGTCTACTATGAGGATGACTCCTCTAGTACAAAATCCAGAGAAAAAAATGACTCTGGATGATTATCAAACTGAAATAATCACTGAAGACATGACTCAATTGCCGATGGATGACGAGTGGAGCAAGGCTCAGACCCACATGGGTACGATCTATTTGAATGCGGAGCATTACAAAGAAAAGTTCCTCAGAACAGAGCAGGCTCGACAGCGATTGGAAGAGGCCTTCAACCAACAGAAAATTATCGAGAAGGCTCTCAAGAATGATGCTAAAAATTGGGAGCAAAAGTTCAAAGAGGCCGCATCCTTCCAGGAAAAAGTATCCAAGGCCGAGGAGCAGGTACAAGCATTGCAAAAACAAGTAGAGGACCTGAATCAGCAGTTATTGACAGCTTCAAAAAAGGTTCAGGGCTTCTCTAAAGAAAAAGTGATTGCAGTACAGAGAGAAAAACTCATAGTAGTTAGCAAGATAGTCCTTAAGACTAGACCCACCCTGGCTTATCTCTCCAAAGTGAACAATATGATGAGCCAGGTAGAAAAGGAGTTTGAAGCTTCAATTAAGCTCCTGATACCGAGGGTGTCTACGGCTAACAAGATCCAGGTCCTGGCGAATAGCACGCAAGCAATAGCTGGCTACAGAGCTCAGGATGAAAATTGGTCTCAAGCGAAATCAGTCGCCAGGAACTTTTTCAAGAGGCATAAGCTAGTGACAACAGCGGTGAAGATATTACGGGAGTTGAGGGTGGAGGCGAAGTCTATCTCTAAACATACCAGTATGGCTGAGGGCTATGGTATGCCTAGTTTTTGGGATGCTCAGTCTAACCTCTTGATGGAAGATCAAATAAAGACAAATTGGCTAAATTTTTACAATGATGTATCTAAAATTAATGGATGGGAAGAGCCTGTGCAAGAGGACCATATTTTTGGTATGGCTCAAAATATAACTCAAATGAATTCCAGTCTTAATGAGCTCTATCTAAAGTCTAAAAGTTTATCTTACGATAAGATAGAAGAACTGGAATATTTGTACGCTACTTTCAAAGAGAAAGCGGATACTGACAAAGAAACCTAGAAAAAGGTCTGTGCCACCTATAATGAAGCCATTCAATCTAAGGAGAAACAAGCAAAGGCCAAGAAGGTCCCAACAAGTGGTACAACATCTTCGGGACAAGGGGAGACAAATTCTGAAGAGGAATCTCCAGAGGAATGATTATTCCTAAGTTTGATTTTTGTTTTTTGATAACTCTTGGTATCATTCCCTTTATTTCCCTTCCCTTTCTTCTTTTATATTTTTATATTTCTTTTTTTGACTCCATTGCCCAATGGATAAAGGCTCTAAGTTCTAACATTCAGTTAACAGAATTACCCCAGGAGGCACCAAGAATGTTGGTCAAAATGACAACATGCAGGGAAATAAAGGTATTCTCCTCAAATTTTGCTAAGGAGAATTGTCACGATGGCGCGACATTTTGGAGGACCAGTAGCAAGCAAGGAAGAATTGTCACGATGGCATGACATTTTGGAGGGCCAACGGTGAGCAAGGAAGAATTGTCATGATGGCGTGACATTTTGGAGGGCCAACGGTGAGCAAGGAAGAATTGTCATGATGGCGCGACATTTTGGAGGGCCAACAGTGAGCAAGGAAGAATTGTCATGATGGCACGACATTTTGGAGGGCCAATAGCGAAGAAGGAAGAATTGTCATGATGGCGCGACATTTTGGAGGGCCAGCGATGAGCAAGGAAGAATTGTCATGATGGCGCGACATTTTGGAGAACCAGCAGACCACGATCTCTTAAAAGAGGTGGAGAAGATCTTTGTAACAGAAATATCTTAACTTCTTTTAGTTAGGAGATTCATGATCTGAGAAATATCTCTGTAACAAGAAGATCATGACATCTAATCATTCTGTTACTAGGATAAGCCTGTGGGCAATTTGTTGTAACAACTTTCAGTTTTCTGTTTATGTAAAACTCTATATATAGGATGAGCGACCTAAACACCAGGTCGGCTCTTAGGTGTTTACAAGGCTATGTATTCATACTTCTAAAATATAAATAGAGATCATCTATCTTGGTTCTGGGCTCAATTGGTGTACAAGTATGTATACGTTTGTTTATTGCTAATTTAGTCTTTGTTGAACGTACCATGCATTAATTCTTAAAGCTGAATTTCTATGTTAAGCGTTCTACAAGATCTGCAATTTACTTCACGTAGAAACTGCTATAGAAATACACGCTGAATGATCTTAGCTTTCCATGCATTGGTTATTATTATGTTTTTTTGCAAAATCTTGAAGTAGTCCTATGTTGTTGCTTAATATGTACCTTATCATCTCCTAGCATTGGCTATATTTCCCCCTTTTATGCATTCCCTTCTCTCCCCCCTTTTTCCTATAAAAAACAAGGAACCAACCTTCTCTGGAGATTGAATCAGGCAAACTCTGTTTTAGCCTGGTCTTTCAATGTTGACGAAGTCTTTGGCGCAAATTATTACCTAAGGCAGATTTCGTTCCAACAATACCTCTCTAGGAGTCTTCTCACTTGATTTTATCTCCTCAAACTTTGAGTTCTAGGTTTTTCATATTCAACTTCCTCTTCGCCTTCTTCCTCTAAATTTTCCTCTT
This sequence comes from Wollemia nobilis, assembly GCA_028583015.1. Taxonomy (NCBI): domain Eukaryota; kingdom Viridiplantae; phylum Streptophyta; class Pinopsida; order Araucariales; family Araucariaceae; genus Wollemia; species Wollemia nobilis. The sequence goes on along the minus strand of JAQPPZ010000375.1, from coordinate 2,800,276 downwards.
TAGACTCTCTCTATAGTTCATCTTCTTCTATAGCACTAGGTTCTACTGTAGGTTCTTCCTCCTGTTCTAATTTTACTTGAACTATTTTAGGTTCTTTGTTTGGTTTCATTTCTTATTTTGGAACCCCTTTTATTTATCTAAATATCACATTACGATTGTAAACAATCTTTTGTGTTTCTAAATTCCATAACTTATATCCTTTAATACCAGTACTATAACCCACAAATATGGAATTTTTAGATTTATAGACTATCCTAGTCCTTTTCTCTTTTGGGACATATATATAATAATTACAACCAAAAACCCTTATGTGACTGAGAGAGGGTTTCTTACCAGTCCACACTTCCTATGGAGTCTTGTCCACCAAATTTGAGGTAGGAGATCTATTGATGAGGTAACAAGTAGTTAACATAACTTTTGTCCAAAATTTCCTTTCTAACCCTGCACCACTTCGTATGCTTCTAGCCTTATCCATAAATCTTCTATTCATCCATTCTACAACTCCATTTTGTTGTGGATTATACAAGTTGTTTTCTACCTTTATATTCCACAATACTTATATAAATGCTCAAATTAATTAGAGCAATACTCACCACCATTGTCACTTCTAAAAATATTTATCTTTTTCTCTATTTAATTTTCTACAAGAGCCTTAAACTCTTTAAATTTATTGAAAATTTTAGTTTTATAAAAAATATACCTAGGTATGTCTTGAAAAGTTATCTATAAATATAACAAAGTAGATAGATTTACCTAACAATGGTACTTTTGTAGGTCCAAACACATCACTGTGAACTATATGTAAAATTCCTTTAGATATTGTAGCACTACTAGGAAACTTGACTTGGGTTTGATTTCCAAAAACATAGTGCTCACAAAGATCAAAATTTAATGGGAAATCAAAAATTCCTTCAGCTACACCTTTTTATTTGTAATGTTACAAGGTCTTTATCACCAATATGCTCCATGCTTTGATGCAACAACATTGTCTTCACTATAGGAATACTTGGAGTTGCTTCTACCATATTATTCTCCTCTACAACTAAAGAGTTATTGCAATCAATACTTACAGTGCTAGCCTCAAGTTTGAACATAGTTCCTATACGAACTCATATTACCAACACTAAGACTCCATGAACCATGTTGCAACTATCCTTATTAAATACCACAATCACATCCGTGTCACTCATCTTACTCATGGATATCAAATTTATTTCCAAATCTAGAATATGCAAAACACAAGGAAGGGTTTTAATTCTTCCATATTTTAACATCAATTTGACTCTTCCTCTACCTATTATTTTATATGTTGAATTGTCTCCCAAGAAGACTTCACCTCCATTTATCTTTTCATATTTACATAATCCCTCCCTATAAGGAGTCATATGAAAGGAAGCACTTGATTAAATTAGCCAGTCATGGAATTCACTTAAGCAAGCTATAGTTAAGAATAAGCACCTCGAATTCATTTATGTAGAAGTTCCTTCATTAGATGATCTAGTATTATTAGCCCTTTTATATATGTAATATCTTTTATAATCCCATGTTTTACCACACTTTTAGCATTTCCTTTTTTTTGGAGCAACATATTTACTCCTAGATCTTGATTTCCTTTATCCTTATTTATTTTTACTTCTTTCTTGAGAATTACCTCTCACAACCAAGGCATCCTTTTGATGATCATCCTTAGAATATTTTTGTCTCATTTCCTCAAATAGCAATGTTCTTACTATATCCTCTACTTTCAATGTAGATGTAGTACTCGTGATAGCCATAACTAGGTTATCCCATCAATAATATAATGAATAAATTAAAGTAATACACTTTTCCTCTTCATCCATTTTTACTTCAACAAAGTTTAATTGACTTACCATAGTGTTAAAATCATTTATATCTTTAGCCACAGAGTCACCATCATTCATACAAAGTGAATACATCTACTTTCAGAAAAATAGTTTATTTACCAATTACTTTGTTTGATACAAAATTCCTAGATTATCCTATAATTACTTTGTCATGTTCTCTATCAATACATTCAACAATACTGAATTAGATAAGCATAATTTGATAGAACTCTTTGCCTTCCTATTAATATTTAGCAAATCCTTATTTATTGTTGATGTTGGTTTTTGTTTTTCTTTATTTTTTTCTTATTTTTTTCATGATTCAAAGATATGATCATTCAAAATATATATCATAAGAGGAATCCTCTTATATCATATGAAAGTTTTATTGTGATAAATATTGAGAAAATTCCATCTTTGGTAGTGGCTTATGGTACAATCATAAACGATGTCCATTCACCACCACTATCCTCCTTGAATCATCAATTGAATAAAGTTGAATGACTTTACTCTTGAACACTTTTAATTCATCTTTGCTACTTCTAATATGACTATCATGCCACATTCCTCATTGTTGTTGAATGATCTCCATTTGGTGAAGTGTCTCCAACCGGAGTTCATCCAATGCATTCAATTGCAAAATTTTATCTTGTACTTGCAACAACTCAATGCCATCTTCCAAATATATATGAAGTGTTAGGAATTCAAAATTAATTATAAAAATATGTTTCTTTTGATTTTCTTTATTTTATTTAAGAAACCATGGGCTTCCTAGATAGTCGTACTTAGGTGGAGTAAGTTTTTTTGGAAGCAAGTTTACTAATTTTCCACCTACGACTTTCTTTTTTCTTGGTTTCTTAATACCCATTTCCTGAACAATCCGGTTATTCACAAATACATCTTTAACAACCTATAATAAAAGAATTGTAACATTAAAATGTTTTAATTTTTTTACCAGATCTAATTTTGAAGATGTTATTTTTGATATGTCAAATTTTTCAAGATATGGTACCTTCTCTATTAAATCATCTTGAGGTAGATTTTATTTTTCTTGTTTTTGTTTTAGTGTAGATGGGTTCTCATGTTTATTCCCTTCAACTCCCATTTCTACAATGATAGGTGGAATATGTTCAAGAAGTATTTTTCTTGAACATAGTTGAATGTTGTCATAGCCAATGGCATTTATTATGGTTGTATCTTTTGATTTAGCCATATAGACAAGGGTTTCTTGTTTAACATTGTTAAGATCAATCACAGGTTGAGCCAAAAGTGGAGGTTGTGTTCCATATCTTTTATAACGTAAAATCAATATATATCTTAATTCGTTTGGTAATCCCCTCAAGAATTTAAGTGTTGATTCTACTCCACATCTCTTGTTAACAAGGGAAAATGTATCAAAAGTTTCATTTTCCTCTTATTTCATTCTAGACAATTTATCCTTTTGATTATTTTATTTTTTTGAATTTACATGGTGGAATTGGTAGCCGCCACGAATCCGTGTAGGCTATCCAACTTTTTATGGCCACCATAGTATTTTGCATTGTCTACCCCAGAAGATGCCACACAGATCTTCGCACAGTCTACCCCTATAACCATCATGCCACAATAATTTTAAACCTTTTACGCCGTTGAAAGCACCAAGAAATGGACAAGCATTCAGTCTGGCGAGGCCCAAGATTTGAACCTTGGAACTCCACCCCCTTATGGGGTTTGGATGAGCCAATTGGTCTACACCTCGGAGCTATCCTTTTGATTATTTACTTGATAGTATTTTTAGTATTTCTCAAAAAATATGCTTTCCATTTCATCCCAGGTTTAGATTGGATTTGGTGCTAAGTTCATGAACCATTGTAGGGTTGAGTCTTTAAGAGTAAAAGAAAATAATTTAAGTTTTTGATTACTATTGATATAGTTACAAGCTTGGCATATAATCTTAAACTTAAATAGTTTATCAAGGCCCTCAAATGCCACTCCATTAAAAATTGATAATTTAGAAGGTGAAATGACTTCCATGGGAATTTTGATCTATTTGAATAGGATATTGGAAATTTTTGACAGATGTACTAGTTTTACCAAGATGAAGCACATTGTTGGTTTTACTTGGATTTTCATGTAAGCCTACCATTATACGTTTCCAAAACCAATTATAAATCCATTTAAATTATCTTGATCACATAGATTTATCAAGGAAAAGTGGTTTTGAACTAACATTTTGCTCTTATAATGTTTTCTCAAAGGAGTTTTCACTTTCTAACACAAATGATTGTGATTCTTTTAAAGTTCTAATATTTTCAAGAATCTCTAATTCAGGCAACTTTGACATAGTTCGACCTTGTATCATGGATTTTTGATTCCTATGGTAGGTAAAGGGTTTTTAATAAATCTTCCTTTTTTGTCCCTTAACCTATTCATTCATTCTATGCTTGTGTTTCTAACTTTCTGAATTGCAACTATCAATTTCACAACTATGTTTCATGCAAGTTGCTATGTTTCAAGTTTTTACTCTAAATTTCACAACTTAGCACAACCAAAAATTATTTGACTATTTTATCTCCTAACAGCACACATGTTCCATGGCAATGATGCCAAAAATGATGAGTTTTGTTATTGTCATCATTTAATTTTCAATATTTGTTAAATCCAGGGCAGTATCCAAGGTTGTTTGTGATAGAAGGCTTTGACAAGTTACAGTTCAAGCAATTATTTCACAAGATTTATTCAATGAAACAAATTTTTATTTGGTTTTTCAATGTCACACTAATTTTAATTTTCAGAATTACTGCTAATTTAACTTATAGAATTGAAATTGCAGAATTCAACATTTAAGCTACAGTTGCAGGAATTGACAATTATAGAATTGAAAGACCTATTTTATGCTTGCTAATTGAAATGGAAGAAATGAAAAATTATAAATTTAAATCAACTACATTTAATCATGATGAAATTCACAATGCTAAAAATTGTCAAAACAAAATGCTGCAAAAACTTGTCAGAAAAAGTTGTAAAACTTGTCAAAAAGTTGCTGCAAAAATTAAAGTACAAAAAAATAGGGGTATTAAACACATTCAAAATAGAGTTCAGAGGTCCGAGGTGTAGACCAAATGGTTCATCCAACCCCATAAGGGGGCAGAGGTCCAAGGTTCAAATCTCGGGCCTCGTCGAACTGAACGCTTGTCCCTTTCCTAGTGCTTTCAGCAGCGTAAAAGGTTTAAAATGATTATGGCATGGTGGTTATAGGGGTGTACTGCACGAAGATCTATGTGGCGGCTTCCGGGGCGGGCAACGTAGAATACTGTGGCGGCCAAAAAAGCTGGATAACCTGCCCAGATTCGTGGCGGCTACCGATTCCACCATGTAAATACAAAAAAAAAATAGAGTTCATATGGTTGTAAACATTCTACATAAATCACACTTAAAACATCAAAAATAACTATGCTAAAACAAGGGTTAGTTTTTTTACACAAATTAAGCAAGAAATTGACAAGAAATTGTTGCAGCAAGAAGTTGTCAAAAACCTGCTAAGTTAGCTTCCTTCCTCTAGGCCTGAGAGTGGGCCCTTGCTCCCTATTCCATAAGAAGGAAAAATCACTCCAAAAATAGATCCTAAACACTCATGTATAATTTTAAATCAAAACATTGAACTTTGCACTTTATTGAAAATTGTTGTCAAAAACAACTTTTACAATTCTATCTTATGTCTTATTTATGACTTTCTCCTAATCTAACTAACTACTCTTCTACTCTCCTCTACATATGCTTAGGTGAAGATATTTATACTAAGTCCTCCACACTCCCAACATAGGTGGAAAATTATAAACAAATCTCCTATGTTGTTGCTTCCTGATTTGTTGGTTGGCTACAATTGACTTAGTCCTGATTTAGGATAAAATATAGTTGTGTGGTTATCCTTGCTTCTCACTTGATGGAAAATAGGCCAAAAATAGATTAATACTATTAGCCACATCTTCCCACATACTAGCTTGCTCAACTGCCAGTAGAAATCCATCAAAAAGTTGTTTTTAGAATATGTTGCAATTTTATTGAGTTTTTAGCTTTTGGACAGTAAGCTAGAAATGAGATATTCTCTCCTTTGTGCGTGTTTATTTTTTTGGGGGATGTTTGTTAATTATTTAAAGGATGTGTGTGCAATATTTATCCCTTCTAGATTTTTATTTGCACATGTCAAAAAGGTCATTGTGTATGAAAAACTGTAGTTTTCTTATTGCAATAGGTTGCACACTTGTTATAAGTTGTTGGCATCAATTGGGTTATGTGGGATCAGTTCAAAGTGTGTGGTAATATGTAACTTGTAGCTTTTAATACTTTCCAATAGGTTTAACTTTCTCCTTTTGACTTCTATGTCCTCCTATAATGTTGCAAGTTGTTATCTTGTATATGTTGTGTACAACTGCCATGCATTGTTTCATAATAGAATGGATGACTTGGCACAATGCCACCTGAACAACTTGTTTTAAGGTGGGAAAACATTTCAAATGCCTCAACCAATCATGAGTTACAAACATATTTATTTGCCATTAATTTTGCTATGCTATTTTGCCAATAAAATCATGCAAACATAATCGTAAAATGCAGAACAACAGTCAAAACAGAGGATAGTATTTCTAAGCATTAAATCATGCAAACACTAACAAAATAACATATTTTAATCAAATATTTGGCAACAAACTATATTATGCATTAATTTATGGTAATTTTATATGTCAAAAATGTGGCAAAAAATAGGTATTTTATGGTCTGATCACAATCTTTGAGGAAAAGGAGCCTATGTCATATTTTTAGATTTTTTTATAGGTTCAAACCCTATAGTTGAATCAGTCACAACTATAGGTTTTTATTTTAGACATGGAAAATTGATGTACTTTCAGTGGGTAATCTTCCTTAGAGCCCCTAAGACATATCTAACCCTTACCCTAGGCAAGGGTAGGCCTCTTTTCCCCTACCTTGCCTTTATTTAGCCTTTTAGCGAAATTGCACCCGGTTGCAATGGGTCACAACTTCATGGAAGCGATATCGCACCCCATCAACATACGGTATGATTTTGCTATTTTAGGGTTTTAATCATCAAAACCTAGGTTTAAAATTTTCTAGTGTGCTTTTGCATCAGCCTGTGTCATTTTCTTGCTCTTTTCACCCCAACTTTCATCTATAAAAGGAGGGGTTAATCTCACTCTTTAAGGAAAACAATTTTTGGATACACAATTATCAAGCTCAAAATTCTTATGATTGAATTATGCTCGTATTTTTTCTCTACTTCATGTTTCTTCTACAAGTTAACCCTAAAGTGTGAATTTTGGATTTGATCTTCTATTACATTGATTGGATTACTATGTGATTTGGTGGATTCATGTTGTGGTTTGGAAGGAAATAGAGTGCCTGTTTGAATACCTCAATATCTTATAGCTACTTTTGTGTCATCCATTAGATTTTGCACACTTTGATTCTGCATTTATTTACGCTCTACAATTGTATTTTATTTTTTGTGTCTGAAGCCAAATTGTACCTGACACCAGTAAAGCACAACTTTGTTAACCCTAATTTATGGTTTTCACTCACAAAAGTGAAACTGCACCTCATTTTTATAGAGCATGATTTTGCTTGTAGCGCTATCGTGCTCACTATCTGTGAGGTATGATTCTTCCCAGGATTGGACTTGGGGCATCTATCAATTTTTTTTTTCATGAGTATTTTCTAAATTACATCTAGAGCATGTTAGCATAATCTATTTTTTGTCTTTTTATTGTTGCATTGTTATTTTATGAGTAATTCTCCAAAGGTCAAATTTTGCTTTTGTTTTCAAAGTTCATCTAAAGGACCTAGGGGTCTTGAATATTGCACCTCCAAGCATTTCTATCTAGTGGCCTAAGTAGGCCCCCTAACACTGATATCATTTTTTTTAGTGTTTCTTAAGTTATATTGAGAAAACCGGTATTTCTAATATCATTGGACAAGAGGCAAAAAAATATAGATCAACCACCAGTCAAGATAAGTGTTCTATTTATTAAAAATATTATTTGGGATATCCATTATAGGCATCTAAAAAGTGAAAATCATATAATGTGCATCTAGGATTAATATTATGCATATATCTTATACCCTTGATTTAAAGGTTTTTTGGATAAAAACCCTATGTTATCAAAACATTCAAAGAAAGAATCATATTAGGTTACCTCTCGTATTTTTGCATTCTATTTTTTGCATTATCTTTTATCTTTCATAGTATAGATCTACAGAGGCCAAACTTAGGTGATTGCTTGAAACTAAACACATCAAACTATCCTAAAATTCTGAGGACTTGGAGTGAGTCCTTAAACTATTCCTCGTGAACCCTTCCCCCTAGAATCGAGTTTAGATAACAACACAACCCCCATGGTTCACCTCATAAGGCTTTCTATCTTTGTAGATCCAACATTTTTGGGAATTTTATGCAGTAGGTAAGTTTTCCTCCTCTACATATTTGGTGAACCCGACGTGAACACCTCATTTATTTTGAAAAAATTAAGCAATATTATTAATTCTATTTGAAAACTCTTAAAGAGATTAATAATTAAGTGTTTGTGTTTTTCCCTAACTATTTTCACTACTTCTAATGTCTCCCTTCAGTAGAAGTTAGAGGAAACAATTAGAATATGACTATTCTCCCTTGGAAGATGATCAAATAGATTGGGAAGACCCTAATGTAGGTCCAGAAGAACAAGAAGAGGTAGATATGCAAACTGAGACCAATCTTGATCCTTATGATATACCTAATGGTAGCTTTGTCTTTTCATCATTTGATCATATTTGGAAATTCATGAAAGCTCATAAGGAGAAGCTATTGGAATATGTAGAATGAGAATATCATATTGTAAAAGAGGATGCTACTCTTTATCCTCCCATTAGGTCTCATGTGGTTAATCATGATAATCCCACATCTCAATATATGTATCTCAGTAATATAAAAACCAAGTGACTTGTGCTACTACTAATATCACCAATGTTTGATGAAATCCACTTTTTCCTCCAACTGGTAGTGACACCCAAGATTGTTTTAAATTTCTTCCTTTGTCTTCTAATGTCAACACTATTGCCTATGTTCCACCATAAGTAAATATTCCATTCTCACAAGGCACCACATATAAAAATAACCTCCTCATGTCCAACCTAGTTCAAGGATATATTGAGAATATACATAACCATAAATACAAAACTTGGCAAATATAGTGAATCAGTTGCTTTCAAGGATGGATATGATTCAGCCTTTAGGGTTTACATACAACTATAAGGAAATGTATAGTCACCCGTTGGATCCTATTATTGTTGCTAGACCTTATCCCAAGCATTTTCCTATGCCATTTTTACCAATCTATAAAGGGACAAAATATCCAATAGAACGTATAAGAGAATTTAGGATAGTTTGTCATGATCTTATTTATGATGATATACTTCTATTGAAGATATTTCTAAAGAGTATCATTGGAGTTGTGTTAGAATGGTATTATTGGTTGCCCAACTATTCATTAAAGAGCTTTGAGAAGACTGCAAAGATGGCTTTTCATCAATTTATTGCTTACATTAAAAATAAAGTGACAATGAGAGATCTATATGATCTAAAGCAAATTAAGGAAGAAATTGTTTTAGAATTCTTAGCTCGTTGGAGAAGTTTAGTTGGCCGATTAAGATATCTTGTGTCTCAAAAATATATGCTTGATATATTCATTGGTAATTTACAAGAACATATATCTTATGCACTAGAAACTACTACTGTCACATCTCTTGATCAATAAATTGAGTTAACAAGGAAAGTGGAACAATCTCTCATTAGAAGAGGTCATATTAAGACTAGAGAAGAAAATCCTACTAAGTTTCAACATAAGAATAAGCATACAGGAAGTGATAGTGATAGTAGGCCCATTAATAATATCACCAATAGCCTACAAAATATTGTACTTCAAAAAACTCTTCAAAGGAATTTTACTAGACTTAATATACCTATGGAAGTAGTTTTGAAGCAATTATTAGAAGCTAAGAAAATTGAACTACCTCCAATAAGACAAACAGATACTAAAACTCATTGGTATAAAGTAGGTCAATATTGCACTTATCACAAAGTAGAAGGACATTGGATGAACTCTTGTAATAAGTTGAAGCATGTGGTTCAAGATTTGATTGATGCAAGGCACACTGATTTAAGAAATTCCTAAACTTCAAGTAATCAAGCTTCTACTCAACAACCCCCAATGACAAATAAAGATATAGAGATATTAAATTATACATTACCAAAGCATGATCAACAAGTAACCAATAAAATGGCTCATCAATATGATTCCCTATGCCACAGTAATATGGTTGGTATGGTTGGGATGACTACAAGGAAACAAACTCAGAATCAGCAAGTACAGAGTTCAGCACTGCAGCCCAGTTTAGTTTTAAAGGAGAATCAGAGAAAATATTTAGCTACAAGAATTCCACCAATAGTGTTGAGACCATAGCCACAGATTATATTTAATCTTTAAAAATAGTTATCTAATACTCTAGCTAAAATATTAGTTTTAGAACTTTTGCAAACTTCTCCTGATCATATAAATGCTTTAATGGAATTTTTAAAACAACAATATATTTTTTTTTACATTGCCCTGGATGCCATTGTTGATACCATAGGTTATTTTGGGATACACCATGTCTCATTATTAGATGATGACAAACCTTTCTCAAAATTACATGGAGATTCATCACTTTACATCACTGCGCTTATTGGGGATACACTTATCAAGCGATTTTTGGTTGATAACGACTCATCCCTCAAATTGTGTACATATAAATTATTTTAAAAATTTGGATGAAAATAGGAATATTTAACAAAATATGATATTATTAAAACTTTCAACTATAAGTCCCAAGAGGCATGTGGTGTCATATCTCTTCCATTAAAGGTAGGGCCTAGGATATTGGATACTTTGTTTTATGTGGTTCATTGTCTTGCATCCTTTAATATTCTTCTTGGGTGACCTTAGATTCATGCAATGAAGGTCGTCCCTTCTACTTTTCATCAATACCTCAAGTTTGAATTCAAGAATCAAGTTATCACCATTCTAGGCGATCCTCGACCATTTGAATTCTATTCAAATATAGAGTTAGCTCAATATAAATCTTACTCTTTTCCTTATATTTCTTCAGTAATTTCTCCATGTTCCTCATATCAAATTTTAGAGCATCTTCAAAATTTAAAATTGAATGAGAAACTTAAATCCCATTATTCCTACTTGGATCATGATAATCAGTTTCTTAAAGAGCCTCTTCTAGATCTATCCAAGCTACCACCATCACCTTGAACTATAGGTTTACCCCATAATAAGGGTGATGTTGTACACATTGGCACATGTACCTTCATATTTTGAGGGACTACCTATGAAGAAAACATTCTTGGTAGCAACCCATCTCCTAGTGAGTTCTCTTTTACTCAATGTTATATCACTAATTATTATCCCCTTCCTAAGCAGATCATATCTAGTATGGGATATGCAAGTAAAGGATTGAGACCACAATATAAAGGTATTCAAGAACCTTTGGATTTTGAGATTTGGCCTGGAATATGTGGTATAGTTTTTATACCTAATAAAAATCAACCTTTGCCTTTTGAGGATGATGACCATCTTATGACTTATGTCGAATATCTAGAATATTAAAATATGATAACAAATGAAAATAAAAATGTTAATTTTGCTTCTATTCCAAAGCTAATGTCTTGTAATATGATTGATTCTATTTATTCTAAAAATAACATTACTTTTGTGCAAGAGAGTGATGGATATTTATATAATGTTTGTTTTCCTAAAAAGAGTGGTGTTGTTAGAAGATGTGTTGATTATCATGCCATGGATGTTAAGAGAAGAGCCCTAGAAAAAAATTTCTATGTTTTTTTATCATCGATAAAATGCACTCCTTGGGGATATATTCGATCTGAAACCCCATGGCATGCTCATTTATTTTAATAATATGAATGGTGCATTTATATTTTGCATTGATTTTAATTATGTATATAAAACACCATTATTTTAATAATATGAATGCAATTTTGTATTTGCATTTCCATTGCATCCACCTGCTTGCTCATATTGCATTATTTCTTGTCATCCTTTGATGATTGATTGACATTTAAATAACACCTCACATGATTGCATGTCATAATTGCATGATTGAATGTTCATGACTACTTGCTCATATGGATTTTCAAGGATTTTGTGACAATGGCATGTGTTGATACCTATTTTGGACATAGCTCACATGCATTGCACTTCTCACTAGGGACTCTTACTTTTCTTCTTCTTATAATTTCTTCTTCTCCTTCTCTCGGTTTCTTTGTCATGATACTGCTTTCATTCACAAAGTATTTTTAAGATCCCTATCTAGGCTAGCACTTGCATACTATTTATCTATATATTACACCCCACATGGGATACTTATACATCCTAGTGGGTATTACATTGTAAATTTCTTATACATGAAATTGTACAATATCCTATATAGGCGAGCCAACACATATGAGCCCTGTGTGAATCGAACCTTTCGATCATGCATGTCTTTCACTACTCCTCTCATCATATATGGTAATTTCTTCCTATTGATATGGTATATTAGTAGCCCAACTACAACCCTATAGAGCATGGTAGTCAAAGGATATACCACATAGTGGCCACATAGTGGCCCACTAGATCATTAACTAATATGGGTAAATCCTGTTGAGAACCATTGTAGTGTGGCCACCCATCCTCGTGCTCTGTAAACTACTATCTATCTGCTAGGGATTCACAAGATCCACCACACATCCTCCAGTGTGATAGTGATCTCTCCTATGGTTAATCAGAAAGTAGATGACTCTAAGTACCACCTTTCTTCTAGGGTTGTTAGCATAGCCCTATTTGTCTCAATGTGAGGCATCCTCACTAGGTGGTCTAGCCTCACCACTTTTAGTCAATCCCTCTTCACCTATCCTAGTGCATCTAGATCTACTACCAGAGTACCTATCCTCAACTCTCAACTCTTGAGGATACCTAGCTACATCCATAGACAAATAAAATCATGTTAGTTTCATAAATTAAAATAAAAATAATAAAATCTATAATTTCAAATCAAAGCACAAAGTTGATCATAATTTTGTAATTTGCACTTCATAGTTTCTTTTTTTGTCTCTTTTTCTCTTATGTTTTGTTTTTGCTTTTCTTCTTTCCTTTTTTTCTAGTTTTTGGTGAAATCGTGCCCCATTATTAGGGTGTGCAATTTCATCAGTGCAAAATTGTGCCCTCCATTTCAGGAGACATGATTTCATGAAATTGCACTCAATTTTATCTAGGTGTGATTTTTTCATGCTCGGTCCGAAGAAAAATTGTAGTTGAGTCGTAAAATCATGCCCAAATCGAGCGCAAATCTCACCATAAAAATGGCAAAATTCCTAGATCCTACCCTTAAACTCATGAAAAACAAAGAAACATTTGCATGAGGGTGGAATTTTGTACTTACCCACTCTCGTGCCCCATATTTACCCCTCACGACCACTGCTCTATGAATTGGTAATGTCATCTCCTTTCTCCTTAGAGCCCTTTCCCTGCTAATGCATGGTAAAAAGAAATTAGGGTTTTACTCTTTTTCACCCTTTTTAAACTTTGGTTGTTACCCTTGTTTTTCTCCATTTTTCATTCTTTCTCTCTCTTTCTTCTTGTACATCAGTTCTTTCAAGTTATTTTAAGATATTTCATATTCATAAAAAATCAAGGGGGTACCCTGGCCTATAGAGGCATTAATGTCCCTAATGCCTCTATTTGCATGTAAAACAAGAAAGTATGTAGAATGACACCATTTTTGCACCAACCCTTTCTTATAAACTAGCCATTCATTTTTTTTGCTTGTTGTCTTCTTCTAGTGAGTGTGCCTACATCCTTTCTTTGACGCATTAACTTGGCCTTAAATGCATCAAAGAGGGAACAAAATGTAGACACTAAAAATTGACCCACTTTCAATGGTTAATCTTTCTTATATCCCTTAAGATGTCTCTAACCCTTGCCCTAGTCAATGGTAGGCCTCTTTTCCCCCTACCTTGCCTTTATTTAACCTTTTAGAAAAATCACACTTGGTTGCAATGGGGCACTAATTTGTAGAAGCGATATCACACCCCGTTAGTATAGGGTACGATTTTTCTATTTTAGGATTTTAATCATGAAAACCCAGGTTTAACATTTTCTAGCATGATTTTGTGTTAGCCTGTGTTATTTTACCACTCTTTTCACACTAAATTTCATCTATAAAATGAGGGGTTAATCTCACTTTTTAAGGACAATGATTTTGGACACACAATTATCAAGCTCAAAATTTCTATGATTGACTTATGCTCATATTTTTGCTCTGCTTCTTGTTTCTTCTACAAGCTAACTGTGAAGTGCAAATTTTGGATTTGATATTTTGTTACATTGATTGGATTATTGTGTGATTTGGTAGATTCATGTTGTGGTTTGAAAGGAAAGAGAGTGCTCATTTGGATACCTCAAACTCTTCTACCTACTTTTGTGTCATCCATCAGGTTTTGCACACTTTGTTTCTATATTTATTTACGTTCTACACTTGTCTTTTATTTTCATGTGTCTAATGCAAAATCATGTCCAATCCTAGTGAGGCATGACTTCACTAATCCTAATTTAGGGTTTTCAATCACAGAAGCAGAACTACATGCTATTCTTAAGGAGAATGATTTTTCCTATAGTGCTATCACACCCACTATCTGCAAGGCGTGATTCTGCCTAGGACTGAACTAGGGGTATCGATCAATATTTTTTGGTAAGTTAAAAAATTTTATTTATAAAAAAAGGGCATTTGAAATGTGCCCTAATGCCTTGTACAATAGTGAGACAAGAAGAGGAACCCAAGAAGAGAACATAAAGGAACACAAAAGAGAGGCATTAAGCCTGTTACAACAAAAAGGAATCAACCTTGAACAAAAAGGAACAAAAAGAAATAGTCCTGAAGCCCACAGGACACAACTAGACCAAATCCTTCAGACCGAAGGAATGAAATAGAACCAGCAATAAGTGAAACCCCATCCTCACTTAAAGAGGAATCTCAGTAAGCATCGAAGAAGCATAAACGGTTTTTAGTGTGGTAGCCTTTGCTTCATCCTTTGGTGCATCCTTCAGTGCATCCTTAGGAATATTTTTTAGAACATCAAGACATGCCTCCTTAGCAATCTCCACCACATCCTCATCTTTGTCATCACCCTTGGAATTAGAGGGACCCTCACAAATGGAAAAGGTAGGGATATCCTTGAATGAATTGCAAAAGAATAATATACTGAGAGCTTGGTGTTGTTCCTTTAACCTAGAAATTACTTTACCAATGGCCACATGGGCAGTTTCCAGGTGATCAATAGTGGCATAGGTTGCTTGGACTACAAGTTTGTGAAGGTATTTATCCATAATGTCAGGAAAACTAGATGGATCATTTGAGGTTTTAATTTATGATATCTATAAATTTTTGATTGCATGAGTATTTTATAAATTACATCTAGGGCATGTTAGCATAATCTATTTTATCTTTCTGCTATTGCATTACTAGTTTATGAGTAATTCTCCAAAGGTCAATTTTTGCTTTTTTTTTTCAAAGGTCATCTAAAGGACCTAGAGGGCTTAATTGTTGCACCTCCAAGCATTTCTATATAGTAGCCTAAGCAGGCCCCCTAACGTTGATATCATTTTTTTTATTTTTTCTTTAGTTATCTTGCAGAAACTGATATTTTTGGTATCATTGGACAAGAGGCAAGAAAATCTAGATCAACCACCAGTTTGAAGAACATGTGCTTATACGGGGGGGTGAACAGTATAACATAAACCTTTTTCCCAAATAGTACCATCAGCATTAATGAAACAATAAAAATCACACAAAACATCACACACATGAGAGACATCATTTTAACGTGGTTCACCAATGTGGGCTACCTTCATAGAAAAATATTTCTTCTAAATATTTCTCAAATAATCTCATGGGACTCCTTTCCAAATTACAATTTTTATGGATCTCTATCCAAATGAGATGTTGATCCCCTAATATCAAGTTCATGGATATCTTCCATAGGAGAACTCTTTCTCCTTCTGCTATGGCTAGTGATCTTCTAGAAGACTCTGTCTCTATGTTGCACTGACTGGTGGATCTATTTCCACTTGAAGACTCCTAACTCAGATCTATCTTCAATTGTCCTAGCTACTAGATCTCTATCCATTGATAATCTATCCTCTATACTCTGTCACCTCCAAAGCTCTGTCTCAATACTATACCAAACATAGTTCAATCAGTATAGCATAGTTCTAATCAATCTCTTATACTAAACACAATACAGTCGATCTAGTACAATTATGCTCAATAGGTTCACTCATAACCTACTCAAATCTGCTCAATATGTCCACATAGAACCTGCTTAAATCTACTCAATAGGTCCACACAGAACCTGCTCAAATCTTCTCAACAAATCCATACAGAACCTGTCCAAATCTACTCAATAATTCCTCTCTAGGACTTTCTCAAATCATCTCAATAAGTCCTCTCTAGGACTTGCTCAAATATGCTCAATAAGTCCTCTCTAGGACTTGCTCAAATATGCATAGTAATATTTCACAAAAGCTTAACTCAAATGAGTCCACAAGCCTTCTCAAAGACTTGTCTCAAATCACATAGAATCATAAAAAGAATTATTAGAGACTCAATATGTTCTAAACTCAATTTTCAATCAATATCTATATTCAATATCGTAGAAGCATAAAGAGAATTGTTAGAGATTCAATATTTTCTATACTCAAATCCCAATCTCAACTCAAATAAATCTCATAGAAGCATAAAGAGAATTGTTAGAGACTCTATATGTTCTATACTCAAATCCCAATCTCAACTCAATAGAAGCATAAAGAGAATTGTTAGAGACTCTATATGTTCTATACTCAAATATCAATCTCAACTCAATAGAAGCATAAAGAGAATTGTTAGAGACTCAATATGTTCTATTATTAAATCTCAATCTCAACTCAAAACATAATATGAAATGGTTTATTTCTAGGAACTTGAACAACCACATGCATCCACTTGACTAGGCTTAAATCAACTCAATTCAACCAATCACCTCAAGGAACAATCCTTTCTCATAGGCGGACAGCATGAAGATTTGTATGGTGGCTTCCGGGGTGGACATTGCAGAATACTATAGTGGCCATAAAAGTTGGTCAGCCTGCCCGGATTCATGGCAGCTACTGATTCCACCATGTTAAAAAATAAAAAAAAATTCTTTCTCATAAACCCTAGTTCAAACATGTATTTAACCAACTCAAAATGTTTCCAACAATGCTCAATCACAAATCTCACATAACAATTATACTCATGTTCTTCTCTAACTCAATTTCAAGTTCATTTCACAATCAATGGGCTTCAACAACAATGCTTCTAAAACAATGTTTAATTACAACTCACAAACCAGAAAAACTTGAAGCATTAAACCAACAACTCTCAAAAATGGAAACCACAATCAATCCTTTTCTCTCCAAAGATATTTCATAAATCAACCACCATAAACAATCAATAGGAGAATGTGCCCATAACATTTTGATGCCAAGGAGTTGTCCACAAAATATGCCACACTTAAACACAACTTTCCTTTCCAATCTCAATAAGGGTTAGTGGACTTCAAATAATCACAATATAAAGCATAACTCAATTTACACCCTTTTTACTCCAACTAAATAAACACATCCACCAAAGCCCCTTTTTAATAAAACCCTTATCAAAATAACAATCAATAAGCCTTTCAAAAATACTTTAAAACAACTCCTTATTTCTCATAAATTCAATTCTTAATAACCATCAAATAAATCATTAAACCCCTCAATTTTTGCAATAATCAACATAGCCCAAATAAAAAACCTTTTAATAAAAAATTTAATTTTCACTAACCACCTTATAACTCCAACTTAGGGCTAAATAAAATTAAATTAATGCAAAACATAATTACCTCCTCAAGGGTATTCGAACCCTCGACTTGCACATGTCATGAGTGTCTTAGCTACGGCTAAGATTCCAACCGAGCTAGCCATTCATTGGAAAGGGAAAGGCACAACATGAATAATCCCCTTCTCCACCTTCCGCAAAATCAAAAGCGTTGAAGTGCCTTTCTCACACCTTCCAAAATTCCGTCAAGGATATTCGATCCTTGGTGTTTTCATCTGTCCTGTGTCTTAGCCAAAACCAATTTCCAATGCACCATGCTGCCCATGATAATTGTTTCTCTGAATGCTTCCTGTCTTATTCGTTGCTTCACTTCTCAAGAAATTCGCACGAGATCATAAATGATTCGATAGCCAACAATTTGATTGCACGAGCAAGGATAAAATAATAATAAATTGAATCCCCCTTTATATAGTCCTGTAATCATATCGAAAACATCGGCAGAAATATGACCTTTTATTTGCTTGATGACATCGGCATAAATATTGCATATTGAGTTTTAAATTTGAATTCAAATTTTAATAATTAAAATTTAAACCAAATATTAAAACTTAAATATCTCCATCACCGGAGCACCTTTTTCGATGAAACGAAAGCCCAACTTGGGTTTTAAGAAAATCCCAGATCAAATTTGTTGTCCATGATTTTAAATAGAACCTTTTATTTTTCCTATATTGGTTTTCACAAAAACCCTTCATAGATCCTTTTGACATTAAATGATCTTTTGACATCAATGACAACATATTAGCTTAGGGACTCAAAATGTACAACAATATCCCCCTTTGTCATTGATGGCAACCCAAATACTTTTACTGAAATCTGACCTTCATTTTTGCTCCCCCTGGGACTTTGCTTCCCCTGGCTCAATGCTCTCTTAGATATCAAAACTCTCCTCATATCAAAAACTCTCCCCAAAATACACAAATCTCTCCCCCTTTGACATCAATGGCAAAGGGTCAACTTTGGGGCTCGGGGCTAAAAATTAAGGCTCTTAGCTTAGCCCCTCCCCCACCTCCACATGAGGTGGTTAATTCTAGGGTGGGAGTCTCACTTCCAATTTACCTCGAAGATACTCAAATGTCTCCTTTGAGAGTGGTTTAGTGAAAATATCTGTTATTTTTTACTTTGTAGTGACATACTCCAATATGACCTATTTATCTGACACTTTTTCTCTCATAAAATGATACTTATTCAGAATATGCTTCGTCTTGGAGTGCATTATTGGATTCTTTGAGATATATATGGCACTGGTATTGTCACAAATTATAGGAATGGACTGATAATGCTTTATCTTGAATTATTCTAAATTTCTCTTCATCCATAACACCTTTGTACAACTGGCTACTGCTACAATATATTCTACCTTTACTGTAGATAGTGATACTGAAACCTGCTTCTTACTTAACCAGGAGACTAGACTTTCTCCAAGAAAGAAGGCTCCTTCACTTGTGCTTTTTCTATCATCAATACTGCCAACCCAGTCTGCATCTATATATGTTGTGAGTGAGAACCTGTCACTTTTGGGATACCAAAGCCCAAAATCCATAGTTCCTTTTAGATACCTAAAAATGTTTTTTACTGCAGCTACATGTGTTTCTTGGGGTGCTGCTTGAAATATTACCACTAATCCCACTGACTAAACTATATCTAGTCTTGTAGCTATGACATATAGTAAGCTACCAATAATGGATCTGTATAGTCTCTGATCTACCTCTGGAGATTCATCATCCTTACTCAACTTGCACCTTGTGACCATAGGCGTACTTACTGGTTTACAATATTCTAACCTGAATTTTTTTAGCATCTCCTTGATGTACTTGGTTTGAGAAAGGAACACTCCCTTTCCTGATTATGAAATCTGAAGACCAAGAAAGAAAGATAATTCACCAAGAATAGACATCTCAAATTTATTTTGCATACTCTTAGAAAATTCTTTGCACATCTTGTCATTGTTTCCTCCAAAAATTATGTCATCAACATAAACAACTACTATTAGAAGATCATTTCCTTCATTTCTGATATACATGTTACTATCTTCTATTCCTTTCTTGAATCCCTATTCTTGTATATACTTATCCAATCTTGAGTACCATGCTCTGGGATCCTGTTTTAAACCATACAATGCATTTTTCAATCTGCATATTTGCTCTGGTGTATCTATTAGTATGAATCTCTTTGGTTTTTCAATGTAGACCTCTTCTTATAGAACCCCATTTAGAAAAGTTGACTTGACATCCATCTGATATGCCTTGAAATTTTTAAAACTTGCAAAAGATAAAACCATCCTTATAGCATCAAATCGTGCAACTGGAGAAAATTTTTCATCAAAAATCAATTCCTTCCACTTGTGCATAACCTTTGCATACTAACCTTGCTTTGTTTCTGACCACTTGTCCATCTTCATTTAACTTATTTCTAAAAACACATTTTGTACCAATCACATTTTTGTCTTTAGGTCGTGGAACAAGTTCCCAAGTTTTGCTCTTTTCTATATTATCCAATTCCTCATTCATTGCTTTAATCCAAAATTTATCTTCACTAGACTAAGTGAAATTTGTTGGCTCAATTTTAGATAACAAAGAAATATTTGCTTGTTGATATGGTTTTATTATTCTTCTTCTTGTCTGTCTTTCATCTGGATCCTCGATGATATGATATTTTTTGTGATGTTTCTGTACATACCTAGAAGGAGTCTTAGAAATAATCCTTTGCATTTCTTCTTTATAATTATCTTATTCCTCACAAAATTCTTTTGGACAACATCCATCTTCTTGGTATACAGTTTATTGAATTGATTCTTTGGAATCTATTTTTTTGTCAATTGTTACATTCACACTTTCTACCATAGTGCGAGTTATTTTGTTGTAACATCTGTAAGCCTTGATTTTTGTAGAGTAACCAAGAAAAATTCCCTCATCACATCTAGGATCAAATTTGCCCAAATTCTTATCTTCCCATATTATGTAGCATTTGCTTCTAAAAATATTGAAATGTTTTACAGTAGCAGTTCTTCCTTTCCAAAGCTCATAGGGAGTTTTGTGATGATTTACCCTTAATTTAGCCCTAGTGATTATGTATACAGCTATAGATACTGCTTCTTTCCAAAACCCATCTAACAACTTATATTCATTTAACATAGCTCTAGCTATGTTTTCAATAGTCCTGTTCTTTCTTTCAACTACTCCATTTTTTTGGTGAGTTCTTGTTGCTGAGTATTCCCTTTTAATTCCATGTTATTTAGAGAATTATATGAATTTATTTGACATGAATTCTCCTCCTCTATCATATTGAAGATATTTAATCATTTTACCTATTTCATTTTCAACCAACTTTTTGAATGCCTTAAATTTATCAAAATCCTCTAACTTCTCTTTTAAAAAAGTTACCCAAACCATTCTGGAATAGTCATATATAAACAACATGAAGTAGCTCTCACCCTAAAGACTTTGTGTTCTGATAGGACTGCATAATTTAGTGTGTATTAGACTCAAAGGCTCAGAATTCATATAGCCTTTTGGTTTGTAAGTTGTCCTAGTTTGCTTTCCATGTTGACACGGTCCACAAATTGTATTTTGTGGTCTCCTTATTTTGGGTAAATCTCTAACTGCTTGTTTATTGCTTATGCTGACTATGTTGTCAAAATTCAAATGACCCAACCTTATATGCCATAGCCAACTCTCATCATATTGTGACATAAAGCACTTTTCCCCTTTGATTTCATTCAGCATGTATAAGTTGTTTGGGGTCCTTTTTGCATTTGCAATAATTCTTCATTTTTATGTTTTTCTTATCTCACATCTATATGGATGAAAGGTGACCATGTATCCTTGATCACAAAGTTGAATTATACTCAGAATATTGTGTTTTAACCTTTTTACATACAAAAAATTCTCTATATTTTTTTCCAATGTCTAGACTTAGAGTACCTTTTCCAACAATTTTTGTTGATCCATTATCACCAAAAGTTACTGATCCTCTATTTATTTCCTTTATAATGATGAAATTATATTTTTCTCATATCATGTGACTAGAGCAACCACTGTACAGATACCACTATTCATTTTTATCTTGAGCATGCAGGGTTGTTTGAACTAACATAAAATTTGCCCTAATACTCTTCCTAGTTGTTGGAATAACTTTTCTAGATTCTGGAAATATCATTTTACACCACCTGGCCTTGTGTCTAAAGTTATTGCATTTGTAACATATAACATAATCATCCATGAGAAGTGCAAAGGAATTGAAATTTCTATTGTAACCAGCATGATGAGGACATTGAGCAGCTCTATGTCCATATTTATTGCAAGAAAAACAATGACTATGGAAGAAGTTAAGTAACATGTTTGGAGACCTTGGATATTGTGATGAAGTCATCTTCCTTTTGTGATTAACCTTTATCCAGGATTATTCTTTGCTTTCTTCTTTTATGATGTCCTTTGCTTGCTTTTATTTGTTTGATGTTTCTACCTTTTGGAAGCTTGATTCCTATTTATGCTTTTCATATTTTATTTCCTGTAGTAACTTAGTTTTCTCAATTTTACTCCTTAGGAGAACAATTTCTACTTCCAATCCTCCACATTCTATTTCTTTGGCTTTCAATAGGTCTATAATATATTGCTCAATATTTGTTCCTTCTTCCACCTTGATCTTGAGTTCTATGAGATTCTGAAAGAACTCCTCTCTTGCTTCTTCATATTTTTGAATTTTTTCTTTCAGGCTTGTATTTTCTTCTCGAAGTCTTTCCAATTTTCTGAGAGCTAAGAAGAACTCTTATTTAATATCAAAAATAGTCTCTTCTTCACTTTATGAAGTTGTGTGTGCTTCCAAATGATCCTATTCCAAGTTGTTAGACTCTTCATAGAGAGACCGAATCTGATACCAATTGAAGAACATGTGCTTATACTAGGGGGGTGAACAGTATAACATAAACCTTTTTTCCAAATACTACCATCGGCATTAATGAAATAATAAACATCATACAAAACATCACACACATGAGAGACATCATTTTAATGTGGTTCACCCAATGTGGGCTACCTCCACAGAAAAATATTTCTTCTAAATATTTCTCAAATAATCTCTTGGGACTCCTTCCCAAATTACAATGTTTATGGATCTCTGTCCAAAGTAGATATTGATCCCCTAATCTCAAGTTCATGGATCTCTTCCACAAGATAACTCTTTCCCCTTCTACTCTGGCTAGTGATTTTCTAGAAGACTTTCTCTCTATGTTGCACTAACTGGTGGATCTCTTTCCACTTGAAAACTCCTCACTCAGATCTGTCTTCAATTGTCCTGGCTACTGGATTTCTATCCACTGAGACTCTATCCTCTATACTTTGTCACCTCTAAATCTCTATCTCAATATTGTACCAAACACATTTCAGTCAGTATAGCACAATTCTAATCAATCTCTTGTACTAAACATAGTACAATTGGTCTAGTACAATTATGCTCAATAGGTTCACTCAGAACCTACTCAAATCTTCTCAATAGGTCCACACAAAACCTGCTCAAATATTCTCAATAGGTCCACACATAACCTGCTCAAATATGCTCAACAGGTCCACACAAAACCTGTCCAAATATGCTCAATAAGTACTCTCTAGGACCTTCTCAAATAATCTCAATAAGTCCTCTCTAGGACTTGCTCAAATATTCTCAATAAGTCCTCTCTAGGACTTGCTCAAATTTGCATAGTATGCTTTCATAAATTTTAACTCAAATCAGTCCACAAGCCTTCTCAAAGACTTATCTCAAATCACATAGAATCATAAAGAGAATTTTTAGAGACTCAATATGTTCTAAGCTCAATGTTCAATCAATATCTCAATTCAATCTCATAGAAGCATAAAGATAATTGTTAGAGACTCAATATGTTCTATACTCAAATCCCAATCTCAACTCAAATCAATCTCATAGAAGCATAAAGAGAATTGTTAGAGACTCTATATGTTCTATACTCAAATCCCAATCTCAACTCAATAGAAGCATAAAGAGAATTGTTAGAGACTTTATATGTTCTATACTCAAATCCTAATCTCAACTCAATAGAAGCATAAAGAGAATTGTTAGAGACTCTATATGTTCTATAATCAAATCCCAATCTCAACTCAATATAAGCATAAAGAGAATTGTTAGAGACTCAATATGTTCTATTCTTAAATCTCAATCTCAACTCAAATAATAATATGAAATAGTTTGTTTCTAGGAACTTGAACAACCACATGCATCCACATGACTAGGCTTAAATCAACTCAATTCAACCAATCACCTCAAGGAACAATTCTTTCTCACAAACCCTAGTTCAAGCATGTATTTAACCAATTCAAAATGTTTCCAAAAATGCTCAATCACAAATCTCACATAAAAATTATACTCATGTTCTTATCTAACTCAATTTCAAGTCCATTTCAGAATCAATGGGCTTCAACAACAATGCTTCTGAAACAAGGTTTAATTACAAATCACAAACCATAAAACCTTGAAGCATTAAACCAACAACTCTCAAAAATACAAACCACAATCAATCCTTTTCTCTCCAAATATATTTCAAAAATCAACCACCATAAACAATAAATAGGAGAATTTACCCATACCAATCTGCCACACTTAAACACAACTTTCCTTTCCAATCTCAATAAGGGTTAGTGGACTTAAAATAATCACAATATAAAGCATAACTCAATTTACACCCTTTTTAATCCAACTAAATAAACACATCCACCAAAGTCCCCTTTTTTTTTGGATGAAAAAGCCATTATATTAATAAAATAATGTTTAATCATACAAAAAAGGGTGGGTGGGATTAGCACACCCCATAAACCAATACATTAACCATTATGGTTAAAAGTATACAAGAGTGTCAGAAACAACCCACAAACTGCCAATAACAACTGCCAAAAAATTATTAAATATGCATTCAAAAAGAAAGAAGCCGAGAAATTATTACCACCTGGAAGGGGAAGGAAGATGCACATGACTCATAATGCAGGGTGCATTCCCCTAATGATCCATGAGGGTACACAAGTACTGTAGCTCCACCTGTACTTTTTTAACCTGTGCTTGAATCTGTAACCAGCAATCAAATAATATATCATATTTATCAACAACAGAGAAGACATGTCCGACATCTTGCTAAGAAAAAACAACTCTATTATGGGACTTCCATAGATAAAAAAAGGTACCAATTCTAAAAATATTCCAAACAACATCCAAGTTGAAGGAAAAAGTAATAGGGTCACCAAAAATAGCATGCACCCAAGTAAAATCCTCCTGCATAAAAGGTCTAAAATTTTCAAGAAGCCACTCCCAAGCTAACTGAGCCCGATCACAAGACCAAAAAATATGCAGTAAATCTTCCGCTTGTCCACAAACTAGGAAAATGATATTATGAACACCCAGATGCTTGAGCCTACTGCCAATAGGTAACCCTTGATGTAAGATACTCCAAGCAAAAAAACTCTGTATAGGTTTAATATAAGTAGCCCAAGAAATCCAAAACCTCTTATTCCATTGGGAGGGAAGAGAGACTAAATTCCATCTTAGAGTGAGCTTATCAACCATTGGAACTTGTGGGGTGATCCATTTGTAACCAATATGAGCTTTATATTGCAAAATAAGAAGCTCCCTAGGCCAACACCAATCTGACCACCAGGGTTTTTGAAAATGCTTATGTAGTTTGCTCCAAATAGAAAATGGAATACTATCAATAACCACCTCATAAGTGTCTCTATCACCAGGATTTAAATTGTGAATTTGACAAAAACTTTCCCAGGGTATCCAAAACCTTGCATGTCTGGAGAAGAAATAAAAAATGGAAGCAATACCACACTTATAGAACATCTGCACTCTGACCCACTACACCAGAGCTAAGGGAGAACCTTGCCAAGTGATAACAAGAGACCACCAAATATTCATGGAAGACAAAGAGGCACCTACTTTACGAAAACTCCCTTTCCAACTAATCCAGGGTTTGAAGGCCTCCTAGGCTTTCCAAATACTCTGAATGATAAAAGAACCTTTAACTTTAATAGGGATAGGGGTAGTAAGAATGGATTGCAATCCCACCCCTTTCCAAATTTTCTTCCCTTGAAGCAAACTAGAAGAAATGCAATGCCTGACCAACACTTTCCAAGATTCATCCCCAATTAAAGATTGGGTGATCCATTTAGCACAAAGGGCAAGACCTTGTCGGTGACAATCAAACAAACCCATGCCTCCACAATCCTTGGGCAAACAACAAATTTCCTAGGCTACCCGATGAAAACCTTGCTTGACAGAGTCTTTGGCCCACAAGAAGTCTCTCAGATTTTTATATCAAGATTTGGATGGAACCCAAAAAGATGAATAATAGACATGGGTAGTGGCTAAAACCTTAGAACAAATCTGAAATTTTCTGCCAGAGAAATTTTCTTACTAGTCCAGTAAGAAAGCTTCTTTTGCACTTTATCAATAACATACTGCCACAATTGAGCAGAGGAACCATGAAATGCAAAAGGAATTCCAATAAATTTAAACACCTCACCTGGATGAATCCAAGTCCATTGGAATTGATGTAACCAGTGTGGCAGTTGAGATTGAGATTGCCGAAAATAGGATGTTTTTTTCCATTGTATAGAAGAACTAGAGGCTAAACAAAACACCTCTAAGCAACTAATAGCCGAGGAAAGGGATTGCTCATCTTCTTGAAGTGTTAAGAAGGAATCATCTACAAAATGACCATTGACCAACTGATGGTCAGAATTAGGGAGAGCAATACCCTTGATTAATCCTTGATCCATCTTATGGGCCAACAAATAGCCAAAATCCTCTATAGCAAGAATGAAAAGAGATGGAGCAAGAGGGCACCCCTGTCTCATAGAGAGACCAAGAGAAATTGATTGATATTGACTATTATTCAAGGTAAGAATAGCTGAAGCATCTTGAAATAACATAAAAATGGTGCCCACAAATACTGGCCCAAAACCTAGAACCTGAAGCATGGCAGTTATGAAGTACCACTCCATATTATCATAGGCTTTCTCAAAGTCTATCTTAATGAATAAAGCATCTTGTTCAGAATTTCTTACCCACTCCATACCTTCCCAAATAGCAAGAACATTATCAAGAATGTATCTTCCCTTAACAAAGTCAGTTTGTTCAGGTCTGACAATCAAAGGCAAAATAGATTTAAGCTTAAGCGCAAGGGATTTAGCAATAATCTTGTAGCTCACATTAAGCAGGGTGATTGGCCTCCAATTGGTGATGAGCTCAAGATCTCTAGACTTAGGAATAAATTTAACATTGCCTTTGTTAATAATGGAACCCAGTGAACCACATTGCAGGGCTTCAAGATAAACTTTGTGGAGATCAGAACCAAGCATATCCCAAAATTCTTTATAGAATTCACATGGGAAGCCATCAATCCCAGGTGCCTTATCATTAGCCATAAGTTACAAGGAATTTTTTAGATCTTTCAAAGAAAGATGAGTGTCACAAAATAACATTTGCTCAGGAGAAAGCTTGTTGGGGACAACAACGGTACAATCAACAAGAGCTTGCCTTCTAGCATCATCAAGGGGTTGAGAAGCAAAAACACCTTGATAATGTGAAACAAATACTTTGACAATGTCTGAAAGATCTGTAAATCTCTGCCCATCAACTTGAATGGCTTGAAACTAAGAATGTTGAGCAGGAGGTCTGAGGCACTGAAAAAATTCTTTGGTCACTTTGTCCCCCACTTTGAGCCAATGCATTCGAGCATGTAATTGAGCCCCATTGGCTTCATACAAATCAACCTAGCTCATTTCGAATGAAAGAAACTTGGGATTGAGCAACATAGTTGAAAGGAGAGGCTTCAATCCTGAGACAGGCTTTGGATAGCTCACTTTGCAAGGCAGACTTAGCCTGTTTTCATCTTTTTGCAACTTCAACACCCAGTGTTTGCAACACCTTAGTGGTTCGTTGAATGGCAGCATTCCACCATTCAATCCTTCTAGAAATACCATCAGGTCTAGGAATCAAATTCCAAATGTGGCATATATGAGCTTTCATGCTAAAGCTATGCAAAAAAGAAACATTTAGGTAAAACTGTGAAGAATGCACTCTAGGTTGAAAGTTTAACATTGCCATTGATAATAAATAGGTGAATGATCATACAGTGTAGTACCAGGCAAAGTCAACACATATGGTGAAGAAGGCAAAATATGGGAGAACTAAAATTTGTCACACTCATAAATCATGGCTCTATCCAATCTTACCAAAACCCTAGAAGAAGCAACCTGAAAATTGGACCAAGTGTACCAAAGAGCTTACGGGAAGTTAAAAGGCGAGAAGCAAGAATTAGAGTCATAAAGGCGAAGCTTGTTTTTCATAAAAAACCAAGCTTCTATTTCACCTAAACACCACCGCATCGGTACATGACTGACCTTATCAGAAGATTTCTCCACCATATTAAAATCTCCATAGAGCACCCAAGTGGCAAATGGCAGATTCATGGCAAGCCATCTCCACAACTCACATCTGTCAGACGTGACATTTGAGGCATACACATTAACCACCCCAAGCGGTTTTCCATAGATCTCGAGTAAAATCCAGACAACTTGATTGGATGGGTCAACACCCCAAGTCACAACATTCTTCTGTAATCGAGGCCCAAGGATAGTTACGGCTCCTCCTTTTCTTAGGGAATGCTTTGTGGCAAAAGAGGTACTTCGTGGCCACAAAAAATCACATGTACACTCCAGATTGAAATCAGAAATCTTAACTTCTTGTAGAAATAAAATATCAAGGCTTCCATGCATTCAAGAAATATTTGACATCTCATTTCAGAACAAATATTTTCTGACCAGGTCCATCAGTCCTCGAACATTCCATGATAAAAAATTCATTGGGATTTGTTAGGATGCATGATCTCCAAAGTCCATTTTTAATAAAACCCTTATCAAAATAACAATCAATAAGCCTTTGAAAAATACTTTAAAACAACTTCTTATTTCTCCTAAATTTAATTCTTAATAACCATCAAATAAATCATTAAACCCCTCAAGTTTTGCAATAATCAACATAGCCCAAATAAATAAATTTTAATAAAAACTTTAATTTCCACTAACCACCTTATAACTCCAACTTAGGGCTAAATAAAATTAAATTAATGAAAAACATAATTACATCCTCAAGGGGATTCTAACCCCCGACTTGCACATGTCGCGAGTGTCTTAGAAGTGGCTAAGATTCCAACCAAGCTAGCCACTCGTTGTAAAGGGAAAGACACAATGTGCCTAATCCCCTTCTCCACCTTTCACAAAATCAAAAGCGCTGAAGTGCCTTTATCATGCCTTCCAAAATGACGTCAAGGGGATTCGATCCTTGGCATTTTCGTCTATCCTGTGCCTTAGAAAAAACTGATTGCCAATGCACCACACTACCCATGATGTTTGTTTCTCCAAAAACTGCCTATCTTATTCGCTGCTTCACTTCTCAAGAAATTTGCATGAGCTCACAAACAATTCGATAGCCAACGATTTTATTTCATGAGCAAGGATAAAATAATAATCAATTGAATCCCCATTTATATAGTCCTTTAATAATATTGAAGACGTCGATGGAATTATGACTTTTTATTTGCCTGATGATGTTGGCGGAAATCTTGCATATTGATTTTTAAATTTGAATTCAAATTTTAAATAATTAAAATTTAAACCAAATATTAAAACTTAAATATCTCCATCACTGGGGCACATTTTTCAATGAAATGAAAGCCCAACTCGGGTTTTCAGAAAAACCCAAATCAAATCTGCTATCCATGGTTTTAAATAAAACCTTTTATTTTTACTATCTTGGTTTTCAAAAAAACCCTTCATAGATCCTTTTGACATTAAATGATCTTTTGACATCAATGACAACATATTAGCTTAGGGACTCAAAATGTCCAACATAGTTAAGATAAATTTTCTATTTATTCTATTGATTATAAATATTATTTTGGATATCTATTATAGGTATCTAAAAAGTGAAAAGCATATAGTGTGCATTTGGGATTAATATTATGCATTTATCTTGTGCCCTTGCTTTAAAGGTTTTCTAGATAAAAACCCTAGGTTAGAAAATCATTCCAAGAAAGAATCATATTAGGTTAGCTCTTGTATTCTTGTATTCTATTTTTTGCATTGTCCTTTATCTTTCATAGCATAGATTTAGAGAGGCCAAACTTAGGTGATTGCTTGAAATTGAACACATAAAACTATCTTGAAATCTTGAGGACTTGGAGAAACTGTTCATGGTGAACTCTACCCTCTAGAATCGAGTGTAGAAAAAAATACAACCCCTTCAGTTCACCCCATAAGGATTTCTATATTTGTGGATCCAGCCTTTTTGGGAATTGTACACGATAGGGCAGTTTTCCCCTCTACAATTCTAGAGTAGGATGGTTTATAGTTTACCTTGTAACAATAGATTAATTTATAGGTTCTACCATAGTTTGGGGTTCACTTTCCTCTTTAGTGATGATAGAAGGCATAGGGTCATGTAATACTATCCTTGACCTAAGCTGGATTTCACTACAAGACAAGAAATTGACTAGATAGATACCTTCAACTTCATATACTAGTTGTTGGGTAGGTCTATTATTAGGGTTAAGCACTGGTTGAGTAGGAAGAGGAGGTTTTTTGGGTGGTGCATGACTACTATTTTTCCTTATGGAGGAGGCAACAATTATTGTTGTTGTTGTTGTTGAGGAACTTGTCCTTAAATGTGGATATAACCATTGCTAGCCTTGCCAACCTTGTGGCTAATATTTATTGAACCAATCTAGTTATGGCCAAGGTGGAACATTATTATACCATGGAGACCATTAGGACCATTGTGTATTTGACCAATTTTTATTATAGTAATAAAAATTAGAATGAGCATATGGATTAGGTATACCTAAATGTCATACTTGATTGTCTCCTTGGAATGGCCTCCTTTGTGCAACAAAAAAAAAAAATCTTGAATATTTGGTTCCTTTAATGTTGTATTTACTATAGGTAAATGTTGACAATCCTCTACTAAATGTTTATAATCACAAATGCTACAAATTATAGTTTTTTTCAAAGGATAGTCATATAAGGTATGCTTATTCCTGCAATGAGGACAATAAAAAACCTCTACCTTAGTTTTCTTTTGCAACAAACCCATGGAATAGGTAAAAGTTCCTAGAAAATATATTTTAAATCTTCCAACATATTACTAAGTTCAATTCTTATAAATCATGTAATGGTTGTAGTTGTCTTGTTACTATGCAAAGACAACCTTGTGCAAGAGTAATTAGTACACAACTCCAAAATTTTATAGAAAGGAATATTAGAAATGTTTCCTTATCCCATTAGATTTAGAATATCAATGGTCTCTTCCCTTAATCCTTTTAGAAAAATAGTTCTCTAAAAATCATCATCCAACTCAATGTTACCTCTCTTCATTAAAAATTGAAATCTCCCAATGTAATCTTCAAGTCCTTCACCCTCTTTTTGAGTCATTTTGAAAATTTCACTCTCCCAATCTCTTACATGACAATAATCTTGGTATTTCTCCAATAAAAATGCCTTCATTCCATCATCACTTTTCTAAGTGGTGACAAAAATTTTACCCAAACCCATGAACTAGCATAATGCACCATCTTTCAAATTAGTTAGAAATAATTTCAATTTTTTTGCATCAATGGTGTAATCATAGGTTCAAAAAAGCACTTCAAACTCAAAAATAAAAGTGTCAAGATTTTTAGTTGACATTCCTCTAAAAGTGGGTATGGATGATGAAGAGATATTCTTCATATGACCTTAATTATTATTAGCCTTTACCCTTGGAAGGTATATAGGGAACTTGAAAGTGCTCCATGGTGTAGATACCTAAAACATGTCATGTTTAGGGAACTACTCATATGGGCATCCTTTCAGACCATATGAATGATCTTTGACCTTTCCAAGGCACAACAAGTGGTTTTAATGACTTAATTTAGGCATATTTTGCCTACTTAGTCTTATCCATGGATGGCATCCATATCTAAGGTCTCAGCCATGGATAACACCCATGGCTAGGATTCTAGCTGCACTTAAGATCCGTGGCTAGCTATGCAACTATCTTGGACTTCCAAGCCAAGCAAAAATTAGTTACAATGGCCATGGCAATGGATTTTAGATGGTTTCAAGCGAGGAATCTTCTAGATTCTTCCTCCCAACTGCTCCAACCTCTCAGTTCTTGATATTGGCTTCCCAAGGAAGCTAGGATGAGGAATTAAGAGTTCTATAATACCCCTCTCCAAATTGAGGAGAAATTCTACAAGATTTTTCAAATGAATTCAGCGAAGCCCTATCGAATTGGAGAGCAACATAAAACCCTAGGAAAATGTCTATATGTTATCCATTTGGAGAATCATGAATGCATTTGAAGTAATGAGGATCCTAAGAGCTTGAGCAGTAAGCTTTGTAAATTGAACCACCTCCATTGCAAATCTAAGTGAACTTCACTTCCAACCTATTACAGAATGAAGAGGTGACCCTTGATCATCAATTTATTGGAGGAATTAGTAGTTTCAAGACTTGATTGCAAGAGAAAAAATATTTCACCTCAGCCATGGCTGTCAGCCATGACTAACAAATCCAACTACGTTTGAAACCCATAGCTAGATTTTGAATCTCATTGCCCTCCATTTATCCATAGGTTTTCAATTTCATCCATGCAATTAGTTAGATCTATGTTAGATTAACTTTCATTTGCATACTTGTATGGTTAATTAGCAGAATTTGAGGTAGCTTTACCATTATTTTATCATAATTATTAATTTGCGTTAATATTCTTATATTAGGATTATTTCATGCTTTCATTACAAATTTGGTATTAGACTAACTAGATCCAATTATCTTCAAGCATACTTTGCATAATTTTAATGTTCTTGTGCATATCTTTGCTTACATTGACATATCTTTATGTTTTATTGCAACTTTTATCATATTATTTGCAAATATTTGACAAGAGCCTCATCATGAGAGGCCTCTTATGCTCCTAATTATGCTATGTTGTTTATTGAATGCATATTATATATTATTGAAATCTTTGAAGCATTCTTAGCATCAACATCCTACAAACAAGTGAGAAGAAGGCATTCATAAGCCTTGAGTAGTTCGTGTCAAATCTAGAAAACCTGCGGATTGTACCAACCCCGTTTAGGGGCTTAAAAAAATTGTATTCATTGTATCAAGATTTTGGTATCCCTTAGAGGGACCTACTTGTAATCGAGATTCACCATGATTTAATAGAACAAAGTTACATATTCTTGTAAATTCATTATTTTACATGCTTTATTACTTTACTTTTGGTATAATGATGCAATAGCTTAGGTGCATGTTTTTTGGGATCGTACATATGATGATCATGGTGGGACCCATAAAATTCACTATATTTACTAACCTTTCTATGTTTTTGTGTTGCAGGTTTTATCTACACCTAACAGCCATAGCGCAAAGTGTCATCCACGTTTAACACCCATGTCTAGCATCTCAATTGTGCTTGACAACCGCGACTAGCAGAAAATAGAGAAACAAATAGTAAATAGCCTGTATCTTCATCATATGAGGAATTCCAGGAAATTTTCCCTTCTCTATGATTTCCATGTTTTTGTGTTCCTATTAGTAGTCTAATTAGATAATCTAGCCAATGTTTAGAAGGAAAATCATGAAAACTACTTTGTCTATTGTTAGTTGTGTCTGATAATAGTAGCTAGAACTGTTAGTTGTGGTTACCACCCATAAATAATATTTAGCTACCTATTAGATATGGTATATGACAACAACTAAAATTAAATATTTGTATTAGGGTTTACTTTCTTGGGTTATGTCTAAAAGCTAGTCTCTCATGTAATTTTGTATTCTTTTATTTGGAAAATAACATTTAGTTTTACATCTTTCTAAAGTCAAAACGTAAATTTCCTAGGCATATAAGAAAAATCATGGGTGCTCTTTGATGCATTTTCCATTTTTTGCAAATTTAAAATAAACCCTCACACACCATGTAACATTTAAACATTAGTGAGTTGGAATTCATACCCAACCACTAATAGAGTTGAATGATGGTGGGCGTCATATCCATCCGTTGGCTCAAATACTATGACCCCATTATATTGACCAATATCAACTTCGATAACCATCCTATCATGTAAAATAGCATGCATTCCTATTTAGAGGGGTGTATTGTTGTGCACCATGTTCTGGATGAGGATCGATAGGACCTTGCTCTCTGACCGGGTGTGGGTTTCATCTCCACACTTTGGTGGGTTTACGTGACTATGACTTTCATTGTCGATTGTTGAGTTGTGAGCATACAGGTGAAATCCATTAAAATAAACAAGTATATCATCAAAAAATCTAAAAACATGATGAGAGTTAGTTTATGATACAACACACCAAAAATACACTAAAATAGTTTAGAGATCACAAAGAAACTTTAAAAGAGATAATCACCCTTGTCTTCTTTGTTTTATTTAAAAATTACACAAGATATAATACACATTATGGTTAATACATGTATAGGTCAGCCTAGGATAATCGAGATTGAGGCCGAAGCTCCAGAAAATACACAAAACAATGCATTGAAATCTCAACCATAGGATCCTCCTGAACAATGTTCAATGAGTATTAGAGGGGACAATTCAATGCACGAGGATTCTATCTAGAATACCCCAGTTAGAGGAGGTAACACACACTCCTCAAGGGATAGATTTAAGGGTGGCTCAAGACCCCCATCATCCCAAGATAGAAAACAAGAAAATCTACTCAATCAGGGGTAGGAAGAAAGGATTGCATCAGAGTGCAAACCCATTAAGATGCTAAACCCTAGTGGACCTGGAAAGTTCACTATAGATTTGGCCACATTAGGAGCTAATGGTACACCCCCAAATAAACCCTAGAGAACTAGACAAATGGATGGACTAGATCAAGTCCTAGGCCAACTAGGTTATAAAGAATCAATTACTCCTTCTCACTCTATAAGTTCATGCAGTGTGAGCACACACAGACAAATATTGCAAGAAGAAAACAATTTTTTCTGATTTAGCTGCTTTAATGCAATACGATGATGATCCAATCATGGACTATGGAAATAGATGAAAAAAATTAACGACTAAGCTACCATTTTCCATTCCAACAATGGAACTAACTCAGATGTTCACTAAGATTTGTGTAAAACACATCTCGCTATTGTTGCAATTGCAACAATATCAAACATTTGAGGAGGTCTTAGTGCAAGCCAAGATTATTGAGGATATCAAGTTATAGAAGGGTAATTTGAAACTCCAGAGCAAAAAGGATTGGAACAATAAGAACAATAAAAATCAAAATCACAAGGCCAAGCTGACCCACATGAATCAAGTAGTTTTGAATCTCTAGAAAGGGGACAAGGGCCAACAATAATAGAATTATTAGACTCAACCTCGCCCTGTGCAGTACAATCAACGCAATAATAAAAAATAGGATAAAAATAAGGAAAAATACCCTCCTTTCTAGTTTACGCCATTGTTGAAGATAATGGCATCGATTTTCCAAAAAATGTGTGAGGCTAATGCTATAAATTTACTCAATATCAAGTTAGTCGATCCAAACCAACCTAAATCAAAAGTATTTAGGGAAGATATTTTAGACACCTAAATCGTGTCATGCTTAGGGGAGCTACTTACATAGACACACTCATAATATCATAATACATAATATTGGACTTTCCAAGCACCAATAGTGGTTCTCACCACTCATTTGGGGCCTTTTCAATCCATCCAAGCTTGACTACTCAAGCCAAGAGTGGCCAGATTGTAGCCATTGCAGATGACAACGACTAGGCCATAAGAAGTGGTTTACCGACAAACAGATCCAATATCAAGTGAAAGTGGCAGTCTGCATGCAATAAAGGTGAGCGGGAGTGACTTTGCATTCCTTTTCACGACTAGTTCACATAGGAGACTTGAGTTTGCATTTAGACTTAAGCTAACTAACCTCCAAGCATAAACAAAGTATAAAAGCTTATCATTCTAACGAACAATTCGCATAGAAGACTCAAGTGGGCAGTTAGATTTCAGTTAACTGGCCTTCAAATATAGACAATAGACAAGATATTATTATGCTAACTTGCACTATACATAAGAAATTCATTTCTAGGGCTTGGACATAGAACTAGCATTTCACACTATAAAAGGTGCAAGCCTAAGAGCACCAAAGGATCCATAGGACATATAGAGACCCAAATCACATACAGGAGATCATTTTAGAGAGAGTTCTCTTTGGGATCACATATGCGATGGAGCTTTGAAAAATCAAAGGGCATAACACCTACTTTCTTCAACATCTGATCATAGTATTTGACCCATAGCTTTGGGGCAAGGAGAACAAGGTTTTCCTTAGCAACCGTTGTCTTGGACAATGGCCCACAGGCTTGGCTTAGATAGACATAGCATATTTTATCTTGTTTTCTTATATCATTAGCATAGATTTACTTGATTCCATGGTATTGTTTCATCATATTTCTATTATATTATTTGATTACTAACAACTTCATCCTGGGAGGCAATCTCGGACACCTAAAAGTGTGTTGTTGTTTCATTGCTTGCAGGACCACAGGTACATCGAATGAAGGTTACAACATACGAGAGAAAAATGGATCCCTCTAGGAAATAGTCTTGGAGAAGGAGGCATCTGTAAGCCCTCATACATTTATGTGTGTGGAACTAGGAAACTTTTATAAGTGCACCACCTCTTCGCGGAAGGGGCACTCCTAAGAGGGACCGACATGTAACCAAGCTTCAATATCAATAAAGATATTCGTATTTTGTTATTTCATGTTAGATGCTTTCTTTTTCCTCTTGTCTTTTCATTTTATCTTTGGTATTCTAAATAAGCATTGCAAGTAGGATTTTTAGAAAAGGGACCGGTGCGCGCATTCTCGGGGTCGCTACAGATGGTAATCATGATGGGATGACCACTAATTTTTCATTTTCTATCAAAAAACTAACTTAATTTTGTGTTCAGGTCTAGCCGCTCTGAGTACAGTGACCAAAAACTAGCCGCTCTGAGCTACAGTGGCTAGAAAATAGTCGCTCTAAGCTATAGCAGCCAAGAACTAGCCACTCTGGTCAACAACGACCAGAATTGGAGTTCAGTAGAGGTTAAAACACATACTCTCCAAGCTGTATCAAAGGTTGGTATAGCTTTTCTAATATTTTACAACTTTATGTCTGCTTCTATGTGTTCAAAATAGAGAACTTAAAGCACATTTATGTTTGGAAATTAAAAGAATAAAGAAGAAAGAATTAAGCATTTCGCATATCTTAGATCTTCTTTTAAATTTTCCACTAGGCATTGCTAGGAATAGCGGCTTATGCCTAAAAATTTTGCCCTAGAATCCAATGTTCTAGACATTGTATGTTGTTTGCTTGCTTTGAGGCACTGTTAGAGGCCATAGTTGCATGAGATAAAGTGTGCTCATACAAATAATAGTAGTTCATGCATATTTATGAATATTGAAATGTATTTTTTTTGCACTTATGCATATAGGAAAGACTCATTGCTGATATATGATGCACTTTATGTTACGCAAGCTTAAAATTAACACCACACACACACTTCTCATTTAAACATTGGAGAGTTGGATTTCATCACCAACCTTCAATTCAGTCTAGTGACGCTGGAATTCATCTCCTTCCACTGGTTTACCCCCTAGAGTTTCTTAGAAATGGATTGGGAAACTTACTTATAATGACACTAAGTTACTTGTGTTCAAATTTTCTCCCACTGTTGGAACAATAATTGGTTTAGAGTGGAATATCTAGGCGAACCCTCCATTGGTTCTTCAATGGTGTACCCTAGATTATTTTGATAAAATCATGTTTTGCACGAGTGTACTTGATTTTCACTATGGATGAGTCTTCTCATTCTTAATCCAAGAACAAGAGCAAAGAAATCAAAAGAACAACACATCAAAACACACCAAACAGTTTAGGGCATGCTTAAATTGGTAATCAAGATAAACATTTGTTTGGAATTGTGTGGTCATTTCTAAATAGCAAACTCAAAATATCAAGTCATAAAACAACATGGTCAAAACAAGAAGTAAACACCCTTGGTCTAATGCCGAGGGAGAGATAGAAGCAATTCATACCCATAGGTGGAGTCATAGTAATGTTGAACGACCTACCCATAAGACCATGAGACGTAGCTCCATGAGCCTAAGGGGTGATAACTCAACTCTTGGGGGATCTCCTCGAGAAACCCCAAGTAAGGAACCACATCATGGAACAAAGTCACATAAACAAAAAAAGGCTTCACATCTATCCTCATCAAGGAGACATGAGGAGACTTCAGGGCCTCCTCTAAACACATAGAAACATCTCAAAGACATGAGAAAACTTCAAGGGATTCCTATTCACATGGACATAAATAAGGTTCTAAGACTCATTCTTCACATAGGGATGACGAGACTGCCACATCTCCATCCACATGGAGAAAACATGTCACAACAAAACCCTCTTCATCAAGAAGGCAAACAAGAATTGTAACATCTCAAGACTCACAAGAAACATATGAAATAGGTTTGCCCACTAAAGGGTAGGAAACTAGAGCTACATCTAGTCATGGGAATCATAAAGAAGAAACCCTTCACACAAAAGGAAATATTCCCAGACTATGACCTAATAGGAGTAAATAGCACCCCACAGGACCAGCCATGGAGA
Source organism: Wollemia nobilis (assembly GCA_028583015.1). NCBI lineage: Eukaryota > Viridiplantae > Streptophyta > Pinopsida > Araucariales > Araucariaceae > Wollemia > Wollemia nobilis. The sequence continues at coordinate 2,761,687 of JAQPPZ010000375.1, read as the reverse complement.
ACGAGACAACTACATAGGTTGGATCAATTTCCTACTCAACCAACCCAAAGAACTGTAGCTACTAAGAACTCCGCATCTGGAAGCTCATGAACTATGAATTCTAAACATACCTCCCAGTATGGGGGTACCTCAGAGCAACCCCATAGAAGACGCATGGAGTATGATCATAGGGATATTCAATAGTACACTGAACAAGTCACATTAACTAGCAAGAGTACAGATACAACAAAAACCCCCTCGAGGAATCTACGAGTTAAGACTACAAGAACAGAGTCAGATAAACATGAGTCTTCTAAAATAGCACAAACTAACCGAATGAGGTGGTTAGAAAATGCATTACATAAAGATCGAGATTTAGTGGAAGCTCTTGAACAAGAGAAAAAAAGAGAAAGACTCTTGCACCAACATGAGCAGCATTTAAGAGAGCAATCTGAGTAGCTAGCTCTTAACAATTTACAAATAAATGGTGGTGACCACCAAAGAACAAGATACACTAACTCACCTAAGGAAAGGCACGCTAGACAAGATATCTCACAATGAAATCCCCCACCAAATCATGAACAAAATCCAACTAATGGGGCGAGGGCAAAAACAACAAACCAAGATTACAATCCTGAGTCCCCTCATAGGAGGGAGGAAAATGAAATAAATCAAATGGATAGAGAGCTACCTCCATTGCCAATGCAAATAGGTTTACAAGAGGAGGAAATCCATGCATCAAATGTATTTCAAGAGCTTGCTGAAAAGATGAAAACCTTTGAGAAACAAGAGGAAGCTGGGAACTCACCAACATTGAGCAAGATACACAATCAACCATTGTGCCCATCAATCCCTAGCCCTCAATATCCTAAGAACTTTGATATGCCTAGGTTAGAGAAGTTTAAAGGTGAATAGGATGCATAAGATCATGTCACTAATTTTATCAACGCTTGTTTTCATCTTCAAGACAATGACACTCTCATGCTAAGAACATTCATAATGAAATTTTTAGGTGCTGCCACTCAATGGTTCAACCAACTACCTAAGCATATCATAACCAACTTTGAACAACTAGTAAATGCATTCTTGAAGTATTTCTCCTTTGGTGCTAAGAAGAAGGTGAACCTTTCAGACCTAGCGAACCTAAAATAGTATGATGATGAGCCAGTAATGGACTATGGGAATATATGGAGAAAAATCATGGTAAAATTATCATTCTCTATTCCCACATAAGAGATCATTCATATGTTTACCAAAAGTTGTTCTAAACATATCTCCATCTTGCTAAAACTCCAATAGTATCCTTCGTTTGAGGAAGCTTTAGCACAGGCCAAGCTCATAAAAGAGATAAAAGTAGATGAGGGAACCATTAAGCTCCGAAACAAAAAGGAGTGGAATAAGAATGGTAAGAATGACTAGTACAAGCAGAAGTAGGGCAACCCTGCTCTAGTAAATCAAGTAGTATTGGCTACACCCAAGTATGGGGGTGCACAACAACCATAGAACTATCAAGCACATCCTCCACCAGCCAACTACGACCAAAAGAATAATCAAGGAAGAAACCGAGAATGCAAGCTGCCTCATTATTTCATGCATTTGACAGAATCAATGCAATCAATCTTTAATCATTTGAGTGAGGCCAGGAGGATCATATTTCTTGATATACCTCTTGTATATCCCAACCATCCTAAGCCAAAAGGATATAGGGAAGATCAATTTTGTCCTTATCACAGGATATCGAGGCATGACATTGAGGCTTGTGTTGGGTTTAAGCATCAAGTGCAAAACATGATTGAGGTGGGAGAGCTCAAAGTTGACAACCCACTAGCTCCCAATAATAGAGACATGGGCATATATAGAAACCCATTGCCCAATAATGAAGCCCCTTGATAGCAAGGGGCCCAAGTTAATCAGGTTAGAGATGACATACTTACCCACAGATGCATTGGTATGGATGAGATCGTTAACATAGCAACAAGTACTAGGTGGTATAGTCAACCGCAACCACCCGCAGCTTCCATGAACATCCCAGCCGCTCCTAGGCAAAGGCAAGACAACCTTCCAGGTCCACCAACGAGACCTGTGGTAACTATTTAGAGTATATTGGAGCAAAACCTACAGATGAATCCAGCTAAGTTATCCATCTAGGAGCTCATACAATAGTCCCCAAAGAATAGGAAGACTCTAATGGAGATTTTAAGTACAATTGATCTTCAACCGCAAGATGTGAATGCATTCACTCACTTTGTGGGACAAGTGCAAGAATTCTAGGAACCTGTAATCTGATTCTATGATCATGAGATTAATAAGTTTATGATGCCTTACCAAACCCTCCGATAAATATTGTAGCGGCCATCAATAACTTACCATTCAATATGGTTTTGGTCGATACATGGTCATCGATAAACATCATCACAACAACTACAATAGAGTACCTCAAGATACCCATGACCAATATCATTCTAGGAACTTACACATTGAGAGATTTTAATAATGGTTTATGCAATACTATGGGAACGATAGTCCTACCCATCAAGGTGGGGCACAAGACCATCCCCGTGATGTGTGCAGTACAACATCCTCTTAGGGTGCCCTTGGATAAGGGCCATAAAGTGTATGCCTTCGATCTTGCAACAGTGTGTCAAGTATGTGCAAAAAAGCAAAATCTATGTGGTTTTGGCCAATGAAGAGCCTTTTAAATATGTTAATTAGGTGGATATTCTGGGAGAATTCATGATCCCTTCTACTCACCTATATGTGGCACCTTCATCCCCAACCACACAAGTTGATAACAAATACAAAGGGGTAAGAAAAGACCCATGCACTTCAACACCTCTTGATGCACTCAAGATAGTCAATGCTTCTAAAGTACCATCAATGTCAAAAACAAAAGATAATAAAAAGCTAAAGGCCACCTTAGTTAAGGAAGAGAGGCCCAAAGAAGTTCCAACTGTAGCCATTGTCGAAGTGCCAAGTCCTATGGAAGAGGAAGATCCTCAAGATCAAGATGAAGATAGCGATTATCACCCTGCTTAACCAGTATCATCCGTGGGGTCATCCATGTCACATGCATCAATACACTTGGAAAATATAGGCATAGGGGAGTACCCTATGCAAAACATTACTTTTATGCCTATCATTGAGTCTGCACAGGACATAAGGAGGCCTAAATACTTGAGGCCGCTAGTAGGAACAGTGGTTCCACTTGGAATACGTCCCAGCCAAACCAATTTTGTCTATGTCAGCCTGGACCGCACTCATAAGTCTTCAAATATAGAAGGATATGGTGATGAATTATTCATAGTCAATGCTTATTACCTCTCTAATCTCAAATTTTCTCTAATCTACTTGAGCGTTGCCATTGGTATGGCTATAGCCTTGTCATATATGAGCATGGGCGCAAGAGGCCTTATGAGCCACTATATCAGCTTCCTTCCAACAGATTTGGCTTAGGCTATTATAGCGAAGGTCGAGATGACTTGCTTGTAGTGGAATTGGAAATATTAAGCATAGGGTTGGGAGAAGACATTGATTTCATTCCTTATCACCCCTTGAGAATAGCAAATTTAAGCAACAAACAAGTGGTCACGATAAACATACCACATCCAAAAACTTATCATCCAAACACCTCAATTGATTCCACCCCAATAGGGTACAACTCATGGGATGAGAAGAATGGATATGAAGTAAGTGATGATGAGATGCAGCTTGGCTTAGCCTATCAAGGGCCTCACTATTTACAAAGGTTCACATGGTCCATCCACGATGAGATTGAATACACATCAGTCAAAAGTGACTATGAATCATAAGACTCGATAGAAAGAGCTTACTTAGGCCTAAGCCATCAACCCCTAACTTTGGGGTGAGAGACAAATGCAAATGGATTATTCATAAGTGATGAAGAATATGAATATGAAATAGAGATGGCCTACTTGGGGCCAAGACATGAGCCCTTTGTCTTAGGACCGCATACCAATGCTAATGGTTTCTAGATAAGTGATGATGACTTTGAGGATGAGACCGAGATGGATTATCTTGGACCTCATCACTTGCGGTAAGTCAACGAGCTAGTAGAGAGAGAGGCGGTACTTCATGCCATAGACCCTCAACTTCAATTTTTGGGGAGACCTGTTGACCTAGCTGCCATTCATCAAAAGGTTAATCCCCTCTGCCTACATTTAGAGAGCATTTATATGCCAATGACCCTATTGTCCACACTACTCAAGGGCTAAATATAGAAATTCCCATTCCTCCAGAACCTCATCACGAGTGTGGAAGAGAAACCCTTGAGACAATATTGCACCCATGTGGTCCTGGAGATTTCATCCCATCCATCAACATGATCTCCATCGATTTGACCACTCCACTTCATAATCCATTATATTCTACCAAATAATTTCACCTTGACATAGACACTATTGATTGGGATCACTCTAGTTTACCCATAGATCCAGAAGACCTCTTCCCTAATGACGAGATGTTACAACCGTTCCATTTTGCATCAAGTTATGCATATGACGTCTTCCATGTTGGTTTGGAACCTGAGTTAGTAGGTCATATGAATCCCGCTTATGACATTCATTTGATACCCATGCCTCATAAGCTAGAGGATGGGTCACATGGCTATAGAAGTAACTTTAGAGGTAGATATCAATGATGATCCTACCCAACCAAGGAAATTCAAGTTCAAAGAAAGTCTATCTCCACAGGAACAAGCCATATTAATTCCTTTCCTCAAGAAGAGGCCAAATATTTTTGCTTGGACTTACAAAGACATGCCAAGGATAGATCCAAAGTTAGTCATTCACAACCTTTCATTGAATCCGATGAAGAAGCCAATCAAGCATAAATAGATAAAAATGCATCCAACTGTCACTTTGATGGTAAAGAATGAATTGCAAAAACTACTGGATGCAATATTCATATTTCCTATCGACTACCCTGAGTGGGTGTCAAACATGGTACCCATAGGGAAACCCGATGGAAGAGTCTGTATCTGCATGGATTTTAGAGATTTAAATAGGGCAACACCAAAGGATTCATTCCCATTGCCAAACATAGATGCTCTTGTAGATGCAACCGCAGGTCATGAAATGCTCTCCCTAATGGATGGTTTTTTTGGATACAACCAAATCTAGATTAAGCCTGAAGATCAATATAAAACTGCTTTCATTACTCCATGGAGAATATTCTGTTATAAAGTGATGCCATTCGGTCTCAAAAATGTTGGTGCCAGATATCAACGGTCCATGACATACATATTCCATGACTATATGCATAATATATTGGAATATTACATGGATGAATTACTAGCCAAGTCCCTATTGCGGCAAGAGCATGCCTAAGTCCTTAGACAAGTCTTTGATCACCTCATAGAACACAATGTTCGATTGAATCCTAAGAAGTATGTATTTGGCGTAACTTATGGAAAGCTTTTGGAATTCATTATATCCAAGAGAGGCATCAAAGTAGATCCTGCATAGGTAAAGGCTATACTATAAATGACCGCCCCTACCAACATTAGGGATTTGAGGAGCCCAAAAGGCAAGATAGCATCCATCAAAAGATTCATCATGAAATTATCAGATAAATGCAGACCTATGAATAGGTTGCTACACAAGGAAGTCCCCTTTCATTGGTACGAAGAATGCCATCAAGCCTTTGTAGAGATCAAGAATTATCTGGAAACACCGCCAGTATTGGCTCCACCAAGGTCAGACATACCATTTTTACTATATATATCGGCTAATGATTTCACATTAGGCACCATGTTAGCCCAAAATAATGCACAAGACAAAGAGCAAGCCATATATTACATTAGTTGCACCTTGGTGAGCTATGAGCTAGGATATGCATATGTCAAAAATTTGTATTTAGCAGTAGTCTTTGCAACTCAAAAATTGTGAAACTACATGTTGAGCCATACGACTTACATCATATCAAAACAAAATCCTTTGCAGTACATGATGAGCAACACATATCACAATACACATACCACAAAGTGGATCATTCTATTGACATAATTTTATCTAGAGTTCATAAGCCAAAATTCCATCAAGGGATAAGTCATAGCAGATCAATTAGCAGAGGCACCTCTTCAAGATAACAAACCTCTCACCATAGAATTGCTTGATGATGCGGTCTTTGCATTATCAGATCCTCTAGAGCTCGAAGAACCTAAGAAAGAAAAATATATCTCATTGTTCTTCTATGGTTCAAAGTTTTAACAAGGAGCCGGAGCAGGGATTGTCTTTATCACACCGTAAAACACTCCATTGCCCTTATCATTCAAACTAGACTTCCCGTGCACAAAAAACAATATAGAATATGAAGCATTGATCTTGGGACTCCAAACACCCATAGCAATGGGCATTAAAATATTGAATACCTTTGGTGACTCCTTGCTCATAGTAAACTAGGTCAAAGGACTCTTCCAATGTAGGTGCCCACTCTTGAAGACTTACAAGGAACTTGTTGACAATTACTTAGCCTGGCTGGAATGGTACAACATCGAGGCAATCCCTCATACATAGGATAGATTTGCAGACATTATGGACTCTTTGGGATCCTTAATCCCTCAGAATTCATCTACTGATTTTACAACCGTTCATGTGAAAGTGCTTTCACACTCAAAAATACGCCATGAAGCTATTGATAATCAAGAATCAGTCAACATGATCAACATCAAACCAAATTAGGATTGGTCCTTCATAGCTAGAATTTTCTTGCAAATAGCACCTTATGGGTCATTGATATCCCAAGGACCCATAGAGTGTGGTGCAACCATATACCATAAAGTTGTTCCTCAATCGGTGTTCACTACCTCGAAAATGCAGGAAGAGCAAATTGTATATTCTATAGAGGTTGTGGCCTATCAATATTGGATTTCCCAACTGCGGGACTTCCTAAAGCTCAGAATAATACCTCAAGGTTTATTGCATACTGAAAGGTGAATGTTAAAACAAAGAGCACAAGATACATTTTTCTAGGATAAATCCTCTATATACAAGGATATGATGGAGTATTGCTCCATTGTCTTGAGCCCCAGGAAACATCTTGGGTAGTTTCACAAGCTCACGACTGAACATGTGGAGGTAATTTTAGTGGCATGGCCATCATTAAGTGCATATTGAGAATGGTTTACTATTGGCCCATAATGGAAAAGGACTGCTACGAGTATGTCAAGAAATATAGTAAGTGCCAACATCATGCAAATCTAACACACTTACCATCATAAGCTTTGCAGCCCATCCAGGCAGCATGGCCATTATTACAATGGGGACTAGACTTGATTAGGAAAATCTCACCCCCATCCTCAGGCTGACATACATTCATCATCATGGCCACATAATACTTCACTACATGGGTAGAAGCGATCCCCTTAACATCAACAACTAGACCAAGGATTACGGAGTTTATACTCCACAATATCATAATTCATTTTGGGGTCCCTTCTAAGGTAATATCGGATAATGGGCCATATTTTAAGAACAAAAATGTGCATTATTCAATGAACAAGTACCATATTCAGCACAATTTTTCAATGCATTATTATCCACAAGTAAATAGGCAAGCAGAAGCCTCAAACAAAATAATAGTCTCCATTTTGAGGAAGACAGTGTAAGAAAATCATAAGGATTGGCACATGCAATTGCCTCTTGCACTATGGGCATACAAGACTAGTATATGGACACCCAGTGGGGCAACACCATTTTCACTAGTATATGGCACTAAGGCCATCATGCCTCTAGAGTTGGAAATCCCAACTCTATGCATAGCATTAAAGGACTTCATAGATGATGAAGTTGCGCAGCAAGGCCACCTTGATCAATTGATGCTTCTTGATGAACATTGAGTCAATGCTTTAGAGCATCTCTGTGTTTATCAAGGTCATCTTGTGCGAGCTTACAATAGTAAAGTCCACCTAAGGGAATTCAAGGTTTGAGATCTAGTGCTCAAAGAAAACCAACATAATTCAAATTTTCCGTCGCATCTACGAGATAAGTTTGTGGTAAACTGGATAGGTCCATACATGAAAACACAAAAACATTCAAATATTTCATAAAACATCAAAAAAATTCAAATATGTCAAAAACACAAACAAATAATAAATGCATAAAATTTCAAAAATACAATCAAATCAAAGGCTCCAAGGGTAATTCATATCGCTTGGTCAAACAATCAAATCAAAGGCTCCAAGGGTAATTCATACCACTTGGTAAAACAATCAAATCAAAGGCTCCAAGGGTAATTCATACCACTTGGTCAAACAATCAAATCAAAGGCTTCAAGGGTAATCCATGCCGCTTGGTAAAAAAGCAATACAAAAAGCTCCAAGGGTAATTCATACTGCTTGGTCAAAACCAAAATCATCAAAGGCTCCAAGGGTAATTCATACTGCTTGGTCAAACATCAATTCAAAAGGCTCCAAGGGTAATTCATACCGCTTGGTCAAAATTCAAAAGGCTCCAAGGGTAATTCATGTCGCTTGGTCAAAAATCAAATCAAAGGCTCTAAGGGTAATTCATACCACTTGGTCAAAAATCAAATAAAAAATACTCCAAGGGTGATTCAAACAACTTGGTCAAAAGCAATAACAAAAGCACCAAAGGTATAATAAGCCCTTTGGTCAAACTAATCAAAAATATAAAAATAATATAAAATCAAAAATACAAAAACAATTACACTTTACATTTTGCATCCACATCATTGCATTGCATGTTCACATACATTACAAGATATCTCATGAGATTCTTAAAAGTGATACCACATTTTGTTGCACCAGTCATTCATATCCATACCTCCATCCAAATGTGTGTAATTGTGTTTTTCAACACAACCATTATTTGTTGCTATACATAATATACTAAGGCTTTTCGGTTAGTCAACCAAATCTAGTAATCTTATCAAATTTTGAGGAAAACAACTTTTATTAGTAGAATTAAAGGCCTAGCTATGATAAAGCCTTGGATATTCAAGATCGAGTCACTAATTGAAACACTAAAATCCTAGATGGTACAAGGAAAATATGAAAGCTGCAAAGCGGTCTGGGTTACCTTAAGCAAAAAGGATTATCCTTGCTTATATCCCTGTGCAACTGGATTAAAGGTGCTAAGAATTGGCAAAAGGACAAGCTTTACCCTATCAAAATCCCTTGCTTAAATAAAAATAATAAAAATCCCAAAAGAAAAGTACAAATTCAAAAGGCCAAGCATACAGTCTAGATTTCAAAGCAAATAATCCGATACACAAAGCATAAATTCAAAAATTACAAAAAAAAGAAAGCTCAAGAAAAAATCAATAAAAAATAAATAGTGATTTTCATCACTACGAATGAGAAAAATAAACAGTGATTATCATCACTACAAAAAAATCCCCGCTCAAAGAAAAAATCAAATCAAATAAACAGTGATTTTCATCACTACATATGAGAAAAAATCCAAAGCCAAAAAGAAGCCAAAAGAAGGAAAAAAAAGGCTTGAATCCTTAGAATTCTCAGCATTGTACAAAACTGGAAAGAGAAATCCTTACGCATGATGATATGTCTATTATAATTGCTTCTGTGTAGACCAATGTTTGAATGTGGATGAGCTAGCTTAGGTAACCAAATATTGCCTAGTAGTATAGTCCAACTAAGTCCAACATAAGGATGAGAAGAACACTTGAGGATCCCTAATCTTAGCAATGGGCTAAAAGAATCCTGCCTGACATCAAAGGAAATGCTTGAGTTCTACCTCAAAATATACAATCACATGCACACACAGAGATCATGAAAAACCAGGTCCATGGTAAAAACTTTACTTTTCAAAAGTCTAAGTGGTAAGTAGACAACTGTTGATAGGGGAACTAGAGTGTTTGAATCTCCAAAAAGCCCCAATTTTTTTTACATAGCAACAAATCATTAAATCATTCACATCATCACTTTATTTATAAGATTCTATAAATGAGGGGGTATCAACATAGTAGGACAGATACCACATATATATTAGAAATAGTATATAGATGACCACTGACTATTTTATATATTTTAATTTACATAAAATTATTAAGAAGATACATTACACACCATTACATCTCATATATGAATACTTAATCAATTATTGTGATAAGAGCGATTATTTAAATTCATGATTATATTTTTTTACTTTCTGTGGTATCACCCATTAAGATTGTCATTGTCATATGCATTTCATATGTTTTAAGTGATTAGAGCATACAGGTTCATTTATACCATTCCACCACATAAGTTAGATGTATATAATTAAAGCAAAAATTAAACATGCATTTAACAATAACATTTGCATCCACAAACACAAGTCATTAATTATCAATAAACCACATCATAAAACATATACACAATATCCATTTGCATACCATAAATTCATCATTCATCATCAAAATACATTGCATCATATCATCAAATCATATAAGCATCTACACATCCATCTAAGCATATTCAAATATCATCTATCATCTAGCATATTCATCAAATCATCATAATATCATCATCGCATTATATCACAAAACAAAATAACAACAAAAACATAAGCAATAAACAATACACATAATGAGTCATAAAAGGTAAATCTATCATAAAAATATGTGTGTCAAGTCCAATGGATATACAAAAATGCCTGTGGGCTATAGTCATGTAGGTTAGTCAACCTCAAAAATGAATCAAAAACCAAGTAGAACATCAATCAAGTGTTGGGCCTGAGCCCCCCCTGCACCATCTCCTCCAGTGCCATATCCCCCTTTGGCGGTGTCGCGAGTCAAGTGATGTGAGTCTGTAGTTCTCTCTTTCCGAGACCGGGTCTGTTGGCTAGGACGTGTGAAAGACTACCCCGAGGTAGAGCACCCATTGGCTTGTGAACCAGCTGCACTTATTGGATCCTTAGTGACAATCCCGTGCCTCCTCAGCTGCATCTAAATGAGGGTAACATGATCCACAAGTCCTCAGATCTGCTCCTCATCCTCATCCAACAAATACTGAATCCATCCCACCTCTACTCCTGAGCCTACCACTAGAACCTCCTATGGTGTAGAAGTAGGAAAAAAAATTACATCCTAACATCACCACCCCCGATAATAGCCTACAGAGCCTGTATCTATGTTGTGAGTTTCTCAATCATAACATCTCATCATTGTACCTGGATCTTAGTATCCTAGAGCTTAGCCTCAATCTCATGCAACTATGCTCTCAAAGGAGAGTCTCTCTCCTTGGGCTCTAACTCCTCCTCCTCAGGAATATCAAGATCCTCTACTACCACCTACTCTACCAGTTGGCCTCATACCTCAGCCCTGGCTCAAACCCTATGTCCTATTGGATCTGTGACATCACCCCTGCTATCATGCTCGTGCCCTAGACTACTAATGCCATACCACATATTATCACCCCACCACTGAGAGTAGGCCTTTGTAACTCCCCCAGCCACTGTAGGGTCTATAACTGGGGCACCCTCCTCATCTGCAAGCTCTGTGACCTATCATGGAGTTAGGTTCCTCTTTGCTGTGAGGTGCCTGTACAAGAATGGTACCAAGGGCACATCCTACTGCAATTCATACTGATGAAGAACCCGAGAGTAGAAGAAATACTCCCGGATGACAATCTTACGGCCAACGAGCCATCACTCACATCATGTCCTAGTAGTAAAACTAGCTAGATCATCCCAAATCGAACACTCATAGTATGACCGCCACACGATATCTTTGGTCAATAGTCTGGTAAAAGCATCAGTATAGTGGGACAACTTCCCTACAAAAGTGTGACTCTTATGCTCCTCATGCTTCTGAGACCATCTAGTAGTATAGCACTGTGTACGAGCCTCAATAGATGTAATCTCAGCTGGGAGCCCCTTAGGGTGATCTACCTTAATGTTATCCCATCCCCAAACCTATAAGAGCATACTACAAGCAATGTTGATGCATCCCCACCGATGAATGTGGTACAACTCATCGTAGAACTGAGCCAATAACGATCTACCCCATGCATAGATGATAGGCTCCTCGCTATCCACTAGGTCCTGCACCATCGCCAGGAGGTTCCAAGGGAACCTAAAACATGAGCAATCTGGTACAAGAACATTGTTGATCACCATTAGCAACACGGTATGTCTCACTATGAAAACTTGAGCATCATACCAAGTCTTTATAGATACTCCCCCGGACCCAGTATCCCAGAGGCCCTATGTAGAGCATGCTCCAAACACCCGAGCATAGAAAGCCACCTAATCAGTAGTGGCCAATGAAAAAATGGGCACCCCATTGAACGGGATCCAAAAAATCATGTAAACTTCCTCCGACGTGATATTCATATCATCAGGTGGAAGATGGAAGGTGTTGGTTTGCGGGTCCCAAAGATGGGCTAAGGCTATAAGATATGCCTGATCGGCCATAATGTGGGGTAGCCTAATAACATACTATAGCGCACGGGCATTAAACCACTCCCAGTCAGTGTCATCAAATCCAGGAAGTAAGTCCAGCAGGAGCTTTGGATCCTAAGCCCAAGCAATGAGGATCTAAACAAAGTAGAAGAAAAATAAAATATAACTACAATGCATCTAAGGCATAATTCACAATAAACATGAAAATGGTGCAAAAGAGTATGATTTACTCTAAATCTAAGCAAGAAAAGAATAAATTGCACCTAAGCAAAGAAAAAATTCAAAAAAAATCATAAAATCAATACACAAAATGCAAAAACAAGGCTCAAGCTTTAGCTGCTGTCACCTACAATAGCCAAAACCTAGCCGCTGGAGGTAGCAACGGCCAAGGCCCAACGGTAATTTTTTTTTATCATTGGGATTCAATCTTGGCCACTCTGAGTGACAGTAGCTCAGAGTCAACAGCTCTGAGCAACAACAGCCAAGGTGCAGAATGGAAAAGCCACGAACCCTTAGCCAAAAAATTTAAAAAAAAATTACAATTTTGACAAGATAGATTCAACAAAACAACAAAGAAAGGGAAAACAAACAAATTTTAAAACAAATCCCCTACCCAAGCATCGAAACTAAGTTAAGTTTGAGGATGCCCAAAACGGTGGCAGCAAGGGAATAATGGAAAATTTTCAAAAATCCTAGGCTAAAGCCACTGACAGATTGTAAAATTGAGGACCAACCCACCGTGGCAAAAAGGAACCTAATCCTAGTTACAGATTTTGTTCATTTCTAGTAGGTTTAGTGATGTTAGTTTTTCTCATTTCTTAATGGAGTTCAATTTTACTTAAGCAAAGAAAATAGAGCTAGGGTTTTGAATATAGATACCCGAGAAGCTATGGCTCCTCCAGCAGTTGATGTCTCACCCCGTTCAACCATGTTCTCAGCACCAGCAAGTTTTGAAGTCACAATCGTTGCCACTGCACCATAGCTCTGAAAACAAAATCTTCAATAGTAAAAATGACAAGTCAAAACCCTAGAATTGCAAATTTTATATTTTCTTAATTATTCCTTGGCTGCTGCTGACATCAGTGGCCTGGGATTCTTGGCTGCTCAAGGCGACAGCAGCCACAGGCAGGAAATAAGAAGCCGCTAGACCTGACAGCGGCCAAGCTCATAGATCAAAGTAAAGTAGTTCCTTCAATGAGGGAATAACAAAAACAACAAATAATCCCACTTTGATGGTTTAGGATCATTAGAATTTTTAAATTAATAAAAAAAATTCACATAAAATCATAATCTCAAGCAAGCCTCGTATCCAGTTACCTACTCTATCCACTCAACGATTACAGTGATTTGCACACCATGTATTTCGGTGAGATGAGTAGGCAACCATAAGGCCACTTGGGGCAAAAGCAACTCATTTTGGAATTAAGATATGTCACCCTTCAAACTTGAAGAATATCAATATGGTCAGACTGCTCCACGGGTACGAAGGGGTCATTCTAATTTCCCTATGACATCAAAAACATTAAGTCAAAGTTATACAATCTAGGCATGAACAAAACCAGTCATCCTAACTCCCTAAGAAGGCTATTGATAGTCGGACCACTCCTTGGGATAGGTATGGATGATTATCATAAGCAATTGGAGTCACACTTGGATGTGGGATTTCCCATTAAAAGCAACAAATGCTAGAAAGGAACCAGATTAGTCATATTGGTCAAGTGACTTGTCGCTTCATTCATTGTCATTTATTCTCCAATTCATTGTGTGAAGAGGTAGTTCAAAACTTCAACTTAATGATAGAAAAATTATGTTCATACTATGAATCATTGCATACAACAATCACAAATTTCCCTTGTTTGCTAGGAATGTAAGTAGACATGACATATTCAATTGTAGCTCTCCTACCAATCGAAATCGTTGTAGCATCTGAAGCTACCCAATTGAGTTTGAGGAATGAGTGCAATTTAACATGCAAAAGCCACTGAGCTAAGTCCTTCGAACGTTGGGGCAATGATTCAAGGGATGTAGGTGATCTTGCATGATTGGGCCATCCAATGTTGATCAGACCTTTTATCAACATACACCCTACAAATGGATCAGTCTACGTTTTTGCTCAGCATTGTGTTTTCTACACAGTGCATTGCAAAAATGGGCATCTATAGACACCTAAATTGAGTCATGCTTAGGGGAGCTACTTACATAGAAACACTCATAAGATCATAATACATAATATTGGACTTTCCAAGCATCAACAGTGGTTCTCACCACTTATTTGGGGTCTTTTCAAGCCATCCAAGCTTGGCCGCTCAAGCCAAGAGTGACCAGATTCTAGCCGCTCAAGCCTAGAGTGGCTAGACCCTAGCCATTGCAGATGATAGTGACCAGATCGTAGCCACTGCAGATGATAATGACCAAATCGTAGTCATTGCAGACAACAATGAGTAAGCCATAAGAAGCGGTTTGCCGACAAACAGGCCCAATATTGGGTGGAAGTGGTAGTCTGCATGCAATAAAGGTGAGTGGGAGTGACTTTGCATTCCTTTTCATGACCAATTCACATAGGAGACTTGAGTTTGCATTTAGACTTAAGCTAACTGACCTCTAAGCATAAAAAAGGACAAAATCTTCTCATTCTAATGAATAGTTCGCATAGAATACTCAAGTGGGCATTTAGATTTTAGTTAACTAGCCTTCAAATATAGATAATAGACAAGAGCTTCTCATGCTAACTTGCACTACGCATGAGAAATTCATTTCTAGGGCTTGGACATAGACCTAGGGTTTCACACTATAAAAGGTGCAATACTAAGAGCACCAAAGGATCCATAGGACATATAGAGACCCGAATCACATACAAGAGATCATTTCAAAAACTCAGGTTATTATTGGGGCAATGGAGAAGGAAGTTGAAGTGCAAGAGGGACAGGACAAAGCTAGTTGGAAACCACCCCTAGAAGTTTGGATTAAAATTAATACTGATGGAGCTGCAAAAGGCAATCCGGGTAGAGCTATAATTGGAGTGGTTTGTTGGAATCATGTTGGAACAGTGCTCTATTGGGAACTGCAAGGCCTGGTAAAATACACAAACAATGAAGCAAAAGCCTTAGCTATCAAATATGCTTCTATTTGGGCAATAAAACAAGGTCACAGGAGGATAATCCTAGAATTAGATTCTCAAATAATGGTTGGATCTCTATATTTCATGAGGAACTTTACTTTGAAAACATGGAGGTTGAGGATTCTTGTCACTCAAATTAAGGAATTATGGAGGGAATTAGATGATGTGATTCTAGTTTATGTGAGTAGATATCTAAATAAAGTGGCAGACTTCCTAGCTAATATGGGTACTGAGAAGGAGGTAGGGGTTTAGTGGCATAGTGACATGGCTATTGAGGATGATATGATTAGGCAGGTTGGTGAGCAAATCCAGTGCTTAGCTAATTTGGATAACCATTCTAGAAATACTATTTAGGAGATTTGTGCTTCAATGTAGATCTTCTTTTATAGTTGTAAACAGGTGAAAAGTCATTGTAGAAATATGGTTTAAGAGATTTGTCTTCAATGCAAATCTTCTTTTACTATTGTAAACATGTTTCTCTTTGGCTAAGGCTGGGAAAAGTCTCATCCCAACTTGTAAATGATCTTTGTTTTAATACAAGTTTTTTCAAATTATTTTTCAAAAGGTAAACAAATAGAGTCTAATGAACAAGACCAAGAAAACATTGATGATAGGGTACTCATTGAAGATTATGTACCTTCAGAAGATGAAGGTGATAATGGAGAAGATGAAATAGAAGATCTTGATAAACCTACATTAGATGAAAAAGGAAATGTTAAATTCGAGTCTCTTAGCCAATTTACCCAATTTATAAAAAACCACATAGAAGAGTTTAATCAAGCAGTACAAATTGATAATTCAGGAGAAGGTGATATGGAATCAGCCTTAGCAGCTATTTTTCGATACATACAAATCCATTATCATACATGAATTCAATAGACCAAGATAATGATCAAGTAGGACCATCTAATCAAAACATGATACCTTTAAATCAAAATGTTCAAAAACCAATGGCACAATCATCCAAAATTGTTGTTAGTAACACCAAAACAAATCCTAAACAACAAAAACAACCATTCACGTCCATCTTCTCTCAAGCTCTTAATCAACAAATGTCAAACCAACAAAAATCTAAACAAGTACAAAATACCAATCATCAACAAAAAGTCTAACAAAATCAGTTATTTATTTCAATTGGAAATCCTTACACAACAACACCAACTTATCAAAGATACAACAACATGGTGCAACAAAATCAATTTGGTGGACAACCACAAGGCCTTGAAGACATAGTTAAACAATTAGCTTCAAGACTAGATCAAATAGATCCCTACCATCCCTCATATAGTTATAGAGAGATGTGTAGCCAACCCTTGGATCCTATTGTGGTTGCCCAACCATACCCAAAACATTTCCCTATGCCTATCCTCCCGATATATAAAGGAACCGAAGATCCTATTGAGCATCTTCGCATGTTTAGGACAACATGTCATGATATTTCTCATGATGACTTGTTGTTGCTAAAAATATTCCCTAAAAGTCTTGGAGGCATGGCTCTAGAATGGTATTATCAACTACCTACAAATTCTTTAAGGAACTTTGAAGAGACAACAGATATGTTTGTCCACCAATTTAGTGCCTATATAGAGAGGCATGTGACCATTAAGGATTTATACAATTTGAAACAAGGTAAAGATGAGAGTTTTTCTGAATTCTTGACTAAGTGGAGACAACTCTTAGGTAAACTACATTTTGCATTACCTCATCATGAAATGTTGGACATATTTATTGGTAATTTGCAAGAACAACTATCTTATGAGCTTTCTACTGCTACAGTAACCTCCTTTGATCAAGCCATTGATCTAGCTAGGAGGGTAGAATATGCCCTCATTATAAGAGGACAATTTAAGAAGAAATATGAGGACAAAACTCCTAAAAACCAATATAAGAATAAGCAAGTAGTGGGTGATGGAGTTACTGATAGCAGAAACAACTCAAATGTTAACCTTGCTAAAACTGTAAAGAAATTTGTATTGAAAATCCTTGATAAGCCACCAAGAGAATTCACAAGATTAAATCAACCCTTAACTATGATTTTACCTCAATTATTGGAACAAGGCTTGATACGGTTACCTGAGGTAAGACAACCAGATACCACTACAATTGGATATAGGGCTGATTTACATTGTAATTTTCACCAAGTAGATGGACATTCTACAAATTCTTGTAAAAGGTTAAAGCATATGATACAAGATTTGATTGATAAAGGTAATATGGAAGTACAACAATTTCCTGCAAACAATAATACCCAAAATAATACCCAAAAAAACAAATCAAAATGCAAATCAAAACCTAGATATTTTTCAACATCCCTTACCCAAGCATGGTAAAGAAGCAGTAAATCAAGTAGAACATCACAATGTTCCTCCTCCAACTCGGTATGTAGGAACCATTAGCAAATTTTTGCCACAACAAGATTTGCAAACCTCCTATGTACCTACTTTATCTGTAGTCACAACTAGACCAATACAATATTTTCAATCTTCATCTTCAGAAGATACTAAAAGTGACACAGAAAGTGAAACAGGAAGTGAACTAGAGATTGCCTCAAATAGTTCTGAGTATGAATCAGATCGAGTTACTCCCATTACAGATTTATTAGTTCCAGAAGAACCATTCCCTAGGAGAATGACTATTCGACCATCATCTCAACAAATGCTTACAAATGAACAAGCAAAAAATGCTAGACCTCATTTTGGTTATTTGCGAAATAATAATGTTGTGGGTACTATTGGAGCCATTACTAGACAACAAATCCAAAATCAAAATTCTCAACCACAAACTCAAACTCAAAATGAGAAAACAACTCCATTTGTATTAAAGGCACCAACAAAAGGGAATAATATATCAAGTTCACAATAGAAACCTCCTTATGATATTAATGAACAACTAGCAAATATCACAGCTAGAATCTCTCTTTTGGATCTTTTGAGAACTTCATCTATCCATAGAGAAGAACTAATGAGTACCTTAAGTAAAATGATGGTACCACAAAATATAGAACCCGATGTTGTGGTTAATGTTGTAAGCTCTCATGGAACAAATTACATAGATTTTTCAGATAAGGATATTCCTCCTCAAAGCATGTATAGAGATAATCCTCTATACATCACAACATTAATTGGGGATGTAGGTGTCAAAAGAGTTTTAATTGATAATGGATCATCATTAAACATATGCACATATGACTTTTTCCAAAGATTTGGATTTAGAAATGAAGATCTAAAAAGGACTGAAATGATTATTAAAGCATTTAATGATGAAACTCAAGAAACATGTGGAGTGTTATCGATTCCATTGCAAGTTGGTCCAAGGATTTTGGATACGACCGTGTTTGTTGTACATTGTCCTGCATCGTATAACATACTTTTGGGTCGACCTTGGATCAACGCAATGCGAGCGGTACCCTCTACATTACATCAGTGTGTTAAGTTTGAATTTAAAAATCAACTAGTTACTATACATGGTGATCCTAGACCATTTGACATGTGTGCCATGGCAGAACCAATAGGAGTTCCATTTTGTCCTGCTATGTCATCAACACATCCTAATCCACCTTCATCATCTAAAACTACACCATCTAAATCTACAACTAAAGAAGATAGTCCCTCTACTTCATATCCTACTTTGGATGAAGTATTGCCAGATTTATCTTCGATACTCACAACTTCAGAATAAAATAATAATTTTGCCACTCAAGATTCCCTAGTGTTAGCTAAGTTACCACCATCTCCCCGAACGATGGGCTTGCCATGAAATTTGGGAAGTATCTATCATGTTGGGAGTTGTGCCTTTGTCTACGCAGGGTATGATTATGGCAAAATTAATATTGTGAGTGTCACAATTGATCAAAATGGTTTTGCTAAATGTTACTTTTCTAATGGATATATAAAATCAAAACAAATGATGTGTGACATGGGTTACAGAGGTAAAGGTTTAGGACCTCTTGAAAATGGAATACAAGAGCCTTTAGAAGTTGAAGAATGGCCTACCCGATGTGGTATTGGCTACATTCCTACAAAAACCCAACCATTCCCATTTGAGGATGATGATCACCTTATAACATATCAAGAATATTTAGCACAAAAAGAATTTTTTAAACCAAGTAGAAGGATATATTCTTGTAATATGTTATCAATAGCATACCCAGACATGATTGCTGAACCAGATGAATATTTAGAGGGAGATATATTTCATGATATTTCTCTTGATGAAGTTTTGAAGAATAAATTCTTCTTTGATGGGTCTATACCATCTATAGCCCATGTAGAAGCAACTACTCCTCAAGAAGAGTTAGCAAAATTAACCTTAGAGGAATTACAAGAAATGGGGGTGTCACCAACACCACCCAACTTTGAAAGAGAATCAAATATTGTGGTAGAAAATGTTTTACAAGTTAACATTGGGATAGAGGAAAACCCTCGCATGGTCAAAATTGGAGCAGAATTAAGTGAAGAAAGATAGAAATAATATATAGCATTTCTCATAGAGTATGCTGATGTTTTTGCTTGGACATATGCAGATATGCCAGGCCTAGATCCTTCTGTGGTCATGCACCATCTAGTAGTGTGCCCTGATGCAAAACCTGTAAAGCAAAAACTTAGGAAAATGCATCCCAAAGTAGCACTACTAGTTAAAAATGAGTTAGAAAAACTTTTGAATGTAATTTTTATCCAAGCTATTGATTATGCTGAGTGGATATCAAATGTTGTTCCAGTAGCCAAAAAAGAAGCCACTAAAGTTAGGGTTTGTACTAATTTCAGAGACATTAATGATGCATGCCCTAAGGATGATTTTCCTCTCCCTAATATGGATCAAATCATAGATTTTATAGCCAGGAGTGGGATGTTATCCCTCATGGATGGTTTTTTAGGATACAACCAAATTAGAATAGCTCCTGAAGACCAACCCAAAATAACTTTTATTACACCTTGGGGTACCTTTTGTTGGAAAGTAATACCTTTTGGTTTAAAGAATGCAGGAGCAACATATCAAAGAGCTATGACATACATATTTCATGATATGATGTATGATATTCTACATGATTATGTAGATGATATTATAGCTCGTTCAGCTAAAGAGGAAGAGCATATCAATGATTTAAGAAAAGTGTTTGATAGATTAAGAGAATATTTGATTCACTTAAATCTTGACAAATGTGTATTTGGAGTTAAATCAGGAAAATTGTTAGGGGTTATTGTTTCTATGCATGGTATAGAAATAGATCCTCTCAAAATTAAAGCTATCCTTGATATGCCACCACCTAAAAACATATCAAAATTAAGAAGTTTACAAGGTAAATTATAGTCTATCCATCGTTTCATTGACAAATTGGTGGATAAAACATGACCTTTTCTTAAATTACTTAAGAAAAACATCCCATTCCAATGGGATAAGGAATTTCAAGAAGCTTTTGAGAGTCTTAAATAGTATCTTCTTACTCCTCCAGTGCTTGTTCCTCCTAGACCTGATTGTCCATTTATTTTATATATTTCTGCTTTGAAACTTGCACTTGGAGCTATGTTGGCTCAAATTGATGATGAAAAGAAAGAATGAGCCACATATTATATAAGCAGAACATTAATAAGTTATGAAACCCATTATACTCCATTAGAAAAACTTTGTTTGGTAGTTGTGTTTTCTACGCAAAAGTTGCATCATTATATGCTTAGTCAGAAAACATTTGTTATAGCTAAGTCTGATCCATTAAGGTACTTGATGAGTAGACCTTACTTGTCAGGGTGCACAACTAAGTGGGTTCTTGCTCTGAGTGAGTTTGACCTTACATTTATTGACCAAAAATATATTAAAGGCCAAGTTATAGTTGATCAGTTAGTTGTTGCACCTTTAGAGTCTACTCACCCTATAACTATAGAATTTCCTGATGAGTGCCTTAACTTAGAAGAAGATTTGTCTGAGTCATGGTATTTGTATTTTTATGGAGCTAGATGCATGAGTGGTGCAGGTGCCGGTATTATATTAATATCTCCACAAAAGCACCTTATTCCTTTGTCTTTCAAATTACAATTTGCTTGTACTAATAATATTGTAGAGTATGAGGCTCTAATCCTTGGGTTACGAGCCACTTTAGCCTTAAAAATTAAAATATTATTAGTCTTTGGATATTCTTAGCTTGTGATAAATCAAATCAATGAAGTTTATCAGACATGATATGAGAAGATCCACCCTTATAAGGAGTATGTTCTTAAGATTATTTCATTGTTTGAGAAAGTAACTTTAGAAGCCATCCCTCGCACTAGCAACCGTGCCGTTGATGCCATGGCTACAATTGCTTCTTTGTTACCTTTGGAGTTGGATGATGAGTATGCTACTATCATTATTCACCAACTCCAAGAGCCCGCTTCCTCTAAGTCATGTCTAGAACCATTAGATGTGTTTCTGATTAATGAAACAACCCCAGAACCTTGGTATATAGATGTCTTTAATTTTCTCCAAAATGGAACCTTCCTAGAAGGATTAGATAGAAACCAACGTAGGTTATTACGTAAGTGAGTTGTTCACTTTGTAATTGTTGGTAATACCCTATACAAAATATCCTTTGAAGGTATCCTATTAAGATGTCTTAATTTAGAAGAGTCTAAGAAAGCCTTAAGTGAAGCCCATGATGGATCCTGTGGAGGACACTTTAGTGGAAGTGCCATTGCTAAGAAACTCCTTCGAATGGGGTATTTTTGGCCTTCCATGGAAAAGGATGCTAATGATTATGTGCGTCATTGTGACAAGTGTCAAAGACATGCAGACCTTGTTCACGCTCCTGCCCAGGAACTTCAAGCTATTTCATCTCCTTGGCCCTTCTCTAAATGGGGTTTAGATATTATTGGTAAAATTAATCCTATTTCATCTGATGGTCATAAATTTATAATAACAACAACATAATATTTCACAAAGTGGGTAGAAGCTATACCATTAGCTTCTTGCACAAGAGTCCAAGTTTCTAAGTTTATCTTTAATCAAATCATATGTAGATTTGGAATTCCATCAACTCTCATCTCAGATAATGGAACATGTTTTAAGAACAAAGATGTTAAGAAATTATGTCAAAAATATAAAATTCAACATCGATGGTCTACTCCTTATTATCCACAAGGAAATGGCTAGGTTGAAGCTTCAAATAAAACCTTAATCAAAATCCTAAAAATATTGGTTAATAAATCAGGTCATGACTGGCACATGCAATTATATCCTACCTTGTGGGCCTATCGAACTAGTGTTCGTACTCCTACAGGTGCCTCATCTTTTGTCTTGGTTTATGGTGTTGAAGTAGTTTTTCCATTTGAGTTAGAAGTTCCTTCTCTAGCTCTCTTACTTCAGGATGTTGAAGTAGGGGATGAATATCGTGCTGGAAGACTAAGTCAGTTAGAACTTCTAGATGAAAAGTGTATTCATGCCCTAGAGCATCTTCGCTCTTACCAAGATAAACTCAAAAGGTCATATGCCAAGAAATTCCATAGTCGATCTTTTGAAATTGGTGATTTAGTACTCAAAGAAAATTAAAAAAATACAAATGCTAGAAAATATTTAAAAGGTAAATTTCAACCTAATTGGCTTGGACCATTTGTCATCACTGCTAAATTTGGATCAGGTGCATATCGCTTGGCCACCTTATAAGGAAAATATCTTAAGGAGCCAATGAATATTATGCATCTCAAAAGATATTATGCATAAAACAAAAATTCCATTTCTGTACATACTTGTAAATAACTTCTTCATCATTTAGTTTGCAATTCTCATATTATCAAAATACCAAAAAAATCAAGAAAACATAAAAATTTCCAAAAATATTTCAAATTGTTAAAATCTTATTCTTTGCATCAGTGTGTGTTGTTTTCCAAAATTCAAGTTATATTTTATTTTATTTCAGATAAAATTCAAAAGTTATCTTGAACCATGCACTTAATTTACATCTTTAATAATTTTGATTTTATCACTTTGATTATAAATCTCTCTTGTATCAAAAAGCACTATTACTTCATTAAATAAATTTTGAGTTTTGGGAAATGATCTTGCTACTTCTTGAACCAAGAACACATTCTCACATCTTAAATATGATTTGTTGCAAAATTTGAAAAGGATACTACATAGTAGTTTTAGTTCCTTAAGAGAAAAGTTTCCCTTGCTATCCTATTATGTGCATGGTCTAGAATACTAAGAATTGGAAAAAGGACAAGCTCCCCCCTACCCGAATAAAATCCCTTGCTCTACGTCTAATCTGGGCAAGTATCCCAAAAAATAAAAATAAAAAGAAAAATAAAAATAAAAAGCAAAGAAAATAAAAAGCAATAAAATCCCCTTGTTCAAAAATGGACAAGAATCCCTATTCCAAAAATCAGAAGAAAAGAAGGGGGTAGTGAGCTTGAATCCCTGGAATTCCTCAGTTATTCGAAAACCATGAGGTAAGCCCCATAACAGGTGGTTTGTGCCCAACCCGCTTGACCTTGGGTAATCCCTTTCGCGTGGTGACATGTCTGTCACATTAGCGACCTTATTTTGTATAGACCAATGTCCTCTTGTGGATTAGCTAGCTTTTGGTAACTTGACTTACATAGTAGTTCGGTACAATGGCATGCACAAAATCATGGTTAATGAACATTTCACTTGCACACACATTGGTTCATAAAAGTTTGCTTGTATCACTACCTTACTCAAAATCGGTAAATTAATTTCACAAGCACACACATTTGATCCTTGAGAGATTTTGTATCATTGTGTCAAATCAATATGGATAATGAACTCACTTATCACACATTGGTTCTTGATAAATTTGATTTTGTCTTAGAAATAAGTTAAAATATTCCTTTGAAATTTGTTAGACAACATTAGTTTATCATTTATATTTCAAAATTTTTTCAAAATATCCAAAAATAATTTATTTCAAAAAGAACTTGTAGTACAAAATCATTTATCATGCATTGCATTTTTGACTTCGCGATGATGGTATAATTCCTAGGAATTATTCTTCTCAATTTTCACACTAGGAATTCTATGCCTAGCGCAAGTCATCTTTCTCAATTTTTAGGTCTAAAAAATTCCATATTTATTAATCTTCTTAAATATGTGATACGAATGATTTGCTTCATATCAACTTATGTCTTTAAATAATAAACAATTTCATATTATCATGCATTGCATTTTTGACTTCGCGATGATGGTATAATTCTTAGTAACTATTGTCCTCAAAATTTTCACACTAAGAATTCTATGCCTAGCGCAAGTCATCCTTCCCAAATTTTCATGCTTAAATCACATTATTTTCATAAACAATAATCCTTATCAAAATATTTCTTAAAAATCAAATTTTCTCAAAAATAAAATCAAACATCTTCTTTTATCATCATAAGCCTCAAGATTATACTTGAGCACCACAAAAATATTTCTATTATTAGCAATACAAAATTCCTCACAACAGGATTCACTTCATGACCTAGCGAGCATTGATCTCCACCAATGGTCATATAACAACACAACATCCTCTGAGGAACATTGCTAATCTATTTATTTCATCATTATACAAAAACATATTTTCAAAAACATATCTACAAAAATTTAAATCATTTTTCATTTTAAGCATGATCAAAATATTTAAATCAAAAGCATGATTATAAGAAATTTAAACATCATAAAAATACAATCAAATCATACAAAGTCACATAAGACAAGAAGGTTTATATATATATATATATATATCTCAAAAGTCTATATACAAAAATAGAGTTAGACTGGTATGCCACAATCCTCAAAAATTGGCATACTTAGTCACTAAGGATATATAGTACAAAAATGTGTCTAAGTAAGCCCACCCTAGACTCCTCTCGAGCCTCTAGAGCTCTGAGCATCATCATCTCTACTAGGGGTGGTGGTGGCAGTCAAAATTGTCCTCTCACTATCTTCATCCTAGAGGAAGTTACCCTAGTAGTAGAGCGAGATGAGGATCCTATGTGAATAGGACCCATAATCTTAGGAGGTATAGTCTATCTCTACTCTAGAGGAATCGCTATAAAGTATAAGTTCTGATAAAATATGGTCTATTATATAGACCTCACTAGCTCATCCCCTAGGATGCTCCTCCTAGATTGAGTAGTTTGAGAAGATGTAGGAGCTGGAGCCGCATCTCCCTAAGTCACCTGAGCTTGCATCTGTGCAAGATCTACCTCTAGAGTCTAAATCCTACTCCTCAAACCCACATCCTGTACCTCTAGAGACTCAATATTAGTCTTAAGGAGGCATTCTCCTCCCTCATACTAGTCACCTCTACCTGTAGAGTAACCATCTCACTACTCTCCCCCTCCTCCATAATCCTCTTGCCCTTATTGGGCAACTTAGGTACAACCTCCTACTGAGGAGATGCTACATGCTCCTCCTCCACCCTATCATCCATCATCTGCTAAGAAGAGGCTCTCCTCTCCTCCCTAGACATCCCCCTATCCTCATATCCTTAGCCAACTCCGATGTCCCCCCTAGTATGAGGACCCTATCTCCTCGAAGGTACCTGTGTCTCAGACTGCTGCTACTAGCTGGTTGCACATCACTACCTAAAAACCTACTCAGCTACCCGCTACACTACACTCCTCTGTAATGTCAATCGAGTAGGTCTGATGCCAATGTACCACTATCGATACCTATCTATAACCTTGACATCATCTCCATCCATTATATGTATTAGCTCATCGTCAGGCTACGGATCCAAAAATTATGCCATGTTAGGAGCCCCATTGAGAGTAGTAGGGTCTCAAGTAGATCTAGAAAAGGTGATATTCCTATACTAAGGAATATCCTACCATAGCCCAAACTATCATTGCACCCGATCCACGTGATGCAACTCCACCTCTCCCTAGTCCATCCATAACCAAATGGTTCACCTGATGTGAGCCAACTCAAAAGCATCCTCACCCCACCCTGGTAGCTCTCTCTAGGACCTCCACCTAATATCCTCTACTAGTAGCTCATCAAAAAGTCACCTCACTACATCGAGGCCAACCCATCCCCGATGCCCCCTCTATAGAGGCCAGTAGAAGATCCTCGATCTATCCTCCTCTACTCCAGGCTCGCCATCTCCCACTTGAGCCAGAGGAAGTCCTATAGGTCATCTGATAGCTAGGTGCTCCCAACACCACACCTATAGAAAATATGTCAAAACCAATCCCTTCCCTCTCTTGCAGACCACTCTATGCAAAAAAATTTACAACCTACAAATAAGGAATGAAGCCCAAGAAAATCGTATGCTCTGATGTGCATATCACAGATCACCTATACTAAGGTCCATGGTAGGTGGCATCCACTGAGGTGGCATAGTATAAGGTCTCCCACAATGCCACTCAACAAAACTATCAAATGAGATACTCCCTCTATCTCCCCAATCCTGTCAATGCTAACCCCACCCTTCTTCAGTAAGAAGTTGGGGTCTCCTATCAATCTCCTTAGTGCCTGGCCTTGGTTTCCAGATGCAGCTATGTGAGCACCCCTCACTGGTATCCTCAAAATCCTCCAGATATCCTCTAGTGTGGGAGTCATCTCCCCTATCGGTAGTCTGAAGCATGATGACTCTAGGTACCATCTTTCTACTAGAGCCATCAATAATCTCATATCCACTAGAATTTGTGGCATCTCTACCACATGCCTCAGCCCCACCATCTCTAAGCATGTCCTCTCATCAATTGAGAGAGCAACCAAATCTGCTTGGAGAGTAGCATATCTCCACTCCTGATTCTTTAGTTCTACCATCTATCAATAAAAATAAAATAACAAAATTTTAATCAGTGATCGGATCTAAAAATAGCTGATCAGATCAAAAGTGCAAAATCGTATCGAGTGGGTGATATCGTATCGATTTTTGTGATATCGTACTCTACGATATCATCAAAATTGGTCTAATATTGACCTCGATCGGATTGATTTCATCGATATCGTATCATACGATATCATGAAATCGCTATGATCTTGTAAAATCATTACGATTTCATAGTTAGGGTTGCATAATGGTAGTCGTGCCCTAAAAATCCAAAATTAAATCAAATTAAAGATAAAAACATGAAAAATCTAAGCTAAAAGAAAGAAAAATACTTACCCTGAGAGCTTTGTCTCCTGCTTGGACCAAATCGGTGTGATGGGGAATGTCTGCCATGTTTTCTCCAGAGCTCCAAAGCAACAAAAGACAAATGACAAATGAATTGAGTTTTAACCCCTTTTTCTATTTTTACTTATTTTACCCTTAATGTAAAAAATTTTGAGTTTTTCTTCAAATGAAATATTTGATGTAAAAACTCGAAGGGGGTATCACACCTAATGCAGTTCACAATAAAACTTCAAATTTTAAACTTTTTGCAATAAAATTTTGCTTTCTCGTAAAGCGTGTCATTCTTTTCTTTAACACATTTTTTTTAAAAAATGCACTAAAGAGGGGGAAAATGTAACACCCTAAATTTGACCCATAATAATTTGCATTAAAGATAAAAATATTCAAAAATTAATTCAAACAACTTTTTAACTTGTTACCTCGATTTTCGTGCTTTCTTGGCGAGATCGGGTTAAACTGATGAGATCATACATATGATCGTGCGTACGATCTCTAAGATCGTACATACGATCTTGCCCAAAATAGAAAAACTCAAATTAGCAAAATGACAAACCAGTTACAATGTTTTTTGTCTTTACCTATGCAACCGTGTGGCAGTTATGGGATCGGATCCACCGATCAGTCCCAGCTTGGAAGGAGTTGCAACCTATTCTATTTTTAGCCTATTTTTCCTTGCTAGTTCACCCTATTTAATCAGGCATCCCTCCCCTCGAATTCCTCCTAACTCCATGACATAATTTTTGCATTCGAATCACTGTAATTTCTGCATTAGTCCTAGTTATTTTTCTATTTCCTGTAGGATCGGAGGATACGATCAAGGATCGGACGATACGATCAATGATCAGAGCATACGATCAGCCCTATTCTGTGTACGATCTTGCTATTTGGTTACGATCTCGCTTACAGATCACTTGGGGGCAATTCCAAGTGTTGGTTTGCATTTCTTAACCTCTCATTTGCATATTTATCATCTGATTTATCATTTTCCATTGCATATAATATTAGATTTAATCATTTTCATCCCTGGAGTTCACCAAATTGCATTCACTTGCATATTTCATATAGCTTAAGGCATATACATGTTAGATATTTGTATTAAGGCATTCAATAGATCATTCCTAATTTGATTTCTATCTAGTAAAGTCTGTAGCATATCCTAGTTTTCTATTTTTGCACTCTATTCATGAAACTACAGGTTTCTACTATGATCGGATCTTCCGATCATTGATCGAATGGTACGATCACAGATCGTACGTACGATCTTGACCAAAAGCGTACGATCTTGCCCTACTGCATACGATCTTGTCTGCAACAAAAAAATTCGAAATCTTCATCAGACTTTCGGATACAGGTCAGAGTTTCAAATCACTTTTTAAGCATTGCATTGTTCATTAAAGCTCTGTTTTCTACTGTTTGTTGTTTGCATATGAATCAAAATTGCATATAGGTTAGCATAGTTGCATATTGGCCAAAAACTAGGTGATTGTGAGAATTTAAAAGGAACACATCAAACAAACTCCAAAACCTAGGCATGGAAACTACCAAGAAATGTTTCCTGGTGAACCCTAAACAATTCATCAAAAAATCACCAAAGAAGACACGAACTCAAGTGTCTCTCTTCAAGGTGTAGACCTATCATTCTCCCATTCCCCTTCGAGGCATGGATCCATTAGCTTGAAGGAAAGGAGTGCAAGAATTTTAGAGCTACACTACTGAAAGAGAGATCTGATATATTTACTTGGACATACAAGGATATTTCAGGGCTAGATCCAAAAATGGTTATCCATAACCTTTCGTTAAAACCCTCTAAAAATATTGTCAAGTAGAAGCTCAAGAAAATGCATCCAATATTCATTTTAATGGTTAAATATGAGTTGCAAAAGTTTTTGGATATAGATTTTATCATCTCCATTGACTATCCATAATGGGTATCAAAAATGGTACATGTAGGAAAACCATATGGAAGAATCTATATCTATACGGATTTTAGAGACCTCAATAAGGCAACACCAAAAGATTCATTCTTGTTGCCCAACATATATGCTCTCATAGATGTAACTATGGTCATGATATGCTTTCCCTTATGGATTATTTTTTTGGTTACAATAAAATTCGGATTATAGCTGAAGACCAGCAAAAAAATACGTTCACAACACCATGGGAAATATTTTGTTATAAATTTATGCCATTTGGTATTAAAAATGCTAGTGCCACATATAAGAGGGCCATGACATACATCTTTCATGAATACATGAAAAAAATCCTAGAGGATTATATCAATGAATTATTGATAAAGTCATTGTTGCGTTTAGAGCATTTAGAGGTTCTTAGAAAGGTCTTCGATTGTATGATAGAGCATAACATCAGGTTGAATCACAAGAAATACATCTTTGGTGTAACATCAATAAAACTCTTGGGATTCATAGTTTCTAAACGAGGGATCGAAGTCGACCTAGCAAAGGTCAATTCTATACTATAAATACGTCCTTCCACCAATATCAAAGAGCTCAGAAGCCTACGATGAAAACTAGCATCCATAAAGCGATTTATCACACTACAGGAAAAATTCTGACCCATGAATCAGCTACTACACAATGGGGTCCCATTTAATTGGGATGAGGAATATCAAGCGATATTTACTAAAATTAAGTAATATCTGATAATGTTATCAGTATTGGCTCCACCAAGGCTAGATGTGCCATTTTTCTTTATATATCAGCTACTAAATTTGCACTAGGAACCATGTTAGTCCAAAAGAATGTGTAAGACAAAGAGAAAGTGATATATTATATCAGCTGCATCTTGGTTAGTTATGAGTTAGGGTACACATACATAGAAAATATGTGTTTGGCAGTGGTTTTTGCAACTAAGAAGTTGCACCACTACATGTTGAGTCATACAACATATGTGATATTCAAACAAAATCCTTTGCAGTATATGATGAGCAAGACATATCATAATACATGTACTACAAAGTGGATCATGCTATTGATAGAATTTGACTTGGAATTCATCAGATAAAAGTATATCAAGGGACAGGTCATAGTTGATCATCTGGTAGAGGTTCCTCTTGAAGATAGTAGGCCTCTCACCATAGATATTCCTTATGATGCATTCTTTGCATTATCAGAGTCACTCGAAATTGAAGAACCAGATAACAAATCTAACATGAATTTGTTATTTTATGGTTCGAAGTGTGAGCAAGGGGGTGGTGTAGGAATTGTTTTTTTCACACCACAAGGTTCTCCAATGCCCTTGCCATTTAAACTAGACTTTCCTTGTACCAATAACAACTTTGAATACGAGGCCCTAATATTGGATATCCAAACAGTAATCACCATGAATATTAAAAGGTTAAACATATTTGGTGACTCCCTTCTCATTTTCAATCAATTTAAGGGACTATTCCAATGTAGGTGTCCTATCTTGAAAGCTTATAAGGATATTTTTGACACTTATATAGCCTAGCTAGAGTGGTATGACACTGAGGCAATCCCTCATACGTCAAACATATTTACAGACACTATGGCATATTTGGGATCCTTGATCCCTCAGAATCAATCTATCGATTTCACTATCATTCTTATGAAGGTAATCTTGCAATCCACAATGCAGTGTGAGGCTTTTGACAATAAAGAATAAGTCAACATGATTCATATAGAACCAAAATATGAGTGGTTCTATAAATATAGAGAATTTTTTAAGAATGCACCCTAGGGATCTTTGATCTCCCAAGGTCCTATAGGGAATGGCACCATCATTCACCACAAGGTTGTATCCTAGTCTACATTCATGCATATCGATTCACAAAGAAATAAGTCATCTTATTAGTCGAGGATGTAGCTTATGAGGATTGAATTTCATAGTTGCACAATTTCCTAAATTTTGGATTAATCCCTCAGGGATTATCGCATGCTACAGAACACACATTCAAATAGAAAGCAATAAAGTATATCTTGTTAGGAGACATCTTGTACTATCAAAGCTATGATGGAGTTCTCCTTCGTTGTCTTGAATCCCAAGAATCAGCTTGGGAAATATCACAAGTGCATGATGGTACATGTGGTGGCCATTTTAGTACCATGGCCATCATCAAGGGCATATTTTGAATGGGTTATTATTGGCCCACTATGAAAAGGATTGCATCATATATTTCAAGAAATGCGTTAAATGTCAGTAAAGCTTTCTTCCCAGACCTTGTCATAATGAAAATTAGGCTTTCCTCAGTCAACTCTTTCCCAACTATGATTTTATCAGGGTTCCATAACATATTAATTCTCCCATTTTGCTTCCTTTCAGCTTGATCCATAGCTTGTTGAACATGGTGTTGATACATCACAAAAGACAGTGAGTCATGGGAGTCATTGAATACTAAACACCAAATATTCATAAGAGTAGTATCTGAAGAACATTATGGCTCCTCATATACTGAATTAACCCTAACACTAGCACTATTAATCAGACCAGGTATCTGATCTTTGTTTACATATGGAAATATCCTATGTTTTTACCTTTCTTGGTCTCTCTTTTCCATTGAATTCATTCTATTACTCAGAGTTTTCAGAGTATTTTGTATATACAGGATAGAATAAAATGCCTAAGATGATTGAGAAGGAAGGGGGGGAAAAGGAGTTGTAGAGGATATAGGCTTTGGTTGAGGGATCAAATTCATTTGTGTATATGGATATGATAAATAAAGAGGATCTATGTAAACGAGGCTAGTGGATTGAATTTGGCTACTAGTGGTTTCTGAGTTGTAGGATAGCATAGTTTTGGGGGAAAGTCTTCCAACATTAATTAGGATATTTTGAGCATGAACTACCACATTATAAACCTAGGGGAAGGTTTCTACTCTTGATTGTTGTATCTGCAGCCCTAACTCTGATCCAAGAGCCCAAATATAATACATATAAGCCAAACATGTAATTGGTATAGTAGTGGAGGGAATTCTTTTCCATGTCCTGCTAAATATCAAATTGAAATTTGAGACAATTTCTTTCTAAGTTTTTTGCATGGATGTAAACTGATTAAGAAGAGAAAAAATATTAGTATACTCATTAAATTTCTCTATGAATGGCTCGGCTAACGCTTGCCATGAAGTGATAGTATTGTCTTCTAGAGTTCTAAACCAATGAAATATATTTCCTATGAAGTGTAGGACTAGAATCCTTACAATAATATCCTCTTATTTTATGTTGTGGATTTCTTTCAGGTTCAATATATCCTAACAGTGCTCATAAGTTGTTTTTCCATATCCATCATAAGTGGGAATATCTTTAGATACAACTTGGGGGATGGCATTCATTTGGGCTAATCTAAGACGATCGATCATGTTCCAACTGGGGTACTTCTGTAATGGTTGATTATGAGCTGCATTTTGTACCATATTTTTGGTTGTAGGTCTTATTGGAGAACTATAAGATTTTATTCCATAAGCTCTTCCTCTATGAGGAAATATTGATCCAAACTTATGGAAACAACGACCCCTTTGTAAGGTAACTCACAGTAAAAATAGGAGTTAGGATTATTCCTTTTGAAAGACCTGGTATACATGAAAGGACACTGGTCTATAGGGATAATTCTTTTTCTAAGTCCAAGGACCAGGGAGTCACCAGGTGAACTTGCTTTTATCCGCTTACAAGGTCAATACAATTCACCAAATCTTGATTCCTTCGGGTTGAGATAATAAAAACTCATTTTATGGGTTTCGTGTTCCTTCTAAACTTGTACCACCAGGTGTGCCACAAACTATTAGGCATTGAATTGCATCAATTTTTACTCAATACTGCAGCTATATATCTTCCTACTTTCTATCCAGGCTTACACCTAATAGCTATAGCTCAGCACTCAATATTGGATGGATCAAAATAGAGTTTTTGATCCAATCTCCAGAGTAGGCTGATTTCTTGTCAACTTAAATAGGGTGTTGACACAATTATGATCACTTGGGTTTTGAAGGTTAGGGTAAGAAAAGGTTAGGGTTAGAGAAATGTGAACAATAGTGGACGGATAGACTAGCAACATTGCACCATAATAAAAAGCATCAAAAAACTAACCCAAAGGCACATAACTTAGACCAACATTATCCCAAATTGGATTATTCTTCATTCATTAAAGCATAGTAGAGAAATATTGTAGACAACAATTTCAATATGTAGACAATGATAATCCAAATAAAAGAATTCACCAATATCTATATTCTATAGAAATTCACTTCCTAACAATAAATAACAATCTCATAAGCAGATTTCAATTACTTTAACAGTTAGTAATACATGAATTTGACACAAACTAACCACTTAAGTATTCAAAAAAATGCAGCTAAAGATTTCAAACCTTTGATATCAAGCATGAAGATACAAATTTTGAGGCAAATATCAATGTAATGCTCCTTCTATTAGCTCTTGGGAATATTTACAGTAGCACGAGCAAACACACTAGAGATGACCCTTAAAAATGAGGTTTCAACCTCTACTTATAGTTTTGCAAAAAAATAAATTTTTCAAGAACATTACAAAGATAAGATTTTGACAATGCAGCAGAGAGTTATTACTAAAATTTGCTTACTGGTACACCCTCTGGGAAATCCATTGTATATGGACCGCCATGGCAGCTCGGGGTCTTTGCAACTTGCTGGTCACTTGGCGTAAACTAGAGTTCAGGCCGTTGAAGATTATAAACCATCGTTGATTTTTCTTGGAAGCCATTAGCCACCATTGATATGTAACCACCTCTTGTTCTGTCTTATTGAAAATCCTCAATGTTTTAGCTTCCTCTCCAACTAGCTGTTACAATTTTGGTGAAGAAATATCTTTAAATACCCTGGTTTCTTTGATACAATCCCCACAATTGATATATCCCATTGTATGGCTATGATTCATTCTGATATAAGCTTATTATAATGGCGGGGAGAACACAACACCATTCCACTTTGTAAACATTGATGATGTCATCCTTTATACCTTAGAAACCATGGAATGCCAATCTAACTTTGAAATGCTTGGAAGGTTAAGCTGGATCGAATTTGCTTCCTTGTTATTCATGTTTCTTCAATGTTTGCAAAGTCTTCGTCAATTTGCACAACAATGTTGATGATGTCATATCTTCTTAAAGACTTTTAGGAATTCCATTCTGGGCCAAGCAAGAGTATTGGCATACTATCATCAATCCAGACCCGTCATAATGTAAAATGACTCTTATTCCATTTCGAACCATCTTCAGAATAAAATATCCCTTGTCACCGTTCCAGAATGGAATTAGTCAAAATCATCTCTTGCCATGAATCCGCATCTAATAATCATAATGTTCCACCTTGTCACCATTCCAGGCAAAAATATTCTATGTACTCTCCAAAATTGTGCACCCCAACACTTAGCCGCTCGAAAGATATTCAAAACATCAAGCAGTCACCAATATGCACTTTCTTCCTGTTGATGTCATCTTCTCTTAAAGACTTTTGCGGATTCAAGACACATCTCTAGTCCAGAGGCAAAAAAAAAGAAGTCTTCTGAAATTGCTCCAATCGTGAAAATTTACTAAGTGTCTGGTGGGCTCGTACCTCCTGTTGTGAATCTGCTCCGAAATACACTGTAAGATGTGCGAAATGAGGAATTTATTACTTAGACAAAATTTTGCAAAATTTCCCTAAGTATATGGCCATTTTGGGCCTATAGTTATTAGAAAAGCTAACATATTTTAGAGGAACCAACAAAACCAATGTTAGGCCTAAACAAACATAGAAACAAGAATGCATCTATTCAAAGCCTAAATACAAAGGGTTTCAAAAGATAAAACAATACCTCATATTTTGAATGAGTGGGAGAAAAATAGAATATTCCTCCCTACACATATGTCATTACAACATCATATTTGGAAGTGCTACTCTATAGTTATAATTTGTATTTCCAAAAATGTTCATTAATTTGGAAGCATTATACATTGGAAATATTTTTGCAGGTATAAAATGTAAGTAACATTACCTTTATTGATTTGATTAATTAAATTTCTAAGGTATTAATTCAAGTTTTGAACCTTAGGAACTTTAATAATTAAGAGGGACATAAAATTTTGTCAACTTATTTGATATTTAATATTTATTAAAGTTCTAAGTTAAATAATTGCAATACTTAGTAAATTTAATTATTAGGGAGGGAGTTATAAGGATTTCAACCTTATTTTGAAATAATTGAAAAATATTTTTGATATTTTATTGCAATATATTTGAAGTTGTCTAATATTTATTAAATTTGGAGTGATAAGGTTTTATACTCTAAATTTATCATGGATTATTGGTATATTGATTCTAGAGCAAGTAGGCATATGACAGGAAATAAACAATGGTTCAACACTTTTCAAGAGAAATATGAAAAACTAGTTGTTATAGCAGATAGTATGACTTATGAGGTCAAAGGAGTAGGAGATGTTTTAATTGATTTATCAAATGAAAAGGGATAATTAGTAATGTACTATATGTACCTAGATTAACTGCTAATCTTCTTTCAATATCTCAATTAATGGATCAAAATTTAGCAGTTGAATTCAAAATTATTAAAAATAAAAAAATGCCTTATTACCAAACAAGGAAAAGTTATAGCTTTTGGTTCTTATAAAAATAGTCTATTTGCTCTAGATACATCATCAAATATGGCTTTGTCAGTAGGCATTTTAGAAACAAAAGAACTTTGGCATAAAAGGCTAGGACATATAAGTGCATCTTCATTAAATGAGATGAGTAAACATCAAATGGTTAAAGGTTTACCTAAAATTTTATGAGAACTACAATCTATCTAGAATGTCTTGTAGGGAAACAACATAGAATACCTTTTGAACTAAATCTCTATAGAGCTCAAGAACCATTGGAATTAATATATACATATTTATGTGGTCCAATGAACATTACTAGTCTTGGAGGACATAGATATTTTCAACTATTTGTTGATGATTACTCAAGAAAATATGGGTGTATTTTATGAAATTCAAATCTGAAGCATTTAGTTGCTTTAAACAATTCAAGCAATTAGTGGAAAAAGAAATAAGAAAATCAATCAAGAATCTTCGTTCAGATAGAGGGGGTGAATTTTTATCAAAGGAATTTGATTCTTTTTAGAAACAAATGGTATAAAAAGATAGCTTACCACAACATATTCACCTCAACAAAATGGTATTGCAAAAAGAAGAAATAGATCTATTATGGAAATGGTTCATTGTATGCTAAAAGAAGCTCATATTGATCATCAATATTGGGTAGTAAAAACAATTGTGTACTTACAAAATAGATCACCTACAAGAATACTAAAAAATGTTACTCCTAAAGAAGTATGGTTAGGACAAAAACCAATAGTAGAACAATTAAGAATCTTTGGATGTAAGGCATATATGCATATTCCAAAGCAAAGAAGAACTAAACTGGATGATAAAACTATGTGTGGAATATTTCTTGGTTATGATGATGATTCAATAGGATACAAAATAATTGATCCAACTACAAAGAAAATTTATATAAGCAGAGATGTAATTTTTGATGAAGGAAACAAAAATGTTATTAAAGAACAAAAGGTTGATACAAGAACAATTCTAAATTTTTAGAAGAAGAGAACTCATCAAGTGAAGAATCAAAATTAGAAATATATGATGAGCAAATTAAAAATTTAGAAACTACTACAACACCACAAAGGAAAGAACCAAAATGGTTTAGAGATACACTTAAGGACTCAAAGCTAGAGCAAATACCAGATCTTACTACTATGAGACCACAAACTCATAGCTTAACAAGAATAAATAGGGGATTAATAAGTTCTATAGAAAAACCTACAACTACTCAAATTGCTTTTAGACATCTAGAATGGAAGGCAACCATGGATTCAAAATATGCAACATTAATGAAAAATAAAACATGGAATCTAGTTGATTTACCACAAGGAAAGAAAGTGGTAGGATGTAAGTGGATCTACAAGATAAAATACAAAGCAAATGGTTCTCTTGAAAAATACAAAGCTTGATTAGTTGCAAAAGGGTATACTCAAATAGAAGGAATAGATTATGAAGAAACCTTTGCACCAACAACAAGAATGACTACTATTCAAACAATTTGTGCATTAGCAACACATCTTGGATGGAAACTTCATCAAATGGATGTAAAAAGTGCATTTCTCAATGGTGATCTTGAAGAAGAGGTATATATGTCTTAGCTAGAGGGATTTGTGATCAAAGGACAAGAACAAAAGGTTTGTAAGTTGAACAAATATTTATATGGTCTAAAGTAAGCACCAAGAGCATGGTATATAAAGATTAATAATCATTTGTTACAACATAATTTTAAAATAAGTTTATTAGATCTAAATCTCTATACAAAAAAGGTTGGACTAGAAAGAATAATACTTATAGTATATGTTGATGATATAGTAATCACAGGAAGCTCAAGAATTTTGATAGATGAAGTTAAAAGGGACTTAGAAAAGGATTTTGAAATGATATATTTGGGGCTTCTTCATTATTGTCTTGGTTTGGAAATTTGTCAAAATGAAAACAATATCACAATAACACAAACAAAGTATGCAAAATCATTACTTGAAAAATATAGAATGAAAAATTATAAATCCAAAGATACACCTATGGAGCAAGGATTACAATTATCTAGATATGATGAAACATCTCTAGTCTCAACCACTATCTATCATCAATTAATTGGAAGTCTTCTATATTTAACAAATACCAGACCAAATATAGTTTTTGTTGTAAATTATCTTTCAAGATTTATGCAAGAACCTAGAGAAAGTCATTGGAAAGCCACAAAAATAATACTACAATATATTAGCAAGACTACAAAATATGGGCTAATATATAAAAAAATGATGATGACAAGTTTTATCTATAGGGATATTCAAATTTTGATTATGTTGGATCTATAGATGACAGAAAATCTACATCAAGATATGTATTCTATCTTGGCTCTAGACCTATTTCTTGGTATAGTAAAAACAACATGTAGTAGCACTTTCATCTATAGAAGCAGAATATCATGCAACAAAAGATGTAGTATGTGAAGCACTTTGGTTATAGTATATATTGTCAGATATGGGAATTAAGAGAACTCCTACAATAATAAATTATGATAATCAAGGAGTACTTAAATTAATAAAAAATCTAGTAATTCATGAAAGAACAAAACACATTGAAGCTCAATGTCATTTTATCAGGGATCATGTTTAGAATCATCATATTCAGTTAAAACATGTTTCTACTGAAGATCAGATTGTAAAATTTTTACAAAAGCACTTGGTCAAAAAAATTTCAGATATTCTATAATCATCTATGTACATCAAGAGCAATTCATATCAAATAATGTAATACAGGGGGTGTTAGAGAATATTACATTATTTGATTAATGTACCTTTATGGTACAAATATAAATATGTAACAAATTAGGATTTAAGTCTATAGTTTATATGAGTGATTTATATTCCGCTTTATGTAAGTGTCTATGTGTAGGATATGCACAAGTGTCATGTAAGTAAGTGTGCAAGTAATTAGAGAGTCAAGAGTCTTGTATACAAGTGGTAAGATGAGAAGCCAAAGGTCATATGGAAAGCAATAGTCAAGAACTTGAAGAGTCATCTTGTATGACTATATTATGGAGATAAATCTTCGTACTATGTATTTGGTGAATTGTAACGTCAAAAGTGTTAGAGTTAGAGTATATTACATCATTTGGGTCATGTAAATGTACCATCTTAGGTACATAGTTAGAGTGGGAGATTACTTTATGGGTAAGTTAGCTAGTTACTTCAAGCAATGTAATAAATGCACAAGTGGCAATGTGCAAGGTGTCCCTTGTATAACTAGGTAGAGTGTTGGCCAAGGATCTATCTTAATATATTAAAGGCCTCATAGTGGTAGATTAGATATCAAGTCAAGTGTTTATTTAGTGTAGTGGAGTAGATAGTGGTGCTCCCATATGGAGTACCATGTAGCTCTTTAGCTCAGGGTTATGCATAAGGGGTTGACCCCAAAATATATTTATAAATTGAAGGTGAATTGTCTTGGAATCCCGACGAAATATGTAGAAGTATACATGGCGAATTCCAATTATTTTCTCCAAAAAATTTCAAACTGTGGCGAATTGCAATTATTTTTCTCCAAAAAAATTCAAACTGTGGAAAATTTTTCTGTGTTTGGGACCATGAATATCATTTTGCAAAATTAAAGGATTTAGGCTGACAAGAAAGGCTTTTAGCCTTTACGATTTATGATGACCGGTATAAGACATAAAATTCGATCAGTTGTAGGCATGTCAATCAGATACAAACATACCGATCGGTTGTAGAGATGTCGATCGGCTGTAGACATGTTGATCGGTTGTAGCCATGCCGATCGGCTGCAAAAATACCAATCGGTTGTAGCCATGACAATATTCTAGGAGGCATAAATTTTGCTTCGGAGCTTCATTTTAATATTTTTTTAAAACCACCTAGATCGATGAGATATACCCAAAAAACTAAGTAAAATCCTCAAAAAACCATCTAAAATAGATCAACATGTATGCAACCGACTAACACATTTACAACTAGTCGGTTGTAGACATGTCGATCGGTTTTAGATGTTTTTTTGAGGATTTCACTTAGATTTTTGAGTAGATCTTGTTGAGCTAGGTGGTTTTTTTAAAAAAAATTGAAAACGGAGCTCCAGAGCAAAAGTTATACCTCCTACAAGTTTCCCTGCAAAAGTGCACCTTTGCAATCGATCGACATATGCCGATCGGTTTCAGAGGTGCACTTTTACAGGGAAAATTCTAGGAGACATAAATTTTGCTCTAGAGGTCCATTTTAAATTTTCTTTTTTTTTTTAAATCACCTAGCTCGATGAGATATATTAAAAAAACTAAGTAAAAAAGCATCTAAAACTGATTGACATGTCTGCAAGCAATCGGTTGTAGATGTGTCAGTCGGTTGCAAACATGTCGATCGGTTTTAGATTTTTTTTGAGAAGTTCACTTACATTTTTGAGTATATCTCATTGAGCTAGATGGTTTTAAAAAACAAAAAATTGAAAACGGAGCTCTAGAGCAAAAGTTAAGCCTCCTAGAAGTTTCTCTACAAAAGTGCACCTCTGCAACTGATTGACATATGCCGATCGGTTGCAGAGGTGCACTTTTGTAGGGAAACTTCTAAGAGGCATAAATTTTGCTCCGGAGCTCTATTTTCAATTTTGTTTTTTTTTAAACCACCTAGCTCGACGAGATCTACGCAAAAAACTAAGTAAAATACTCAAAAAAGCATCTAAAACTGATTGAAATATCTGCAACTAATTGGTTACAGATGTGTCAGTCAGTTGTAGATATGTTGATCGGTTTTAGATTTTTTTTTGAGGATTTCACTTACATTTTTGAGTAGATATCATCGAGCTAGATGGTTTTAAAAAACAAAAAATTGAAAATGGAGCTCTAGAGAAAAATTTATGCCTCCTATAAGTTTATCTGCAAAAGTGCACCTCTACAACCAATCGACATATTCTACTAAAAAAACTAAGTAAAATCCTCAAAAAACATCTAAAACCGATCGACATGTCTGCAATCGATTAGTTGTAGATGTGTCAGTCGGTTGCAAACATGCCAATCAATTTTAGATGTTTTTTTGAGAATTTCACTTATAGTTTTGAGTAAATATCATCAAGCTAGGTGGTTTTAAAAAATAAAAATTAGAAACGGAGCTCCGAGCAAAAGTTATGCCTCCTAGAAGTTTCCCTGCAAAAGTGCACCTTTGCAACCGATCGACATATGCCGATCGATTGTAGAGGTGCACTTTTGTAGGGAAAATTCTAGGAGGCATAAATTTTGCTCTAAAATAAATCAAATTTTAATGACAAACATGTCTGTGCAACCGATTGACGAATGCCAATTAACAACTTTGCAACCGATTGGCTTATGCCGATAGACACGTCCCTGCAACCAATTGATGAATACCGATTGACACCTCTGCAACTGATCGACACCTCTACAACCGACTGAAATGGCTCTATAACCAATCATATTATATCGATATACATGAATTTGCAATCGATCAGCTTATGCTAATCATCTTGCATCGACTGACACTCCTTTGCAATCGATCAACTTATGTCGAAAGACACTCCTCTTCAACCTTGTCAAATTTTTTGTTGTTCCAGTGCAATGTATGTTTATCGGTACCCACTACAGTATATATATGGGTAGTATATGAGGCGATTTGGGCAGGAAAAATAAAAAAATTTATAATTTGAAGGCGAATTTGGGCAAGAAAATCAAAATAATTTATAATTTGAAGGCGAATTGGGCGGGAAAATCAAAATCATTTATAATTTGAGGTCAGCAAATTAAAATAAAAATATTTTAATTATTTTCAACGACAGGCGAATTTACCCCAAAAAAACTTCCACCCTATAATTTTCGGGTGAATGGACCCTAGTGAAAGGATCCAAAATTAGCCTTTTCAAAATTTTAAAAATCCTAAATAGAGCTAATTTATGATATTTCACGCTTGTGCATAACCCTGCTTTAGCTCATAGTAATGGAGTGTCCATTTCCCCTATACTACATTGTAATTTCATCATTTTTATTTATAGCATATTTCAATCATATTGCAGAATCCAGGGTTATGCACAGGGGTGAATTTCCTAATTTAGCACGAATATTTAGATTTTCATAATTTTAATTTTGCAAATTTTGGGACCATAAAGGTCGGCCTATTCACATAAAAATTTTGAGATCTATTTTAGGGTAAATTTGCCTCATTATCATAAGGTTTCCTACCTAAATTTTGCCTTAAATTTATTAAAAAAAATATCCCACCCAATTTACCCCTTGTACCCCATTATATATAGCTAACCTTGATAGCAACTCTCATATAATTACAATATTTAATTTTTTTGCATAGTAAGCGATACAAAATAGATGACTAACACAACATGACTAAAAAAAGATAATTGATAGAAGGTGACTGACAAAAGGCAACTGGAAAATGGTGACTAACTAGCAGAAGGTGATGAACAAAAGTTGACTGGTAGAAGGCAAATGGTAGAAGGAAACTGGCATAAGGTGATTGGTAGAAGGTGATTGGTGAAAGGTGATTGGCAGAAGGCGAATGGCATAAGGTGACTGGTAAAACATGAATGGTAGAAGACAATTGGTAGAAGGTGAATATAAATAAGGTGACTGACAGAAGGTAACTAGAAGAAGGCAACTGGTAGAAGGTAACTGACAGAATGGAATTGACAGAAGGTGACTGATAGAACACAACTATCAAAATGTGACTAGTATAATATGACAGGTAGAATATGACTGGTAGAAGATGACTGGCAGAAGGTGACTATTAGAATATTACTGGTAGAAGGCGACTAGCATAAGGTGACTGGATTAAGGCAACTAGCTTAAGGTGACTGATAGTAGCTGACTAAAATACAATGATCATCATTTATCGATAAGTTTATTTTATCATTAATTTTCCTTTTTTAACATTTTATTCATGGACACTCAATAAGGAGGTTTTCTTATTATTTTGGTATTAATCTCAATATTTCTTGGGATAGATATTATGTTGTCTCTAGCAGTAGTTCTCTTTTTTAATAGTTATTTTCATTTTTAAAAATGATGTTCATTGTTCATGTTACTTTTTTGTTCATAAAAGTAAAATATCACATGTTAGCAATGAAAATAAGGGAGGACAATCTTTCGATAAAAGGAGTGTCCTCAAATACTTTCATAATATTTCAAAATCCAGTTAGCCATCAACATCTGCACAAACTGAAGGTATGAATGTCTTTACTTACTAACCAGTTAATTTTTGTACATTGATAATTTTATATATAATGTCTTCATTCATAAAGAAGTGTTCTTTCTGGTTGATGACTTTATCCATTGTTTATCTATATTTTTTAATAGAAGGTATGCTTTTAAATACCATAATTATAATGATCCTACTATTGACACTAGTATTATCTCTACAGAAAACACTGTTGACCCTGGTATACCTTTTCACATATCCACATTAATAAAAATTCCACAGATGAAAATATTCTTAATAAAATGGAACAACAACATGAAGATATTCCTAAATCTAACATGCCAAGTGGAAAAGAAAATAATAGTTCTTATGCAGTCCCTACTTCTGGAGAATCTTCTTCTAAAAAACATAAATGTGCAATGTTATCTAGGTGGACAATTAATAAATTATTTTAGCCTGATTGGAAATAAGAAT
Source organism: Wollemia nobilis (assembly GCA_028583015.1). Taxonomy (NCBI): domain Eukaryota; kingdom Viridiplantae; phylum Streptophyta; class Pinopsida; order Araucariales; family Araucariaceae; genus Wollemia; species Wollemia nobilis. The sequence goes on along the minus strand of JAQPPZ010000375.1, from coordinate 2,717,890 downwards.
TTCCATTTACTGAGACAATGCTACTAGATAATAGTAGTGAGGAAATAATAGAATTGAGATGCGTAATTTGCAGTTGGAAATACGAAAAGGATCATATATTGCAAGTTAAGAAAGATACAGTATACAAACATTGTGGAAAGTGTTATATCAAAAAAAAGGTGGTGATCAACCAATACAAAATAATTATAGGTGGAAGGATGCATCAAAGTGCGCACATATAAGATATACGTAATAATATGATAAATAAATGAAACAAAAGCAAACTTTGGTTGAGAAAGGTGTAACGATTCAAGCCCAATTTCAAAAATGAATAAGTTAACTTTAGATTCAAAAATTTTATAGTTTGCTATTGTATTCACTATTATTAAAAAGGGTAGACCTATGTCTGATTTCATTGATTATAAATCTCTATTTTGACTAGATGATGTGTAGAACTTACCCAGTGCCCATTGGTCAGATAAAAGTGGTTGGGAAATGGAAAAATATCTCTCATTGGTTGAGCACGATGAACTCAAAGAGAAAGAAAAAAATACCAAATTCATTTTAGTATCAATTTATGAGGTGACTGTTGTTGACAACACATATTGGATTTGCATGCATGTTTACACATTAGAAACTTGCAATGCAGAAAGCATTTACAATTTTGTTGTAACTAGTTTAAAAGAAGTAGTAGGAATGAATGAAATGGAAGTAGCCACTAAGTTAATATGTGTCAGAGCTGATGGTACGAATACAATGTAAGGACACAAGAATGGTCTTTGTGTTAGATTACAAAAAATTGTTGCCCCATATTTGATTCATATTCATTGCATGGCTCACAAAATGAATCTTTTATACAAAATTATGGATACATTTACAAATTTTGCAACAGTGGAAGAGCTTGTTCATGAAATTCATGATTATTTTTTGTGCAGTCCAAAAATATTTTCAAAGTTTCAATAGTTTGCACTAGGAGTTACTGAAGGTAAAAAATTGTTAAAAGATGTAGATGCTAGGTGGATTTTAATGTATCAATCGACATTTAGAGTTTTCAAAGAATATAAATCCTTGATAGGGTTTATGTATGCAAATCATAGGGCAATTAATAAGTCTAAAGATTTACTATTTTGAATGAGTGACTTTGAAACACTTCTCACATTTTGTGGTATTTTGAAGAAATGAATAATTTGATCAAAATTACACAAGAAATATCGATTTATATTATGGATTTCATCAGGGTGAGAAAATAAACTTGCATGCATATTGATATGATGTACACATCTAGTCAAAGTTTTATGGATACCATGTTTGAGAGTTGGAGAGCATTGACAAACATGAATTATCCTTAGAAATTTCTGAAGTTCAATATAATTGATCATCTATGTATTAATATCGATGAACAGGAAATACCTTTATATTTTTTTGGTAAACAAATGGTTATAGCTACAAATAAAGTTGAAAAAATACCCATAACCTACAATATATTTCATGTAGTTGTACACGATACAAAAATTAAATTGAAACAAATAGCAGAATCATTAACAAAAGAAATAAGAGATTGGTTTTGAAGAGATGAATTGCTCGAGGCTATGGGTGTGGTTAATCCAATGTTTTGGGATCCTTGTCATGAATACTATATATATATATATTTGAATTTACATGGTGGAATCGGTAGCCGCCACGAATCCAGGCAGGCTGTCCAGCTTTTATGGCCACCATAGTATTCTATGTTGTCCGCCCTAGAATCTGCCACACAGATCTTCGTGCAGTCCGCCCCTATAACCACCATGCCACAATCATTTTAAACCTTTTATGCCACTGAAAGCACCAGGAAAGGGACATGAATACTATATTATAAATGATTTATTTATCAAATACATGGGCATTATTTCTAGCTATTTTAGTAAACGTGTGGTAGTTAATGGTATTGAAATCAATGGTATTCTCAACAAAGATCTTTTGATAAAACAATCAAACTACTTTGGAACAACAATGTTTGCTCAAGTTTTACAACTCTCTAACCGTCATGAAACAGGTTCTATTTCACATTTGTGGAGAATATTACATCCTAGTAGTATCGTAGAACATACTATGAGTGAATATTTTTATTTATATGAATTATATCAAACGATGAATTTAGGATCTGTGGAATATGAAAGGGTATTCAGTGCATTATTATATGTAAAATCTAATGTTCAAAATAGGTTGGAAAAAAATTTGGAATTTTTTTGGAGAGTATATGTGTCAACCTATGAGGTGGAGAAGTTTCCTTATGAAAGAGCTTTGTCATATTGGAAATCTATGACATAGAGAAGAAGTGTAACAAATACTGAGGATGATGGTAACACTGATCAAATTGTGATGACAAAAATTTTGGGTATGAGTGTAGACAATTTTGTACAATCTGAAAAGAGTTTGTTCCAGCTTCCAGCATTATGATGCAAGGAATGTTTCATTTGATTTGAGTTCACATATTAGAATTGAATGATGCTTTCATTTGATTTGATTTGATTTCAGTATTATAATGAAAGGAATATTGAGATTAAATTATAATTTGATACATGTAATTTTGATGTCATTAATCATATAATATGATATTATAAATTCCATTGGACACTCTCTATAATTTTGATGTCATTAACCATATAATATGATATTAGAAATGCCATTGGATACTCTGTATATCATAGTCCTCTAATTTGATTTATGTATATTTTAATGAAATTGGATTATTTGATTACACATATGTTTATTAGAACATTGCATTATATTTTATATCATAAATATGTTATTGTATATTTTGTATATCATTTTACATAAGCCTTGTTATTGAATTATTAGTCTAAAGTTTCAAATTTTTTAGTAGAATTGTATTGTATAAACCATTTATGATAAAGTAAATATTTATGTTGCATTTCCAGTCATTTCAAATTATTTTTTAAAACATAAAATAACATTTGATTGCATCCACATAATTCAAAATTACTTAATGCATCAATACAAATAATCAAAACATAACAATATTTAAAATAAAATTTCAAAAAGATAATGCAATTTTTTGGAAATTGTCTCTTTCTTTGATTTCAAAAATATACCATTCTTTTACAATTTACAAAAAATATATACAATATTTTTTGTTTCTCCTTAAATAAAAAACAAAAAACTTCTATTCTTTCTGCATGGTGGCTGAAGTTCCAGCTACATCTATCTCAATATCCTTTACTTCCAATGCACCAGCCCTAACCACAATTTCAATTGTAGAGTTGATTCCCAAACAATAAACCTTATTCCTTCACTAGATCTTCTTTAAAAGGTGCATTCAAATCTTTCTTAATTTCTCTCAATACAACCTTCACATCCAGGCCCTTATCTTTGATAAACTTCTTCAACCAATTATTTTCTCTAATAGTGTATTGTAACCTTTTCTTCACTTCAATAACATTATTAATACTAATTTTTGTAGTCTTGATCAACATTTTCATGGCACTGACTTGTTGCTTTAAGTGTTAAAAATTAGACTACAAAATACAAGTGAAAAATGTTAATATTTATAAACAAAACGTATTTAAGAAAAAATGATTTTTAGTTAGATGTAAAACTTACATCATCTGTAAGTCTTGCAATTTCTGCAGCTGCTACTTTATTATGATCTAGTGTCCATTCATTGAAATATGCATGGGCCTTTGCATTGAGGTTTTCCAAATGATTCAAAACAATGGCCAAAAATTCATCAGTGTATGTAGACTCGACCTCCACAGTACCAGATTCAGCTTTATGTAGCAAAGCATCAAGCTTTTGGGGCTCATTTTCAACCTTTGAAAACAACTCCTTTCTCTTTGAAAAATTAATATATCATCCATTTATTGATTTTATCAAAACCTTGGCCTGATATTCCCATTCTTTCAATTTATAAATATCTACAAGAAAACTGTTATGAACTGTAGCTTTACATCTATTAGCTAATAAAATATTTTCTAAAAATTTTACTTTATCATCATCTGTCATATGATGAGCGATGACTTGCCAGGGGGGAAGAGGAAACTCTGGTGGCATCTGCTTCAACATTCTCTTCTTCTTCATTATTTTCCTCTACATCCTGAAGTATATCACTTACCTTTAATGGGGAATTTTTAGGATTCATATCTTGATAAAAAAAATCATCATCTAGATTTCTTGAGGGTATTTTAGATGCACTTTCAACATTTGAGAAATTCTCTAGGGTTGAAATTGGGAAAACCAAAATATTATATTGAGACAGTGTGTTTTTGGAAAACACATCTGGTATCATGAGGTGGTGGTGTGAGGAACATTTTTCCATGCATGCACGATTGGTTCCTCATCGATGGTACCTACTACGGATGGATAGGAACTTGTTGTATTGATGGTTGTTGCTGCATTTGTGGCTAGGCAGATGGTAGAGGCATACTTTTTCAGTATTTTGAATGTAAAATGTGCATCTACAAAATTTCACATGAAAATATAAATTAAATTTTGTGTAAATAACAATATCATAAAAAGAGATTAATTTTAACCAAACATACCAGACTCAAACACTGTAGTCGTTGATTATGCAACCATTTGCCCTTTCTCTAAAAAATATTTAAAATACATCAAATTAAACATAATTTTAAATCATTAAAATACATCATTTAAAATAGTACTTTTTAATAATAGGGTTACCTTGTGGGCTAGAGGTAACTTCTTCGATGTCAACTGCAACACTTACAGAAGTAACAGGAGTTGCAAGTATATGCTGAATTTGATCACCATGAGACCTTACATGTTTAGAGGGAGTTACTGGTAATGACTACAACTGTGAGTCAAAATCAATAGATGCTTCATGAATCCTAAATGCGACATCCGTTTTACTAGAAGACTAATATGCTTTTCTCTATTTTCAAAATAAAATTAGAAAATAACTAGATTGATTAAAAAAAGAAAACAAAGATATTTCAAAAAATAATTTTACTTGTATTTCATTCTCAGTCATACCAATAGCCAACAAACTTCGGTGCAATGTAGTTGGAGGATTGCTTTGTTGAAGATTGAAAAAGGTTTCATGAAAAAGACAAAGAATAAAGTTGTTGGTTGTTACTGTATATGAAGATTAAATTTTTTGGGCACTCAGAAGGTCCTATTTCAGGCAATTGAAAATGTGCGTGGACCAGTAAAATGTTACACCGCCAATACATTGAATCAATAAATACAATGCCAAAAAAGGTATTTCTGTAGGTCACCCCTGCAAAATAAGCCTTTCCTAGAAAAATTCAATGCAAGCATAAAGAAATTTATCTCCAATATTGGAAATGTTTAAGCCCCTTTTGAACTTAGAAGAATTAGCTAAAAAAAGAGAGAACATTATTAGAAAACAAAAAGTACAACAGGGAGAACATTATTAGATAATAGAAACTACAATACATCAAAATTTAATATAAATAAAAACTAAATTTTAAAAATATACCTTTCAAATTGTTTGAATGAACAACATATTTGGATGCTAGTGTTGATTTGTCATCTTCGGTTAAGGCGTACCGGTTGTTCACCACTACACCATCCAAAAATGGCAGCCTTATTAGTTGCTACACATTTCAGGGTTTAACAAAAAACAATATCCTTGTTATCCACTTTGATCATAATAGTGGACATGTCATGGTTGTAACAACTAATGATTCGTTGTGTCATTAGAATGTTAATGTTCAATTGTGGAATCTTCTTTACACTAAGTTCAGAGGTGTAAAGCCATTTTGAATCTCTTCCAAGAGTGCTAAAAATATTCCTGATGTTGGGGTAGTAGAAGCTCCTAAAATTAACTTTGGATGGAAAATGAGAGGAAAAGCTAGCCATTTATGAAAACACGTAGGAAAATGCTCTGAAACACCCAAGAAAATGCTCTGAAATGCCTTGGAAAACACTCTGAAAACTATATAAAAATATTATGAAAACCCTCTGAAAATGCTCTAAAAAACATCTGAAAAGGCTTTGAAATTGTTGTGGAAAACTCTCAAAAAATGCTAGAAAAAGCTTTGAAATTGCTTTAGAAAACACTATGGGAAAGGTGAAAAATGACCTTGCATATCTATTTATAGAAGTTTGCATGGTGAAAGTTAATAGATGCATGATACATGGTAGAGGATATGATACATGACAACTTCTTATTGGTGATATTTCATGGTTGTCATTTTCCAGTCATCGTTTGTCAGTCACCATATACCAATCACCATCTGTTAGTCGTTATTTTCTAGTCACCATATACTAGTTGCCATCTTGTAGTCACCATATATCAATCAACATATACTAGTTACTATTTTCTAGTCACCATATACCAATCACCATCTTCTAGTCACCATATTCCAATCACCTTCTACCAGTCACCATATACCAGTCACCATCTACCAGTCACCATATGTTAGTCACCATCTACCAATCACCATCTACCAGTCACCATTTTCTAGTCACATTATGCTAGTTACTTTCTACCAATAACCTTATTCTAGTTGCCATTTACCAATCTATCATCTACCAATTGTATTATGCTAGTTTCCATTTACCACTTGCCATCTACCAGTTGCCTTCTACCACTCACCTTCTACTAGTCATATTTTTCCAATCACCTTCTACTAGTCACCTTCTATCATTCACCTTCTACTACTTGCCATCTACTAGTTGCCTTCTACCATTTACCAATTTTATAATTACTTTTTTGGTACTACCCCTTATGCATAACCCTAGCAGACTCACTTTATTCCATATTTATTGCATCTTGGTAGGACCTAAGTTAGATTTATCCCATTGCATATATTCTCAAAAGCTAACAATGGTATCAGAGCCACATGAAATTGAGATAGGAGAGCCTACATCCATCATAGTCCTCCTTGGAATTTTGGAAATTGTATTCTCTAGAGTGCACCGCCACTTGCAAAATTCATCATAAGATAAGTCTAGTAGGTAAAGAGGAATAGGGAGAGTTACTATTACTAATGACTGGCTTACATCTTCATAAATTGGATCTGTCGTTGTGCATTGCTACATGCAAAAGTTATCATTAGGAATCTATAGATAGAAATAGCCTTATAGTTAACAAGATTAGAAAAGTGAGGATTGAAATAAATCTCAGCTATAGAAATTCTACAATTATATTTGACTAGAGTCTTTCCATAGAGTTGCAAAAACAATTGTGAAGACTATGACTCAACATTCATACCACTAGATTGACAAATCAACTAGTGAAGATTATTATTTCTAGATTTATAAGTTATCTCATTCCAGTTTCTAACAGTTTGTTGCAGGAAAAGGAGATTCAACAAAACATTGGGAAGCTTCCTATGAGAAAGTTAGGAAGAATATCTTCAAGAATCATTCTAGCACTTGCAACAACAAGGATAATATTGAATATTTTAAAGTCCTCAAAGAAAGGTCTCATTATAAAAGCTATAATCCTACAAATTATATAAGTAAAGAAAAGGCCACACTAGCCATATAGCAAACTCAAGGAAGAAGAGAATCCAGAAGCTAAGTCAAAGAAGGAGATATTCAAGATTGATACCTACGGAGTGTAGAAGAAGAAGAAGCCCATAGTAGCCTTAATTCTGAAGAAAAATTTAAAAAAGAATTCTTGATGCAGAAGTTAAAATCCTAATTCATAAGAATAATCCAAAGAAGAGTTCGAAAAGAATTTCTAATTCAAAATATAAATTCATGATTTAGAAGAACACTCCAAAGAAGAGTTAGAAAAGAATACCTAATTCAACAGATAAATTATTGATTCTAAAAAACACTCCCAAAGAAGATTTAGAGAAGAATTTCTAATTCAAAATAAAAATCTAGAAATTATTTCTTGAAGAATACTCCAGATAAGAGTCCAAGAAATAGGATATTGGTGATATCCTTTACTAATTAGAGATTTTTTTCAAGAGAAGTTGAAGATATCCTAAGTATATCTCATTGAAAAACTTCCATTCCTATAAGAAAGAGGACTAGGAGAGTCCTGTACAAATTGAGAAGCAACAAAATTAGAGATTCTAGAAGAATATCTCATCACCAACATTTCTAGAAGTCGAAGGTTGAAGAAAATATCCCAGTTGGAAGACTAGAGAAGTTGCAAGGTAGAATACCTTGGAGAGTTCTCAAGAAAGAAAAGAAGAAGGCTTGGAGAGCCTCATTGCATAGTTTGCAGAAGTATCATCAAAAGAGTTCCTATGAGAACCCATTGGAGAAATCCACTTCCAAGGAGAAGTTCCTGATAGTGAAGGACATGGGACAATTGTTGCCATCCGAAAACAAGCCCAAGAGAAGAAGAATTTGGAAAAGAGTGCCAAATATAGAAGAAGAATCCAATGAAGACCTCAAGATATTTAGAATCTTGAGAAGAAGAAGATCCTATTTGAAGTCAAAATTTGACAAGAATCTTGAAGGAAGATTCAGACAAAAGAAGCCTACCAAATCTAGGAGATTTAGATATTGCATCTCATAGAAAGGAGGCATAGTTTAGATAAATGAGTTCTTTGAACATACAGAAGAAAATCGGAGATCACTAGAAGGATCAAGCCACCAAATCTAAGGCTCAAGATAGAAATTTTAAGGCTATAGTTTTGTGAAGCAGGAAGTTGTTCTGGAAATCCAAAAAGAAGCTACAAATTCAACCAATGCAAGGTAACAACTTGGTGAATAAAAAACACCATGATATCCATCTACTTTAGAAGCCATTAAAAATATAATAAAATAGGATACAATTAGTTGAAATTCAAATTAGGGTTCATTATCAAATTCCATTAAGCACCATATCTAGATTAAAAGTTACAAAAATATAGATTGTATTATAGTCTTCAAGTGCAAAAATGGAAAAAATATTTTAAGGGTTATTTGTACATTAAATGAGATTTGGATATTTTTTAAAGAAAGAAAATTATCATCTACCTATTTTCTATCTAGAAAGCAAACATTACATGCACATGGCTTGCTCAAGTCTACTCACAAATCTATTCTCAACTCTTCTCCAAATCTGAACACACTACATGCATACATTTATCTCAACTCTATCCCAAATCTACACGCATTACATGCACAAATCTGCCCCAAATATACACATATTATATGCACAAATATGTCTCAACTCTATCCAAAATCTGCACTCATTACATACCAAAATCTATATCAACTTTGTCATAAATCTGCACATATTACATGCACAAATATGTCTCAAATTTATCCCAAATTTGCACACATTACATGCACAAATCTGTCTTACCTTTGTACTAAATCTAGACATATTACATGCACAAATCTGTCTCAACTCTATTTCAATTCTTCTTCTAAGACTTGCTCAAATTTGCTCACTTATATTTGCTCAACACTGCTCTAACACATGCTCAAAGACTTTGCTTTGATCAAAGTACTTCAAACATATTCTACCCAGAATTCTTGTTCAAAAACACATAGAAAATGATATGCAATACAATTTCACAATATGTTCTTTCCAAATATAACTCAAGACAAATGCACAAATTGATTTAAAAAGCTTCCCTATAACCTTTGCAAAATTATATCAATATCAATCAAAGCTAGTGCATAAATTTACTTCACAAAATTACCCTTCATTCCTTGCAAATTTACTCTCAAAGATCAAGCACAAAAATGCACAAATTTGCTTTACAAAATTATTTTCTAACACTCGCTCATCCACATTCAATGTCACTCAAACCAACATCCAAATGCTTCTCAAATTCATTCAAACAATACTGCACAATTTGTTCTCAAACCCTAACACAAATATTTACAACAATGCATATATATAATCCTTATTTCTTCACCTCATGATTCAAAAATATTTTCTCAACCAAACACCTTAAGGAAGGAATAATATCTCCATACCTCTTAACTCGCTTTGATGAAGGTGTGCTTTCAAAAACCTGTCTCAAAAGAATTTTGCTTTTAATGTGCCACTATAAAATTGGTTAGTAGATCTCTCTTTCAAATCATCCACATTAAGTTTTTCTTCAAAAAAGTGCTCAATAGAATCTAAAAATAATTCTCTATGACTCTCCTTTTGTTCTCAAAATATAAAGCATCAAAAGCCTCTCCAATTTCTTTTTCACCACACAAAAATTACAATCAAAAATTGAACCACAATAACACCTTATAACTCCTTTTACAAGAAATAATTCTCAACACACCACAATATTTATTATAGCATTTAAAAACCCAATTTGTAATTTACTATTATTTAAATCAACCACATACACTTCATGCCTTCTACTTTCATAAAATAATTTTCAATGTAATTACAATTTCAAGGCACAAATTACCATATTGAAATTACCACATACACCTTAGACCTCCTACTTGAAATAAAATGATTTTTAATGCACTCAAAATTTCAAGGTGTAAATCATAATATCAACTCTATCTCATGCACATGTCATAGCTAGAAACCTGAATTTTAAATTTTGTTGTCCTTTTGACTTCAAAAGATGAAACAAAAGTTTAACCTTATGACTCCCTAATGCAAGCGAATGGAGCACATACCTTAGATTTAGGATAAATTTAATTCAAAAAATTTACCCTTAATTTTGCGGCCATCATGAATCGAACTTGCCACCTCTTTCTAGCCTACACCCTAGCTTAAATATAGGCTACCACATGGGCTAACTGCCCACACAACAACCAAAGTGCACGAGTTGTGCTTTCAATTGTTGAGCAAGGTGCAGAAAAAGTATTGTCATTGTTGTCAACACAGATAGATAGATCGATTGATGCAGTGGACAGGAGTTCAGAGGTCAGTCAGAGCATGTACAGTGAATTTCCAAGAAGACAGAAGTGGCCCATATTCAAAAGATCAAAGAAAAAGACAAGTAAGAAAACTGTCACGATATCGCGACATGTTTGGTCGAAAAGAAAAACTGTCGCGATATCGCGACATATCGAAGGAGAGAGAAAATGCTGAAAAACTATTGCGATATCGTGACATATCGAAGGAGAGAGAAAATGCTGGAAAAACTGTCATGATTTCACGACATATCGGAGGAGAGAGAAAATGCTGGCAAAACTGTCATGATTTTGCGACATATCGAAGGAGAGAGAAAATGCTGGCAAAACTATCATGATTTCGTGACATGTTCGAAGGAGAGAGAAAGCGCAAGGAAAACTATCATGATTTCGTGACATGTTGTACAAGAGAGAAAGCGCAAGGAAAATTGTCACGATTTCACGACATGTTGGAAGAGAGAGAAAGCGTAAGGAAAACTGTCATGATTTTATGACATGTTCGAAGAGAGAGAAAGCGCAAGGAAAACTATCATGATTTCGTGACATGTTGGAAGAAAGAGAAAGCGCAAGGAAAACTATCACGATTTCGTGACATGTTTGAAGAAGAGAAAGTGTAAGGAAAACTGTCACGATTTCGTGACATGTTTGGAGAGAAGGCGCAGGAAAGAAAATTGTCACGATTTCGTGACATGTTTGGAGAGAAGGCGCAAGCAAAGAAAACTGTCATGATTTCATGACATGTTCAGGGAGAAGGAGCTTGCAAAGAAAAGTGTCATGATTTCACGACAATCTGCAAGAGAGGCAGTATGGACGAAAATGTGTCATGATTTCATGACATGTTTGAGAGAAGGAGCTCGCAAAGAAAAGTGTCACGATTTCGTGACAATTTGCAAGAGGAAGCGCTAAGGAGAAAAAGTGTCATGATTTCATGACATGTCAAGGTTTTCGTGACGAGAGAGAGAGGTAGGAGGGAATGTGTCACGATTTTGCGACATGTGTTTTCACGGGTGAAAGGTAGAGAAAGGCACAAGGCAGAAAAGTGTCACGATTTCACGACATGTCATGTTTCGTGTGCTTGCAGAGAAGAGTGTACGAAAGTGAAAGATGTCACGATTTCGTGACATGTCATGTTTTTGCTAGTGCTTGTAGAGAAGAGTGTATGAAAGTGAAAGGTGTCATGATTTCATGACATGTCATGTTTTCGCTAGTGCTTGCAGAGAAGAGTGTATGGAAGTGAAAGGTGTCACGATTTCGTGACATGTCATGTTTTCGCTAGTGCAAGCAGAGAAGAGTGCAAGGAAGCGAAAGTGTCATGATTTCGTGACATGTTCTATTTTTGCGGGCAAGAGATAGAGAAGAGCTCAAGGAGGTAAAAGTGTCATGATTTCATGACATGTCATGTTTTCGCTAGTGCAAGCCAAGAAGAGTGTACGGAGGCGAAAAGTGTCATGATATCGTGACATGTGTTTTCAGGTGCAAGCTGAGAAAAGGACAAGGAGGCAAAAAGTGTCATGATATCGCGACATGTCATGTTTTCATGGGTAAAAGGTGAGAAGAGTACAAAGAGACAGAAGTGTCATGATTTTGTGACAGGTCGCAACAACACGATTACAGATAGTTAACTGAAGTAGAACGACAGTTAAAGGGGCAGTTGTAGAGGAAAATCATGCAGCCAAAATAAGAAGAGTTAACTAGAGTTAGTGTGATATTTATATGTGCGATTATAGATAGAAATCATGCAAGCTAAAATAAGCACAGTGCATTAAAGATAGAATGATAGTTATACTGAAAGTCCCACACAAGAGACAGATCTATTAATAGGTTGCATGTAATAAATACTATGCTATAAAGGAGTTACCATTAGAAGTGGCTATTAATAGGCTGCATGCGGGATTACAAAAGTTATAGAAGATGAGGAGTCTCATTGAGAAATAGGGTTATAAAAGGGTAGTCACGTAGAGAATTAAGTTGCTACAGAATGTGTGAAAGTGCTACCAAAAGAGTGTGAAAGTGCTGCTAAAAGAGAGTGCACAGGAGGCGAGTGAGCAGGGTGTGTGCTGGGTAAAGAGTGGGCAATGTTGAGAAAGCAATAGACCAGTCAGGGTCTTGTAAAAGTGAAGGCATCTTTATGTCAATCATCTAGATTCAGAATAGAAGTCCAAGTTGGTGCTTGGCATCAAGGGTTGGTGCTCCTTCCAGTTGGTGCTAGTAAATTAGGGGTTGGTGCTCCTTTCTGTTGGTGCAGATAAATTAGGGGTTGGTGCTGGTAAATTAGGGGTTGGTGCTCCTTTCTGTTGGTGCAGATAAATTAGGGGTTGGTGCTCCTTCCAGTTGGTGCTGGTAAATTGATTGTAAAGTTGGTGCTTTGCAAAGGCTAGATTTGGATGGGAGTCCAAATAGTCTATTTTTGAGGAGTAGCCAAAACTGGTGAACCTCGGTACATCTTGTGTTGTGTGTGATGCTCTCTTGTTACATTTGCTTTATGTGATTTTAAGCTTTCATTGTTTTGGCTTTAAGAGTTAAAGTTTTAAGTTATAAAGAGCCACACTGATTCACCCCCCTCTCAGTGTCATTGTGAGACTATCAATTGGTATCAGAGCCAAGTTCCTGAACAAGCTCAATCGGCTAAGGTGATCTGGGAAGTGACACAATGGCAGGTGGTGAAGGATTCTCATCAAACAAAGCTCCTTTGTTTGACGAAACTAATTACTCATTCTGGAGACTTAGGATGTAGACATATCTGTGTGCGTTGGGATACGACATTTGGGAGTCAGTAGAAAGTGGATACACAATACCCGCTACTCCTCCAACAGATACTGTCGAGAAGAAAAAGTTTGAGAATAACTCCAAAGCAAAGAATGCCATAATGTGTGGGCTAGTAGACAGTGAACTGATAAGGATCATGAGCTGTAAAATGACAAAAGACATGTGGGACAAATTGAAGAGCATTCATGAAGGAGACGACAAGATCAAGGAAGCCAAGCTACAAACGCATCGAGCTCAGTTCGAAGCTTTAAAAATGAATGACGATGAGAACATAGAGGCCTATATGTTGAGAGTCAATGGAATCATTAATGCGATCAGAGGACTCGACGAAGAAATGGAAGATGCGGTCATCGTGAAAAAGGTACTAAGAACTCTTCACAAAAGATTTGATTCTAAAGTATCAGCTATAGAAGAAGCCAAAGATCTAAATACGTTTAGTATGGATGAGATGCATGGTTCGTTGACTGCGTATGAGATGAGAATAGGAAAGTCTGATCCCACAGATAGAGAAGCTGCTTTTAAAGCCCACAAAAATATGAAAGCAAAACAAGAATCCGGAGATGAAGAGACATCAGATGAGATGGAAGCAAACTTTGTCCGAAAACTAAAAATGGGACAAGGAAAATATAGAGGAAAGCTACCATTTAAATGTTTCAGCTGTGGAGGCATTGGGCATGTTGCAGCTAGATGTCCGCTTAACAAGGAGAATGAAAGTGATGAAGAAATGCACCGAGAAAGAAGTGACTGGAAGAAAAAGATGAATTTCAGAAAGGGCAACTTCAAGAAGAAAAGTTTCATCTCCAAGAATGCCAGTTCATCAGAAGACAGCTTCGGTGAGGATTCTGAAGAGGAAATAGGTGAAGCTCTTTTCATGGCATTTGAAGAAGAAGAATCAAAAAAGGAAGAAGAAGTTAACTCTGAAGTATGTGGTGAAAACTTTGAGGCTGAAGTAGATCTAGAAGGAGAGTTGATCTCTGCACTTGAAGAATTGGGTTTAGAAAAGAAAAAGAACAAAAGACTGTCCAAGAAGTTGGAAGAATATGAGGGTGATATTGAAGATCTCTTCTTACAAATTCACAAAGCCAAGAAAATAGAAGAAGCCTTGAAGTCGCAGATCAATGAGAAAGAGATTGTTTGCTGCAAACAAGAAGAGGAGATTATGTTATTGAGGAAACAACTAGAAGAGGCCAATACAAATCTCAAATTTGAGAAGAGCACAGAGCTGCTAGATAAAATGATAAGACAACAAAGAAGCCCCATGTGCAAGCTTGGTCTTGGATATGAAGCTGAACAACCTTCATCTTCTAAATCTGCAGAGAAGAAGAAATCCACTGTTGAAGGATCAAAGCAAGAAAAGCCTGAAGTTGAATCTTCAAAAGGAATAAAATCTCAAAGGAGATCTACAGCAAAGCAACCACAACAAAAGAGGTTCTCTCACTCTCACTCTTTTCATAATAATGCTTTTAATGGCTATTGTTTTAGATGCAACCATTATGGTCACCAGGCAATTTATTGTGGATTGAATAATAAATCAAGGAGTTATGCTGGTAGAAATACATCTGCTCTTCTGAGTGAACACCATGTGCAATGTTTTAAATGTAATGGTCATGGGCACATAGCAAGGTTTTGTCCAAGCACCTCTGCATCTAATCTAAGGCAAGACCGTAGATTCCATCAGACACAAAGAGTGCAACAGCAGGACAGAGGAAAATAATTATCCATCAAGAATGCACAAGAGACAACCACCCAAGAGAAATGTTCAAGTTCACGAAAAGGTTCAAAATGGGGATGCAGGTGAAAACCCTCAGCCTAAGTTCAAGAAAAATTGGAGAAAGAAAGAAGAGAGGAAATCGTGTCTCCTTGGATAGAAGGAGATTACTCCTCTATTGCACTAAGCAGCTCCAGGTAGCACATCCTCAGGGGGAGCAATGTTAAAGTTTTATTTTAATGCTCCTATGTATTTGTGTGGTTATCTGAGGATGAAAGGAAAGTAGTCGAGGAGTTGTTGTATAGCTATCAAAGTGTGTTTTCTGTTCATACAGTTGTTTGTGGTAGTGCCGTGAAGGGTGGTGATTAAATTGAGAGTTGTCTTTATTGGTAATATTGCTATATGTCATTGTTGTACTGTTGATGGTTCTCACTGCCACTGTCAAAAGTTAAGGATTATAACAGTTTAGATGATTTGGTTGGTTTTGTGGTACTATGTTTGATGCTTGCACAGAGTTGGCAGTAAAATTGCAGTGTTGGTACAGTGTTGGACAAAAGTTGGTACAAGTGTGAGTCACTTGTCAATTTTGTTGACAGATGTGAAATCAGCGTGTTGAATGGGAAGATTGAAGAAGAGGCTTATAATGAGTAGCCAGATGATTTCCAGCCTGGTGATGAATGGTTGAGTTGCTTTCATAGAGGTTGTTTTGATCAAGTTAATGCTTTACTTGATACATGATTTGGGCTTACTCCATTGAGATTGATTTGAGCAAGTTATTCTTTGCATTGGTGATTTATGTTGGTGGTTGTTTTGTTCAAATACCTTTGGAAGGAAAAGGATGTCTACTAGTTTCCTTTTCATGTAGTGATCGGTTGAATGCTTCAAGGTTAATCTTGAGTTGAATGATGTTGGTTAAACCTTGTCTATAAGCATTGTTGTTAAAGCCCTAATTGGTTGAGAAAAGATATAGGTTGTGGAAAGAACATGAGTATCATTGTTATATGAGTTATTGCATGGTTGGCAATTGTTGGGTTGTGTTTCATGTTCTTGAGAAAAGCATACTACATCTATCTTATTCTTTTGAGATTGATATTGAGTTGAGATTGAGATTGGGAGTTAAGTATAGAACATATTGAGTCTCTAACAATTCTCTTTATGCTTCTATGAGGTTGATGAATCACATTGGGTCTCTAACAATTCTCTTTGTGGGTTCATGCTAAGCAAGTTTTTCTTGATGAACTTGTGAGCTGATTTGAGGACAATGCTGGGACAGATTTGAGGACAATGCTGGGACAGATTTCCAGATGCAGATTTGGGCAGGATGTGTAGATGACAGAAAGAGTACCAGTGGAGGTGCATTCTATCATGGAGATAGTTTGGTCACGTGGAACAGTAAGAAACAAGAGTTAGTTTTCTTATCCACAGCAGAAGCAGAATATATTGCAGCGATAGTGTGTTGTACGTAGAGGGAGAATTTATATATTTAATTATCTTTGTGCTCATATTTGTAATTTTTGCTAACTGTCATAACGTGTGCCTGAGAATGTTGTGCATGGACTCAGGGGGAGTCTACAGTAGCCCTTTGGTATTATTGTCAAAGGGGGAGAAGAATTACAGGAGATTGCATGAGTGTTGCCAACAATTCCAAAGGGGGAGATTGTTGAGCAAGGTGCAGAAATAGTATTGTCATTGTTGTCAACACAGATAGATAGATCAGTTGATGCAGTGGACAGGAGTTCAG
Source organism: Wollemia nobilis (assembly GCA_028583015.1). NCBI lineage: Eukaryota > Viridiplantae > Streptophyta > Pinopsida > Araucariales > Araucariaceae > Wollemia > Wollemia nobilis. The sequence continues at coordinate 2,700,935 of JAQPPZ010000375.1, read as the reverse complement.
AGGTCGGTCAGAGCATGTACAGTGAATTTCCAAGAAGACAGAAGAGGCCAACATTCAAAAGATCAAAGAAAAAGACAAGTAAGAAAACTGTCGCGATATCGCGACATGTTTGGTCGGAAAGAAAAACTGTCGCGATTTCACGACATATCGGAGGAGAGAGAAAATGCTGACAAAAATGTCATGATATCATGACATATCGAGGAGAGAGAAAATGCTGGCAAAACTATCACGATTTCATGACATATCGTAGGAGAGAGAAAATGCTAGCAAAACTATCATGATTTCACGACATATCGGAGGAGAGAGAAAATGCTGGCAAAACTATCATGATTTTGTGACATATTGGAGGAGAGAGAAAAACAAGGAAAAATGTCACGATTTTGTGACATGTTGGAGAGAGAGAAAGCACAAGGAAAACTGTCACGATTTCGTGACATGTTGGAAGAGAGAGAAAGTGCAAGGAAAACTGTCGTGATTTCATGACATGTTGGACAAAAGAGAAAGCGCAAGGAAAACTATCATGATTTCGTGACATGTTCGAAGAGAGAGGAAGCGCATGGAAAAAATTGAAAGAGAAAGGCAAGGAAAACTATCACGATTTCGTGACATGTTCAAAGAGAGAGAAAGCACAAGAAGAAAACTATCACGATTTCATGACATGTTTGGAGAGAAGGCGTAGGCAAAGAAAACTATCACGATTTCATGACATGTTTGGAGAGAAGGCACAAGCAAAGAAAACTGTCATGATTTTGTGACATGTTTGAGAGAAGGAGCTTGCAAAGAAAAGTGTCACGATTTCACGACAATCTGCAAGAGAGGCAGTACGGATGAAAATGTGTCACGATTTCGTGACATGTTTGAGAGAAGGAGCTTGCAAAGAAAAGTGTCACGATTTCGCGACAATTTGCAAGAGGAAGCGCTAAGGAGAAAAAGTGTCACGATTTCATGACATGTCAGGTTTTCGCGACCCAAAGAGGAGAGAGAGTGTATGGAGGCGAATGTGTCACGATTTCATGACATGTGTTTTCACGGGCGAAAGGCAGAGAAAGGCACAAGGCAGCGAAAGTGTCACGATTTTGTGACATGTCATGTTTTCGCTGGTGCTTGCAGAGAAGAGTGTACGGAAGCGAAAGATGTCACGATTTCGTGACATGTCATGTTTTTGCTAGTGCTTGCAGAGAAGAGTGTATGAAAGTGAAAGGTGTCACGATTTCGTGACATGTCATGTTTTCGCTAGTGCTTGCAGAGAAGAGTGTACAGAAGTGAAAGGTGTCACGATTTCGTGACATGTCATGTTTTTGCTAGTGCAAGCAGAGAAGAGTGCAAGGAAGCGAAAGTGTCACGATTTCGTGACATGTTCCATTTTCGTGGGCAAGAGATAGAGAAGAGCTCAAGGCAGCAAAAGTGTCACGATTTCGTGACATGTTCATGTTTTCACTGGTGCAAGACAAGAAGAGTGCAAGGAAGTGAAAAGTGTCATGATATCGCGACATGTTCTGTTTTCATGGGTGCAAGCTAAGAAAAGGACAAGGAGGCAAAAAGTGTCATGATATCGCGACATGTCATGTTTTTGCAGGTAAAATGCGAGAAGAGTACAAAGAGACATAAGTGTCACGATTTCATGATAGGTCGCAATAGCATGATTACGGATAGTTAACTGAAGTAGAACGACAGTTAAAGGGGCAGTTGTAGAGGAAAATCATGCAGCCAAAATAAGAAGAGTTAACTAGAGTTAGTGCGATAGTTACAGGTGCAATTATAGATAGAAATCATGCAAGCTAAAATAAGCACAGTGCATTAAAGACATAACGACAGTCGAGTTTATACTGAAAGTCCCACATAAGAGATAGATCTATTAATAGGTTGCATGTAATAAATACTGTGCTATAAAGGAGTTACCATCAGCAGTGGCTATTAATAGGCTGCATGCAGGATTACAAAAGTTACAGAAGACGAGGAGTCTCATTGAGAAATAGGGTTATAAAAGGGTAGTTGCATAGAGAATTAAGTAGCTTTTGAATGTGTGAAAGTGCTACCGAAAGAGTGTGAAAGTGTTGTTGAAAGAGAGTGTGCAGGAGGTGAGTGAGCAGGGTGTGTGCTGGGTAAAGAGTGGGCAATGTTGAGAAAGCAATAGACCAGTCAGGGTCTTGTAAAAGTGAAGGCATCTTTATGTCAATCATCTAGATTCAGAATAGAAGTCCAAGTTGGTGCTTGGCATCAGGGGTTGGTGCTCCTTCCAGTTGGTGCTGGTAAATTAGGGGTTGGTGCTCCTTTCTGTTGGTGCAGATAAATTAGGGGTTGGTGCTCCTTCCAGTTGGTGCTGGTAAATTAGGGGTTGGTGCTCCTTTCTGTTGGTGCAGATAAATCAGGGGTTGGTGCTCCTTCCAGTTGGTGCTGGTAAATTGATTGTAAAGTTGTTGCTTTGCAAAGGCTAGATTTGGATGGGAGTCCAAGCAGTCTATTTTTGAGGAGTAGCCAAAACTGGTGAACCTCGGTACATCTTGTGTTGTGTGTGATGCTCTCTTGTTACATTTTCTTTATGTGATTTTAAGCTTTCATTGTTTTGGCTTTAAGAGTTAAAGTTTTAAGTTATAAAGAGCCACACTGATTCACCTCCCCTCTCAGTGTCATTGTGATAATAACATCAATATACCTCTATGAAATTATATCCATTTCAACAAAAAATTCACCAAAATGACCTTGATGATGCCTTGAAACTATGACCTCTTTTCTACCAGTGACATAGCGTAGGGACTCCCTGTCATCTGAGTTAGTTGCCCAAATGAAATTTCCAACACATGTGCTCCCTTTTGAATTGTAAGTTCATCCTTTAGAAAACATGCACCTTGTACTTTCTCCTCTCTACATCCATGAACGAAATGTGACCAGAATATTTCGAATGACGCTTGCACTCACAACCTTAGCCTTCACCAATAATGTATGCTCCCTATATATGTCCTTGCCCTGCAAGTTTATGATGTCGACACCTTTCTAATTAATTAAAATATTAACATGCCCTCCAAGATTTTAGCATATTCAACCTTTCAAACTTATATTATAATATTTTAAGTATTATAATATTATTTTAAAAAATTTTGGCCTTTGCGAACTAAACTTGTCTTCAATTTATTTTTCTTTTTCAAATAAAACCTTTTGGCCCAAGTATTATAATATTTAAATTTTTATTTTTTTTACCAATTTCCTTGCTTTGAGATGAGCCTTGCCTTGCATAATTATTCAATCATAGAAGAATATTTCTGCCATACCAAACTCTCTTTGACATCAACCTTTTGACATCAATCCTTTGACATCAATGACAACACAACATGCTCAATATTTCCAACAATATATCCCTTTCTCATTGATGACAACCCTTCTAAATTATTTCCTTTTACTACCACTAGATTCCAAATTTGCTCCCCTAAGAAGTTGCTCCCCGTTACTGATTTCTATCCCCTTACTAAAACTCTCCTCCTTTGACATCAATGGCAAAGGGCTCCTTTGGGGCTAAAAATAAGACTCTTAGCTCAGCCCCCTCACCACATCCTCTCCTTGAGGTGATCAATTTTGGGGTGGGAGTAAATCTACTCCTAACTTACAACGTTCTTCTTCGCTTTCAAACTTTTTTTTGATATATTTGTAGTCATACCCTTTTGATCCTTTTGAGTATTCATGTTATTGCTTTTCTTTGGAAGTTTTGAAAACTCTATTCTATACCACATAGCCATATGCCCAAAATTATTGCAATTGTAAAAACTGATGTTGTAGTTTCTAAATGGTACAAATGACCTAACTTTTATTTTGGTAAAGCCATAATCATTTTCTGCCATGAATCCTACAATGTATAGCTTTGTGACCAAAATGATTACATGAAAAAAATGCCCTTTGAAGAAATATTTATCTTGTCTTAAAAAATCTGGTCTCTTGGTTCTTTCTTTGCCTTCTCTGTGATGATCCATGTTTCTTGTTTGTGCATTGTTTTCTTTCTCAATGAAGCTTCCACTCCTCAAATTATCAATATAGGTCTTAGGTTCTTCTTCAATATATTCCTTTGAAACTTCATTTTCTTTTGAGCTTGACTCCTCTTTTTGTACCTCTTGACCTTATTCAAAACCAGGTCATGTTTTGGTAAATGAATATCTTTGTGCTTTGATAATGTTATCCAAATATTTTGAACTTTTCCCAAAACTATGTAGCTTATCCTTAAAATATTTCACTTCCATTCTTATAGAAACCACTTCATGTTCTAATATTTAACATTTTGACTCTTTTACCTCTAAATTTTCAACCATAAATTCTTTAAATATCCTTGCCTTAGCTTTTAAGTTTTTGAGATCTTGTAGAAGCTTTTCGTTTATTTCCTCATCTTCTTGAACTTGAGCCTTCAGTCTTGAGTTCAAATTTCTAACTCTTTTCAATTATTTGAGAGCAACAATAAGTTCCTATTCTAGATCAATTGTGGCTTCTTCTTCTATTTTTAAATCTTCCTCTAGGTATTCAACTATAGGAGCATATTATTTTTCTTCTATTTGGTCAGAGACATATTCTACTTGATATTCAATATAAGTGTCCTATTCCTATTTTATTTCAAAAAATAGAATCTCTTCTTTTTCACTATTTGAGAAACTTTCATCACTGTCACTTGAATCACTTCTTGCTTGTTCCACATAGAAACATTTCTTGTGCTTTTGAAAATTCTTCTTTTCATGCTTTCTTTGACCATACCTATTTTTCTTTTCATACCTAAATTTTATTTCTTCCTTTTTCTTATATTCTTGTTTCTCTTTACTTCTACTACTTCCATCTTGTGGATAATTAGATGCATAGTGATAAAATTTACCACAATTAAAACATTTCAGAGTCTTCATATCTTTGTATTTTATTGAGTCCTTATTTTTTCTCACATAGTTAGCTTCTTCATTGCTGATTGAATCATTAGTTTATTTTGGTTTCTTATCTTTTGTCTTATTTGAAAATTTGAATGATGCCTCTCTCTTGAAATTTTGTTCTTTTTCTATCCCCATTTCATAATCTGTGAGAATTCCATGTAACTCATCCATTGTCAACCTATCGAGATCCTTCATATCTTCTATTACTGAAACATTTGCATCATACATCATGGGAAGTGATCTTAATACTTTATAAGAAACACTAGAGATCTTAATTTTTGATCCAAGTCCTTGTATAGTATTAAAATTTTTATCAACACGGAGTAAATACATAGCAATATCTTCCTCATATTTCATATTCAATTCCTTAAACCTCCTTCTGTGAGTTTGAAATTTTACCAACTTAACATTTTTGTCTCCTTCATATATTTGCTTCAATTTATCCCATATTTATTTTACTTATTTGTAATGCATAACTTTCACAAACTCTGATTCACGTAATCCACTCAAGATTATATTCATAGGCTTGGTATTATTTGCATATATTTACGTATAGTTGCTTACCATATGTGGTAGGATTAGTTGTAGGTTTGAACCCATCCTCAATGGATTACAATGTTTCATATCCTTGTACCATCATATAAGTCTTCATCTTCATACTCCAGAAGGTATAATTATTCCCATAAAATATTGGAGCCTTATTTGTTGAAGATCCATTTTGAGAAGCTATTTGTGTTCCTGTAAGATGTTCCTTCAAGCTGTTAGAATTTTTTTGAAGCTTGCTCTGATACCAATTGAAGAACATAAGCTTATACTAAGAGGGGGTGGTGTACAATATAAGAGAAAATTTTACTTTTTGTTCCAAATCAATAGCATCCAATATCATCAATTGCAATAATTCTTCAAAGCAGTATTAACCAATATCATCAATAGCAGTAGCAAAGCAATGCACATATCATCACACACAATGAGAGACACAAATTTAATGTGGTTCACCCAATGTGGGCTACGTCCACGAAGATAATATTTCTTAAAAAATCTCTTGGGAACCAAATCCCTATTACAATGTTTATGGACCTCTATCTAAAGGAGACACCAATACCTTATGCTCAAGTTTGTGGACCTCTATTCATAGGAGACCTATGTCCCCACTGCTCAAGTTTATGGATCTCTATCTAGAGGAGAACTCTATCCCCTCAACTATGGTTCATGGATCTCTATCCACAAGATACCTCTATCCATAGGAGACTTCTATTCCCACTACTATGGTTTGTGGACCTCTATCCATAGGATAACTCTATCTCCTCAAATTTAGTTCATGGACCTCTATCTATAGGAGACTCATCTCCTCTCATATTTGGTCTACTCCAAAGCCAACACAATACTTTGCTCAAGAAATGCTCTAAGACTTCACACAAGGCTTTATCAAGTCTACTCATAAATTTTTTCTCAAATCTTCACCGAATTTACACACACTACATGCACAAATTTGTCTCAATGCTATCCCAAACCTACACACATTACATGAAAAAATTTGTCTTAATTCTACCCCAAATTTACACACACTACATGCACAAATTTGTATCAATGCTATCCCAAACCTACACACATTACATGAAAAAATCTGTCTTAATTCTACCCCAAATTTACACATATCACATGCACAAATATATCTCAACTCTGTTCTAAATCTGCACATATTATATGTACAAATCTATCTCAACTCTATCCCAAATCTGCACACATTACATGTACAAATATGTATCAACTCTATCTTAAATTTGCACACATTACATGCACAAATATATCTTAAATTTATCCTAAATCTACACACGTTACATGCATAAATCTATATCAACTTTGTTTCAAGTCTTCTTCCACTTATATCTGTTCAACACTACTCTAACACATGCTCAAATCCCTTGCCTTGATCAAAGTACTTCAAACATATTCTACCCAAAATTATTGTTCAAGAACATATAGAAAATGATATGCAATACAATTTCACAATATGTTCTTTCTAAATATCACTCAAGACCAATGCACAAATTTCTTTACGAAACTTATCTATAGCGTTTGCAAATTTATCTCAATATCAATAAAAGCTAGTGCATAAATTTACTTTATAAAACTACCCTTTGTTCCTTATAAATTTTCTCTCAAATATCAATCACAATAATACACAAATATACTTTACAAAACTATTTTCTAACACTCTCTCATCCATATTCAATGTCACTCAAACCAATACCCAGATGCTTCACAAATTCATTCAAACAATGTTGCACAATTTGTTCTCAAATCCTAACACAAATATTTCCAACAATGCATATATATAATCCTTATTTCTCCACCTTATGATTTAGAAATATTTGCTCAACCAAACACCTTAAAGAATGAATAATATCACCATACCTCTTAACTCGCTTTGATGAAGGTGTGCCCTCAAAAACCAATCTCAAAATAATTTTCCTTTCAAAGTGCCACTACAAAACTATTTAGTAAATCTCTCTTTCAAATAATCCACATTAAGTTTTTATTACAAAATATGTGCTCAATAGAATTTGAAAATAATGTTCTATGAATCTCATTTTGTTCTCAAAATATAAAGCATCAAAAGCCTCTCCAATTTCTTTTCCACCACACAAAAAATTACAATCAAAATTTGAACCACAATAACACCTTATAACTTCTTCTTTTACAATAAATAATTCTCAACACACCACAATTTTTATTATAGCATTTAAGAACCCAAGGTACAATTTACTATTATTTAAATCAACCACATACACCTCATGCCTCCTATTTTCATAAAATAATTTTCAATGCAATTACCATTGCAAGGCACAAATTACCATATTAAAATTACCACATACACCTTATACCTCCTACTTGAAATAAAATGATTTATAATACACTCAAAATTTCAAGGTGTAAATCATAACATCAAATCTATCTCATGCACATGTAATATATAGAAATCTGAATTCTAAATTTCATATTATCCTTTTGACTTCAAAATATAAAACAAAAGTTTAACCTTATGACTCCCTAATGCAAGTGAATGGAGCGCATACCTTAGACTTAGGATAAATTTAATTCAAATAATTTTACCCTTAATTTTACAACCACCACAAATAAAACTTACCACCTATTTATGGACTGTGCCCTAGCTCAAAGCTAGGCTACTACGTGGGCTAGCTTCCCACACAACAACCAAAGTGCACGAATCATGCTTTCAAGCTGTCTTTGCGATGCTATATCCATTTCAATTTTTATTTTACCAAAATTACCTTGTTGTGCCTTGAACCCACGACCTCTTTTTTTCTAGTGACTTAGCACAAGGACTCCTTGCCATCTGAGCTAGCCTCCCAAATTAAATTTCCACCATGAACGCTCCCTTTTGAATTGTATTTTCTTCCTTTAGAAAATGTGCACCTTGTCCTTTCTTCTCTTTACCTCCATGAATGAAATACGACCAGAATATTTTGAATTATGCTTGCACTCACAACCTTAGCCTTCACAAATAATTTATGCTCCCTATATATATGTCCTTTCCCTTTGATTTCATGATGTCAGAACCTTTCAAAATAATTAAAATATTAACATGCCCTCCAAGATTTTAGTGCCTTCAACATTTCAAACTTATATTATAATATTTAAAATATAATAATATTATTGTTAAAACCTTTGGGATTTGCAAACTAAACTTATCTTCAATTTATTTTTATTTTTTAAATAAAACCTTTTGGCCCAAGTATTAAAATATTTAAAAAATAAATATAATAATTTTTTTTTACCAATCTCCATGCTTTGAGATGAGCCTTGCCTTGCATAATTATTCATTCGTAGAAGAATATTTCTCCATACCAAACTCTCCTTGACATCAACCTTTTGACATCAATCCTTTGACATCAATGACAACACAACATGCTCAATATTTCCAACATCTAATTCAAAAGGGTGCAAATTATTAGCTTGGTTTTACTCTTACTAAATTGACCAAGCAAAAGTAATTACTAAAAGAAAAGAAGCATCTCAAAAAATGCATTTGGCCCATTATATTGGTATAAAATCTATCTAGTACAAGCACCATTCTTGTCCATTCAAGAAGGAAAAAAAAATCTTAGAATACAATGGTCATAATTTGAGCAGGCATAAGGATAGGTTTCAAGAAAGAAAAGAAAGCCATCAAGGAGTACATATTGCTCAAGGTATGATGTGTCAAAAGACACCATTACTCCACATCAAAGCATATAAAAGTAAGCATTCGCTTGCAATATCAAATCTCACATAAGGCCATTAATCAATTTACGTCTATATGGACAAAAAGGATAGCAGACAGGTCCATACTAAAAGGTACTCATCTATGTAATAAAGGGAATCTTGTTGGAAATATGAGCAGGTTTTGTTGTCATTGATGTCAAGAAGTCAACACCAGTAAGCGTCAGTTTTAGTGAGCAACATCAGTTTTAGGTTCCGTAATCAAGTGCAAAAGAAAGTTTTCTCCCAGGTGGTCAGATGAGGTTTAAAGGGCAAAAGGAAGGCCCAAGCCAAATAATATTATAATAATTTATTATAATATTAAAAGTGCAAGACCCACAGATTTAATTAATTATAAATTAATTATAATAGTTTTATTATAAATTAATTTAATTAAATTTTAAATTTATTAAGTTAATTATAAATTAATTATAATTTAATTATGAATTAATTTATAAATTAATTAAACCAACCCTAAAGGATAGGGTTATAAAGTTTATATTAATTCAAATTTTTGAATTAATCGAATTATCGCCGACGTCATCGAAGACATAGCCTAATGCATATAAAGGGGGGTAAAGCTTTGGTAAATGAAATCATCCGTGATCAAAGTATTTTGTGTGCATTGAAAAAGGGAAGCGATCGTGTGTTTTCAAAGGTTGTGTGTGGTAGCATATAGGACAAGGAGGAGAGGTTTCCATTTTATATCCAAGGCACTTTGTAGCACGACTAGCAGCAAGGAAGGCACTAAGACATTGGCAAGTGCAAGGTGCAGGGATCGAATCCCATGGGTTTACATTTTGCGAAGTAGAGGAATTTTGAAGTTTGTGACATTCAAGGGAGACAAAGGAAAGGTGCTAGCCTTTTCCTTTGTATGGAGGCTTGTAGCCCACGTGGTGGGCACACACCTTGCTAAGGCACCCAACTATGGGAAGGTTCTACGTTTGAAACCCATCGAGGCACATTTTGTTGTGTACTAAGGTATGCACTAGTTTGTTTGGTTTTGAAATTTGTGGAGGTTCCAAAATTTGGGGAAATATATTTTTTAAAGTTATAAAGTGGAAATTGCATGTTACAAGGTTTTTGTGAGGGAGATAAAAGGATTTGCATTATTTTATGTTAGGGTTTGATTTTTGAGTGTCTTGAGCTTATTGAGAGGAGTAATAAGGTGTGCCATAGGAGTTAGAAATATTTGTTGAAAACAAAGTTAATAAATTGTATTGAAAGGAGAAATAAGGTTGAGTAAGTTTTGATATTTTGAATTGGTAAAATATTTTTGTGAGAAATTATTGAGGACAAATATTTGCTATCTAACCCTAGTATTGGCAAAAGGAGTAGTTGTGATTGAGACAGGTGTTTAAGGTCAAATCTTCTTCAAACAAGAGGTAAGGGCACATTATCCTTGTGAATGATTGTTGGATGTTATGAATGCTAAGTTGGAGTGAAAAGGATTGTTTGATAAGCATTGTTGAGTTTGATTGTTAAAGGTTTTTCTAAGTGAGAGTTGATGATAAAAACCTTGTTTGATAAGCATTGTTGGAAATATTGAATGAACCTTCATATGCATGATTAGGTTTTGTGCAAGAACATGAGTATCATTGTTATGTGAAGTTGAGAACTATCTTGAACTAGGGTTTGTGAAATATCATGAGTATCATTGTTATGTGAGATTGTTTGATAAGCATTATTGGAAATAATTGAGTGAGTGTTCATATGCTTGGACTAGGGTTTGTAAGCAAGGAGTACTTTATTGAGTGATTGATTGAGTGGAGTTGATTGAGCCTAGTCAAGTGGAAGTGTTGAAGTGATAGTTCAAGTTCTGTGAAACAAATTGTTCTATATTCTAATTTGATTTGAGAAAGAGATTGAAAGTGATTGAGCATTATTGTGAGTGTGAAGCATATTGAGTCTCTAAAAATTCTCTATATGTTTATGTGAGATTGAACAAGATTATGTGTGAAGCTTGTTTGTGTGATTGAAGAGGATTTTGTGTTATATTGAGTTGAGTTGAGTAAGCTTTTGTGGAAGCTTACAATATAGATTTGAGGTAAGTCTTGGTGAAGACTTGTTGAGCATATTGGACAAGTTCTAGTGAGGACTTGTTGAGAAGATTTGAGGTAAGTCTTGGTGAAGACTTGTTGAGCATATTGGACAAGTTCTAGAGAGGACTTGTGGATATATTAGTGTGAGATTTTGTGGAAGATTACAATGTATATTTGAGATAAGTCTTTGAGAAGACTTGAGAGTAAAGTTTATTGATTGATTTGTTCAAACCTTGGGTTAAGGTTTGGGGTAGATATATTAGAGTTGATTTGTGATTGAGTCAAGCTTTGTGTTAAGGCTTGAGGATAGATTTGGTGTATATTTGAGGATAGGTTTGTGCCAGATTAGAGATAGATATTGAGTGGTTTTGTTAGAAGGTGTTTAGATATTTTAGAAGATATTGAGTATATTTGTGCTATACTGAAGGACTATGTTTAGTATAGATTTGAGGATAGATATTGAGTATATTTGTGCTATAATGAAGGATTATGTTTAGTGTATATTTAAGGATATATATTGAGAATATTTGTGCTAGATCGAAGGACTTTGTTTAGTGTAGATTTGAGATAGAGTTGAGAGTAATATTTGGAGGTGATAGAGTATAGAGGATGATAGTCTCTAGTGGATAGAGGTCCATTAGCTAGGGTAGTGAAGATAGGTCTTCTGAGTGAGGGTATGAGTCTTTAGTGGATAGAGATCCATAAGCCAATGTAGTGGAGGTAATAGTTCTTCTAGAAGATCACCAGCCAGAGCAAAGGATAAGGATTTCTCCTATGGATAGAGATCCATGAACTTGATTAGGGGATTGGTGTCTCCTTTGGATAGAGGTCCATAAACATTGTAATAGGGAAAGGATTCCCAAGAGATTTGTTGAGAAAATTTTAGTGAAATATTTTCTCCATGGAGTAGCCCACATTGGGTGAACCACGTTAAATTGGTGTCTCTATTGTGTGTGGTGATTTATGCATTGCTTTGATTACTATTGTTGATATTGCTATTGATACATTGCATAATATTGATTGGGAAAGAAAAGTAAAAAATGGTCTTATATTGTTCACCCCCTCTCAGTATAAGCTTGTGTTCTTCAATTGGTATCAAAGTAGGTTCCTTTGGAAGAGTTTAAAAAGCTTGAAGGAAAATCTTACAAGAACACAAATGGATTCTAAGAGTGGATCCTCAGATAATTCAGCACCAGTGTTTGATGGGAGCGATTATGTATTCTGGAGTATGAGAATGAAGATTCACCTAATGGCACTTGGCAATGAAATATGGGAAGCAATTGAAAATGGATACACACCACCAGCTACTCCACCTACAGATAAATATGGTAAGCTTCTACATCATTACAATTCAAAAGCAATGAATGCAATTTTGAGAGGTTTGCATAAAATAAAGTTTATAAAGGTTATGCACTACAAATCAACAAAGGAAATTTGGGATAAATTGCAAGGCATATATGAAGGGGATAAGAAGGTCAAAAAGGTAAAGTTATGAAATCTCAAAGGAATTTTTGAAGACCTAAAGATGAAGGATGAGGAAAATATTAGTGCTTATCTACTTCGTGTAGATGAGGTTGTTAACTCCATGCAAGGACTTGGATTTGAAATTCAAGAATCTGATGTTTGTGATAAGATTTTAAGGTCACTCCCAAAAAGGTTTAGTGAAAATATTTCAGCTATAGAGGAATCAAAAGATAGTGATATTTTGATAAGGGATGAATTACATGGCATTCTCATAGCTTTTGAGATGAGAACAAAAGAGGAACCTATTCCTAAGAAAGAAGTCAAAGAAGTCAGATTCAAGCAATGAGTCATCCAATGATGAAGAAGCAAATTATGGTAGAAGGAACAAGGATCCAAGAAAGTTTAAAGGTATGAAATATGTTAGATGTTTCAATTGTGGAAAGTATGGTCACTATGCATCTGATTGTCAAGAAGTTGGAAATAGCAATGATGAAGAAAAATAGGATCATAAGAACAGGGAAATAGAAAAACACAAGTACCAAAAGAAAAGCAGGGATGGACAAGGCAAGCAAGGAAATAAGTTCTTCCAAAGGTAAAAGAAGAGTTTCTATGCAGACAAAGCAAGTAAGTACTCAAGTGATAGTGATGATAGTTCCTCAGATAATGATAAATATGAAGTTCTATTTCTGGAAAAAGAAAAGGAAATGGTTAAGAAAAGGTCACCAATAATCCTCAAGTGTTTTAGATGTGGTAACTTTGGTCATATTGAAGATAGTTGTACAAGGAGTGGTTTCAGTTTTAGTGATGATGAATATGAAGATACACTTGAAGGACCAGAAGAGAATCTTCTAATGGCATTAGAAGAAGAAGGAGGTGATCCTATAGAAGATAAGTCAGAAAATAATGAAGATGTTTTCAAAGGCAAAAAAATAGAGGAAGAATCAGAGAAAGGAGAAGTTGATCTTGAGGGAGAGCTTATTCATGCCCTTGATGCATTAAAGAAGGTAAGAAAGCAAAAATCCCAACTTAAGCTTCAATTTCAAGAATGTGATGAAGAGAAAGGAAAGCTTATAGAGGATCTAAATAAGTCAATGGCTAAGACAAGGAAGTTCAAAGATAAGTTAGAAGCAAAGGTCTTAGAATGTGAAAGGTTAGAGCATGAAGTAGCTTCACTAAGGAAGGAAGTAAAAGAGTCTAAGGATAGGTTACACAGGTTTGGGAGAAGCTCAAAGAAATTGGATAAGATTATCAAGACACAAAAACCTACATCAAGCAAAACAGGACTTGGTTTTGAACAGGTACAAAAGAAACAAGGAGAGGAGTCAACCTCAAGTTCTAAAGAAGAAGAAACTTCAGAAGAAGAGAGTGTAAGAGAGAGTGAGACTTCTGAGGATGAGTTGGACAACAGAAAGTTCAACAAGGAAAGGAACAATGCACAAATGAGGAACAGATGGAACAGGAACCAACATAGGGTAAAAGAGACTAAAAGACCAATGAGGTCAAGGCAAGGAGGTTTCAATGGATGATGCTTCTCATGTCACAGGTTTGGGCACAAGGCTACATAGTGCAGGACACATGAAAGACAGGAATTTGAGAAATTCAAAAACAGGCAGCTTTTTCAAGGGTATTGCTACTCTTGTAATCAGTTTGGTCACAAGGCAATGAATTGCAGGGTTCATGACAGGAATAGATATGGCTTCACCAGGAGAAATCCCAAGATATTTGCACCTCCAAGGAATAATAACATTAAGTGTTATAAGTGCAATAATGATGGGCATACAACAAGATGGTGTAGAGCAAAAATTCTAGAGACAAGCAGGAACAAGAATAGTCAGAGGAATCAGAAGGATCAGATGAGGAAGAAAGTGGACAAAGGTAAATATCAGTGCATGATGGGAGTAGAAATACTCCCACCCCAGAATTAACCACCTCAAGAGGAGGTGGGGGAGGGGCTAAGCTAAGAGACTCATTCTTAGCCCCGAGCCCCAAAGGTGACCCTTTGCCATTGATGTCAAAGGGGAGAGATTTGAGTAAGGGGGAGAGATTTGAGTTAGGAGGAGAGCATTCAGTCAGGGGGAGCAGTTTCTCAGGGGGAGCAAAATAGAAAAAGGTTAAGGAAATGGTAAAAGGAAATTGGGTTGCCATCAATGACAAAGGGGGATATTGTTGGAAATATGAGCAGGTTTTGTTGTCATTGATGTCAAGAAGTCAACACCAACAAGCGTCAGTTTCAGTGAGCAACATCAGTTTTAGGTTTCGTAATCAAGTGCAAAAGAAAGTTTTCTCCCAGGTGGTCAGATGAGGTTTAAAGGGCAAAAGGAAGGCCCAAGCCAAATAATATTATAATATTAAAAGTGCAAGACCCACATATTTAATTAATTATAAATTAATTATAATAGTTTTATTATAAATTAATTTAATTAACTTTTAAAGTTATTAAGTTAATTATAAATTAATTATAATTTAATTATGAATTAATTTATAAATTAATTAAACCAACCCTAAAGGATAGGGTTATAAAGTTTATATTAATTTGAATTTTTGAATTAATCGAATTATCACCGATGTCATCGAAGACATAGCCTAATGCATATAAAGGGGGGTAAAGCTTTGGCAAATGAAATCATCCACGATCAAAGTATTTTGTGCGCATTGAAAAAGGGAAGCGATCATGTGTTTTGAAGGTTGTGTGTGGTAGCATATAGGACAAGGAGGAGAGGTTTCTATTTTATATTCCAAGGCATGTTGTAGCGCAACTGGCAACAAGGGAAGGCACTAAGACATTGGCAATCATGAGGTGCAGGGATCGAATCCCATGGGTTTACATTTTGTGAAGTAGAGGAAGGTTTTTGGTAAAGTTTGTGTGCTTGATGGAATACAAAGGAAAGGCGCTAGCCTTTTCCTTTGTGTGGAGGCTTGTAGCCCATGTGGTGGGTGCACACCTTGCTAAGGCACCCGATTGTGGGAAGGTTCCACGTTCGAAACCCATCGAGGCATCTTTTGCTATGGACTAAGGTATGCTAGTTTTTTTGGTTCTAAAATTTGTGAAGACCTGAAATTTGGGGAAATAATTTTTTTTTAAGTTATAAAGTGGAATTGCATGTTATAAGGTTTTTGTGAGGGAGATAAAAGGGTTTGCATCATTTTATTTTAGGGTTTGATTTTTGAGTGTTTTGAGCTTATTGAGAGGAGTAATAAGGTGTGCCATAGGAGTTAGAAATATTTGTTGAAAACAAAGTTAATAAATTGTATTGAAAGGAGAAATAAGGTTGATTAAGTTTTGATATTTTGACTTGGTAAAATATTCTTGTGAAAAATTATTGAGGATAAATATTTGCTATCTAACCCTTAGTATTGGAAAAAAGGAGTGGTTGTGATTGAGACAGGTGCTTGGTATATTCAAACAAGAGGTAAGGGCATATTATCCTTGTGAATGATTGTTGGATGTTGTGAATGCTAAGTTGGAGTGAAAAGGATTGTTTGATAAGCATTGTTGAGTTTGATTGTTAAAGGTTTTTTTGAGTGAGAGTTGATGATAAAAACCTTGTTTGATAAGCATTGTTGGAAATATTGAATGAACCTTCATATGCATGATTAGGGTTTGTGCAAGAACATGAGTATCATTGTTATGTGAAGTTGAGAACTATCTTGAACTAGGGTTTGTGAAAGATCATGAGTATCATTGTTATGTGAGATTGTTTGATAAGCATTGTTGGAAATAATTGAGTGAGTGTTCATATGCTTGGACTAGGGTTTGTAAGAAAGGAGTGCTTCATTGAGTGATTGATTGAGTGGAGTTGATTGATCCTAGTCAAGTGGAAGTGTTGAAGTGATAGTTCAAGTTCTATGAAATAAATTGTTCTATATTCTAATTTGATTTGAGAAAGAGATTGAAAGTGATTGAGCATTATTGTGAGTGTGAAGCATATTGAGTCTCTAACAATTCTCTATATGTTTCTGTGAGATTAAACAAGATTATGTGTGAAGCTTGTTTATGTGATTGAAGAGGATTTTGTGTTAGATTGAGTTGAGTTGAGTAAGCTTTTGTGGAAGCTTACAATACATATTTAAGGTAAGTCTTGGTGAAGACTTGTTGAGTAGATTGGACAAGTTCTAGTGAGGACTTGTTGAGCAGATTTGAGGTAAGTCTTGGTGAAGACTTGTTGAGCATATTGGACAAGTTCTAGAGAGGACTTGTGGATATATTAGTGTGAGATTTTGTGGAAGCTTACAATGTATATTTGAGATAAGTCTTTGAGAAGACTTGAGAGCAGAGTTGATTGATTGATTTGTTCAAACCTTGGGTTAAGGTTTGGGGTAGATCTAGTAGAGTTGATTTGTGATTGAGTCAAGCTTTGTGTAAAGGCTTGAGGATAGATTTGAGGATAGAGTTTGGTGTAGATTTGAGGATAGGTTTGTGCCATATCAGAGACAAATATTGAGCATATTTGTGCTAGACCGAAGGACTATGTTTAGTGAAATTTTGGAGAATTTGTGCTAGACCGAAGGACTATGTTTAGTGCAAATTAGAGGACAAATATTGAGAATATTTGTGCTAGACCAAAGGACTATGTTTAGTGCAGATCTTGAGGATAGATATTGAGCAGATTTGTGCTAGACTCAAGGACTGTGTTTAGTGTAGATTTGAGATAGAGCTGAGAGCAAGCTTTGGAGGTGACAGAGTATAGAGGATGATAGTCTCTAGTGGATAGAGGTCCATTAGCCAGGGCAGTGAAGATAGGTCTTCTGAGTGAGGGTAGGAGTCTTCGGTGGATAGAGATCCATAAGCCAGTGTAGTGGAGGTAGTAATTCTTCTAGAAGATCACCAACCAGAGCAGAGGAGAAGGAGTTCTCCTATGGATAGAGATCCACGAACTTGATTAGGGGATTGGTGTCTCCTTTGGAGAGAGGTCCATAAACATTGTAATAGGGAAAGGATTCCCAAGAGATTTGTTGAGAAAATTTTAGTGAAATATTTTCTCCGTGGAGTAGCCCACATTGGGTGAACCACGTTAAATTGGTGTCTCTATTGTGTGTGGTGATTTGTGCATTGCTTTGATTACTATTGCTATTGATACATTGCATAATATTGATTGGGAAAGAAAAGTAAAAAGTGGTCTTATACTATTCACCCCCCTCTCAGTATAAGCTTGTGTTCTTCACATCTATCAAAATGGAACAAAGCGACTACAAAAGGTCTATCTACACTACAAAGGAGCATACAAATCTGCACATAGAAAGCATAGAGAGTAATGGAAAATGTGGTACATATGATAATAAGAACACCCACCAAAGGAAGTACCAAGATCAGCTACTAAGCCACCATTTAGAGCTCCATAGAACTGAGGAGCATCACAACTAGTGCCATCCAACATTCTCATCAAATCACCTATGAAGGAAATAGGTTGCTTGTTATCCAAGAAATGAAGCAAGCCAAAGAAAAATATACAAAAGGGAAAAATAAATTATAAGAGTTTTTCTCGAGCATTATATTAGAGGTCTACATGCAAATACCTTGAGTGCCACTTGGCAAAAATACTCTAAGGTACCATATCGATTCTTGATGCTCAAGAAACTTCAAGCACCTAAGCAAGATGAGTTACAAAGAATATTACGGAGGTTACGCATGTTATCCTAGAATGAGAATTGGAAGAATTCCAATTCATAACTCTCATTCACAATTTGTCCAAAATGAGGAATATTCAATTCTATTTAAAGTACCTGGCTTGGAAAATGTAGTAGAGAGAAAAGTCAAGCCTAAGTTGAGCATTGAAGAGAGCGAGGTCAAGGCAAAGCCAAGCATCGAAGAGAGTGAATTCAAGGAAATTTCATGCATTGAAATTAAAATTCGTAGCAACATAAGGATTCAAGCTCATGGAAGAATTATAAAATAGCATTAGTGTTATAGCGACAGGAGGAAAAGAACATTGAATGCTCTCAGTCAAAGCGGTTAAGCATCCAAGCAGTGTAGTCAAAGTAATCAACCACCATCCAAGGTAAATAAGAAGGCTACACCCATACATTGGAGATAATAGTTAAAATTGCACTTAAGAGTGTTGTCATCTACATCTAAGAACTAGTTCCATATACATAGAGGTTTGAAGTATCACAAAGGTAAGACTACATATTATTGCAATTTAATTTTAGTAATAGGGAGATATAAGGTATAATATAAGGTTGAAATATTTAAAATAAATATAAAAAAAATTAATAGATATATATATATATATATATATATATATATATATCCTAATATTTGCAATCTAAAGCATAGGATAAATAAGGATTTCTACCCGGATAGATTAATTATCTAACATTACAAATATCATTATTTTCTAAAATTACATATTAGGGAGTTATTAAAAATACTACATCAAAGTAGGTAATTAGAATTTAGAAAAATTAATATAAAATTATTAAAGGCTATAAAAGAAGATTTTATAAGGTAAAATAAAGATTTGGAAACCAATTTATATACTTATCTCAAACTTACATTAAAGGGACAAAAAAATTCCATCAAATAGAACCTCATTAAAATAGAAAGTGCTTAAGTTCAATAGGAGAAATAAGGTATAAAAGAAGTTGATATTTGTTATTTACAAAAATTTACAAAATCGACTCTAGATTGAATTACTATTCTCAAAAGCACTCTATCTATAATTCAACATATCCAAAATTACTAGGGAGACATTAGGCATTCTACAAAACTTGATAATAACATCATTCATTAAAAAATTATCAAGTACTCAACCATCTTGGGAATCATAAGGTACTTACAAATCTTACAAGGATTCTACTAAATCAAATCTCTTAAATAGGGAGATATAAGGAAGACCATAAAAAACTAAGCACTAAAAGGTACTATCAAATCAAGCATATAACTAAGGAGTTATAAGGTAGATCACTTAGTAGATTATATCTCAAAAGGTTCTATTCCAATTAAAGCACTTTTTTAAAGAAAGCTATAAGATGTCCATCCCAAGGAATACAACAAACTAACACATGAATAATATCTCTAGAAAGGAAAAAGCACATGCCATAAAAAATGGAATCATGAATCTACTTATAAAAGGTTAAGCATATTTAGATATTACTTCAAAAATAATTCATATTGAAGCATTAGTTGATGACTTTGATACCATTGAACAATATATACAAGCTCAAATCATAGAAGCAATTAAGAATGAAAGGGATGATATTCCACTTTCCATAGATTTTGTAAGCATTTTGTATATGGCATTACTTACATACAAATGCTACAAGAATGAGAATACAAAAACACAAAATTCATGAAAGAAAATATGAACTAAGGGAATCATACTTAAAAAGGATATTTCAATCCTCATGCAGTATTGAAACTTAAAGATCGACTAATCCAAGATATTATCTTGATGTATTAAAAATATTTATGTACAAAGTAAGCACAAAGAAGGAGAACCATCCTTGAAAGGATCTAGCAGCAACATTACCACCTATAGGAATGTAGAAAACAGACTCAAAGGAAAAGCTAAAGAAGAAGATTATTTAAATATAGGAGGACTCTAGAGCAAAAATCAATTGATGAAAGTACTTGATCAAATCAAAGACCATACTAAAGACAAAGATCCATATTGAATATTGAAATCTTTAATACCTAAATAATGTAATACAAAGGGTGTTATAATTAGAGCATATTACATCATTTGGGTCATGTAAATGTACCACCTTAGGTACATAGTTAGAGTAAGAGATTACTTTAAGGGGAAGTTAGTTAGTTACTTCAAGCAATGTAATAAATGCACAAGTGGTAAGTTGTAATGTGCAAGGTGTCCCTTGTACAACTAGGTAGAGTGTTGGCCAAGGAATATATCTTCCCATATAAAGGACCTCATAGTGGTATATTAGATATCAATTAATGTTCTTATTTAGCATAGAGTAGTAGATAGTGGTGCTCCCATATGGAGTACCATGTAGCTCTTTAGCTCATAGTAATGGAGTGTCTGTTTCCTCCATACTACATTGTAATTTCATAATTTCTATTTATAACATATTTTAGTCATATTGCAGAATCACTTTCTTTCATATTTATTACATCCTGATGGGACCTGTGTTATATTTATTCCATTACATATATTCTCAAAAGCTAACAAGAAGTGTACAATCATTATTGAAGCCTATATACATTTTTTGAGCAATTTTATTGTAAGTATATTTCATGCTAGTACATGAATGATTTTGGCCATTTAGATTCATATTTTATGTTATAGTAGATGTTATTATAATTTATATTAACCAACATATATTTTTATTGCTCTTATATTTAATTCTACTCTTGATTATTTATATTAAGAACTAAGATAATTTGGCTTAAAAACCAACATGGATCATATTTATAAGAAATTATTTACTTAGGAGTTACATAGGGTAACAAACTTCTAGCTCCAATAATCTACTAGTTTAAGGAATATTTTTGTAACAATGATTCTAAGCTAAATGTTACATGCTTCCAAAATTATCCCTAAACCACTTAGAGTCTTTCTAAATGGCTTTTAGCACCACAAAAAGACAAAATGTTACTTTCTAGTTCATTGCCTTGGAATTCATGCTTTCTTTTCCTACTTGGTCTACTAATGAGAAATTAAATCCTAATAATAGAGGGATTCACTAATTCATAGAGTAACAATTCACTTATGGGAGCCAATTGCACCATTGGAAGCAAATCGTATGTGGAACGAATTACTAGTTTTTTTTTGTTACATGTGAGAGTTGGTCACAATCATATTTGTAGTAATTGACAAGTGTAAAATTCAAACCATAGGGATTGCTCCAACCAAACCTATTTTGCCTAGTTTTTGTTGACTCGACGTGAAGGGGACCATCGGTCACTCAAGATTCATACCATCATAGTTGGTCTAGCTTGAACTAAGAGGATTTACATCAGACTACTACCTTTGTAAATTGGTTGCTCCTGAGGTTTGAACCAGGGTGTCTTCTTGGTAAGTTACTGGCCAGACAAGCACTTACCAATCCACCTAATCCTTGAGGGTAAAACTCTTAGGGTAGAGAGACAAATTCAAAAGCTAAAATTTTAGGTTAGAAAGAAACCTCGAGAGACATTCTTAGGTGGTCAATTTTTTTTTCCCATATCAGTATACCACTATCTATAAGGAAACCACAAGAGATTTGTTTTGTGTCCCCCTTTGCATCACGAACAAATTACTAGTTGATGAGGAAAACATAGCCTTGGTGTCAAATTGACTCCTGGTATTCTTCGGCCCTAAATAAAGTATTTTAGAGGATTTGGTTGTTGGATTATTTAGTTTTTCCAAGCCTTATAATCATAAAAAATTCCAAGGTAGTAACCAAGATACTAAAAGTCTTAAACAAGAAAATGTGAGGTTTGTTCTCAGATCACTTACGTTTATCTAAATAATTATATGATATTATTTAATATTTATAAAGCAAAATAGAATTTATATTTTTAAACTTACAATA
This sequence comes from Wollemia nobilis, assembly GCA_028583015.1. NCBI lineage: Eukaryota > Viridiplantae > Streptophyta > Pinopsida > Araucariales > Araucariaceae > Wollemia > Wollemia nobilis. The sequence goes on along the minus strand of JAQPPZ010000375.1, from coordinate 2,678,803 downwards.
TCTTGTTGTCATTTCCAATTTGTTAATATGACTTATAAATATTGTATTTGTAATAAAATTTCAATAAAATCTTCAACATTGATAATAATATATCCAAAAGATTCAATGTTTTTAATAACAATTATTAAAAGAGTAGTTCAAAGTTATATATATAGATAGATAGATGTGATAATTTTTTTTTATAAAATAAGTCCCAATACCTAATGAACAAATGTTCAACAAAATATTCATTATGCTACAATTTGTTTAAAATCATTTATTATAAAACTGATATTTTCAATAAAAGATTTTATTTACAAGATACAATGAATTATATTGTTAGATGCACGTATTTTAAATTTTAGGATTTTATTGTTTGTAAAAATGATATAACCTCAAATTCTAAATTTACTTAAGTTTTTAAAATGATTATAAGTTTGTGACTTCTATAATTAAATTTAATATATTGGTCATTTGAACCAATATGCATTTATCACAATTCTTTGATCATTTAAAATGATTAGAAATTAAAATTTTAGAGTTTGTATAGTTTACAAATATATGCTATCTCTTTGTTTATTTGAGTTGCATGGCACTTATATTGCGAAAGAATTTCGTAGTGATTTATTTTTAAACTTTAGTTTTATGTAATCAATAAGTAAAGAGCACATGTTTCCTATTAAAGAACTTTTTAGGAATTGATCCTTGAAATTTAATTTCATGGACTAACCAAGATCTTAGCCCTTAACCATAATTTCACTATCTAAACATAAATATTATAATCCATGTCTGAAAATACACTTTTTTTAGAGTATATTTACAATGCTATTAAAGGATGAGATATAATTAATATATCTGGAATACATATTGATAATTAAGGTAAGTATTTTTTTCTTTTCATACACTAAATTAAAATAATTTATATTAATATAATACCTTAAAATTAGAGATATCATGTTAAATATTTTGATTTTATTTTAATGGATAATGTTTTTATTTTTTATTTTTAAAAGAGGGTAAAAATTTATTAACTCAGCAAAACATTCATGATACAAAGAAAAAGCAGAATCTATTCAGACATATCAGCTCTCAATAAAGAAGAGAGAGATTGAGATCAATCAGAAGAAAGTTGAGACCAATTTTGAACATCCCAACCATCTTGAAACTTAGAAGCCCATTTAGCTAACAAATCCGCTACCCTATTCCACTCCCGAGGAATATGCACAAAAGAAATGAATTCCAAGTGAGCAGAGATATTAAGAATTTGCCGAGCAACCCAACTCAACCGCCAACAACCATGAAGACTATCTCCAGAATTTAACAAATTTATAACAATCTGAGAATCAGATTCACAAACAATCCGACGCCAACCCAAAGCATACCCTTGCTCCAAAGCATATAAAATTGCGAGTGCTTCCATGAAGTTATTAGAATGATGTCCCTTAGATCAAGAGAAAAAAATTGGATAGTACCATTACTATCCCACCCCACACCACCAATACCAGCATTACCCAGATTACCCCGGGAAGATCCATCCGTATTAATTTTTAGCACTCTCGGAGGAGGCGGATTCCATTTTCTAGCCCTTCACACATGATTATTCTGACCCATCCATCTGCAAGAGACATTAGGACCAGGACCATTAACCATCAAGCCTAATCTTTCCATGATCTGATGTTCCGCATGGTCCACGGGAGAAATAATCTGACATTTTGCAGACACAGTTTCCTGGATCATTCAAAAAATCCTCTGCCAGACCTGAGAAGTAGTTAAATCCTTACCTTGGAAAATCCGACGGTTCCGTTCAAGCCAAATCTGCCAAAAAATGCATGAAGGACCAATACTCCATCCAACTTGTAAAAAGAAAGCCACTGCAGGAGGCCGCCCCATACTCCTCCAAAAATCAACTATTGATGAAGCATGCGAACAAGGGTGATTCCATACTCCCCACCAATAATGCCAGACTTGTCGAGAAAAGTCACATTGGAGAAGTAAATGCCCAACAGATTCTTCAGCCTTCCCACAGTTATAGCATAAAGAGGGGCCAGCAAACCCATGCTTTTGAAAATTATCCCAAGTGAGACAACGATTATGAGTAGCCTGCCACCCATAAAAACTACACTTCGGCCAAATAAACTTATTCCAAACTTGCTTCCACCACGGAACCTCCTCCTCACCAAACCGTTGCCGATCCAAAACACAATAACCAGCAGCAACCGAAAAAATCCCTCTATTATCTCTTCCCCATGCTAGCACATCATCCCCAGGTAGAGAAGAGCAGGGACGACTAGCAAGAATACGGGCCAGCTCTGCCCTCGCATCCATAGTGCCACCAGTAGGCCATTCTCGAGGATCCTTCCACTGGAGACTAACCATCTGACCAAAGGACTTAACAATTTTGAAATCTGCCACCTTCAACCATCCAGCATCCCAAAAGCATTGAGCAAGATCTTGAAGATGTGGAAACTCGCTAAGAAGAGGAGCAAAGCCATCCCAAGAATCCTGCCAAAAAAGAGCCCGAGACCCAGTATAACAAATCCAGAATAACCCCTGCTTAACCAACTCTGCTCCCTTTTTCAAAGTATTCCAAACAAATGATCCTCGACCAGTCAAGCTGTATCTAGGAATCTCTTAACCTTCCACTCCCCTAAGATACTTGTGGGATATAATCTTGGCCCAAGTTTGCGTCTGATTACTACACCAACGCCAATACAGCTTAGTAGCCAAAGCAGTCCCAGAAAGAGAGCTTAGACGAATACCCAACCCCCCAGCTTGCTTTGGTCGACAAATAGTATCCCATTTAACAAGACTCCATTTTGAGGAACCAAGATTGCCAGCCCATAGGATTTGTCTAGAAAGAGAATCTAGGTCATGAAGAAAACTTGCTGGAGCAATCTGAATAAGGCATCTATACACCGGTAAAGCCTGCACAACTGACTTCAAAAGTAATACCCGACCAGCAAAAGTTAACCATCTATGAGTCCAATGACTAACTCGACTACAAAATTTGTCAAGTATGTTAGTCCAAACCGCCCTAGGTAGAGGACCAACGAAATGGGAATCCCCAAGTATGTAAGAGGAAGAGTTCCAACCTGAAACTTGAGAATCTGAACAATTCTAGCTTGAACCCTGGGATCTGTATTGAAAAATAAAATAATAGACTTGTGCTCATTAATCTCCTGACCAGAGATAGCCAAATACAAGTCCAAAGCATGTCTAAAGTTGGTTGCTTCACAAATAGAGGCTACACCCAAGAGAGCAGTGTCATCAACAAACTGAAGATGGGAAATGGCTGGCCTACTATTCTCCCATTTCCATCCATGAATAAGACCCTGGTGAACCTGATCTTTAAGCCAGCGACCCAGACCTTCAGCCATAATTATAAACAAGTATGGAGATAAAGGATCCCCCTATCGAAGACCCCGAGAAGCATGAAACAAAGGAGAGGGCTTTCCATTAATTAGGACAGAATATGAGGGAGTTGTAATACAACTCATAATCCACTCAATCCAAGAAGGATCAAATCCAAAGGCCAAGAGGATTTTGTGAAGAAAATACCATTTCACCCTGTCATAAGCTTTCGCCATATCCAACTTCATAAACATAAACTTATTCTTAGAAGTGCTCATAGAATGGATCGCCTCGGCAGTAATAGCCACTCCATCCAGAACTGCGTCGACCGACCACATAGCCACCCTGCTCATCAGAAACAACTCTATCTAGCCAAGGCTTGAGACGCTCCGTAATCAGCTTAGTAATAATTTTATACACCACATTGCAGAGAGAAATAGGCTGAAACTGATCAAAAGAGCTAGCACCCTCCTTTTTAGGAATTAGCATAAAAAAAGTGGAATTCAAAGCTTTCAACAACTGATGGTTATGAAAGGACTCAAGAAAAACCCTCAAAAGATCAGATTTAATAATTTACCAAAAGTGTTGAAAGAACTCAACAGGGAAGCCATCAGGCCCTGGAGCTTTCCTAGTCTTCATAAGGAAAACTACCCTTTCTAGTTCATCAATGGAAATAGGTTGAAGAAGGCATGCATTGATCTCTTCTGAAATAACATAAGGAATACAACGCAAAATAGTATGATCATCAACATGACCCCCACAAAAATCCTCGAATATAAGGAAGAAAAAAATCGAACAGCTTCCCGAGAGATATCCCGAGAAGCGGATAACCGAATACCTTGAGAAGAAATAATCGAAGAAATACCATTACCGTGTCTTCGAGCCTTAACAGTGTTAAAGAAAAAAGCTGTATTTCGATCTCATTCTTGTAACCATTCCACCCTGGCCTTTTGCTTCTAGAAAATCTCTTCCCGAAGCTCCCACTCTTGAAGTTCATGCAAAGCTTCAGACTCCTCCTGCAAATTCTGCTCTGTTAACCCATGATCTCTGATATGTCTGGTGATAACATCAAGCCTTCTTTGGGCCAAAGTTTTAGCCTGAAATAGATTCCCGAAACACTGCCTGTTCCACTTTTTGAGTTGATATTTCACAAATTGGAGTCTTTTAACAAAAGAGTACATAGCAGTACCATGGGAAGGACAGCCCTGACTCCACCAGACTTTCATCAACTCATACAAAGAGGGATCCCTAAGCCACATTAACTGGAATTTAAAACTTGGATGATGATCCATTTCTTGCCGAGAGATAACAAGTTTAATAGGCCAGTGGTTTGATCCCCTCCAGTCAAGAATCGTTGAGTTAGTAACCCAAGAATTGCCAATCCAAAATGAAGAAGTAAGAAACCTGTCCAACCTCTCAGAGATCGAGTTAGAACCACACCACTTATTCGTCCAAGTGAACACACCATTCTTTGGCTTAATATCCACCAGATTAAGAAGCTGAATATTATCATTAAGGAGTCTAGAGGCAGGCCCCAAAGTACCCACACCACCCCTCTTCTCATCAATACTAGATACAACATTAAAATCTCCAGCCATAATCCAAGGATAGAATGGAACCAAGGCTCAAACACTTTGAATATGATTCCACAGTAGCACCTTCCCAGCAATATCCGAGGGGGCGTAAATGTTAGTGAACAAAACCACTTCTCCAGACTCATGGCAAGAAGCTATCATAGAAAGAGATGACTTATTCGATACCCACCAAAGAGGAGTAAGCTTCTACGGATTCCAAAGGTTGACAAGCCCCCCAACACTACCCACAGCCCCAACACACTGACAAAGACCTCGAGGCCAGAGTTTAGAAGCAATACTAAATAGACACTCCACCGATAATTTAGATTCTTGAAGAAAAACAACATCCAGCTTATGTGCCTGAACCAAATCCCAAATATATTTTTGACGAGGTAAGCTATTCAAACCTCTCACATTCCAAGAAAGAACAATAATTTAGAGAGAGAAGAAAAGTGAGACTCCAGGGATTTAACCACCCCACTCTCAACCAATGTTTCTCCCTCCATATGCAGTTTATGTGCATCTTTCTTTCTACCCACCTTAATCAGCTTCGCAGGGGCCTCTTTTTTAAAGTTCTGTTGGAGTAACCCTAGAGAAGGACTAGGCCAAGAACCCTTTCCTCTACTAGAAGTCAGCAAATTAGCCAAAAAAAGGTCATCCCCTTTCACACCGTCCTGTTGCCCCTCCGAAACAGGAACAATTGCCAGGGATGTGTTCAAAGAAGAATCTGTCACTTCCTGTTGCCCATTAGGATTCAGCACCTCAGTTACATTTTGAGTATCCATATTCAAATTACCATTCATTCCTTCATCCGGAGATACCAACTCATCTAAGGCATCAAACTTATTATACAGGCCATCCATTTGTCTAGCAGTAAAGGTCCGCTTCAACCCTTTTCCCTTATTACGATTCTTAACTGGAATAAAGCCTTCTTTGTCTACCCCATTAACATCCATGGGAGCCCTCCCCTGTCCAGGTCCAGCCTCTTGTGTAACTGACTTCCCACCCTGAGATTGTAGATTTGGATTTTTAGAACCAAATGATTTATTTTCAGGCATTTTAGGGCATTTATGCTGAAGATGCCCGTACACATGACACAACCGACAATGGAAAGGAATAGTTTCATAGTCTAATTGTTGAACCCAAGAAAAAGAGCCAACACATATTTGCATAGAATCAGGTAGAGGCTTAGATAAATCCAATTCCACACAAATACGGGCACATGAGACTACCTTTTTGTCTGAAGTTTGCTGAGACGGTCCCACCGGTTTGCCTAACATCAATGCAATCATGTGCAGAATATCCGTCTGCCAAAACTACCATAATATTTGTTGTAAGCCAGGGTTAAGCATATGGGTTTGGTATCGAAATGTACTTCTAAAAAAGTAGTGAATCCTAATCAAAATAAAGGTGATTCAAGTTGAATCCTAAGAAAATTAAATCAATCATCTTCACACCAAAATTTGGGGCATTTGAAGCCCTAAACAGTAAGGTTATATTTGGGGTATATTTTGACCTATTAAATCATCTTATAACTTCATAAAAACACAACCATTAGATTAGGCACAAAAACATATTTCCAATGAGTACAAATATACCTATGTTTGGATATATATTGTGGCAAATTGACCCTAAGAAAAAATTGATCCCAAAAATTTTAGGTGCATGGGCTGACTTCGAGGGTCCTAATATTTGCCAATTTCTAATTTTGGAAATCCTAATACTCACCCAATTTATGAATATTCACAACTGTACATAACCCTCCACCAACCCTCTCGGTGTTACCTTTGGTAGTCCCATCAAAGTTTAGAATGGTCCATCCTATAGCTGGTTTATGTGATGTAGTAGCCAATATTTTTTGAACAATAGATATAGAATCTAAAGAGCCTATATTCAATTTGCAACTAATAGTAGCCCATTTATCCATAGCTTTCTCCGTACCATTTCTAGCAAAAAATACAACCAAGTTATTCTCAATAGCAACTTTAATCCTTCTAAAGACAAAGGATTCATCCCTAGTAATATCCTTGAAAGTTCTTTTGTTCCTATTCCACAAAATATCCCATAAAAAATGAAGAATCACTAGATCCCACATCCTAGTAAGGTTGTGACTGATGAAGGGGGATTTCCACTAAGTAAAACATTCCTTTAAAGTTTGAGGTAACATCCACTTGATAGAAAAATATTCTAGTAAAGCATCGAGTACCTTATTTGAAAAATCACAATGGATGAAAAGATGATCCATAGATTCAACATCCTTAGAATACATGAGACAAATATTGGTAATATGGAAGCCTTTATTACATTAATTATCAATAGTCAATTATTTTTCCAAATACAGCCACAAAAAATACAATATTGGGGATAAAATGAGGTTACCAAACTCCTTCTATTGGAAAATATCCTCCCCTGGACAATATTTGGCTTCATATGTAGTCTTGATAGAAAAGGGGCCTTAAGGAGAATGAGTCCATAGAAGGAAGTCCATACCATTTAGTTGAGAAATAAAGTATTGTTGCAACAACATGTTCAAAATTTCCATACTCGAAGGATATGAAGACTAGCTATATGTAAAGTCAGATGATTAAAAATTGAATTGCCATTAGTGATGATTATATAATCAATTATTTTTTCTCCATATTTTAGTGACAAAGGAGCCTTCAACTCATAAAACTTAGGACTAACAAAGAGGGGTTCAAGGAGAATCCAAGTATCCTCCCAAAAGAACACATCCTTTTCATTCCAAATTTGTCATTGTATCCCATCTATAACCAAACTTTTGACCCTTAGAAAACCATTCCATATCATAGAGCCCTTAGGAGGACCAACACTTTTAAAAACATAATGTGATTTTGTAGATACTTACCTCTCATTATATATTTCCATAGTTGATCATAATCAACATATAATTTCTAGGCTATTTTTACAATCAACGCCTTATTGAACAACAAAAAATTTCTAATCCCAAGACCACCTGCTTTCTTAGAAGAGTAGACCCTATCTGGAGCCAATTCCAATGGTTCTCCCTATTAATACTTCAATATTGTAGATAATTAATCGAACAATGCAGTGCAACATATATGAATAAAAATGACGAATAAACCGAATGGAAATAAGATATCAATTTAAATCAAATGCTCACCTCTTCAAGAGGGCAGATCCCCACCTTATAGGCAAATGTGATAACACAAATGAATAAGTGATAATGTAAAAGTTAGATAATTAAATTAAATCAACATAGGTAATGTATATATTAAAATCCTTCTCTTGGACAACATAGCCGACGACTATGTTTGGTGCGTAGCATGACTCCCCTCCTCGGAAAGCTTTGTCCTCAAAGATGGAAATGTCTGGAAAATACTTTCAGGTTCCCATGTAGCGTCTTCTTCAGTAAGTCCTGCCACTTGATGAGAAATTCTTGGATGTGACAAGATCTTAGTTTGTATTGAGATCAGGAGCTTAGGGTTAGAAACCAAAGAGTCAGAACAATAAAAATAAAATGAGCATTAACCATTAACAATAATAATCAGGTTACAAAGTTTAAATAGGAGCTAATTAACCATACGCCTAACTTAGGGGAAAGAGAATAGGAAGAAGGAAAATAGGGAGGAAAGAAGAAAAGGAAATTGAATTTGATTTCTCTCTCTGCCGCCCATGCCGTCCAAACTCCACCGTCCATGAGGTAAAAGGTAAGTCCACCATTTCACTGTGGTAAAAACATTTTTTACCTAATGTAACTTCCAAAATTCTCCCCCTTAAAGTTGAGAGGACTGACTATACAGTCTCTCAGCTTTATAAATTGAGTTGTAGCTATGCCTTTGGTGAAGATATCTGCTATATTGTCCAAAGTGTTGTAGTATTTAAGCTCAACTATCTTCTGATCCACCATATCTCGAATGAAGTGATACTTCATATCAAAATGTTTTGATATTTTGTGATGGATTGGATTATATGCCAACTGAATGGCACTAATATTATCACAATTCAGAGTTTTTGGACCACTTTGTTTTTCGCCAATCTCTTCAAGGATTTTTCTCAACCAGAGGACTTGAGTACTAGCATGTGTAATGGCTATATACTCAACTTCAGTAGATGATAATGCTACAACAAATTGTTTCTTGGAACTCCAAGTTATTAGTCCTGAACCTAGACTAAAATAGTTCCCTGATGTAGATTTCCTGTCATCTATATTGCTGCCCCAATCACTGTCACTAAAACCAAGTAACTTCACAGAGTTACTCTTGTGGTAATGGATTCCAAAATCCAATGTACCTTTTACATAACGTAGAATTCTTTTGGTTGCTTGAAGATGCAACTTAGATGGGCTAGCCATAAACCTTGAAACAAGAGAAACAACATACTGAATATCAGGTCTTGTGTTGGTAAGAAACATCAGACTCCCAACCATACTCCTGAAAGTGGTCATGTCAACCTTTGGTGATCCATCATCTTTGCTCAGCTGGATTCCATGTCCTGTTGGTGTTGTAACTGATTTGCACTGCTGCATAGCAAACTTATTGATCATGTCACTTGCATACTTATGTTGACATATGAAGATCCCTTTCTCTAATTGATGTACTTCCATGCCTAGGAAGTATCTCATTAATCTGAGATCTTTCATCTCAAACTGATTCATCATGGAGTTTTTGAACTCCATGTTCATTTTATTATTACTACCCATAAATATAAGATCATCCACATATAAACAAACTATGAGGATGTCTGTTCCATTCTTGAGGTAGTACAAAGTTGGTTCACTTTTGCTTTAGTGAATCCAAGCTCATTAAAATAGCCATCAATGCCTGAGTACCAAGCTCTTGGTGTTTGCTTGAGGCCATAAAGTGCCTTTTTTAATTTATAAACAAGGTTTTCTTTTCCTTGTTCTTGGAAACCTTGAGGTTGCTGAACATACACCTCTTCTATTAAGTATCCTTTTAAGAATGCACTTTTCACATCCATGTGTTGTATTGCCCAACCTTTGTGAGCAGCTAAGGAAAGAACTGTTCTAATTGTCTCCTGTCATGCTACAGGAGCAAAGGTTTCCTCATAGTCTATTCCATATTTATGAGTAAAACCTTTTGCAACTAGTCTTGCCTTATGTCTTTCAATGCTTCCATCAGCATTGAATTTGGTCTTATAGAACCATTTACAACCAACACATTTTTTACCTTTGGGTAGCTTCACAAGCTCCCAAGTATCATTTTTGTTAATAGAGGATATTTCCTCTTTCATGGCATCTTGCCATATACTTTCTATACATGCTTTTTCATAGCTAGATGGTTCTAGCTGTGCAGTAGCCAATAAAGAATAATTGACTACATCTCTTGGTTCGTGAGATTCATCATCTCCAGACATGTGAAGATTTTCAATTCTGGATAATATGTCATCCATCTCACTAGCTTGAATTCTAGTGTATCTTTGTTGGAAATTCCTATCCAAAATTTGAGAAGATGGTTGATTCTGTAGTGTTCTTTTTCCTTTATTAGTCTCTTTCATTTGAGAATATGGATCAATATCCATAGGACTTGGAGCACTTACAGATCTCTGAAATCTTCTTGGAGAGTTTGGTGGTGCCTTTAAAGGACTTCTTCTAGGACTTGGTGTACCACTCGATGTACTCGAAGAAGATTCATTTTGAGGACTCTGTGGTGGGGTACCACTGCTATTCTTAATTTGTACCTATGAAGAACTGGCTGAATCAGATTCTACATTAGCAAATTTTTGATGACCCCATTCTCCCCCTTCATAAAAAATTACATCTCTTGAAATAATTACTTTATGGGTCTTTGGATTGTAGAGTCTGTATCCTTTTGTGGATTCCCAGTACCCTAAAAATATACATGCATGACTCTTGGGATCAAGCTTCTTTCTTTTCTCTTATGGAATATGTGCATAGGCTAAACAACCAAATATCTTGAAATGCTTTACATTTGGCTTCTTGTCGTACCATCCTTCATAAGGAGTGATACCATCTAAACTAGAAGTTGGACTTCTATTTATTATGTATGCACTGGTTCTAATAGCATCTGCCCAATATGTGTGTGTTAGATGCTTTGTTTGTAGCATAGTTGTTGCCATCTCTACAAGGGTGCAGTTCTTTCGCTCTGTCACACCGTTTCGTTGAGGAGTATAGGCAGTAGTGAACTGCCTTTTAATACCATTCTCTCTACAGTATTGCAAGAATTCATTTGAGGAGTACTCACCTCCTCTATCTGTCCTTAGACATTTTACATGGCATTCACTCTGCTTTTCTACATTATTTTTGAAATCTATGAAGCAATCAAATGCTTCATCTTTATGTTTCAGAAAATAAATCTAGCACATTCTGGAATAATCATCAATAAAAGTTAGAAAATATGAATTGTTTCCTAGAATTTTGTTTGCATAGGACCACAGATGTCTGAGTGCACTAGCTGAAGAGGATAATTGGCTCTCTAGGCTTGTATTTTAGGAAACTTTGATCTGGAGTGCTTTCCCAAAGCACAACCTTCGCATACTTTCTTGTGATCTGAAATATTTGGTAGTCCTGTCACCATAGCTTGTGAAGTTAACATTTTCAAGCTAGCGAAATTAAGGTGACCATATCTCAAGTGCCACAGTACACTTGGATTTTAAATAGCTACATTCGCAAGTTGTGCTCCCCCTGGCTCACCAAATTTCAGAGGGAATAACCTATTTTTTGTCATAGGTACTTGTGTAATGACTCTATTACAATTGTTTTTATCAAGTATGGTACATATACCTTCATAAATTTTTTTTTTGTAATTCTTCTCCATCATTTGCCCAAAACTGAGGAGATTGTGTTGGAGCTTGGGAGTAAAATAAATGTCATTCACTTTTTTAAGGCCTTCTTTTGTTGGAACCTCCATGGCTCCAATGCATTCTACTTGCAATGTCTTATTATCCTCTAACTTAATATGGGATTTATAATTTGAATCTAAGGTAGCAAATAGTTCTTCTTTGCCACTCATATGATTGGAACAACCAGTATCTAGAATCCATGTATCATCTAGATTGTGATTTGATTGTCCATATGAAAGAAAAATATTTGAGGGGTCTTCTTATTCTCCATAGAAGGAACCGTATTGACTGCTTTGTCCTTGTGAAGTTTTCGACCAGCAGTCACGAGCGAAGTGTCTTGGTTTACCGTAATTGAAACATGCTATTTTGGACTTGTTGCTTCCTCGTCCTTGATTTCCATTCTGGCCTGGATTGCCGCTTTGATTTTGGTTACCTCCTCTGTTCTAATTTTGTCCTCTATTTTGATTTCCTCCTTTGTAGGAGTTTGCTCCTCTTGAGTTGTCTTGGCCTCTGTCTCTCTGTTATCGTCCTCTGCCTCTTCCTCTTCCTTGTCCTCGCCCTACGGCTTCGTTTGAAGTGAAGGCATTATCTTCACCTCCATAGCTTGTGGAAGGTGCCCCCTGTAACCTCTCCTCATGAGAAGTTAATGAACCTATTAAGTTATCAAACGTGAGAGTAGAAAGGTCTCTTGATTCTTCGATTATGATTGCTATGTGATTCCACTTAGGAAGAAGTGTTCTCAACACTTTCTTCACCACTATTTCAGGTTTTGTGTCATCACCCAAGGTTTGCATCATATCGATTACTGCTTTAACTCTTACATAGTAATCTCCGACTCTTTCATTGTCTCTCATTCTGAGATTTTCAAAATCTCTTTTCAGTGTTTGAAGCCCGACCTGCTTCACTTTATAATTTACTAGAAAACCTTCTTGTAAGGCCTTCCATGCATCTTTAGCAGTTGTGCTTGATGCAATCCTAGGAAAGATACTTTTAACTAATGCCGCTTGAAGTAGGGATAGGGTAGAAGAATTATTTTTCTGGGCTTCCTTTAGGGTTTTCTTGTCTGCTGCATTCAAAGTAGTCCAATCTGTTGGAGCTGTGTAGCCATCTTCGACAATATCCCATAAGCCTTTTCCAATGAGTAGTGTCCTCATCTTGATGGACCAGTACTCATAATCATCCCCATCAAATTCAGGGATGGGTAGATTGTAGTTTGATGCCATTACAAACAATAACAAAAAACTACTATTATTGTGCAATTACAAGAAAATAAAGAAAATTACAAAGATCAAGCCTTGCTTGATTTTAACTTTTCACAAAGGGCTTTATTCTGCTTGATGAGACTTTGCTATCTCCTGGTGCACAAAATTGTCTGCAACTTCTTCCTCGTCATCACTGATTAAGATGATTTCTGGTGAATTTGGTTCAATAATTTCAATGGAATTACTATAATGAGTATATTTTGATTCTACTGGAGAAATTGGTATTAAATCAGATTGTTCAAATCTGCTTCCAAAAGAATTATCTTCTGAATCTTCTTCGTAGCCTAGTTTAGGATTTCGTTGATTTGCAATTACTGCATTTTGTAATTGTGAAAATACAGTGTTAAGTCCAAGCGTTCTTACATCCTAGTCAAAATTTTATGCATTTGTTCTTAGTAACAAACTACATAGATCATGATAACACCCACCAAATCTGATCATCTAGATATTTTAAAGAAAATTTCCCCGAAATTTCTTTTTTACAACAATTTCCTCTTAGGAATTTTTTCTATTTTTTTACCTGTCAAAGCGTAAAAACTTTTACATCTATTTCCTCTTAGGAAATAATTTTTCTCTAGTTCTAAGAATCAAATTTGAAAGAGAATGCTAGAGATTTTCTTTTAAAAAATTTTAATATATATAATTTTTTTTTTAGTTTTAATCAAAAATTTTATAAACTATATATTTTTATAGATAAAATTTTTTAATTTTTTTTTAAAAGATTTATCTATATAATATAAATTTATAAAATTAAAAATGATTAAAAGAAAATAAAAAAATATTATATTTTATAAGCAAAAAAAAAACTTTGTTAGGCATGCATGGGGTTCGACCCCGTGACCTCCCGTGCCTCAACTTAACGCTGGCCCAAATAGCCAGTCGGGCTAGCGTATCCGACGGGAAAGGAAGGAAGAGTCCTTCCTTTTATTTCCTGTCGACGCTAGCTACAGGATTAAAAAACCGGGAATTTAGTCCCACATCTGCTATGCAGATGTTTTTGTAGGCTTTAAAATCCTAATGTCGTCGGTAGATTCTCAATTGCCTACGGGAAATCAGGACTGCCTTTTGCCTCCCCGTGCAAGTCGTGCCTCCTCATGCCACGTGTCAGTTTGGTCTACTCTTTTTTGGTCATGCCATGTGTCAGTGTCTAGTTTGGTCTAGTCGTGCCACATGTCCACGTCTCTGGTTCTGTCTGCTCTTTGATCTTTGTGCCTACAAGGTCACCTCGGTTCACGTGCTATGGGCTGACCTCCTCCTCGAGATCCGTGCCTACCTCAGCAATGCCCACCAGCTTCGCTTCCAACCTACTCTGATACCAGATATTGAGATCAAGAGCTTAGGGTTAGAAACCAAAGAGTTGAAACAATAAAAATCAAATGAGCATTAACCATTTACAATAATAATCAGGTTACAAAGTTTAAATAGGAGCTAATTAACCATACGCCTAACTTAGGGGAAAGACAATAGGGAGAAGGAAAATAAGGAGGAAAGAAGAAAAGGAAATTGAATTTGAGTTCTCTCTCTGCCGCCCATGCCGTCCAAACTCCGCCGTCCATGAGGTAAAAGGTAAGTCCACCCTTTCACTATGGTAAAAACATTTTTTACCTAATGTAACTTCCAACAGTTTTCAAGTCCTGGTTTGTACAACTACTTCTGGATGGAGATATTTACGCCCTTCTTCATCAAGCATTGGTAATTATCACTAATATTGTACTTTCTAGCCAATCACATTTTTGAGATAGGAAACATGAAACACTGGAAATATGTGTGAGGAATGGGGTAGCTCTAGTTGATATGCTACTTCCCCAATGCGATGCACAATTCTATAAGGACCATAAAATTATGGAGCCAAATTTTGTCTTGAATTGATCTTCAGTGATAATTGTTTGTAGGGCTATAAACACAAGAACACCATATCACCAATATTGAATTCTCTTTTCGAACGGCGTGTATCCTATTGTTACTTCATACGATTCTATGCGTGGACCAAATTGTTTTTGAAAATGGTGAGCATTGATTGATGCTGCTGATACCAATCATCTACTTAGGCCACCTTGGAACATCCTGGTACATAATCTATGATTGTTAGTGTCTTAGTTCCATACAATGCTTCAAAAGGAGACATTTTTATGGAATAATGGTAAGAAGTATTGTACCACCATTCTACCAATGATAACCACTAACTCCATTGATATTATTTATCTTAAACAAAAAATCTTAGGTAGGTACCTAAACATTTAATAACTACCTCCATTTGACCATATGTTTGTGGATGGTATGCAAAAGATATATTTAATTTGGTACCACTAAATCAAAATAATTATTTCCAAACATTCTTAGTAAATATGGGATCACGATCACTTACAATGTTTTTGGGCATTCCATGCAATTTGAAAATTGAATCCACAAATACCTTAGCCACTTTGCTTGCTAAAAATTGATGTTGTAAAGCCTGAAAGTGGGTATATTTGGAGAGATGATCAACCACCATGAAAATTATTATTTTTCCTTCTGAATTAGAAAGAACTTGAATAAAATCCATGGAAATATGTTCCCACTGATGATCTGGAATAGGTAATGGTTGAATAAACCTCGATGATTTGACGGTTTCTCCATTATTGCGTTGGCACACTTCAGATTCATCTACCCATTTCTTGACCTATGCTTTTAATCCTTTCCAACAGAAGGATTTTTTAACCCGCATATAAGTTTTCAAAAAACCTGAATGTCCAGCTAATGGAGAAACATGTGACTCATTGATAATTCATGATTTGATTGTTGAATTATGTGGAATGTAAATGCGATCCTTATTGCATAATATTTTGTCATCATATGATAAAATAGGATGCTTGGATGAACCCACCAAAAATTCTTGAATTATTTGAGCCGTTTCACTATTGGACAACCATTCTTCCTATAGCTGAGACACCCATTGAGAACATGGTCCTGAAATGGCGTTAATGACCACTTCATCTTCATATTTTTTGGATAATGCATCGAGTGCCATGTTTTATTTCCTTTTTTTGTACTCAATCACAAAATCATATCCCAAAAATTTAGTCAACCACTTGTTTTGCTCTGGATAAGAGAACCTTTGTTCCAAAAAGATCTTGAGACAACTATGATCTGTTTTTATAATGAAACAACTATTGATTAAGTAGTATCTCCATTTCTCCACTGCATATAGAATAGCCAATATTTATTTTTCATATGTGGATCATACCAAATTATTTCTTGAGAGTTGTTTACTTTTGAATGCTAAGGGATGACATTCCTACATTAATACTGCCCCAATACCTATTCCTGATGCATCATATTTGATGATGAATGGTTTGTGAAAATATAGAGTTGCCAAAACTAGAGTAGTACACATTGCTTCTTTGAGAGCCTCAAAGGCTTGAGTAGCTACTTTGGACCAATGAAAAGCATCCTTCTTTGTGTTAGAGGACCCACACTTTTACCATAGTTACGCACAAATTTGCGATAATAGCCTATGAGACCCAAAAAACCATGAAGTTTTTTATGGTTTTAGGTAAAGACCAATATTGAATTACCTTAATCTTATTGGGGTCCACTTTAACACCCTCTTGAGATACTATATGACCTAGGTACTCAAATTCTTGGACACCAAAGGAGCATTTAGATTGTTTGACAAATAACTTTTCCCTATGTATGATATGAAGAACTCTGCCCACCTATGATAAATTATCCTTCCATGATTTATGATAGATGAGTATTTCATCAAAGAATACTAGGATAAATTTGCAGAGGGGTCATGAGACTTTGGAATGTATATGGGGCATTAGTGAGACCAAAGGGCATGACCAAGAATTCATAATGACCATCATGAGTTCAAAAAGCTATTTTGGGAATATCCTCCTCCCTAACTCGGATTTGGTGAAACCCTAAATGTAAATATAATTTGGTAAATAATTTTGCACCATGTAGTTCATATAGTAAATAATCAATGACAGGAATAGGAAATTTATCTTTGATGGTGATTTTGATGAGAGGACAAAAATTTGGAGAAATACGCCAAGAATTTTCTTTTCGATGAGCCAAAACTACTAGTGAGGAATAAGGCCTAGTACTATGGTGGATGACACCATGTTCTAATAGTTCTTGGACAATATTCTCAATTTATATTTTATGGGGTTTAGGATATCTATAAGGATGACCATTAGGTTGGAGACTTCCAAGAACCAGGTGTATGACATGGTCATGGTATATTTGGGGCGGTAGTCCTTTTGGTTCTTTGAAAACCTCCTCATAGTTAAAAAAAATGTTTTGGAGATCTTCTGCATGGATTTCGAGCATATCTTGCTCTAATTTTTCCATGGAATTTATTTGGGCTATGAATACCCCACCATATTTTCTTAATATATTTTCCATGCTATGTGAACTTACAATTTTTGATGGAGATGTGGACATTTCCTAAATACAAATGGTCTTCCCCTTCTCTTGCTATTCCACATAACAGTGCTTGTGATTAAAACCAATTTTGGTTTCCAATTATTCCATCCATGCAACACCCAAAATAACTTCTAAATTTCCTAATTCCATAACAAGTAGAGGACCTTGCCACGTATAAGTACCCATTTGTAATGAAATTAAATATGTCTTACCTAGGCATTGAGAAGTTTCCCTGCTTGCCATTATGACTTAAAATTTTTCTTGACTAGAAGAGTAGACGTGCAAATTTAATGCCCTTGCAATTTTTACATAAATAAAGTTGTGAGTACTTATTGAATCAATTAATACCGTTACCATTTCTGAATGAACCCTGTCACCTTGATTGTATGGTGAGAGGATAACCCCATGAGAGAATGTACTGAAATAGTCATGGTATCATATTCAGCTACAACCTCCTTGTGGTCACTCTGGTATTCGATTGTGGTATCCTCAGGTGAGTTATGTTCCTTTATTTCTTCATCAGCCTTGTCATCATATTTGATTTAAAATTTCTATCTTGGTATGCATGCTTGATATTTTGGATGATGATTACAACATTTATATTTTGGATGATGATTACAACATTTATAGTAGAAGTATCTTGATGGTTGATTATTTATGTGAAAAGTGTTGTTATGGAATTGAGATTGATCATATGATTCACGTCATGTGGATGTACCCCATTGCATCTTCATTTTTGCCAACTTGGCAATCTTTATGGACTCATCTAACCTAGATGGATTTTTTAGGTCCATTTCAAATTTAATATTTGCTTTCAACCCATTTTGAAAAGCCACAACGACCACCTTTGGCTATAATTATGTTGCATAGAGAAGCATACTAGCAAATTCTGAGATATAGTCCTTTATCGATCCTATCTGTTTGAGTGACAACAACCACACTTTGTAGGAACCTGTGGGACCTTTGTCAAATCTATGAAGAAAGGCGTCTGAGAATTCCTACTAGTGATTGTAGTTTTTGTCCTCACATTTGAACCATGTAAACCATTGATAATATTCAATGCCTAATTTGGTTGCTACAAAAGGAACTTTTTTTGACTTCCAA
The DNA here is from genome assembly GCA_028583015.1 of Wollemia nobilis. Classification (NCBI taxonomy): domain Eukaryota; kingdom Viridiplantae; phylum Streptophyta; class Pinopsida; order Araucariales; family Araucariaceae; genus Wollemia; species Wollemia nobilis. Next base: position 2,660,319 of record JAQPPZ010000375.1, on the reverse strand, counting down.
AATTTGTAGAAGTCCAATATGCATGCCTTTTTGGCTATCCACCCATGTGGATCATGATCTTCAAAGGTGGGCATGTCGATGTGTGGATAATTGGCTCTAGTAGGACCTCTTGGTTGGTGGTGAACAATGTTCCTATCTTGTTCCATATTATTCCTCTATCACTAGATGTAATTTTGGTAAGGTCTATCAAAACCCCTTTGTTACTCAAAAACTTCTTCATTACCTATATCCTCATTATTTCCATGGCCATTGAGATTTGGGGACTAACTATTATGACCTCTTTGGTGTGTATAGTCTTCATAGTGAATGTCAGTACTCTAGTGGTTGGGACTAGGAGGATTTGGTTGGGATTATCTATTGAATACTTGGTTGAAGTTGGTAGTCATGTTATTAATGCTCTCTACTAAGTAGAGTAACAGATCATCAGAGACCTTGGGACATCTTGTTTCTTCATGAGTGATGTTCTCATGGGAAGAGTTTGGAGATGATTGGATGCCATTTTTTTAATCAATAGGTGACCTGGGTTATAGCTAACAATTCCTATAGGAGAAGAATTTTGTGTACCTTTTCTTCTATGAGGTATTCTTGGTGATTCCAAAATCCTCTCGGTTGGATCCTCAAAACTTGATAGTTGCCCGTCTAGTCCTTTTTTCCACTTTCTACTCATGCCCTAGTAATTGCTTTGACCCTGTTTTGCATTTTTTTACAAAATGCTTATGACATTGGGTAAAAATTTGGTTTAATTTTCACTCTTAATGTCACTCCAAATTGCGATGTGGAAGTGATAGATCTCCTTGAACTTATTTTTTGTAGCTTTTTTTTAGTTAACAACTTGTTTTTGATAAATTTTGGTAGGAACTTTTAGTTAACAACTTTTTGATAACTTTTGGTAGCAACTTGTAACTAGCAATTGACACCAATTCTAATATGACCAACGAACCTTGATTGGACACAACACTAACCACTTGGAAACAACACTTGAGATGCGACACCTGATTTAACCCTCGAGACATGATGCTGGACTTGATGATAACTGGATATGACAAAAATAATGACATACAGATGCGACTCAAGACTAACCACTACATGACAACCCTAGAAGGACAACGAGCACAATGCATGATGCAAGATGCAAGACAACAAGGGACAACTGGGCAAGGGGTAGGATAGCTAAACCCTTCAACTCATGAGAACGAGCATGCAGGTGACATCAAGGACAAGGTGAGAGATGATATGTGACCAAGGATGTACGACCCACCAAATGTGATATCAGGTAATAGATCATGTGAAAGACACAAGTACACATGAGACACAAACATGACATAGACAACGACTCATGAAACACAACGGATGACACAAGATACAACACAAGGCACGAAGACAACATAATACACATAGGACGTGACAAGACCGAAGAAACCAATGATGATGCATGAGGGAAGCCACTAATGTGACCAAATTCATGCTTCAATAAATGTGAACCGTGTCTTTTAAACCACACTTTTCCCCCCACAACGAGTTTAGGATAATTCCCTATAGGAAAATAAAAAAAATTATAAAGTTGTCATGAACCTTAAGTTTTTGTAAGATCCACGTTTAATAATGAATTCTGATTAGTCGAAGACTTTGGAGTTTGTACGCAATGGTTTCTACGGTGATTCTACAACGATTTTGGGAGGATTTCAAAAATATTAGCTTCAGTGATCGGGTGGAATGCTAAGTAATTGGCGATGCACCGACTAATCATTTTATTCGAATGTGAACTGGTAGGGATTTATTTTTTCTCGATGAACCTTCAACAATATGTGATAGAACTGTACCTCTTAGTGTTTGCGGTGAGCTAAAAAAAACTATGTTTAGAAATACAGCGCTAGGCAATGATGAATTGCAATGTGAGGAATACTGCCACAAGCCCGAGTATCAGTGAATCTGATACCACTTGGAGCCAACTCCAATGGTTCTCCCTATTAATACTTCAATATCACAGATAATTAATCAAACAATGCAGTGCAACATATATGAATACAAATGACAAATAAACTGAATGAAAATAAGATATCAATTTAAATCAAATGCTTACCTCTTCAGGAGGGCAGATCCTCGCATTATAGGTAAATACGATAACATAGATGAATAAGTGATAATGTAAAATATAGATAATTAAATTAAATCAACATAGGTAATGTATATATTAAAAATCCTTCTCTTGGACAACATAGTTGATGGCTATGTTTGGTGCATAGCACTATCCCAAGAGATAAGGAACACCCTCTGTTTATCCTCCGCCCCAACCCACAAAAATATTCCAAATATGTAATCAATTCTCCTCCTAAATTTAAAGGTTATACTAAGAAGATACATATAATAGATGAGAATATTTTCAAGGGTAGCTTGAAGCAATTGCAACTTACCTGCTTGGCTAAGGAGATTACCATTACACCCAACTAACTTATGTTGAATCCCATGCAAAAAAGGATATCACAACACCTCCTTCATCCTACCAATAAACAATGGTATGCCTAGATATAAATAAGGAATGTTAGCAATGCCACATCAAAAAACTCCTATAATTCTATGCTAAAGCTGCCTCCTAGTATTCACAAAACAAAATTAAATTTTATGGAAGTTAATTTGTTGGATAGAATATTTCTCATACAACTGCAAAATAATCATGAATTTCTTATTCTCTTATAGTAGCCTCACCAATAAGTATAATGTCATCTACAAATTATTGGTAAGAAACTACCTACGCAATACTAGTAGATCTAATACCATTAATCTTAGAGGAAAAAGCAATAGCAAGAATCAATATTCCTAAAGCTTTAGCCATCAAAATAAGAAGATATGGAAACAAGGGATCACCTTGCCTAATACTTCTTTGACCCCTAAATTACCACTTAGAATCCCATTTATTATGATAGAAAATTTAGCAAGGGAAATACAAAATCTAATCCACTTCCTCCATAGATCCCCAAAGCTAAATTTATCTAACCTTGTTAAGGAACTCCAAGTAGACCCTGTCATAAGCCTTTTAAATATCAAGTTTAAGAAGTATTCTAGCCAACATACTTTTATGCATAAAAGGTAAAGTCTCATGAATCGTAATGATCCCATCCACAATCTGCCTACCATGAACAAAAATGCCCTGAAGAGGAGAAATCAATATGGGGAGAAGTCTTTTCAACCTCTTAGCAAGTGTCTTAGTAAGCAACTTATATAGGGTATTACATTAGATGATAGGTTTGAAACCCCTTATAGAAGAGGCACCATGTTTATTTGAAACCAAAAAAATAAAGGTAGTATTCCATGCATACAAAAAAGAGGAAGAATATTGGAATTCTCTTAAGGCTTTAAAAATATCCAAAATAAAAAGGTGATAAAACCTCTTAAAAAAATAGCAGGGAACTCATCCAGCTTAGGTGCTTTGTTCGTATTCATACTAAATAGGTTGATCCTTATCTCATCATTTTAAAAGAGGGCATTCAAAGCATTATTAATATCCATCATCACCATCTAAGGAATTTTCCTAAGAAGATCCTTCGAAGCATCTCCATATTCCTCCCTATCTCTAGAAAACAATTCATAAAAGAAGAATATCATAGTAGTAGCAATTTCTTCCATATATTTAAGTCTTTCACTAGAGTCCAATATAATTTCTCTTATTTTATTAGCACTCTTATGTTTCAAGTTTAAGAGGTGAAAAATTTGGAATTCAGATCCCCTTTCTTAAGCCACATAGCTCAAGCTTTTTGCCTCCAAAAAGACTCCTCGCTAGCAATAATATTGTGAAACTCTACAATAGTAATTTATTATTTTCTAGCTAGATCCTCTGACAAACCTTCACTTTGGCCTTTTTACTCAATTTACTCCAATTCTTGAAATATTTTTTTCTTCTTATGAAAGAGGTTCCCAAAAACATCTCTATTACACCTCTTCAAGTTAGCTTTGATGATTTTTGGCTTCTTAGCCAGTTGAGACATCTTAGTGCCATAGACATTTGTATTCCACCAATCCTTAATCAAGACTTCAATATCTAGATGATAAAGCCACATTATCTCAAATATAAAAGTATAAACTTTTAAATGTTTCTCCTCCATGAATTCTAACAATAATGGAGGTGGCTAGAAATAATTTTTAGTAAAGTCATCAAAGAGCTATCCTGAACCATGGTGAACCAACTCACCAAAGCAAGGGTCTTGTTAATCCTAGATTGAATTATACCCCCTCTCCTTATTCTATTGGACCAAGTGAATTTAGAACCTTTCAAATAAATATATACTAGTCAAATGGAGGTCAAGAATTCATCAAACCCCTCCATATTATTCAATAAAATAGCCATGCCTCCAAGTTTCTCATAAGGGAGCAAAATGGAATTAAAATTACTATAAAGAAACCATGGAAGGTCAAAAAAAGAACCAAGGGATTTTAAGTCAACCCAAAGTTTCCTTTTATCCACAACAACATTGGGAGCATACACATTGGTAGAAATCTAAGAAAAAATAGTTTTTACAACATAATAAAAAATAAGAGAACCTATCAATCAGATGAATGAGTTTACCCTTCACAGAATCAGAATTCTAAAGCATCCACAACCCTTCAAAAGAACCATGACTAGCACTACTCACACCTTCACACCTCTTCCAAATAATAATTTGTAATCTATAAAAATCCTCATCGCCCACTTAGTTTCATATAAGAAAAGAATATCAATATTGAACTTTTATTAAAAATATTTTATCACTCTTTGTTAGTTTGGGTATGCAGAACCCAAATATTTCACAAGACAATATTCATTACTTCAAGGATTATGAAGCCTTCCCTTTGGTCCAAGGTAATTTATTTTTGGAGCCGTTAGACACATCTTGAACCATTTTCTTTAAAAGCACCTCTAATGTTTTTGGTCTTCTTGGCCCCTTCCCACTACTTAGATTCACTATTTTTTGGATGTTTCTTATGGGTTGCATAAAGCCATTTGTTCCCTTATTTCTTGATTCTACTGATTGAGGAAGTAGTTGTTGTTGCTGAGCTATCTTCTTTAGTTTCATCTTTTGCCTATTTAGAACTTCTTGAAAGCCATATTTCTTTGAGGAATACTAGACCTCCTCTAATTATTTATCCAATGCATTTATAGAAATCTCTCCTGCTTCTACATCCTAAAGAAACTTCATGATATATTCATAATTTTTCTTATCAAGAGCAACAACAACCCTATTATTATACAATGCAAGGATAGTTGCTCCTAAAAACACCTCAATATGAGCTTGTTTAATGGGGAACAAAGGAACCTAAGCAAAAAGTAGTTGATCCCATTTATAATCTAGAATCTCAACTCACTTATACAAAATAGCATTTGAACCAACCTCAACACCAGTCGGCCACAAATATCCTAATACATCAAATTTATTTGGATTCAAATCTGCACCTTGGAATGCCTACCAACTTCTAGGAAAATCGCAACAACTTTAGAGCAATATTATTTTTTCTTTCCCTAGATCTAGGCCTCCTACATCTGACACCAACTTTAGAGCAATATTATTTTTATTATCATGACACTTAGTACGTAAATGACCAACTCTTTTATAGTCAATGAAAATGGGTATAGAGGTTTCATATTCTATATCATGAAGCCAAACTCCAGAATCTGAAACCAACTTAATAGAAGAAAGAAGAGGCTTAGAGAGATAAATGTTAACACAAAACTTGGAAAAAAACATCTTTGTTTTTACTTAGGTGGTTGGATCCACCATAATAAAGCTGGCCATTGATTTAGAAATACCCTTAAGGATGTCATCATCCTAGAAGGACATAGGTCACCTAGGAAAACACACCCAAAGGGGTGCCCTATTGATATTCTTGATGGACATATTGAATTTTAGGGACCATTTCCTCAAAAATAGGTCTTTTTAACCAAAGAACCATGGTCCCTTCATAACCACAACCTACATGTCTTTTGAGGTCTTAAAATTAAAGAGCATAAAGCCTTTGGGTAATGCCACCACTTCCAAATCCCCCTTTGGCCTCCATTTTTTAGTAGTCCATTTTCTAATAGAGTCCAAATCTAGTTAGACCCTAATAAAATTCCCAACCAAGGAGTTTGCTCATTCCACTATCGTTCGATGAAGAATAGGTTGAGAAATATGCAAAGAAGGAATATCAACCTCTATATCTGAAACCAAATCAAAGTGAGTCTTAACAATAGGGTCAGCTCCCAATAACACTCAAGACCAAAAACAATTTGAATTATCCATAGAGAGCGAAATACATAGGAGATTTTGGACCCCCAAATGCTTGGTTCAAACACATTAGAACCTAGATAAAGCCCCAAGGGACCACTTACCACATCCCCCTTTCCATCAATGCCTACCTCATTTTGCACATCTTCCATGCTACCCTTGCCCTTGGACCTCTACACCCTCTTTTCCCATGTAAATTCTATTAAAAAATGTTGTCATCTCCTCTACAACTACTAGGGAAAATATCTTGATGTTGCTACTTAGATCATGATCCTACTGTGGAACCTCCACTACATGCACCTCTATAAATACCCTCTCATAGTTATAGCTTTGAAAACCATAACTTTTCATAATCACAGATTCAAAAAATCCTCTACAATTGTATCTTTGAAAAATATCCACAGTAGCAAATCTAAAAACCATAGCTCAAAAAATCCTAACTCCAAAGTTATAGCTTCACAGCTTCAAAAAACCCTAGATCCAAAAAAACCTCCACAACTATAGCTCTAAAATCTCTCCAAAGTCATAGCTTTACACTTTCGTGAGGCTAAGAGCTACATTTATTAATAGGGGATTAACACAACCATACATACATACAACAGTTTGAACCTTGGACCTCCCAAAGAAGAGCAAAACTTTAAACCATTGCATTGTTTCCAAAGACATGAGAATAAGAGTTACTATGATATTTTTTGTATTTTTTAAACATATCAATAATATGATTAAGATGGCATATCACAACCACATAATTAATTTTAATTAATGATATAATGTAAAATAAAAAACATATCAAATGAATTAATTTAATTGGTAATATTCCTCAACTTTTAAAGAAGAATGTCAAATGATACATGCATTAAAATAGTCTTATCACATGACAAGATCTGAACTAGGTCTCTTCCTTAAAAGTTGAAAAATATAACTAATTAAGTTGATGTCCATTAATACATATTTTTGTATATTTTAATTTATATCAAATTATTTTAAATTGATTATGTGGATGTACTATACCGTTTTATCACATAATTTATATATTTAAAAATATATTATAATAACTCCTATTATCATGAAATATACTATTTTATTATAAAATTAAAAAAATTACAAATTATTTTTCCTAAAACTTAATGGCTAAAATTATATATATATATATATATATATATATATATATATATATATATATATATATATATATATATATATTCCCAAAGTTCATCTAAATTAAAAGAAGAGAAAAAATGATAATATCATAAAAAATCATAAATTCATAGAATTACAATGTTGCAAGAGATCCACAAATGGATTTTTAGAGTTTATTTTTTGTGGTGGCTCAAGCAGCAGAAGGAGTTTGTAGAGATCCGTAGATGAATTTTTAGGGTTCATTTTTTTCGATGGCTCAGGTAGCAATGGGAGTGAAAGAATTACAGGCTCAAGAGGTGGAGGTAGTGAAAGAATTATAGAGATCCATAGATGGGTTTTTAGGGTTTATTTTTCATGATGGGATTTTCTTAGGATGGTAGGTGTTTCTCCTCGAATAGGTGGGTCTTTGAATTTTGAATTACTCAAGGATAGAAACCATGATAGGATTGTAGTTGGGTCTCCAAGATTAGGTGAAGATCGAGGGGGACTTTCAGCTAAAATTAATGATACCAGTTATGGAGCTTCTGATGATTTGAAAAAATTTGAAGTCATAGGTGTTGGAGGGGAACCCCCGAGAAATTTACCTCGAAATACTATTTTTGGTTCCTTTGTAGATAAAGTTCATTTTGGGATGACGTATTCTATTTCCATTGTCCAGGAATCCATTCCTCACTATTTCAGGAAGAGAGGTCATCATTCCTCCTGAGGTTATGACTCCCTTTGTTTTCTAGGAATCACTATCACTAATTGGAAAATTTATTGATGTCAGGCTAGATATTGAGACCATTTGCAAATGGACCTTCTCAAAGTGACGACCTATGGGTAAGATGGAGCTAGCTTCCTACCCAAGAGGGGTTTTACTAATCAGGTTAAAAAATCCTCAAGACTCAAGCATAATCCTCATTCAAGGTCCATGGTTCTTCAGTAGAAGAAGTCTTTTCTTAAGGAAATGGGGCAAATATTTTGACACGAAAACACAAAGCATAATCTCAATATCCATTTGGGTTCCTCCTAGAATAGTTATGGTATCCTATAATTCTAAAATATATAGCTCAAACCATTGGTGACCTTGTTTCCATTGATTCAACAACAAAAGCAATAATTCACCTTACTTACACCTGCATATACGTCATTGATTGAAGTATATTTGGATCAATAAGAGATATGGCAATCAACTCATCTAGCTTAGACTTGATAGGATTTTATTGTCTAAACAAGCTATCCATTTTTTAGGTTATGATAATTTGACTGCTCTCCCTAAAATAGGTTTAAATCATAGTCCTATGATATTTGAAGGTTTGTAGCCTGCTCTCCAATTCAAAAAACCTTTTAAATTTGAATCAATGTGGTTTCAACACCCTAAAATTTAAACTTGCATCTCTGATTGGTGTAAAGAACGTTTCTCAGGGCCTCCCTTAACCCAATTAGCAAAGAAAATTTGCTTTATAAATATTAAGTTAAAGTAGTGGAATAAAGAATTTTTTAGAAATATTTTCCAGGACAAATAGAGAATCTCAAAGCAACTAATTAATATTAAAACTAGTATTGAGAATGGAAATCTAGACCCAAGTCTTAGGTAGGATAAACAGAATCTTCTTACAAAATTCCACAATATGCTATCTAAAGAAGAAATATTCTAGAGGCAAAAATCTAGAGCATTGTGGTTAAAATAATGGGACTCCAACACTAAGTTTTTCATGCATCAACACTTAGATACAAAAGTTCTAACATAATTAGAAAACTCCTTAGGAGTGATGGTTCAAACATCAATGACATTCATGAAATCAGGTCTGAAGTTGTTTCTTATTTTGAGAATAGTTTGTGACCCAGTGCACCATCCTCCCTCCAATCTTGTAATTCTCTTCTTCAAAACTTTCCTTGTCTTGTATCCTAAGAATAAAATGTTGATCTTCTTAAGAATTTTACAAAATAAGAAATTAAATATGCCATGTTCTTTATGCACCTTGATAAGGCTCCCGAACCTGACAGATGCCCTCCTAGGATTTTCCAACACTTTTGGGATATTGGTGAGCATGATGTAACCAATGTTGTCCAAGACTTTCAACAATCAAAATCCATTCCAAGATATCTCAATTCAGCATTCTTGATTTTTATCTCTAATTCCCAAGTAAACAAATCCATCTATGACTTTAGACCGATAAGCCTTTGTAATATCATTTACAAGCTCATATCCAAGGTTATCATCAATAGACTCAAGGTTATCCTTCTAGACATAATAGATCACTACCAAGGAAGCTTTGTCAGAGGTAGATTCATAATAGATGGTATAATTACTATACATGAACTTATTTATTTTGTTGGCAAGAGCAAGAAACCTAGCCTATTCTTGAAACTTGATATCAAAAAAACCTTTGAGAGGGTTTCTTGGGATTTCCTCTTTGCAATTTTAAAGAAATTTGGTTTTCATGAGGAGTGAGTCACCTTAATCAAGAAACGCATTACATCTTACTAGTTCTAATTCATTATTAATGGTTCAACAACTGGATACTTTAAAATTTTTAGAGGGCTCAGACAGGGTGATTCTTTGTTGTATTTTCTCTTCATCATCATGGATGAATCACTTGGAATATTCCTTAAAAAAACTTGCCCTTTGGGCTTTCTTTTTGGTATCAAGCCCTCATATGTTTCTAAGCCCATTACTAATCAACAATTTGTGGATGATACTATCCTAGAAACTCTTGACTTAGTTCCTAAAGCTAAAATAATCATAATAATTGTAATTTTTTTGAATAAGCTATTGGAAAGAAAATTAACTTTGTGAATAGAAGAATATATTTTCTAAATACTACCATTCTTATATAGTTTAAATTTTACAAGAATTTTGGGTTGTACTATTTCTCGACTTCCTTCTACTTACCTTGGGCTCCCTTTATTTCATGGTAATCCTTCAAAATTCTTATGAAGCAATGTCATTGAGCAAATCAACAAGAAGCTGGTAGGGTGGAAAAAACAATGTTAAGCCAAGTATCTAAGGCTACTCTTGTGCAAGTGTACCTCCAAAGTATTCTAGTATTTTTCATGTCAATCTTCAAAGTTCCTATTTTCGTTTACCATAATATTGAACAAATTCAAAGGAGGTTCCTTTGGGCTAGAAATGAAAATCGAAATAGATTTCCTTTAGTTGCTTGGAAAAGAATTTGTAAGAAAAAATACCAAGGAGGGTTAGGCTTTAGGGAAATCCACAAAATGAATCTAGCACTCATGGCAAAGCAATCCTAGATAATTATAATTGAGGCTCAATTTAATTGGATTGATATAGTCAAAAATAAATACCTCCAAAAAACCTACTTCATGGATAGCCAACCTCTCCCTTAAGTTTCATACTTTTGAAATTCTATCATTCAATGCAGGGATATTTTCAAAAAATAAATGAGACGAAAAATTGGTTGTGGTAATTTTATAAGGTTCTGGGAAGATTTTTGGCTTAAGGATCACCCCTCATAACTGAGTCAAATCTGGCAATTCTCAAGCTCTTCACAGATCAAAAATTCGAAAGCAAAGTGATTAGATTCATTTCTAAGCCTCCCAATTTATGCCTCTAGAAATCCATTCCCACCAATGATATAGATTTCAATTCCACCTATTCTACTAAAAACCTTAAAAATTTACTACGAGTCTTTGTTATTTCAAACTACCAATCAAAAGACAATCTCATATGGAAGCTTAGTGAGGATGGCAAGTTCATACTTAAATGTTCTTACTATATTCAAGATACCCCCTCACCTAGTTGGACCCCTACCAAGTATGTTTTGGTTAAAATTTTGATTCCAAAAACTGGCTTCTTTTCTTGTCTTGCATCTCAAAATTGAATTTTAACTATGGATAATTTAATCATCAAAGGTATTTTTATCCCCAATTGTTGCCCTCTTTGTAATTCTAATTGGGATTCAACCTTCTATCCTTTCCTGCAAAACCCTTTTTCTCTTTCCATTCTAAATTTCTTGTTCTATTTGGTCATCATTGCCTAGGTTCAACCATATTCCATCATCCTTCTATTTGAGCAATGGCCTAACCCCTTTTTTAATTCCTAGTTAAAATTTGTGTGGTCCATATGCCTACACCACTTCCTTTGGTATATTTGGCTAGAACGTAACAACAGAGTGTTCAAAGGAGTTTCCAAAGACTCTCAATCCATCTTCCTTCGCATCACCACATTTCCCTATGAAAGTGCTTGCCTTGTCTCATTGAATGGGGCCCCCAAATCTAGTCTTGAATCTCACCTATTTGCAAGTTTCAGTATAAAAAATTGTGTTGTAGGATCTCCTTAATTTTTTGATGATAGATCAGACGTTACTTGGACCCCTCCTCCTATAGGGTGGATAAAGCTTAACTTCAATGGAGCAAATAAGGGAAATATTGGAAGGGCTACGAGCGACGACATAATTAGTGATGATAAAGAGAAAACCATTGTAGCTTATGTGGAGAATATTGAAGTTCAAACCAACAAATTAAATGAGGTAAGAGCTCTTTATCAAGGTCTGCTTGTTTCTAGAAGGCTCTGGCTTTAGTAACTTGATCATGGAAGGAGATTCCTTGATGATCATCAACTGTTTCAAAGCTTCTCAATCCCCTTCATGGAGCCTTTCTAATATCATTTATGAATGCAAGAGGATTTTTAGCAGGTACTCTAATATTATTATCCAATATGTGTTAAGAGAATGAAATAAAGCTACTGACTCAATTGCAAATAGAGGATTTGAGGAAGAGATCCTTCGGGTTTGGCATGTTGATTTCCCTCAGAACCTCAGGTCTGCCAATCAGGATGATGATATTTATTTACTCTAAATTTCCTTTCCATTTGGTTCATCAATCTATCACTCATATGAAGTTCCTTGATGTTGGTTTGTGCGAATGAGACTCACTTTATGGTTGACTAGTGTTGATCTTTGTGTAGTTCTTGGAACTAGTTGTGCTTGGGTTTATTTGGGTTTCTTTCCTCTCTCTGTTTGGTTTGAGATGTTTTAGTTGCTCCCTTTTTTGTTTCTTCTTGGGTTTATCTTGTTGATTTACCCTGTTTTATTTTTTTCTTTGTAAAAGGTTCAGGGTCCCTTTCAAAACCCTTTTCCATCAATAAAAAAAATGAATAATAAAAAATGTACTTTTCAATAACCTACAAGGAAAATATAATTTATATTTTAAATATATATATAATAACTTAATCACATTATTTATATATTTAAAAATTTATATTATAATAAGTCCTAATAATTTTTTCCCAAAATTCATCTAAATTAAAAGAAGAGTAAAAAATAATTTTCAATAATTTAAATTATATATGCAAATAATAATTTAATGGCATTATTTATATATTTAAAAAATTATATTTTAATAATTATTATTATAACCCAGGTGTTGTAGGTGAGTTGGAGAGGAGAGGGCAATCCTCCAAGGGAGGTCCCAGGTTCAAATCTCCATCCTACCAAAAAGTTGAATTGGGTATCCAAAATCCAATTGATAATGTTGGTGTGGGCAGGATCGGGTGCGACTCCCGGGTGACTTTGACAGTGTAGAATCCCCTGTTCATGGTCTCTTAGACCAAAGCGGCCCCGCAAGGGGTTTTTTTGCTTAAAAAAAATAAAAAATTCTTATTATCATGAAATATACTTATTTTTATTATAAAATTAAAAAAATATATAATAATTTATTTTTCCTAAATCATAATGGCTAAATTTAAAAATATAGTTTTTTTCCACAAATTTCATTTAAATAAATAAAAAATAAAAATATATATTTTTAAACAAAACAATTTAAAAAATAATAATAATAAAAATTTTAAAATATTATATTATATAAAATTACATTAATTATAAAAACATACCTTAATTCTATATATTTTTTATTTGGTTATTGTAAGAAATTTACTATATCGAGACCTCTCGAAACCAAAACCCTAACGATTAAGCTGTACTCTAAGTACATACCTTAAACATCGTATTTGGCTTAAACTAAGATAAAATATATAACTAACGAAAATTCTTCTAAGTGGTCGTCATGCGTCTTGCATTTGTTTGTTTTTGTTAATAATATTTATAAATAATATAGAAATTGTAGATACAGTAGGTCGATCCATATATCTAGTCTAAGCTTGACAAGCCCCGTCAAAAACTTAAAGTCTAGGTCCATATATTCACGACTCACATTTCATTAAATTCAAGGCATTTCTAGGTGCAGGTACAAATAGTTATGTTGAATTAAATGTTTTTGAAGTTGTTTGTCAAAACAGTTATTGATAATAATGTATAACAGTTGCAAGTAATGGGGATTCTCAGGTGGTTATTAATTTGATGAAGGAACACTTCCAAATGAACAACTTTTGCGGCCTAGGGATTCTCAGGTGGTCATTAATTGGATGAAGGAACACTTCAAATTGGCCTATGAATCTCCTAACTGTTGGTTTAAACTCCATCACTTACAAGCATGTCTACAGAGAACACAATACAATTACAAATGTTTTGACAAAGGATGGACTAATACTGGCACAGGGGCAATGGCAGCTGTTTGAAATAAAGGATACTGGAACACTCAACGAGACAGTGATTTCCATTTTCAAATTTACAAAAAAAAAGATTTGGTGAATGTCTAGGTTTTATTTATTAGTCTAGACAGCTTTCTGAGTTACCTTTTTCCAGCAGTCATCCTAAATGGACTGCTGCTGGCACAAGAGTATTGAAAGTGTTGGCAGGTATTTAATGGACTGCTTCTGTAGTGATATTAATTGGTGACTATTGCTGGTTTTTTATTATTAGCCTGGATAGTGGCTAGAGCCATTATAATGGTTTGTATCTTCCTATTCATTTTTCTGATGTGTTTTTCTTGATGGTACTAGAGAAAAACACAAACTGTATGTGGGTTAGTATCTCACTGTCCTTGGTTTTCTTTGTTAATGACTGGGGCAAATATAAATTATATATATATATATATATATATATATATATATATATATATATATATATATATATATATATCTACTCTGCAGGTTTCTGAACTTTGAAAGAGTTATCAGGAGGTTTTAGACGGAAGAATTCTTCACTGTGGTTTTCTGAAAAGAACCAATGACAATGGCATCACCAGATTTTAGCTTAGATACCACCTTGTTCAGTATGTCTTTCAACAAAAGCTTTAGATGGTTTGCCTGTGGCACTAGTGATGGATTAAGAATATACAACTGTATTTCTTCTCCAAAAGAGTTCAGAAAATATTTCAGGAATGTACAAATTGGTATAGCTGAAATTGTGTCTGGAGGCAGCATCTTACCCTTTGTTGGCTGTGAGAAAGATTCCCAATATCCTCCCAATAAATTAGTTGTGCTTTGGGATAACTACGACGGCCGATGTATGCGGGAATGCACCTTTTTGTCCAATATTAGAGCAGTAAAATTAAGACGGGATTACATGGCAGTTATTCTAGTGGATAGGATTTATGTGTATACCATCCCGGACTTTGAGCTTCTTGACATAGTCAAGACTAGGGCTAATCCGAAAGGCCTCTGTGCCATTTCTCATGATTCGGAATCTTTTGTTTTTGCATGCCCTGGTAAAAAAAAGGGACAGGTTTTTGTGAAACACTATGGATTGAAGAAGACAAGGGTCATATCTGCATGGGATTCAGAGATTGATTGTTTGGCTTTCACCATGAAAGGCCATCTTCTTGCAACTGCGAGCTCAAAGGGAAGCCTGGTCAGGGTCTTCAACACTTTGAATGGAAGGCATTTGAAAGAGGTATGGGTATTCTCTATACTCTCTTTTTTTTTGTTGGTTGGTTAGAAGATGGTATTGCCAGCGTTAAGACTTGAGGCTTGTTCAATATGTAGCCAGTTATGGAACATGTTGTATGGAAATGTTGTATGGTTATGACTATTTATAACCATATAACGTCTTCAGAAGAAGATGAATTATAACAATGTTACATGTCTAGATAGTGAAAATGAAAATGGCTTGTAAATTGTGACTTCCCCTTAGTCCAAGGCCAATTTAACTGGACATGGAGATAGTTTTTTCACACTTGAATGACAATTCGGAAAAAGGATGTTTAGGAATGTTAAGCTTTTGGGTCAGATCTATGGGCCTTGAAGATAGGGTTTTGGACATGTCAAGCTTTACTTTTTGCACGTTAAGGGCAAAATTTAGATGGATAGGCCTATTTTAAGGAAAATTATAATTTATATGGATGCTGAGTTTTTTTTGACGAATTCTCAAATAATAACATTTGTGTTTGTGGATAGATTTACATAGGACCTGATGGAGTTGGCATTCATTGTATTGCATTTTCTCCTGGTGCTTCTGAATGGCTTTCAGTGTCCAGTTACCAAGGGATGGTGTATGTATTTGGTCTTAAAGGGCAGGTGGCTCAAGATTCAAGCAATGGAGCAAATTCAAAATCTTTCTATCACGTGATGAAAGGTGAATACATCAGTTTTTAACATCATACTGGTAGCTGTTAACAAAGTTTAGTTATAGGTTAGATGTCAGTGAGAATAATTTGAAAAGTGGGTATCTCATTAAGATTAATTTTTATAAAGTTTTGAACGTAAAAAAAAAAAAAAAAAATAGCTCTAACAGTCTTATTTGTTATTCTTGCAGGAGCTGTAAGAAGTCTTTTTAGATGGGAGAAGTCTTATGCAGCATTTAATACGTATGAGAATACAAGATTTTTGGTTGGCTTTGAAGGGGAGAATAAAATTGTGATTGCTGGCATGAATGGGAGGTAATACTTACTATTACTCATTTTTATTATGCTATTCTACCTGTAGTTTTCAGCTTTGTATTTAAATCTGTTTTTCCTTTGTATTGCAGCTTTTACAGATGTGAGTTTGATCCTGTACAAGGTCAAATGGTGGAAAAGGAGCATCAAAATTTATTTGATTTCTAAGAGTGAAAATTTTACGTGCATTTTTATGCAATAACTGTAAATATTAGAAAATTTCTCTTTTGAAAAAAAAGAAAAAAGAAAAACAGTAGGTATAGGTATATTTGCCATTACCTGCCAGATTCGCCTGTAAATTTGTTTGAACTTTTGCTTTAATTCCACGAAGCCATCCCGAATAAAAATGCCATGTTTGATTTAAATTATTTTGTGTAATTCTAAATTTTAATTTTTTATTGTTTTGCAAGAGGGTTTTATATTAAATAGGCTTTTATTTGACGGAGTCTATTTTGTTAGTTCCTCTCTGTAACTAGCCTTCATTTAATTTTTTAAAACTGTTTTTTCCTCATAAACATTCAGATGTTTGTCCAGGGACTCATCTTAAACCTCGTCGCACCGAGTGTACCGCTCTATTAAGACCTAAAGGTTAACTAATAATTTATTTTGAAAATTTGTATAAGGCTCTAAAATGAAAAGGCAAATTTTATTATAACCGTTAATGCTTTATATATTTGGTTGTATGTGTTAGAGTAAATCACTATATAAAATATATTTATATAGAAAAGCAATTATAGTGTTTCAAACTTTAACGGCAGAATTAAAGAAAATTTAGACAAACACACACAGAAGAAGAGACAACGATTTTAACGTGGTTCACCCAATGTGGGTTACATCCACCGAGAATTTTCAGTCCTTCATTTTCTCAATCCAAGCAATAGAGGGTTACAACCTACAGCAAACATCTGCTGTAATTTCCTCTCTATATTTCCAAGGAATTAACACAGTAATTTTCTTTGTCATAGTCTTCTTTGTTTTTCCTCACAACTATATATAAGAAAAAAACAGAAAAAACAAACTGCTTTTCTTAATACATTCCAAGATTAACATTGAGTTCCCAACATCTAATTTTGGGATAAAAACAAAAAAACTTTCTTTGGTTGTCCTGTTGTAAATCCGGAAACTTTCTCTGGTAGACTAACAGACTGTAAATCTGGAAACTTTCCCTGCCCATCCTGCAGAAAATCCAGAAACTTTCTCTATTTAGCCTCCTCATAATTAGGCTCCATTCCTAACAATCTCCCACTTGGAGACTAATTCCATTGCACCATACTGCAACCAAGGACTGAAAAATTCTCATCATGGCCTCTTATTCCTTAAGGCCAACTGAAGTTGAGCAAAAGCTCAACTTTTCTCTTGACACCACTTTTGTAAGCATGTCGACAGGATTTTGTGATGTGTGAACCTTCCCTAATTTCAAAGATCCATCTTCCACTACTGATCTAATGAAATGATACCTGAGTTTGATGTGTTTAGTTTTTGAATGGAATGCTGAATTCTTTGCAAGGTGTATAGCACTCGGCTATCACTCCACAACCTATTATCCTCTTGCTTCTTCCCCACTTCTTCCATTAGTCTTTGCAACCAAACCATCTCTTTGCTTGCTTCGTAGCAGCAACATATTCAACTTCAATGGTTGAAAGGGCAACTACGTGTTGGAGTTTAGAAATCCAACTAACCGCTCCTCCTCCTATAGTAAATATGTAGCCAGTAGTGCTCCTTCCACCATCAAGATCACCTACCATATTAGAATCTACAAAACCTTTCAAGCATATATTAGAGCCTCCAAAATTCAAAGAATAATTTGAAGTTCCTCTCAAGTACCTGAGTATCCATTTTACCACTTGCCAATGTCCTTTTCCTGGATTACTCATAAATCTACTCACTACTCCCACTGCGTGGGCAATATTTGGTCTTGTACAAACCATTGCATACATCAAGCTTCCAACTGCTGATGCATAGGGAACCTTAGCCATATGCTCTTGTTCCTTTTGTGTTTTGGGACACAAATCTTTGGTGAGTTTGAAATGCTTTGCCAATGGAGTAGCAACAGAATTTGCATTGTTCATGTTGAATCTCTTAAGCACTTTTTCAATGTATTTTGCTTGTGATAATTTCAGAGTGTGACTCTCCTTGTCTCTTGTTATCCTCATACCAAGGATTTGTTTGGCTTCTCCCAAATCCTTCGTGGCAAAGGATTTAGCCAACTTCTTCTTGAGCATGTTTATATCTTGCATATTTGTTCCTGCAACTAACATGTCATCCACATACAATAGCAAAATAACATAGTTACCATTTCCAGCTTGCTTAAAATATACACAGTGATCACTTTGACATCTTTCAAACCTTTGATTAGCCATGAACTTATCAAATTTTAAATACCACTTTCTAGGAGCTTGTTTTAACCCATACAAGCTCTTTTTTAGTTTACATACCCAATCCTCTTTACCTTTCACCTGAAAACCTTCTGGTTGGTGCATATAAATTTCCTCCTCCAAATCACCATGAAGAAATGTTGTCTTCACATCCAATTGCTCCAGAAACAAATTTTCTATAGCTACAAGACTCAAAATAGCTCTAATAGAGGTCATTTTTACAACTGGAGAAAAAATCTCATCAAAATCAATACCTTTTTTTTGAGAAAATCCCTTGACCACTAGTCTTGCTTTGTATCTCTTATGCCCTTCATTCTCCTCTTTAATCCTGTACACCCATTTATTGGTCAAAGCTCTTTTACCTTTGGGTAGCTCAACCAAATCCCAAGTTTGGTTGTGAAATAAAGAGTCCATTTATTCATTCATTGCAAGCTCCCACTTATTCCTGGTATCCATTTGTAATGCTTCCTGAAAACATTCTGGCCCACCAAAGATCGATATACAAAACATAATCGGAGAAACATTGAGGAATTTTACTTATCCTGGTAGAACGTCTAACAACACTTTCTGGAGATTGAGGTGCTTGTTGTTGCTGTTGTACATTTTGATCTTCTACCACTTTTGGAGTTACCTTTTCTATGTGTCCATCAAGGTCTATGTATTCAGCATTTTCCTGTTTCTTTCCCTGCAATCGATCTTTATACAAGTTTTTTTCATTAAATATGACATCCCTACTTCTAATGACTTTTCGGTTATCACAATCCCATAATCTGTAACCCAAGCCATCAATACAGTAACCAATAAAATAGCACTTTTGGGCCTTAGCATCTAACTTATTTCTATTCTCTTTGTCTATATGCATAAAAGCCTCACATCCAAATACCTTAAGGAAAGAATAATTTCTTCGGTTTACTCGTCCAAAGCTCTTCCGGAATTCCTCCATCCAAGGCACTAGACGGTCCTCTATTAATCGGATATACCTGCAAGATCAACAGCATGAGCCCATAAAAATAATGGTAAGCCTGCATGTATTCTCATGCTCCTAGCACGCTCCATGATGGTTCTATTCATTCTTTTTGAAACCCCATTTTCTTGAGGTGTTCTTGGAACTACCTTGATTCTTCTAATTCCATTTTTAGAACAAAACACATAAAATTCTCTACTGCAATATTCTCCACCATTATCCGACTTTAGACACTTTAACCTTTTTCCAGTTTCATTTTCAACTAATGCTTTCCAATTCTTAAAGGTATTAAAAACATCACTTTTATTCTTAATGCAATATATCCATGTTTTCCTTGTTGCATCATCAATAAAAAGTACATAGTAAGAGGAACCTCCAAGAGAAGTTACTTGAGTTGGGCCCCAAACATCTGAGTGCACAAGCTCCAATTTCTCTTTCTTCCTTTCCTTGCCATCCTTGAGAAATCTAACTCTCTTTGCTTTACCATAAACACATTCCTCACAGAATTCCAAATCAATATATTTTAACTTAGGCAATAACTTTCTTGAATGTAAAATTTCCATACCTTTTCCACTCATATGGCCAAGTCTTTGGTGCCACAAAGATGCGCTCTCACCTGTAGAAACTAAATTCATGGAGCAGTGAGAAAAATCAGTAAGTAAATAAAGAGTACCCACCAATTTACCTCTAGCTACTATTAATGAACCTTTAGTAACTTTCCAAGCATTTTCTCCGAATGCAACCGTGTATCCTTCACCATCAAGCTTACTTGCCGATATAAGATTTCTCTTTAAATCTGGTATGTGTCTCACCTCTTTAAGAGCCCATTCACATCCATTTGGGGATTTAATCAAAATCTTTCCAATACCCATGATTTTACATGGTTGGTCATTTCCCTATAGAACCTGTCCATAATCTCCAGAAACATAATCTATGAAGTATTCCTTATGTGAGGTAGCATGGAATGAAGCACCACTATCAATTACCCAATAATCACTATTTCTATCAAAAGATAAGATTAAAGCATCTTGTAGAATTTGTCCAATAATATTGGCTTCTCAAGTGTTACCATTATTATCATTACCTTCATTTCCATCACCCTTTCTTTGCCAATAGTCCTTCTTGAGATGACCCTTTTTGCCATAGTGCCAACACTGTAGCTTTCCTTTTCCACGTGATTTGGATCTGCCTTTGGATTTTCCATGATGTGAACTCTTGCCTCTTTCTCTTCCTCTTCCTCTATTCTCAATAGTTAAGGCGGTGCTATATGATTCTCCTGTGGTTTTTCTTCTCATGTCCTCACCGAGTATCACACCAACCACATCATCAAATTCTAATTTATTTGAACTCGAAGCATAGTTACTTACCGCCATTACCAAATTGTTCCAACTTTTCGAAAGAGAGCATAAGATTAATAAGGCCCTAAGCTCATCATCAAAATCCAATCCTACTAAATGCAATTGATTAGTGACAGTATTAAATTCATTTAAATGATCATGCACAGATCCTCCTTCACTCATTTTCATGTTAAATAACTTTTTCATTAAGAATACCTTATTTGATGTTGATGGTTTCTCATACATCTTGGCCAACTTATCCATGACTCCCTTGGTAGTCTTTTCATCGAGAGATGTTGAAGGCTACGGTGGCTCCCAAGCACGACCTCACAGTACCCAATGCCTTTCTATCAAGGAGACTCCACTCCTCATCAGACATAGATGAAGGTCTCTCTATTTCCCCCTCAAGAGGTAAGTAAAGATCCTTCTGGTACAAGTAATCCTCCATCTACATCTTTCAGAATTGAAAGTTCTGTCCATTGAATTTTTGAACTCTAAACCTCCCTTCTTCCGCCATTGCTCCCACTTGATCCAAAAATTCTCCTTCTGTCAAGTGCACCCAACAAAACAACTGCTCTAATACCACTTGATAGAGTAAATCACTATATAAAATATATTTATATAGAAAAGCAATTATAGTGTTTCAAACTTTAATGGCATAATTAAAGAAAATTTAGACAAACACACAAAGAAGAAGAGACAACGATTTTAACGTGGTTCACCCAATGTGGGTTGCATCCACCAAGAATTTTTAGTCCTTCATTTTCTCAATCCAAGCAATAGAGGGTTACAACCTACAACAAACATCTGCTGTAATTTCCTCTCTATATTTCCAAGGAATTAACACAGTAATTTTATTTTTCATAGTCTTCTTTGTTTTTCCTCACAACTATATATAAGAAAAAAATAGAAAAAACAAACTGCTTTTCTTAATACATTCCAAGATTAACATTGAGTTCCCAACATCTAATTTTGGGATAAAAACAAAAAAAACTTTCCCTGGTTGTCCTGTTGTAAATCCGAAAACTTTCTCTGGTAGACTAACAGACTGTAAATCTGGAAACTCTCCCTGCCCATCCTGCAGTAAATCTAGAAACTTTCTTTGTTTAGCCTCCTCATAATTAGGCTCCATTCCTAACAGTATGTATCAAATTATTATACACATAAGTTATATGTCATTTATTAGAGGTTAGTTTTATCATTAAATTTGTTAGATCATATTTAATTTATTTTTTAATAAAAGATATTTTTCAATATTTTTTTTAATCAAAAATATATATAATTTTTAATAATAATTTTTTTGATGTTATTTTCATTGAAAGATAAAATCTCACTTGGTTAACTAACTTTTAAATTTGAATTTCATCAAGACAAATATTAACATAGCAATTAGCTAAACTTTATACTACTTGATTTCTCTATAGAAATGTTGTCATTTCCAAGAGATTGCCTCCAATAATAGTTGAGTAATACCAAAAATAATAATATTTTTAATCAAATCCTAATATTCATTTTTGTTGATAGCATTAATGATAATCTATGAATCTTCCTTAATTGAAATAGGCACCCTAATATCTCATATATCACAAACTAATTCAGTGGATCAATCATTGGGGATATTTACAATGGCCTAATAATGGAGACTTTGGAAATTTGAATAGAGGACCAATATTCAAATATTGTGCAATACGGGGTTGTACACCTTACTTCACTAAGTGGAGTGTGGTTGGATAACCATATATTCCATAAACAACATCCTCCATGAGCATTATCTCATATGACCCATGGTCATGTGGAGATTAAAAACCATACCCATTTTACTTTTTAGTGATACCAAAATCTCAATTAGTAGATAATATTAAGTGCACTCCATACTCCTTTCAACGAAAAGCACACAAAAAATATTTGAAGGGTAAGCCACAAAACAATGAAAATATATTATTTCACAAGAAGCACATCAACAAGATTTTATTGTGCAACCTAGCATTATCAAATAGAGTTTACAACCACTATGCCATTGGTTTGAATGTGTCCTTAAATAGAAAGGTACTCCTCAAGGTAGCACAAGGGTATGGATAAAAAAAAAACATAATTAATGTTGCTCCTCTACACTATTGTGATTTAAACCTAGAACCTCTATGTCTCCTTAAATCTAAAGGTGCTCCTTAAGGTAGGACAAGGGCATGCATCAAAAAAGCAACACACAATTAATGTTTCTCCTCTACACTATTGTAATTTAAACCTAGAACCTCTCGGTTAAAATGCATGCATCTTACCACTACACAAGTCATACATTTGAATAATGCCACTACATCAACTATTATTCATAGAAGACTATGCTTGATGCTAGTGGACAAATGGATAAAAAGATTATTTTATCATTACTAGAATACACAACCTAAAATTTTCAAATCTAATGCACTACCATTGTGGTGATGTTTACATATAATACCTCTAAGTTCTTAGAAAAAACTTAACACTATAGTCTAAAAGTTACCACAAAAATACTCTCCTATCCTCTTATACCACACAAAAAATATTTTATCACATATTCATTTTCATATTAATAATTTTGGAGGGATGAGGGTGAAGTCTTCAGATGCAAAAAGAAAAAACCACACAAAAAAATCAAGAAAAGTGTTGAACTAATATCCCAAAATTTTACAAGGAATCTAATGGAATTAAGAGTTCATCTATATATACAACACATTGTTATATAAAATGCTTATATGCAATTGAGTGAAGTTACTTCATTTTAGCTCTAATACCATGTTAGAATTCATAGTATTTTTTAGAAATATCCTAAAACATAACAAAATCACATGGAATAAAAATAAAATGGAAGAGCATATAGATTAAAGTAGAGAAAGAAATAAATGACATGAAAGAAATGAATAAGGGATGGGTGCCTATAGGCATCCTAATATTTCATATATCATAAACTAATTGAATGGATTAGTCATTGTGGAGTATTTATAGTGACTCCAAAACACTAATTAGTAGATAACCTCAATTCAAAATTAACTTGACTTTGTGGTTAAATTATAACAATACAATAATAAATTGCATCCTTTAATCAAGGTTATCCATAAAGGTAGACAAATCAATACCACTAAGGTTAAACACATGAAGGGTACCCTTCGGCTTATATTAAGATATTTGTAAGATAATATGTAGATACCCATAGACTTACATAAAAGAACGTTTTCAGGCTTACATAGAAATATGCTAGTATACCTACATATAGAATTTCTTAAGTCTTACATAGTAATTACCCATAGGTTATATTAAGAAAGTTATCGGATGCCATAACTTTTGGTAGTGGCATCAACACTTCCTCAACTAAGAAGTAAAAAACAATCTAAGTAAAAATAATAATAATAATAATAATAATATTTTTTTAATTTCTTTTGCTAACACAAGTAGAAATGCTAAAAACGTTCGGTAGCACAGGAGTCTCTCCAACACTTAGTAAAAAACAACACTGTCAAAACTAGGTTACTTACAAAAAAAAAAATGAAAAAGAGAGGGCTAAGTGTAAAAATTCATTGAATGTTAGATGCCAAATCCTTTTAAAACCCTCGCTTGGTAAGAAAAACGTTGGATGACTTTAACAATGGATTTTAAAACCCTGGCCTAGTAAGAAAAAAGCTGAAGTATAAAAAAAATTTGGATGTTGGGTGCTAGACCATTTGGAAATAACGTCAGCATTGCACCTAGCTACAACCCAATTGTGTATAGAAGTACAAAAAATATAAGTGAAAAATTACCAAACACTTGGAAAAATAACCCTAGCAATTGGAAGCTAACCTGCCCAAAAGCCTTTGCCACTTGTGATCGAAAGCATAGAGAAAGAAAAATAAAATGTACCCAATGGAAATCCTAGGTTTCTTGCTAAGAAGTATAAGAATAAAATTAAAGCTAAAACTAAGACCCAAGGACTTGCAAAAAAATCATAAGTGCAAATCAACCTAACTAATGGAAATCTATCTAGATAGTTGGAAATCAAATCCATTGGGAAATTACTTGGAAAAAAATGTTTTAGCAAATTGAAAGAGAGCAAAAATAAAAATCTTAGCTAGAAACCATCTATTAGCTAGCCCATTTAGCTTTCTTCTTTCTTAGTTTTTTTCTATTTTTAGTTGGATGATATTTTTGAAGCAAATTGCTATTGTTTTAAGCTTTATTCTTGTAATCCATGAAGTGAGAAAATCTAAAACAAATGTACTCAATGGATATCTTTATAATAGAAGGTTTTTGATATTTACTATGTTTAATATGTGCATGTTGATGGTGGTTGCACTCAGTCTTTTTCATAGCCTATTGTTCTTCTAAAGATTATATCATCTCAAAACCTTAAACTGTATAGATACTAAATTAGTTTAAATTGAATTTGTTACTTTATTATATCAAAAAAGAATTTTAAGGTAGCATATGCTTGTTCATTTTCTTTCATTTCTCTTCCCCAAAACCTTACAAAAATATTATCAAAATACAATATTTTCAATAACAACTTTAATCCTTTTAAACAATGTTTCAAAAATCACAACTCCCTATAAACTGAAGAGCCTAATTTTCACGAGCCTAATTGTCAAGAGATCTCAGCAACTCGCAATAAACAAGACAAAAACTCATAAAAAACTTAGAAAAAAAAAAAAAATTAAATAAAATAAATAAAAAAATAATAATTTTTTAAGCTAAGGTCATAACATTACGCTCTCAATCCCGTATCGATTCCCTATCCTTTGGCATTGGAAGGAGATGCATAAGATCACCGTTTACCCATTTTAGCTTGTGGAACATTTGGAAATAGATATAAGGAAATAAATCATCGAGAATACCCATTGGCATGCTGGACGGCAATGACCTCAATAGAAAATAGTATTTGCGCATAATATCCACCTTTCTAATCTCATCCCCTCATACCCCACCTCGGCTCTTCAAATCCTTTGACTTAGAAAAATGATAACATTAACGAATGAGCCCGACATACAAGTGGATTTAAGCACGACATATGAGTCGTTGCATAGCTGCGCAGAGGTGTGTCCAAGTTCAATCAATTATGGCTTTAAGGAAGTTTCTATTTTTTTTTTGGATGTGGAGAAATATCATTTTCATTTTTGTGTGAGCCATGAAATGGAGACTTGAGTTTATGATGTATTAATGAGCTTCGTCTAGGGTTTGTACTTTTTTTTATTGATGTGCTGATTTTGAGTGAGTCTGTGTATAAATCATGGTGTGTGAGCCATGAAATGGAGGCTTGAGTTTAAGATGTATTAATGAGCTTCGTCTAGGGTTTGTACTTTTTTTATTTATGTGCTGATTTTTAGTGAGTCTATGTATAAATCGTGGTTGCACGGGCATTTGTATTTTGAACACTTGGAGTTCATCTTCATTAGTTTGTGTGTTGGTGGAATTGTGGTAGTGGAAGACTCACTAAAGAGGAGGAAGGCAAAATATTTCACCATACAATTGTTGCAGTAGAACGATGTGAGGTTCTATGTGTTCAGTCAGGCCAATATGACTTCCAACAGGTATTGGTCCAATTTATTTAAAGCCAAGTCATCAACACCCACTTCTTTAAACATCTCAGGCCAAAGAGCATCAACCTATGAAGAAGATCAACATCTCTCCCTCTTCATCCTAGCATGGTTAAATGCATACAACTTATGTTCTTTTTGTTGCTTTAGTGTAGTGCATACATATAGTGCTCTCTAAGATGTCTTATTGAGAGTTGTTGACCTAATTTTAATTTGATTTAGATATAGAACGCCAAGCATGGCCAATGGAAGCGAAAAAATATAAATGGGCAGTGTTTCATAGTTGTGCCTTGTTCATCTCCAAATCACAAGCCAAAATTGCAGCAAGCATAAAGAAAAATATTAGCATATACTGTTTCGATGGTGCAAATGTAGTTATTACAACAATATTTTTAAAATATTTAATTAAAATTTATTTGTATGCCTACCTCGATCCCTTCCCTGCCTCAACCCTTGCCTTCCTTATCTCTCCCCTGCCTTAGCCTCGACCCTTGCCTTGGCCTCGGTCCTTTCCTCCCTTGTCTTTCCTCTACTTCCTATATTTTTTCTTTGCCCCATCCCTTGCTTCTATCTGTACGAGTCTTGACAAGTAATTATCGAGTACTCGGTAAATAATGGTCGAGTAACTTGCCAAGTATTTGGCAAATAATGGACGAGTAACTTGTCACGAGTCGGCGAGTAACTTGTTACGAGTCGGCGAGTAACTCGTCGTGAGTTGGTGAGTTACTCGACCCAGCTTTTTTAATTAGAAAAACTTGCAGGTCTCCCTGACTCGAGTTTCACAGGTACTCACAAGTTTCAAAATACTCTTTTTAAAGACAAATGATTCATCCCTAACAATATCTTTGAAAATTATTTTGTTCATATCCCACCAAATACCCCATAAAAATGAGAAAGAACGAGATCCCACACCCTAATGAGGCTATGACTAATGAAGGGGTCTTTCCATTGAGTGAAAAGTTCCTTGAAAGTTCAAGGTAATGTCCACTTGACATAAAAAGAATCTAGTAAAGCATTGGGCACCTTATTTGAGAAATAAAAATGGATGAAAAATGATTCATAGATTTAACATCCTTAGAACACAAGAGATAAATATTGGATATGGAAGCCTTTCTTACATAAATTATGAACAGTCAAAATTTTGTTTTACAAATACAACCATAAAAAAAATGCAATCTTGGGGATCAAATGAGGATACCAAACCCTTTCCATTGGAAAATATCCTCTTGTGGATACAAAGGATACCAAACCATTTCTACTAAGGAAGAAAGTACTCCTACAGTAACATGTTTAATTTTATCGAACTCTGAAGGATACAAAGATCAGTTGTATGTAAATTCAGATGATTCCAAATCCTCGTCTTTACTGATTAGTGATAATATAATCAATTACTTTTCTCCATATTTTAGTGACAAAGGAGCCTTCAACTCATAAAACTCAAGACTAAGAAAGAGGGGTTTAGGAAGAATCCAAGTATCCTCCTAGAAAAACACATCCTTACCATTCTCAATCTGCCACCACATCCCCTTTGTAAGCAAACTTTTGATGTCCAACAAACCATTCCAAATCACACAACCCTTAAAAGAAACAACGATTCTATACAAAAATTAAATATTTTATATTTTTAAATTTACATCAAATTATTATTTTCAACTGATTCTCTAGTTGTTCTATACCATTTTTTTTTTTTTGGTACATAGGTGAATTGGTTACAATCACAATTTGTAGTAACTGCCAAGGCAGGGTTCCAACCATCATCGACTGCATCCAACAAACCCATCCATCTCATTGATGGTAACCTGACGTGAGATGGGGTCCAAAAATACATAAAGTTCGTACTATCATCATCGGTCTGATTTAACACGTGGTAGGAGATTGTTCTATACCATCTTAATCACATTATTTATATATTTAAAAAAGTAAATTATAATAACTCCTATTATCATCAAATATACTATTTTTATTATAAAATTAAAAAAAATAACATTATTTTTGCTAAAAACTTAATGGCTAAACTTAAAAAAATATTGTTTCCACAAAGTTCATCTAAATTAAAAGAAGAGTATATATATATATATATTCTCAGTAACATACGAAGAAAAAGCAATTTAAAGTTACGTCAATTATAAAAACATGATATATAATCTACCTTACACATCTTATCTGGCTTAAACTGACATAGAAGATATACCTAACGAAAATTCTTCTGACCGCTTATATGGGTCGGCATGGACATTGCATTTGCTTGTTTTTGTTAATAATTTTTATAAATAATATAAAATTTGTATAACAAAATAGATACAGTAGGTCGATCCATATATCTAGTTTAAGCTAGCTGCAGGTCTCTTAAGTTTGGAAGAGTTATCCAGCAAGTTTTAGACAAGGAAGAATTCTTCACTGTGGTTTTCTGAAAAGAAGAACTAATGACAATGGCATCACCAGATTTTAGTTTAGATACCACCTTGTTTAGTATGTCTTTCAACAAAAGCTTTAGATGGTTTGCCTGTGGCACTAGTGATGGATTAAGAATCTACAACTGTATTTCTTCTCCAAAAGAGTTCCAAAAATATTTCAGGAATGTACAAATTGGTATAGTTGAAACTGTGTCTGCAAGCAGCATCTTAGCCTTTGTACGGTGTGAGAAAGATTCCAAATATCCTCCAAATAAATTAGTTGCGCTTTGGGATAACTACGAGGGCCGATGTATGCGGGAATGCACCTTTTTCTCCAATATTAGAGCAGTAAAATTAAGACGGGATTACATGGCAGTTATTCTAGTGGATAGGATTTATGTGTATACCATCCCGGATTTTGAGCTTCTTGACTTAGTCAAGACTAGGGCTAATCCGAAAGGCCTTTGTGCCATTTCTTATGATTCGGAGTCTTTTGTTTTTGCATGCCCTGGTAAAAAAAAGAGGGAGGTTTTTGTGAAACACTATGGATTGAAGAAGACAACGGTCATATCTGCATGGGATTCAGAGATTGATTGTTTGGCTTTCACCATGAAAGGTCATCTTCTTGCAACTGCGAGCTCAAAAGGAAGCCTGGTCAGGGTCTTCAACACTTTGAATGGAAGGCATTTGAAAGAGGTATGGTATTCTCTATAGTCTATACTCGTTTTTTCTTTTTCTTTTTCCTTTTTGATGGTTAGAAGATGGTTTTTCAGTGTTAATAAGACTTGGGGCTTGTTCAATAGGTAGCCAGTTACTACATATTTTTGTTGTATTTTTTTTATTGGTATATGGTTTTGAAAAGATAATGAAGGCAAACCGAGGAAAGACATGACAAAATAAAACTAAAAAACCTCCTGAGAAAAAGAACATGTATTGTTGTGCATAGGTTACTACTATTTATAACCATATAACGTCTTCAGAAGAAGATGACTTATGACAATGTTACATATAGTGAAAATGACTTGTAAATTGTGACTTCCCATTAGTCCAAGGCCAAGCCCAGTTCAACTGGACTTGGAGATAGATCTATGGGCCTTGAAGATAGGTTATTCGACATGTCAAGCTTTACTTTTTGCACGTTAAGGGCAACAGTTAGATGAATAGGCCTCTTTTAAGGAAAATTATAATTTATATGCATGCTGAGTTCTATGATGAATTTTCAAAATCTTAACATTTGTGTTTGTGGATAGATTTACATAGGACCTGCTGGAGTTGGCATTCACTGCATTGCATTTTCTCCTGGTGCAGCGGAATGGATTGCAGTGTCCAGCGACCAAGGGATAGTGCATGTATTTGGTCTTAAAGGGCAGGTGGCTCAAGATTCAAGCAATGGAGCAAATTCAAAATCTTTCTATCAGGCCATGAAAGGTGAATACATCAGTTTTTAACATCATATTGGTAGCTGGTAACAAAGTTTGTTTATAGGTTAGATGTCAGGGAGAATAATTTGAAAAGGTGGTATCTCATTAAGATTGATATTTATAAAGTTTTAAACTTTTATAAAGATTTAAACGTCAAAAGAAAAATAGCTCTAACAGTCTTGTTTGTTATTCTTGCAGGAGCTGTCAGAAGTCTTTTTAGATGGGAGAAGTCTTATGCAGTATTTAATACGTATGAGAATCAATATTTTTTAGCAAAATGTTGGGTGTACCATACTCATGGACATCTAGCTAGAATATTCCCAACAATTAACGATCATCAACTAGAACAAGATGGGACAAAAGCAAATATTAACATGGCAGGACAATCTCTTCAGCAAAAGGTAAATCAAAAAGAAGGGAAAACCCCAACAAACTTTGAGGGCTTCTAAAAATTAATCAAAAGGTCAAACAAAAGAAATCAACAAAGTAATTAGAGGTAAAAATAAAAACAAGAACAACAAGCAATAGATACGAGATATTAAAACGTCATGGAAGCTTGAAATGATTTTCAAATAGAAGGATTAGAGGAGGATACTCACTAGGTCACACCGACTGATTAGGAACAATACTCCAATGTAGTGTCAGAGAAAAAGTAAGGAGTATAACCAGATACAACCTCTCTCATGAAAAAGGATATCCAACCCACGAGGGAGACCATAGGAGGGGAAATAGAGCACGAGATAGTCTTAACTCAAGAAATAGAGATGAAAGAAAGAAATAAAAACAAATATGATACAACTTTAGGGATTCATAAAGTGGAGAAGAAACAAAAATTGAATCAATCTACAAGGAGGAAGTCAAATAAGGGAAAGATGAACGAACAAGGAAGAAATTTGAACATGAATGGAAAGATAAAATCGATGGTTGATTATTTTTGTCTTGATTCTCAATGATATTAATTAATTGGAATGTGAGGGGTTTAGTCACCCATCCCAGATACAAGGTAATAAAAAATATTATCATAGATACGAGTCTAGATATAATTTTGTTACAGAAAACCATTATATAAGGAGAACATAGAACAAAGGAGCAAGTATGGGAGAGGATTATTAGTAAGATAATGGAAACACTATATATTAGATTACAAGAGGAAACAAACATAGAAATGAAGGAAGTGACTATCCTAAGGAGCTTTGGAATAATTGTAAAATGAAAAAAAGTAAGGGTTGGATGCGCATGTGAGATCTCCTCAAATTACATATAGTGGAGACCACCTCCCAGAGAGTGGGTGAAGGCTAACACAAATGAGGCTTCTACTAAAAGCCTTGGAAAATCTGGTTTTGGCATTATCATAAGGAATTGGAAAGGAGAACAGATGTACTAGAGAGCAAAAGGTATGTGGGATTCAACAAATAGTGAAGAAGAAAGCGAAACAATCTTGTCAACATCAATGATAGCTAAAAATCTACATTACATAAGCTATGGGAAGAGACAGACTCTCACGTATGGGTTGAAATCTTAGATTCGATAAGACCCTTCCAAGTGTTGGTAATTGGTGAGAGAATGAAGGTGGAAGTAGTTCAAAAGATTTGGAAGTTTCTTCAAGATGTTTTTATTACACATATCAAGCGAGAGAGAAATACGGTGAAAAATTATTTAGCAAAATAGAGAAAATAATTGGAGGAAGAGAAATATATGGACTCTTATATGGAAAAATAGATAAACTGGTGCTAAAGAATTTGAGGGATGTAATAGGTGGTATAGACATATAGCAAAATAGGAAGAGAAGAAAGTGATTCTAATCAATCTATCATAGTTAGGTCAATGAGTAGTGGCCTAGAAGAAAACAAATGATAAGTTATCCTAGTGTCAAGTTGGTTAAGCAATTTTCTAGGATGAATGCCATAGGCTCTTGTGTCTTCATCCTTAGGCTACTATTGTTCTACTATATGATATTACTACCAGTAGACTTAGAGTGTCCAAGGTGGAAGGTTTTTTAAAATAGAACACACATAACCATAGGTATTTTATTGAGTATGTCTAGATTAAGATAAAATTAGCCTCCACCCCAAAGAACAATAGGTATGCTAGACATGTTCAATATACCAAGAATTACTTCAAAATAGTATGAATATAGATGGATAATCTATGAAATTTATACGAACAATGAAAATTGGAATCCAACTCATGTAATGTTGATGTGTATGGATAACTGCATTATGTTGGTCTCAGGTGATGTTTTCAACAAACACACCTATGTAATGTTTTTATGGGTAATTTTTGAGCCATGAGGGATTGGAGGAGGCTTTTTTTCCTCCCTTGTTTCCTATCCATCTCATTTTACTTTGTAATACAACTTCTATTAATACAATCTATTTTTCAATTTATCAAAGAAAAAACTAGCCTTTATTTGTTTCAAAATATTTTTCCTCATAAGCATTCACATGTTTGTTGAGGGACTCATCTTAAACCTCGTCACAACAAGTTTAACACTCTATTAAGACCTAAAGGTTAACTACTAATTTATTTTGAAAATTTGTACAAGACTCTAAAATGAAGAAGCCAAATTTTATTATAATGTCTATGGTTTATAAATTTGGTTGTATATATGAAATTATTATTATTATTGTTATTATTATAATATATATATATATATATATATATATATATATATATATATATAAGCTATGTGTGGCTTGTTAGAAATAGAGTATATTACATCATTTGTATCATGTAAATCTATCATACTTAGGACATTAGATTACTTTATGGGGAAGTTATATAGTTAATTCATGCAATTAGTAAATGCACAAATGTCAATGTGCAGGTTGTATATGTGCAAGTTCTCCCTTGCACAACTAGGTAGAGTGTTTTCCAAGGAACCTATTTTCCTATATAAGAAAGGCCTCATTGTAATACAAATATAGATTCGAGGGACATAGTTAGATAGCGTAGCTTAGAGCATAGTACAATTCTATGTATATCACCATCCATTAGTGATGGGTACAATGTAGTTCAGTAGCTTTATTAATAGAATGTCCATTTCCTCCATAGCTACATTGTATTCTTTTATGTCAATTCTATTTACAACAAATTTTAGTCATGTAGCAGATTTACTTTCTATCATATTATTATGCATCTTGTGATTGCTATTTCCCAGTGCTTATTACATCAAAATCTAACAGTGGTATCAAATCCATGATAGATCTAAGCATAGTAGATCAATAGTAAAACCACCATTATTATTGAGCCTAAGTTTTTCATCAACTATTGGGACCCTCCTAATGTAACTCTTAATCATATTATATATAATATTGTATTATAAAGGGACACATCCCTTCACCATTCACACCTTTTATATAGATGTAAATAGGACAAGGAGGATGCTCCAAATATCATCCAAGAACATTAATTTATTATATTATGGGTTTCTGCCTTTCAATACAAAATGGAATTCTATTCAAACAATGATTCTTTTTTGCATTCAATTCATATTTCAAGTTGTAGGTTCATAACAACTAGATCAGAGCTAAAAAGACCTAAAATTTTTCCCCACCCCGTTCTAGTTACTGACATGCCATTACTCGACAACGCTTTCTTTTTAGCACACATTCTAACCATTACAGATGAAACTATTACATAGTAGGTCACAGTCACCAGCAAAGGTAGCATATAGAATTTTTTGGATAGCATCACGCATTACCGAAGTTAGAAAACCCCAAAAAAGAATACAGGCAATGAAAATATCATTTGGTGTGAACAAAGAGCAGCAAGTATGCAAAATTAAATGCGACAGAGATAGATAATTTTTTTTGACAAAAATAATTTCTGCATATTCAACTCACTTATAAACCAACCACACCCTAAATGGTTGAGTGAAGATGATCTCAAGACACAACGAAGGAGATTACGAAGGAGGTTTCAAAAGAAATTACGAAAGAACTCTCGCAGTTTTCCAAGGAAATGAGAGACATGATGCAAGGAATGACATTTTGGAACGACAATTTAGAATATAAAATCGCTACCAAAATAACAGACCCAACCATAAACATCAACAACTCAAATACAAATATATCCACTAAATTGGATGCTACAACCCATTCCATGGACTTAGTACATCAAAATTTGCTGCTCATGCAAAATGGACAACAACACACTACGCCACCACAACAAACATTAATAGAGGGACCACATACATCAATCCTTCCCCGTACCACAAAACTAGATTTTCCAAAATTTTATGGAGGCGACCCCACAAATTGGATATATAGGGTAGACAAATATTTTGGCTTGTATCAAATTTCGGAGATTCAGAAAGTTCATATCGCATCATTTCATTTGGAACAAATTGCTACCTAGTAGTATCAATGGTATGAGAAAACAGAAGGTCCGCCCACATGGATCAAATTCACAAAAAAATTAATGTTGTGATTTGACCCCACTAAATTTGAAGACTTCATAAGAGCCCTCACTAAACCGTGGAAAACCTCCACCGTAAGGGAATACCAAGCACAATTTGAGAAATTGGCGAACCTTACAACATGACAAGATGCATCATTCCTCCAATTTTTTTTCATTAATGGCCTAAAAGAAGATATTAGAATGGAGGTACAAATACAAAATCCTATCGATATGATGGATGCAGTGGCATTAGCACAAATGATAGAAGAGAAGAACAATAACCAAAGACAAATAGGAAGAGTTTTTTCAAGAAAAACAACAAATATCTACACCAGCCAAAAAATGAATAAGGTCATACCAATTAAACGAATTAGACAAGAAGAGCTAAAATAAAGACAAGAAAAGGGCCTATGTTTCCACTGCAATGAAAATTTTACCCCCAACCACAAATGCATCTCATCAAAATTATATATTTTGGACACAGTTTATTGCACTCCCAAAGAGGAGGATGACATAGAAGTGGAAGTAATAACTGAGGTTGCAGAAGAAAACCAAGAAGATAAAACAAAAATATCCTTTAATGCATTAGCAAGATACTCGATTCCACAAACAATGAAGGTAAAAGGGTATTTTAAGAAAAAAAACCCTATTGTGCTCTTAGACTATGGTAGCACTCATAATTTTATAGACCCCAGTTTGGCCAAACAAGCTAATTGCTTTATATATCCCTGCAATAACTTCGAAGTCATGATTGGCAATGGAGGAAAAATTGCATGTAAAGGCAAATGTAGGAATATCAAACTCATGATGGGGGAATATAACATGAAAGTAGATATGTATGTACTACCATTAGGAGGATGTGATATTTTTTTGGAAGTATAATGGCTACGAATGCTTGATAAAATTCAATGGGACTTTGAAGAGTTATGGATGCAATTTATACAAAACAACCAAACATACACAATTCAAGGTTTAAAAACAGGTCCCACACAAATCATAAGTTCCCATAGAATGGAAAATATTATTCAAAAAGTAGGAAGAGGCATGGTTGCCCAACTATTTTCCTTGCAAAACACCACCGAAGAGCAACCAGAGGCACCCGAATTAATAGAACTCCTAGAGAAACATGATAAAATATTCAAAGAACCAGAGGGATTACCTCCACAATGAAGCCATGATCATGCTATTCAATTACTTCCAAGACACCAACCTCCAAATATTATATCTTATCGATATCCATACTTACAAAATACAAAAATAGAAAAATTAGTACAAGACCTACTAAGGGTAGGGGTCATTCGACCTAGTAGAAGTCCCTACTCTTCGCCAAACATACTAGTAAGAAAAATGGATGGATCATGGTTCCTATGCGTGGATTTTTGCACTCTCAACAAAATAATGATTAAAGACAAATTTCCTATTCCAATCATTGATGAACTTCTCGATGAACTAAATGGAGCCACATATTTTTCTAAACTCGATTTACGATCAGGTTACCACCAAATTCAAGTTAAGGAAAGCGCTATACCCAAAACTACTTTTCGCACCCACGCGGGACATTATGAATTCTTGGTGATGCCTTTTGGCCTCACCAATGCTCCATCCACATTTCAAAGTCTTATGAATAAGGTATTTTCTCCCTTCCTTCAAAAATTTATCTTAGTTTTCTTTGACGATATTTTGATGTACAACAAGACATGGGAAGAGCACTTAACACATATAGCGCAAGAACTCAAAATCTTGGAAGAAAATTAATTATACACAAAGAGATCAAGGTGTTCCTTTGGGAATAAGGAAATTGAATATCTTGGATATATTGTCTCCAAGGAAGGATTTAAAGTAGACCCCCAAAAAATTGAAGATGTGGAAAATTGGAAAATTCCAAAAACTCTAAAAGGGTTGCATTGGTTCTTAGGATTAACAGGCTATTATTGCAAAATTGTTAAATATTATGGAAAAATAGCAGTACCCTTAACAACCCTACTTAAAAATAATGCCTTCATATGGTACCCAAAAGCGAATGAAGCTTTCATGACTTTGAAAAATGCCATGTGTACCACCCCCATCCTAGCTATGCCAGATTTTTCCCAACCATTCATTATTGAAAGTGACACTTCCAGATTGGGAATGGGAGTGGTGCTCATGCAAAATGAGAAGCCCTTAGCCTTTACTAGTAAATCATTTTCCAATAAGAATTTAGCATGTTCCATTTATGAAAAAGAAATGTTAGCTATGGTCCATGCTATCCAACATTGGAGACCATACCTTATTGGAAAACATTTCATTATCCGCACCGACCACCATAGCCTAAAATACCTTCTTGAACAATGGATAACCACTCCATAATAGTAAAAGTGGGTAACAAAACTATTAGGCTATGATTATGAAATCATCTACAAAAAAGGGAAAGATAACATGGTTGCGGATGCACTTTCCAGAAAGTTTGAAGAAACTTCACAATTACATGCTTTTTCCTGCCCCATCCCTACATGGATCGAACAAGTCAAGGATGAATGGTATGTGGACCCTACTATACACACCATAATTCAACAGCTACAACAAAATCCCATGAGTAAACCCCACTAATCTTGGCAAGGTAACATGCTCTATTACAAAGAACGTCGAGTCCTCTCACCTACATTGGTTTATCGTCCAAAGCTTCTACATGAGCTACATGCTACACCTACTGCAGGCCACTTTGGATTCCTAAAAATCTACAAATGAGTGACTAAATCATTTTATTTGCGAGGGATGAAAAATGATATCAAGAAGTTTTTCAATTAAGGTGAAACATGCCAAAGAAATAAAGGTGAAATAGTGGCAACACCGGGCCTTCTTCAACCTCTACCCATACCAACCAGGACATGGGAGAATATTTCAATGGATTTCATTGAAGGTCTTCCAAAATCCATAGGGAAAACGATGATCCTAGTGGTGGTAGATCGTTTATCTAAATACGCCCATTTTTTTCTAGTAGCTCACCCCTATACTGCTAGTACTATTGATCAAATCTTCCTTGACAATATTTTTAAATTACATGGCATGCCTTCTACTATTGTTAGTGATCGTGATCCCACTTTCACTAGTAATTTTTGGAAGAAATTATTTAAACTCCAAGGTACGCAACTTCGGATGAGCTCCGCTTACCATCCACAAATGGATGGTCAAACTAAAATTGTCAATAAGTGCTTAGAAACCTATTTTCGATGCTTTATTTCCACAAAACCCCTTCATTGGGTTAAATGGCTTCCACTAGAGAAATGGTGGTATAATAACACATATCACACAACCATAAAAATGACCCCTTTCAAAGCATTATATGGCCGATCACCCCCATCTCTAACCTCTTACCTTCCAAGAAGTACAAAAGTACCAGTTGTAGAGATGGAGCCGGTCACTCGAGATAATATAATTTGTGCTTTGAAGAACAATCTACATATCGCTCAACACCACATGAAGCAACAAGAAAAAAAATATCAGAATGAAAGGGTTTTTCAATAAGGGAATATGGTATTTCTTCACCTCTAACCATATCGTCAAACTTCATTGAAAATAAAAGGGTCACAAAAATTAGCACCAAAATTTTATGGCCCTTATAAAATTCTACAGCGTATTGGACCTATTGCATATAAAATTGAATTACTAGAATCTTCCAAAATCCATCAGGTATTTCATGTTTCTTGTCTTAAATCTATAATAGGCACTAACATCATTACGCAAACTCAACTTCCAAAATTTTTAGATAATGGAGCTCTCATGGTTGAACCAAAAGCTATCCTAGACCGATGTATGCACCACCTCCATAACCACACCATCATCAAGGTATTGATTCAATAGAAAGGTCTACCTCCAGAGGATGTTATGTGGGAGACGCTCCACCAGATTCAACAATTTTTGCAATTCTAGATTTGAGGACAAAGCTTTTTCAAAGGAGGGTGGCATGTTAGGATCCTCTTAACATAACTCTTAATCATATTATATATTATATTGTATTATAAAAGGACACATCCCTTCACCATTCACACCTTTTAGATAGATGTAAATACGACAAGGAGGATGCTCCAAAGATCATCTAAGAACATTAATTTATTATATTGTGGGTTTCTGCCTATTAATACAAACTATGATTCTATTCAAACAATGATTCTTTTATGCATTCAATTCATATTTCAAGTTGCAGGTTCATAACATCAACCTCATGTGCTGCTGGACCAACCACTATCAAAAACTCTTACAAGAGTCTAGGTGGTAGAATT
The DNA here is from genome assembly GCA_028583015.1 of Wollemia nobilis. NCBI lineage: Eukaryota > Viridiplantae > Streptophyta > Pinopsida > Araucariales > Araucariaceae > Wollemia > Wollemia nobilis. The sequence continues at coordinate 2,621,538 of JAQPPZ010000375.1, read as the reverse complement.
AGGGAGAGCCCAAGTGAGGAATGAAATAAATCTTAGTTCTAAAAATACTAAGATTACATTTGACTAGAGTATTTTCCATAGAGTTGTAAGAAAAACTCATGAAGACTAGGAATCAACATTCAATCCACTAGATTGAAAAATCATCTAGTGAATATCATCTAGGATATTTGAAATTTACTAACTATTACCTAAATTTTCTTTTGTTGCAGAAAATTAATTCTCAAAGGATTGGGACTCCTCCTACAACAAAAATCTAGGAGACTCCAACTTCGTTACCCGAAGGTCAGCGTGCCTTCATAGTGCAAATATTAGTTCCTTGTGCAAGAGAAGAATACTACGGAAGAAGACTTTTAGTGAAGATTCATGGTGAAGTCAAGAGACTTAAGATCTCCATTGTTGGATTATAGAAATTTACAGTTGATGAACAAGCCATAAAAGCCATGATACAAAAAATGCCATAGAAACCTTGAATAAAATGCTATAGAAGCCTTCAAGAAGAATACATATAATTCTTGATATTAAAAAGGCCATAGAAGCCTTGATACTGGAAATACCATAGATATTTTGATAATGAAAAGGCCACAAAAGCCTTGATACTAAAAAGGCCATAGAAGACTTGGTACTAAAAACACCATAGAAGCCTTGATACTAAAAAGGCCACAGAAGGCTTGATATTGAAAGGCCAGAGAAGCCTAGATACTAAACAAGGCTCTATTGAGAAGCAACACACCCCATTGGATAATAAAATTTTGTTTTTTAAAATATTAAGTTTTATTTTCTAAGGGGACACTTTTCATTTCTAAAAGGGTGAATAATGTGAATGGATATAAGAAGGAAGAAAGGTTTTGATTAGGAGGGGGTAATAAGACTTTCAATTTAGATGACTTCTTGATCGAGCAGGTCCTAAAATTGATGTTTATAGGTGTGATAATTTTTTATTTCATGTCCTCATTGATAATGGTAAAGGAAAACCTAGTGTACAATATACCATTTGGGTTTCACTAGATTTGGATCTTTGGGTCTTTCATTGGGCAAGGTGATGTGACTTACATCGCATAGATTTTGAAAGTGGTAATAGCTTCGATAAATAAGTCCAAGTGTTTGGTACAGGTTGTGGATGCTACAATCAATTTTGGGCTTGAGTAGTTAGGCGTGGGATCCAAAATTTTTGATACCCTTGCTAACATTGTTGAGATTGTTGTTGATTTTTAGTCACAAGATTGTTATGACTAGCATATTGGTAAGAAGTGTGACCATTGACATGATGAACTTGTTTAGGCATGAGAGAAGATGCAAAGGTGCTAGCTTATGGTTGTGGCAGAATATTTGTAGATATGCTAAAATTTTGATGTGGGGGAGCTAGAGGATTGGTGATATGTATAGCTCCATGATCAATGAGGTCTTGGACCAAGTGTCAAAATATGTAACAAGTATTGATATCATGCCCTCATTGTCTATGATAGTCATAGAATGTATGCTCCTTATAGCCCTTTGGTTTTGGGTGATTTGGATGATCTGGTTTAACATCAGGTAGAGCAATATATCCAACATCATGCAAATTCTAAAATATATTTGGTAGGGGCTCAGATAGTGGATTCCAATTACACCTCTAGGTTGATTTCAGTAGAGTATAGGTATGTAAACTGGTGGATCCATGGAAATTAAATAAATGACCTTTTATTTATAGAATTTGGAGAGGTTGGGGGGGCTAAAGTGTCCAATGAAGATTTTCTATGAGGTATCATGTGTGAGGTATCCCCTATGAGGTGTCCTAAGAGGTGTCCCTTGAGGTGGCATGGGTGCCATACCTCATAAGTGCACTTGGGTGAGAGAATCCCTCACCCATACACATGCAATAAATGGGTATGAATGAGTCATCCCACATAAATGCATGGGTGGAGGAAAGTCTCCAAATGTTATTTATGACATGTTGAGGTGGAAAGCCTTTTATTTTAAAAATACTTTTGTGTGTACAAAAGTCTTCAATTATCATTGAATGCATAGGGGTATGTGTGTACCAAGGGTTATAGTTAACCCTCATTAGATTAACCTTATCTTAGACCAAAATCAAATAGGTGAGGTGGTACCCAAGATACTCAAATAGTAGAGTAGGTGAGGTGGCCATCAATTAGATTGACCATGGCTATATTGATCTAGGGGTGAAGTTTGACCATAATATGACTTTGACTAGGGTAAATATTTGACCAAGGTTAAGTCATTATGGTGGTCACATGAGGACCTAGAGTTAAGCGTATGAAGGGGCTTAAGTAGTCCAAGGGGGATTGTAAAGATGAATAGTATTTTTGATAAATGAATAATGTTTTGAGGTTAATTTATGTAAATTTTGTGGGTTTTACAAATTGATCAGCCATGATGATAGGAGAAGTGGTAATGTGCAACTTTTGGGTGTCTACACTTTTATATATTTCTCTTTGGGATATCTCTTTTTCTAGGCCTTATTTCCCCTGCCTCATGACATGTTTCTTTCTTCTTCTTGGATATATTATTCTAGTTCTTGGATCTCTAATCATTCTCTTCTAGTTTCTATTCCTCTAAAACCTTTATCCTAAGCCATATCTTTTTTATATGTCTTCTCTATTTTTCTTCTACCTTAGTGTATGGTATATTTCCTCTTCAACATTATTTTTTTTCCTATTCCAAGCACCCATTCCATTTTCTCCTCTTTTCTTTACCAATATACTCCTATCATTTCTTACACATCTCATGATTTTAAATTCCTCATTTAATTTTCTCTTTTCAATTGGTTATAGAATATTAGTAGTTGGAAACTATTATGAACATTTTCTTCTCATAAATATAAAATAGCATACAATATGCCAAATATTAAATAAAATAACCATTGTTATTAATCCACACGAGAATATGAGATAAAACCCTTTAGTTAGGGCAACATCAATGTTATTCCTTAAGGAAGGAACCACTCCACAATATCTTCCAAAATGAGTTTCACTCCACAAGCCAAGACTATTACAATAGAATACTCAACATGATTGATGATGATTACAATGACAATATACTTCTTTATATACATATCTTTTAATGCTACTTTAGGGAGATAAATCCTAAAACTTTATCTAAATCACTATTATAATATAATAAACCTTGTGTTATGTGTGACCCATGCCAACTATCCATAATTCTCATATATAATATAATATCATATCTCCATATTTATATCCCTAGGTACAATAACATTCCATCCTTCTTCTATGTGTTTTTTTCTTGAAACATGAGAAAAAACTATATAAAATTATTTGCTAAGCAATGCTGAAAACTGGTATCAATCTTGATTGGTGATGGCATATGATGATGCCAAGCTACAATTGTGCTAATTTAATATCCATATTTATTTTTTTGGAAATATGCTTTTATTACTATACTATGATATTCTAAATTATTGTTCCTATTATTTCATTATGTAGCTAAACCATTCCAAAATATAGAATTGCTATGTTTGTTCTTCCAAACACTACCATTCATGATGTCATTATAACTCTATGTCAATCTAAAATAATATTTATTCCCTAAGCCCTACCTTCACTATTGTTGTCACTCATGGTGATGTGGATGGCGATGTGCTGTAATCTTAACCCGATGATTTGTTTCTTTTGATTTTTTAATATTTTATTCCTCTATTTTAATTTCTTTCTCATGCTCTTATTTTGTGTGCTCTTATTTTGGTGTTGCCTTGTACTCTTCTAATGCATCATTGAACTTTATTATTGTTTATTCCATGGACTCTATCATTACCTCTATTGTAGGCTTAGATTTTTATTTCTCTATTGCTTCCTTAACTTGTTTTCTTTCCATAATTGCTTCTTATTTCTCCTTGTATCTTGGCTCCTTAAGATAATAAATATCTTGTAGTGTTATCTTCTTTTTCCTATACCATAACTTGATGAACTTATTATGTACATTAATTTTAACAACACCCAAAGAATCAAACCAATAAAAACATCCAATAATACACGAAGGCCATAATAAAACTATGAATCTAATAGAGAAATTATCCTCTAAAATAATAAGTAATATTAATGTTCCAATAAATAATTGTAGAATATGAGGATTTAAATCATTTCCACTATTCTCTAACAATAATATATTCTTCTTTAGAATTTCTTTGTAGCTCCATAAGTTCATGCCTCAACAAAAAAAATAATACAAACTAAGGTTTAATGAAAAGAGTTTCATAAAAATATATGTACCCCTATTGATTTGAAGTTATTATTTCAAAAAAAATCTCATTCAAATATAATAATAGATGATTTTATTACCTCAATTGAAATATATATCAAATTTTGACTTTTAGAAAAAAACATAACTTGAAGAACTATCACTACCTTGTTTTAGATAGTTGACTTCATAGGGTCGTATCTCCTTCAATATTACTTGTATTTATTAATATAACCATTTTATTTGAAGCTCTTTAAATTTTAAATAAAATGATATAAGAATCATCTAAATCAGATAAATTTGCACAAAGATATGACTCTAAAACAAATGAGACATTTTATTTAAAAATGATCAAAATTTTGGAATCCACAAAACAATTCTCACTTGCCAAAATTGTTACTCTGTTACCACTTGTTATGAACCTTTGCTAATCATAAATATAGAGGTATCCATAATATACTAAATATTAAATAAAGCATCCACAATATTTAATCCACACAATACAAGATGAGATAATATCCTTCATGCAAGGCAACAACATGAAGAACACAAGCTTATACTGAGAGGGGGGGTGAATAGTATAAGACCACTTTTTACTTTTCTTTCCCAATCAATATTATGCAATGTATCAATAGCAATATCAACAATAGTAATCAAAGCAATGCACAAATCACCACACACAATAGAGACACCAATTTAACGTGGTTCACCCAATGTGGGCTACTCCACGGAGAAAATATTTCACTAAAATTTTCTCAACAAATCTCTTGGGAAACCTTTCCCTATTACAATGTTTATGGACCTCTATCCAAAGGAGACACCAATCCCCTAATCAAGTTCATGGATCTCTATCCATAGGAGAACTCCTTTCTCCTCTACTCTGGCTGGTGATCTTCTAGAAGAACTACTGCCTCCACTACACTGGCTAATGGATCTCTATCCACTGAAGACTCCTATCCTCACTCAGAAGACCTATCCTCACTACCCTGGCTAATGGATCTCTATCCACTAGAGACTATCATCCTCTATACTCTATCACCTCCAAAGCTTACTCTCAGCTCTATCTCAAATCTGCACTAAACACAGTCCTTTGGTCTAGCACAAATCTTCTCAATATCTATCTCTAGTCTGGCACAAACCTATTTAAATAAAACTTATCCTCAAATTTGCACTAAAAATAGTCCTTCGGTCTAGCACAAATATATTCTCAATATCTATCCTCAAGCCTTAACACAAATCTTGACTTAATCACAAATCAACTCTACTAGATCTTCCCCAAACCTTAACTCAAGGTTTGAACAAATCAATCAATCAACTCTTCTCACAAGTCTTCTCAAAGACTTATCTCAAATATGCCTTGTAAGCTTCCACAAAATCTCACACTAATCTATCCACAAGTCCTCTCTAGAACTTGTCCAATCTGCTCAACAAGTTCAGACTTCAAATATGCTCAACAAGTCCTCACTAGAACTTGTCCAATCTCATATAAACATATAGAGAATTGTTAGAGACTCAATATGCTTCACACTCACAATAATGCTCAAATACTTTCAATCTCTCTTTTATCACATAAACATATAGAGAATTGTTAGAGACTCAATATGTTTCACACTCACAAACACTCAACCTCTTTCTCAAATCAATTTATAATATGGAACAATTTGTTTCATAGAACTAGAACTATCATTTCAACACTTCCACTTGACTAGGTTCAACCAACTCACTCAATGAAATAATCCTTGCTCACAAACCCTAGTCCAAGCATATGAACACTCACTCAATTATTTCCAATCAATGCTTATCAAACAATCTCACATAACAATGATACTCATGTTCTTTCACAAACCCTAGTTCAATATAGTTCACAACTTCACATAACAATGATACTCATGTTCTTTGCACAAACCCTAGTTCAAGCATATGAAAGATTTACTCAATATTTCCAACAATGCTTATCAAACAAGGTTTCTAGAATCAACTTTCATTCTAGAAAAACCAAACTCAACAATGCTTATCAAACAACCCTTTTCACTCCAACTTAGCATTCACAACATCCAACAATCACTCACTAGGAAGATGTGCCCATACCTTTTTGTTTTATGAAGAAGTGACCTCAAAACCTGTCTTAAACACAATTTTCTTCTTTGCCAATTTCAATGGTTAGATGACAAAATATCACACTAACACTCTCTCAAAAATATTTCTCAATTACAAAAATAATCAAACTCAAATACACCTTATTACTCCTTCTTTGAAATTAGCAATCATCAAAGCATACATAAAAATTAATTACTCAATTACTCCTTATAATATCCAATATTTAATTAACAACCTCCAAAAATCAAACCCTCAAAAATAATATTGCCTATCCTTTTATCTCCCTCAAATACTCAATAATCAAATTTAAAAATAAACTTTATAACCCTCCAAAATATTTAATTTTCATTCAACCTTAGCAAATCTGAAATACCTCATGCAACCTTGGCAAATATTAATGCATACCTTTTATCTCAAGCAAAAGGTCTCGATGGGTTTTGAATGTGAGACCACTCCCAATCGAGCGCCTTATCGAGGTGCTAGCCCACCACGTGGGCTACGAGCCTCCACATGAAGGGGAAGGCTCAAGCCTTCCTCTTATCCCTTTTTGATCAATGTGATGCAAAATAAAAGTACCCTCTTCTCTTGCAAAATGAACTCGATGGGTTTTGAACCCTACTCTCCTAGCTTATCGCAAGTCTTAGCACTACTCGTTGTTGCCAACTATGCTACATAGCGTTGTGTGAAGACAAAGGATCCCTACTCCTATTTGTCTTATCCTCTACCATCGAAATCTTTTAAAACATGAAAACTTATCTCTTCCTTGCGCATGAATCTTTGGAGTTTTCAATCGATAATTGCATGGGGTTTTTGACTAAGGTTCTTGCCCTCTTTTATACATGAAGGCCAATGTCTTAGAGACATCGATGCCTTATTCAAATTTTAAATTTGAATAAATAATTAACCTTTATAACCCAACCTTAGGGTTATTTTAATTAATATAAATTAATTTTATAATTAAATTATAATTAATCTATAATTAACTTAATAACTTTAGAAGTTAATTAAATTAATTAATAAATTAATTTATAATGAAATTATTTAAATTAATTTATAATTAATTTAAATCTCCCCTTTTAATATTATAATAAAATATTATAATATTATTTTTCTTGGGCCTCTTCATTGCTCTTTGAACCTCATCTGACCACCTAGAACCGGATCTGACCAACTGGAGGTGGACTTTCCTTTTGCACTGATTGCAGAACTACTTCTTCTTGCACTGCTCACTGAAACTGACTTTTGACATCAATGACAACTCAATTACTCAAAATGTCCAACAATCTCCCCCTTTGTCATTGATGGCAACCCAATTATCTTTTCCAATTTCCTTAACCTTTTTCTATTCTGCTCCCCCTGGGAAACTGCTCCCCCTGACTCAATGCTCTCCCCTTAAATCAAATCTCTCCCCCTTACTCAAATCTCTCCCCCTTTGACATCAATGGCAAAGGGTCACCTTTGGGGCTCGGGGCTAAGAATGAGTCTCTTAGCTTAGCCCCTCCCCCACCTCCTCTTGAGGTGGTTAATTCTGGGGTGGGAGTATTTCTACTCCCAGCATGCACTGATATTTACCTTTGTCCACTTTCCTTCTCATCTGATCCTTCTGATTCCTCTGACTATTCCTGTTCCTGCTTGTCTCTAGAATTTCTTCTCTACACCACTTTGTTGTATGTCCATCATTATTGCACTTGTAACACTTAATATTGTTATTCCTTGGAGGTGCAAATATCTTGGGATTTCTCCTGGTGAAGCCATATCTATTCTTATCATGAACCCTACAATTCATTGCCTTGTGACCAAACTGATTACATGAGTAGCAATACCCATGAAAAAGTTATCTGTTTCTTAAATTTCCCATATTCTTGTCTTTCATGTGTCCTACACTTTGAAGCCTTGTGCCCAAATCTGTGACATGAGAAACATCATCCATTGAAATTTCCTTGCCTTGACCTCATTGGTCTCTTAGTCTCTTTTACCCTATGTTGGTTCCTGTTCCATCTGTTTCTCCTTTGTGCATTGTTCCTTTCCTTGTTGAAATTTCTATTGTCCAACTCATCCTCATAAGTCTCACTTTCTCTTACACTATCTTCTTCTAAAGTTTCTTCTTCTTCAGAACTTGAGGTTGACTCCTCTTCTTGTTTCTTTTGTACCTATTCAAAACCAAGACCTATTTTGTTTGTTGACCTTCTTTGTACCTTGATCATCTTATCTACGATCTTTGAGCTCTTTCCAAACCTATGTAACCTATCCTTAGACTCTTTTATTTCTTCCCTTAGTAGAGCCACTTCATGTTCTAACTTTTCACATTCTAAGACCTTTGCTTCTAACTTATCCTTGAACTTCTTTGTCTTAGCAATTGACTTATTTAGATCCTCTATAAGCTTTCCTTTCTCTTCATCACATTCTTGAAACTGAAGCTTAAGTTGGGAGTTTTGCTTTCTTACCTTCTTTAATGTGTTAAGAGCATAAATAAGCTCTCCCTCAAGATCAACTTCTCCTTTCTCTGATTCTTCCTCTATTTGTTTACCTTTGAAAACATCTTCATTCTTTTCTGACTTGTCTTCTATAGGATCACCTCCTTCTTCTTCTAGTGCCATTAGAATATTCTCTTCTGGTCCTTCAAGTGTATCTTCATATTCATCATCACTAAAACTGAAACCACTCTTTGTACAACTATCTTCAAGATGACCAAAGTTACCACATCTAAAACACTTGAGAATTATTGGTGACCTTTTCTTAACTTCTTCTTTTTCTTCTGTCAAAAATAGAACTTCATATTTATCATTATCTGAGAAACTATTATCACTATCACTTGAGTACTTACTTGCCTTGTCTGCATAGTAACTCCTCTTCTATCTTTGAAAGAACTTCTTTCCTTGTTTGCCTTGTCCATCCTTACCTTTCTTTTGGTACCTGTATTTTTTTGATTCCTTATTCTTATGATCTTATTTTTCTTCATCATTGCTATTTCTAGCTTCTTGAAAATCAGTTGCATAGTGACCATACTTTCCACAATTGAAACATCTAACAGATTTCACATCTTTAAATCTTCTTGGATCCTTATTCCTTCTACCATAATTTGCTTCTTCATCACTGGATGACTCATTGCTTGAATCTGACTTCTTACCCTTTGTCTTCTTAGTAGCTTTGAAGGTTGCTTCCTTCTAAATATTAGGTTCCTCTTTTGTTCTCATCTCAAAAGCTGTAAGAATGCCAAGTAATTCATCTCTTGTCAAAATATCACCATATTTTGATTCCTCTATAGCTGAAATATTTTCACTAAACCTTTTTGGGAGAGATCTTAAGATCTTATCACAAACATCAGATTCTTGAACCTCAAGTCCAAGTCCTTCCATGGAGTTAACAACCTCATCTACATGAAGTAGATAAGCACTAATGTTTTCCTCATCCTTCATTCTTAATTCTTCAAATTGTCCCTTGAGATTTCGTATCTTTGCCCTTTTGACATTTTTATCTCCTTCATATATGCTTTGCAACTTATCCCAAATTCCTTTTGCTGATTTGCAATGCATAACCTTTATGAACTCTGTTCTATGCAAACCTTTCAAAATTGCATTCATTGCTTTTGAATTGTAATGATGTAGAAGCTTACCATATTTATCTGTAGGTGGAGTAGTTGGTGGTGTGTATCCATTTTCAACTACTTCCCATATTTCATTGCCTAGTGCCATCAGGTGAATCTTCATTCTCATACTCCAAAATACATAATCACTTCCATCAAATACTAGTGTTGAATTATCTGAGGATCCACTCTTAGAATCCATTGTGTTCTTGTAAGATTTTCCTTCAAGTTATTAAACTCTTCTGAAGGAACCCGCTCTGATACCAATTGAAGAACACAAGCTTATACTAAGAGGGAGGGTGAACAATATAAGACCACTTTTTACTTTTCTTTCCCAATCAATATTATGCAATGTATCAATAGCAATATCAATAATAGTAATCAAAGCAATGCATAAATCACCACACATAATAGAGACACCAATTTAACATGGTTCACCCAATGTGGGCTACTCCATGGAGAAAATATTTCACTAAAATTTTCTCAACAAATATCTTGGGAAACCTTTCCCTATTACAATGTTTATGGACCTCTATCCAAAGGAGACACCAATCCCCTAATCAAGTTTATGGATCTCTATCCATAGGAGAACTCCTTTCTCCTCTACTCTAGCTGGTGATCTTCTAGAAGAACTATTGCCTCCACTACACTGGCTAATGGATCTCTATCCACTGAAGACTCCTATCCTCACTCAGAAGACCTATCCTCACTACCCTAGCTAATGGATCTCTATCCACTAGAGACTATCATCCTCTATACTCTATCACCTCCAAATATTACTCTCAGCTCTATCTCAAATCTACACTAAACATAGTCCTTCGATCTAGCATAAATCTGCTCAATATTTATCTCTGGTCTAGCACAAACCTATCCTCAAATATACACCAAAATCTATCCTCAAATCTACACTAAACATAGTCCTTCAATCTAGCACAAATCTATCCTCAATATCTATCCTCAAGCCTTAACACAAAGCTTGACTTAATCACAAATCAAATCTACTAGATCTACCCCAAACCTTAACTCAAGGTTTGAACAAATCAATCAACCAACTCTGCTCACAAGTCTTCTCAAAGACTTATCTCAAATATGCCTTGTAAGCTTCCACAAAATCTCACACTAATCTATCCACAAGTCCTCTCTAGAACTTGTCCAAATCTGCTCAACAAGTCTTTCTAAGACTTATCAAATCTGCTCAACAAGTCCTCACTAGAACTTGTCCAATCTCATAGAAACATATAGATAATTTTTAGAGACTCAATATGCTTCACACTCACAACAATGCTCAATTACTTTCAATCTCTCTTTTTTATCATAGAAACATATAGAGAATTTTTAGAGACTCAATATGTTTCACACTCACAAACACTCAACCTCTTTCTCAAATCAATTCAGAATATGGAACAATTTGTTTCACAGAACTAGAACTATCATTTCAACACTTCCACTTGACTAGGCTCAACCAACTCTACTCAATCAATCACTCAATGAAATAATCCTTGCTCACAAACCCTAGTCCAAGCATATGAACACTCACTCAATTATTTCCAATCAATGCTTATCAAACAATCTCACATAACAATGATACTCATGTTCTTTCACAAACCCTAGTTCAAGATAGTTCACAACTTCACATAACAATGATACTCATGTTCTTTGCACAAACCCTAGTTCAAGCATATGAAAGCTTTACTCAATATTTCCAACAATGCTTATCAAACAAGGTTTCTAGAATCAACTTTCATTCCAGAAAAACCAAACTCAACAATGCTTATCAAACAACCCTTTTCACTCCAACTTAGCATTCACAACATCCAACAATCACTCACTAGGAAGATGTGCCCATACCTTTTTTTTGATGAAGAAGATGACCTCAAAACCTGTCTTAAACACAATTTTCTTCTTTTCCAATTTCAATGGTTAGATGACAAAATATCACACTAACACTCTCTCAAAAATATTTCTCAATTACAAAAATAATCAAACTCAAATACACCTTATTACTCCTTCTTTGAAATTAGCAATCATCAAAACATACATAAAAATTAATTACTCAATTACTCCTTATAATCTCCAATATTTAATTAACAACCTCCAAAAATCAAACCCTCAAAAATAATATTGCCTATCCTTTTATCTCCCTCAAATACTCAATAATCAAATTTAAAAATAAACTTTATAAACCTCCAAAATATTTAATTTTCATTCAACCTTAGCAAATCTGAAATACCTCATGCAACCTTGGCAAATATTAATGCATACCTTTTATCTCAAGCAAAAGGCCTCGATAGGTTTTGAATGCGAGACCACTCCCAATCGAGCGCCTTATCGAGGTGCTAGCCCACCACGTGGGCTACGAGCCTCCACATGAAGGGGAAGGCTCAAGCCTTCCTCTTATCCCTTTTTGATCGATGTAATATAAAATAAAATGTACTCTTCTCTTGCAAAATGAACTCGATGGGTTTCAAACCCTGCTCTCCTAGCCTACGGAAGTCTTAGCACCACCCACTGTTGCCAATTGTGCTACACAACGTTGTGCGAAGACAAAGGAGCCCCGCTCCTATTTGTCTTATCCTCTACCACTGAAAGCTTTTAAAAACATGAAAAACCTTTCCTCTTCCTTGCACACGAATCTTTGGAGTTTTCAATCGATAATTGCATGGGGGTTTTTGACTAAGGTTCTTGCCCTCTTTTATACACGAAGGCCAATGTCTTAGAAACATCGGCGCCTTATTCAAATTTTGAATTCGAATAAATAAATAACCTTTATAACCCAACCTTAGGGTTATTTTAATTAACATAAATTAATTTTATAATTAAATTATAATTAATCTATAATTAACTTAAATCTCCCCTTTTAATATTATAGTATTTTTTTTGTTAGGTTATTGTGATAAATCTCTATGACCAATGCACAGGGCTAAGCAGTCTCCTCCCAACCATGACCCCTCGTAAAGTTGATAGCTATACTTATCAATAGAGAATTTAACACAAAACCATCACACTCACCCCCTCACACACTCACCCCACGTCGTGGTTTGAACCTTGAAACTCCCGAAGAAAAGCTATAATATTATTTTGCTTGGGCCTCTTCATTGCTCTTTGAAACTCATCTAACCACCTAGAACCAGATCTGACCAATTGGAGGTGGACATTTCCTTTTGCACTGATTGTGAAACTACTTCTTGCATTGCTCATTGAAACTAACTTTTGACATCAATGCAAACTCAATTACTCAAAATATCCAACACATCAATGTTATTCCTTAAGGAAAGAACCATTCCATAATATCTCCCAAAATGAGATTTGTTCCAAGAGCTAAGACTATTACAAGAGAATACTCGATATGGTTGATGATAACTGCAATGAAAATATCCTTTCTTTATATACCATATTCTAATGCTACTTTAGGGATCCAAGTCCAAAACACTTATCCCACTCATTATTATAATATAATCAATGTTGGGTTATGTGTGGCCCATTCCAACTATCCATAATACCCATATATAATATACTATCATATCTCTATATTCCTATCCCTAGGTACCATAACAATGGTGTATTCAAATACTTACCATTGCTTGATCATATAGTTGTTTTTTTATATTTAGAGGATATATTTTGGTTGCTATATTGTATGTTGACAATATTCTCACATGAAGCCCAACTATCCATAACACCCACATCTAGAAGTTGGAGTCATAACTAATTTTAATCTAATTTTTTTACATTTGAAAAGAGAAGATACAAAGAATTATTGGCTCATTCAAAAATTAATTAGAGGGGGCGGGAGATGTACCATTTTGAATATCTTCTCTCTTTTTCCCTTCAACATAGATTATGAAAGGTATTAAAATATTTATAATATGATATTATTGAGCCAAGGATAATAGTGATTATGTGTGTATGGATGCTCTTGATGTAGCCTATGCACTACTGCTATGTGAGCATTTAAGCATATTTATGTAATTCTATAGTAATTTTTAATGTAATCACCTTTCAAAATATGGGTTAAAAAATCTCTATGGTTGACCATGATTAAAATATTTAATACATTTACTATAATTTATCCTTCAAGTCAGTTTATTTTGGCTTGAGGTTAGTATTTAATTAGGTATTATGTAACACTATAAATACCCTTAATATGATATAAGATCATGAGGGTGCATATGAACACCCACCTGTTATTCTTAATTTAGTTATTTTCTATTTCTATATTCTCTTATTCTTGAGGGTTTACAAGAAAGGAAAATATTAAAATAATAAAAATAACACAACTGCATCATTTTCAGATCAAAATTTTTATTCTTTTTCTTTTTAGAATTTTTACAACAAAATTCAGTGTGGTGAAATTGCCAACACTTTTGGCGGCTTTCAGGTTATTCAGTTCTTCTGAATGCAATTGACCCCAAGCCTTCATCCATTGGGCTTACCTATCAGTGCCACTAGCTACATCAGATCTGTCGACTGTACTATATGGTACGTTTGATTCTGCATCTTCCTTATTCTCTCTTTCCTCCTACACTTGCTTCTCCTATCCTTCTACTACTTGTTACTCTACTTCTACCTGTACTCATGCTTCATGCTTAGTGAGACTCTCACTTGTAGTTTCATACATGATAACTACCTTAGCCCGCGATTCATCTATAAATGCTAAGAATGTGCTTAATGAATCTATGACAAAGCGTAGCATCTCAACTTGATCCATGTTGATGTGGTTAGCTCTCTACTGAAGTTCCAATAAGGAATATTTGATGCGAGTGAGTCTCTCCATGCAGGGTAGTGCTTTTTCCTCTGTTATTGGCTCCTACCAGCTATTAATCTCTAAAGTATCTTCTATGAAAGCTTTCCAAGTTATTTTCAATTTATTTATTAGAAATAGCTCACCCTAATCATCAACAAAGATAAAAAATATAGCATCAGATAGAACCTCAAAATAAATGAGAAAAATGCAATGTTCCTTCTCAAACATTGTCACCAGCTTTTGAGCTTCTCTTACTATCTCCAACTGAGAAAAATAGTCATGCAATATCATTCTGGACTTAGACCAACTGTGATCCATCCCACTCATAGGCCTAACCTGGAAATCAGAGTTCACCAATATCAAAATATTTAGTACCATTTCCAGTTTTGGTTCTAGCCTCTCTTTAGCATATTCCAAAGTTTTCTCTCCAATAAAAATCACTATTCGAACCTCATGAATATAAAGCAGAAACTTGAGTGCATCCATCGTTAAAGTCACACAATATTTCAAAAAATGGTAGTGAGTCTCTTTGATTTTTTCCTTGGAGAAGCTTGCTGATTACGTGGCTTTCTCAGCCAGCTATTTTTGTACAACCTCAAGTTGGGTTGTTAATTATTGTGCCTACTTTTCTGCTCTTGCCCAAGATATCTGGTAGCCCTTGGCTTATTTCTCGCATTCTTTTACCTTTTCCTTCCAGTGCTCTACCTCTTATTTTGTTGTTTCCAATTGATCTTTACTTTTAGCTAGAGCATTATTCAACTCAATGATCTTTACCTTAGCCTCAAAGTAGCTCTTCTTGTAATGCTCATCGTGCAGGTAAAGAGATATCATATCCACCTGCATATCCCCCAACTTCTCTATGGTTTCAATATTTATCAGGTATTTTGTAACGAATTCACAAGTGTAATCACTTGAATTCATTTATCTTTGAGGCTTATGGACCTAGGGAATCATTTTCATAGTATGCAACTCCATGGTTTTAGGATCAAAAGTGACCTTCTTCAATGCTTTCTATGGAGCCTCAGCTTCTTTTCTCTTATGAATCTTCAGCCATTGTGATACACTTAATCAAGCTAGGCTCATCTTCACCACAACAAGATGCTCTGGTACAATATCTATCTCTGCCTTTGTCAGCATCTACAACTCAATAAAAGAAGCAGGAGGAAAGAGAGCCTATTGAAATTTTTGTTCGGGAAGGAAAGTGGAAATGGGAATGGTTGATGTAATGAAAGTAGTTAAGGGGATGAAAGTGAGAGTTTTACCTGCAATTACACTCACTCAAATTAGAGCTTGCATAATTATAGACATAGTGTAAATTACTATAATGGAGGATGAAGGGATCAAAAATAGGTTGGGACCAGATACGAAAGAATTGAAAGAAAGACAAATAGTAGAAGTGGGAATAGAATAAGAGGGAGCATCAATGAATGGGTATTGAGAAACATGAAGTAAAATGGAGGTGGTAGGCATACAAAATGGAGGCGATACGAAAGCAACAACTACAAAAATGGGTACAACAGTCACAGAATGCTCAAGAGAAATGGAAGAAGGTATATAAAATGTACCTTTAGGATCAAGCATCTTCTGAGCCAGTTAATGAGGGTGACTATGGGTTGGACCACCCTTGCTTTACTCCTACTCTGCCTCCTTCTCCATATCTATGACTTCCATGTGTTGGTCAAGTTGTTATGCCTGAACCAAAGGAGGATCTTTTGAAATGTTAGCTTGTGTGGCTTCGTCAATAGGAGGAGGGTTCGCTCCTAAAGGAACTGTACCTATTCTAAATTTTTTGGATATCTTCAGGAAAGGGAGCATCTCTTGCTTATTCTTCTTCTTCTATTGGAGTTTCACATCTAGTGATGGTTGTCTTTCTTCTTCCACAAGTGGCACCTATTCAACCACATGTTGCTCATGTTTAGCCACAATCTCTTCGCTATTAGATCTTTGAAAAGTCTAAGGTATAATCTTGGTGAAATATATTGGATGATAACCATCATAGTACTCATAATATATGTCCAAAAATATCTCATCCATTACCAGACCATAAGCTGACCCGGTTTTTCCTCTATGGGCCCTCATAACCCACCAGTTGGTAATTTTTTCATCAAACCAAGCTAGTAGTTGTTCTTTCATCCTTCCAAACAAACTCGAGGGAGGAATATAATGCTTGTAAACTATGGGGTTGTACTCAACCTCCATATAAAAAAAATTATGTCATAGTAGAAGCGATATCATTTGCTCAACATGCCACTCGAGATCATACTCTTATGAATTATTTTTGTATTGCTGAATATCAATTCTGGGATAGAAATAATTTTTTTTGGCATTAACAAAATCTATGAATCAATCCAAAGGGTCATAATTCCACTGCTTAGGTAACTCCACCATGTCCATATCCAATAGTTCTTCATCAAGCAATTTATTCTTACCGACTTAATCAACTTCAATGCCATCGAAGCAAAATGGCATGGTGCACGTAGTCTTCTTGCCTCATCTTGTCCCATAAATTTTGTTGATAAAGTTGGTTTGTCAGATGACTTCCATTGCAAATAGGCACTCGATAGTAAAATAAGGAAGGAGAAATGGATTACCAATGAAGCTAAAAATTTGTACCATGATGCCCTACGTCAACAAGAAAATATCTCCTTTCTTCTCAGTGATAACTTATTCCCGCATTACCCTCAACACTCTTTCACTTGTGCAAAAAATAAGTTCAAGGGTGGGGTTTAATAACATGTGGTTAAAATTATATAATGACTCCCCCCTTGACAAGCTCAAAGTCCATGATAATACTAGAAACTTATCTACCTCATTTGCTTGTTTTACTACAATAAAAGAAAACCATTGTTTCATGTGAAAGAAGAAATACCTAGTCAAAAATGAAGTGTATCTAAACAAAATTGCTTCTTCACTTGGAATTCTTTCCAACTAGGTGTGCATTTATTATGCTACATAATCTACCTAGTTAAAGAAGATGGAATTTGTTCTTGCTTACAAAGTTGTAGGGACTTAAAATTCTAGTTGCAAAAAGCATTGCACCATCGTTGCTTACCATTTGTACAATGTGGTATTGGTAGGAAGATCGTACATCCAAGACAATATAGAATACATATCCAAGATTTTAAAATCTATCAAGGTTTTTTATAGAGCTAGTAACTCTCTAGACTGGGATGCCTGTATTAGCTAGTTCTCCATAAACTGGCACATTATTATAATTGGTTGATACCTTCCCTTTTGCTCCTTAAGATTCATTTTTTTGAACATGATGTCTGAGGAAGGATTCAACCTATAAGTATATGCCTCCTTGATTTCACCAGGCAAAGTGGTGAACAATTTTTCTCCCTTTGTGTTTCGGATGGTCCTAGTTACAAGTTGATAAAAGTTTACCAAGACTTGTCCAATATGCTCAACAAGTCCTCACTAGAACTTATCTAATCTCACATAAAAATATAGATAATTGTTAGAGATTCAATATGCTTCACACTCACAACAATTTTCAAATAATTTTATTCTCTCTCCTTTTATCACATAAACATATAGAGAATTATTAGAGACTCAATATGTTTCACACTCACAAACACTCAACCTCTTTCTCAAATCAATTCATAATATGGAAAATTTTGTTTCATAGAACTAGAACTATCATTTCAACACTTCCACTTGACTAGGTTCAACAAAATCTACTCAACCAATCACTCAATGAAACAATCCTTGCTCACAAAACCTAGTCCAAGCATATGAACACTCAATTATTTCCAATCAATGCTCATCAAACAATCTCACATAACAATGATACTCATGTTCTTTCACAAATCCTATTTAAATATAGTTCACAACTTCACATAACAATGATATTCATGTTCTTTGCACATACCCTAGTTCAAGCATATGAAAGCTTTACTTAGTATTTCCAACAATGCTTATCAAACAAGGTTCTAGAATCAACTTTCATTCCAGAAAAACCAAACTCAACAATCCTTATCAAACAACCCTTTTCACTCCAAATTAGCATTCACAACATCCAAAAATTACTTACTAGGAAGATGTGCCCATACCTTTTTTTTTATGAAGAAGTGCCCTTAAAACATGTCTCAAACACAATTTTCTTCTTTGCCAATTTCAATGGTTAGATGACAAAATATCACACTAACATTCTCTCATAAATATTGAAGAACACAAGCTTATACTGAGAGGGGGGGTGAACAGTATAAGACCCTTTTTAACTTGATCTATCACTACAGCTTTCAAACCATTAACAAGCAGAATAAGATAGCAGTAATGACAGTAGTAAAACAGTGCACAAGAAGCAATCCGTAATGAGACACAGCAAATTAATCCATGGATAAAAACTTTTCTTCTAAAAGTTATATCAAAACCTCTGGGAATCCTCCCCGATTACAATGTTTATGAGCCTCAGCTCAAAGGAGACACCTTCCCCTAATTCAACTTTGCTAGTGATCCTCTAGAGGACCTCTATCTCTTTTGCCCTTAGCAAGTGGAACTCTTTCCACAGAAGACACCTGTCTTCCCTGCTCTGGCTGGAGATCTCTGTCCTCAACTCTGTCACAACAAGCTGGTCCTCTTTTCTGCACCAAAACATAGTCCTTCGGTATGGCACAATTTTGTCCTCTTTCTTTGTTCTTTTCGGCACTTGGTTTGGAAAACAATTCTTCACTGTCTGCACAACTACAGCAGCACAGTCTTCTTAAGTTACAGCTGCACTATCTTCTCAACTTCTGCACAAAAATAGTAGTGTAGTCTTCACAAAAATTGTAGCAGCACTATCGCCGTTCGACCTTTACAACTGTTCGTAATTACAGTAGCATCCACCTTGCACACTTCGCTTTCGGTTACACAGACTATGTGTAACCACAACAACACACTCTCCTTGCACAGTCCTTTTACGAACAACAGCACTTTCTTCACGCAAACAATAGCTCAGACTTTGACACTTAAAAGATTCAGCGAAATGCACCCTAAGGCTGTAGTCGAACTTCACTCTCTGCTTTTTCGAGATCGAACCTCACTTGTCGCACTCACTCGTGAATATCACACTTCGAATGCACACATCGACAACACACCAAAAATGCTCAAACAGTCTTCCTTTAATACTCACAATCTCAAGATGAAATCTTTGATCTTTAGTCGACTGTTCAATCTTCTACCACGTCGGCTGTAAGACTTTATACTTTGTCGGCAAAGGTTAACTTCATCGGCTTCAAATGCTTCTGTTGTTCTATGGCTTTTCTCGCGCGACACTCAAACATGTCATGATATCGCTATGCCTTGGTCTGCCGTACACCTTGTATTACACGCTGTCGCAAAATCGTGACACTACTCCTGTCGAGCGCCTTCTTTGATTTGTTGTCACGAAATCGTGAC
Source organism: Wollemia nobilis (assembly GCA_028583015.1). Lineage (NCBI taxonomy): Eukaryota > Viridiplantae > Streptophyta > Pinopsida > Araucariales > Araucariaceae > Wollemia > Wollemia nobilis. Next base: position 2,601,538 of record JAQPPZ010000375.1, on the reverse strand, counting down.
ACTACAGCCTTTGCTGACGTCACCATGAATCTTGTCATGAAATCATGACGCTTTAGACTTCACAGCCTTCTTCTCCGTTGCTGTCATGAAATCGCGATGCTACAACTTTTGCTGACGTCATCATGAATCTTGTCATGAAATCGCGACGCTCTAGACTTCACTGCCTTCTTCTCCAAATTGTTCTTCTCCGCAACTGTCATGAAATCGTGACACCTTTGCCTCTTGTTGACGTCATCATGATTTTGGTCATGAAATCGTGACGCTCTGGACTTCACTGCCTTCTTCTCCGCAACTATCATGAAATCGTGACACCTTTGCCTTTTGCTGACGTCATCAGCAACTCTATCATGAAATCGTGACACCTCTCGCTTCTTCATCCTTTTCTTGGTTAGCACTAGCGAAAATGAAACATGTCACGAAATCGTGATGCTTTCGCTGCCTTAGGATCTTTCTTGCCAACTGCTCGTGAAACTGGAACATGTCGCGAAATCGTGACACTTTCTACATCCGTACGACTTCTTCGAAACTTGTCATGAAATCGTGACACTTCCTGCAACTCAACACTGCCAACTCAACTTGTCACGAAATCGTGACACTTTCTGCATCCGTACAACTTCTTCGAAACTTGTCACGAAATCGTGACACTTTTTGCCCGTTGTGCTTCTGCCTTCTTGCATGTCACGAAATCGTGATAGTTTTGGCCAAACTTTCTCTCTCCTCAAACATGTCATGAAATCGTGACACTTTTGCCCGCTTTGCCTCTGCCTTCCTGCATGTCACGAAATCATGACTTTCTCTCTCCTCAACCATGTCGCGAAATCATGACAGTTTTTCCAGTAGCCTGCAAACTTATTCTACTTTATCTTTTTTTGGATTTTTGGCAACTGGGCTACTCTGATTTTCTTGGAGACTTACTGACCAACTGAAACCTTCAACAAAAACACATCCTTGGACTTAAAAACAAATTGCTCCAATAGTTCCTCGACATCAAAAACAACATCTACCAATAGCTCCTTGACATCAATGACAACAACTAAACTTAGGCAAGGGCAATGTACTCAAGGTACCCAAAATTGCCAACAATCTCCCCCTTTGTCATTGATGGCAACCCTTATCTAAAACACATCTTTCAAGAGTCAAAACTGAATTCAATCTCTCCAAGTTTTGCTCCCCCTGAATTGAAGCTTTCCTCTTCTCTTGAAAACTCTCCCCCTTACTTAAATCTCTCCCCCTTTGTCATCAATGGCAAAGGGTCACCTTTGGGGCTTGGGACTAAGAATGAGCCTCTTAGTTTAGTCCCTCCCCCATCTCCTGATGAGATGATTAAAATAGGGTTGGGAGTGACACTCCCATTAAACACTCATCATCATTAGTGTCCAAGATTTCTTTGTCGGGCCTTCTCTTGAATTCTTTTCTTGTATTTTTGTTCCTATCACTGTTCTGATCCTCGGACCTGTTAATACTACTGTTCCTGTTTCTTTTATCTTTTTTGTTCTTATCCGTACCTTGATCCTTGGACCTGTTCATGTCATTTTTCCTATTTTTGTTATCATTCCTATTTTTATCCATGCCTTGATTCTTGAACTTGTTCATGCTACTGTTTCTGTTCCTGTATCTCAGAAGATCAGCTCTACACTGTCTAGCTAGGTGTCCTTCATTGTTGCATTTATAGCAGGTAACAAAATCAGTCATGGCTGTTCTTTGAATTCGCCTGTTCTGACTAACCCAGTTCGTGTTATTTGTCTTGCAAAAAATTGCCTTGTGCCCGAATTGTTGACAAGAGTAGCAATACCCTTGAAAGAAATTACGTCTCCTGAAACTGTCATTTACTCTCTTCACTTGAGTCATGCACTGTACAACCATGTGACCAAATCTGTGACACACATAACATCTGCCGTGAAATTTTCTTTTGTTCGACTTCATGGGTCCCAAAAACTTCTTCTTCTCGAGTCTGAATATCATTTTCTATTTCTGCGTATTCATCACTTACGGACTCATGATCTGAAGTACTTTCTTCAACAGGACTCTCTTTCTTTTGAAATATTTTGCTAGATTCCCCAACCTGTTCCTTGTGCGGCTCAACAAAATCGAGACCTGTTTTATCTGTTGGTTTTCTCTGTCCTTCGATGAGAAATTTAACCTTCTTGGAGCTATCCTAAAATCTGTAGAGCTTATCCTTGTACTCTTTATTTTCTTCTTTCAAAGAAGCTATTTCCTGTTCTAACTCACTATACTCCGAATTTTAGATTCTAACTCATTCTTGAGTTCTTGTGTCTTAGCCATAGATACTTCAAGATTTTCTACAAGTTCATCTATCTCCATACAACATTCATCTACCTTAATCTTGAGTCTATCATTCTTCTTTCTTTCCTTTTTCAAAACACTAAGAGCATTATTGAGTTCGTATTCAAGATCCTCTATTTGATGGCGCTTTGAATCATCACGACCTTTTTCAGATTTCTTATCACTAGAGGTGCTACCTTTTTCAAAAACCATACATGCATCTTCATTGGGGTTTTCTGAAACATCCTCATACATACTAGCAGCCAAATCATCATTTCTGCAACCATCCTCAAGGTGCCCAAAATTTCCACATCTAAAACATTTCATGATAATGAATTTGTGTTTCGGTTCTTCCTCTTTTTCTAAAATGAACAACATCTCATTTTCATCATCACTAGAAGAACTGTCACTTTCACTGCTAGAACACTTACTTGCTTTGTCCAAGTAGAAGCTCTTCTTATTCTTGTGAGAATGCCTCTTTCCATGATTGTTGTACTCATCTTTGCTTTTCTGGTGATTTCTGTACTCATTTTTTCTATTTCTGTAATACCTGTGCTTTTCAGAATCCTTGCTTTTAACATCCTGTATATCTTCATCACTTTCATCTTTAGAAACAGTACAGTCAGTAGCATAATGACCAAATTTCCCGTAGTTGAAACATCTTATATTTTTCTTGCTTTTGTGCTTTCTGGAAAACTTGCCTTTCCTACTGTAATATGCCTCTTCCTCACTAGAAGACTCATCACTTTCTTGAATCTGTTTGCCCTTCGATTTCTTGATAGCTTTGAAAGCTGCCTCTTTCTTTACATTAACTTTCACTTGTGTCCTCAATTCAAATGCTGCAAGAATACTATGGAGCTCATCCTTTTTCAATTTATCTAAATCTTTGGCTTCCTCAATAGCAGAAATATTTTCGCTAAATCTATTTGGAAGAGATCTTAAAATCTTATCACACACATCATTTTCAGCAAGTTCAAGACCTAAGTCTTTCATAGAATTAACAACTTCATCCATCCGGAGCATGTAGTCACTAATATTTTCATCATCATTCATCTTGAGTTGTTCAAACATACCTTTAAAATGTCTTAACTTGGCCTTTCGAACATTTGCATCACCTGTATGAACAACCTGCAATTGATTCCACATTTCACTGGTTGTCTTGCAGTGAATAACTTTAGTGAGATCTGCCTTTTGTAAACCCTTCAAGATTGCATTCATGGCTTTTGAATTGTTGTGATGTAGAAGTCTGTCTTCTTTAGTGTAAGGACCATTTGTAGGAATGGTATATCCATCTTCAACAACTTCCCATACCTCATTACCGAGAGCCATTAGATAGACTTTCATTCTTGCACTCCACAGACCAAAATCTGATCCGTCAAGAATAGGTGCTGCATTGCTACTCGAGTAGTCCATTGTGTTCTTTGTAAACTTTTCCTTCAAGTTGTTAAACTTTTCGAAGGCACTGGCTCTGATACCAATTGAAGAACACAAGCTTATACTGAGAGGGGGGGTGAACAGTATAAGACCCTTTTTAACTTGATCTATCACTACAACTTTCAAACCATTAACAAGCAGAATAAGATAGCAGTAATGACAACAGTAAAATAGTGCACAAGAAGCAATCCGTAATGAGACACAACAAATTAATCCACGGATAAAAACTTTTCTTCTAAAAGTTATATCAAAACCTCTGGGAATCCTCCCCGATTACAATGTTTATGAGCCTCAGCTCAAAGGAGACACCTTCCCCTAATTCAACTTTGCTAGTGATCCTCTAGAGGACCTCTATCTCTTTTGCCCTTAGCAAGTGGAACTCTTTCCACAGAAGACACCTGTCTTCCCTGCTCTGGCTGGAGATCTCTGTCCTCAACTCTGTCATAGCAAGCTGGTCCTCTTTTCTGCACCAAAACACAGTCCTTCGATATGGCACAATTTTGTCCTCTTTCTTTGTTCTTTTCGGCACTTGGTTTGGAAAACAATTCTTCACTGTCTGCACAACTACAGCAGCACAGTCTTCTTAAGTTACAGCTGCACTATCTTCTCAACTTTTGCACAAAAATAGTAGTGTAGTCTTCACAAAAATTGCAACAGCACTATCGCCGTTCGACCTTTACAACTGTTCGTAATTACAGCAGCATCCACCTTGCACACTTCGCTTTCGGTTACACAGACTATGTGTAACCACAACAGCACACTCTCCTTGCACAGTCCTTTTACGAACAGTAGCACTTTCTTCGTGCAAACAACAGCTCAGACTTTGACACTTAAAAGATTCAACGAAATGCACCCTAAGGCTGCAGTCGAACTTCACTCTCTGCTTTTTCGAGATCGAACCTCACTTGTCGCACTCACTCTGCGAATATCACACTTCGAATGCACACATCGACAACACCCAAAAAATGCTCAAACAGTCTTCCTTTAATACTCACAATCTCAAGATGAAATCTTTGATCTTTAGTCAGTTGTTCAATCTTCTACCACGTCGGCTATAAGACTTTATACTTTGTCGACAAAGGTTAACTTCGTCGGCTTCAAACGCTTCTGTTGTTCTATGGCTTTTCTCGCGCGACACTCAAACATGTCGCGATATCGCTACGCCTTGGTCTGTCGTACACCTTGTATTACACGCTGTCACAAAATCGTGACACTACTCCTGTCGAGCGCCTTCTTTGATTTGTTGTCACAAAATCGCGACACTACAACCTTTGTTGACGTCACCATGAATCTTGTCGTGAAATCGTGACGCTCTGGACTTCACTGCCTTCTTCTCCGTTGCTGTCGTGAAATCGTGATGCTACAACTTTTGCTGACGTCATCATGAATCTTGTCGCGAAATCGTGATGCTCTAGACTTCACTGCCTTCTTCTCCGCAACTATCATGAAATCGTGACACCTTTGCCTCTTGTTGATGTCATCATGATTTTGGTCACGAAATCGTGACGCTCTGGACCTCAACGCATTCTTCTCCGCAACTGTCATGAAATCGTGACACCTTTGCCTTTTGTCGATGTCATCGACAACTCATCACGAAATCGTGACACCTCTCGCTTCTTCATCCTTTTCTTGGTTAGCACTAGCGAAAATGAAACATGTCACGAAATCATGACGCTTTCGCTGCCTTAGGATCTTTCTTGCCAACTGCTCGCGAAACTGGAACATGTCACGAAATCGTGACACTTTCTGCATCCGTACGACTTCTTCGAAACTTGTCACGAAATCGTGACACTTCCTGCAACTCAACACTGCCAACTCAACTTGTCATGAAATCGTGACACTTTCTGCATCCGTACAACTTCTTCGAAACTTGTCACGAAATCGTGACACTTTTTGCCCGCTGTGCTTCTGCCTTCCTGCATGTCGCGAAATCGTGACAGTTTTGGCCAAACTTTCTCTCTCCTCAAACATGTCACGAAATCATGACACTTTTGCCCGCTTTGCCTCTGCCTTCCTGCATGTCACGAAATCGTGACTTTCTCTCTCCTCAAACATGTCGCGAAATCGTGACAGTTTTTCCAATGACCTGCAAACTTATTCTACTTTATCTTTTTCTAGATTTTTGGCAACCTGGGCTACTCCTGATTTTCTTGGAGACTTACTGACCAACTGAAACCTTCAACAAAAACACATCCTTGGACATAAAAACAAATTGCTCCAATAGTTCCTCGACATCAAAAACAACATCTACCAATAGCTCCTTGACATCAATGACAACAACTAAACTTAGGCAAGGGCAATGTACTCAAGGTACCCAAAATTGCCAACAAATATTTCTCAATTACAAAAATAATCAAACTCAAATACATCTTATTACTCCTTATTTGAAATTAGCAATCATCAAAGCATACATAAAAATTAATTACTCAATTACTTCTTATAATCTTCAATCTTTAATTAACAACCTCCAAAAATCAAACCCTCAAAAATAATGATGCCTATCCTTTTATCTCCCTCAAATACTCAATAATAAAATTTAAAAATAAACTTTATAACCCTCCAAAAAAATTAATTTTCATTCAACCTTAACAAATCTGAAATACCTCATGCAACCTTGGCAAATATTAATGTATACCTTTTATCTCAAGCAAAATGCCTTGGTGGGTTTTGAACACGATACCACTCCCAGTTGAGCACCTTATCAAGGTGCTAGCCCACCATGTGGGCTACGAGCCTCCACATGAAGGGGAAGGCTCAAGCCTTCCTCTTATTCCTTTCTGATCAATGCAGTGCAAAACAAAACACCCTCTTCTCTTGAAAAATGAACTCAATGGGTTTCAAACCCTACTCTCCTAGCCTACCGAACATCTTAGCGCCACACGCTATTGCCAACTTTGCTACATAGCATTGTATGAAGACAAAGAAACCCTGCTCTTATTTTTCTTATCCTTTGCCACCGAAAGTTTTTAAAACATGCAAAAACTTCTCTTCCTACGGACAAATATTTAGAGATTTAAATCGATAATTGCATGGTGGTTTTTTTACTAAGGTTCTTGCCCTCTTTTATACATGAAGGTCAATGTCTTAGAGACATCGATGTCTTATTTGAATTTTGAATTCAAATAAATAAATAATTTTTATAACCCAACCTTAGGGTTATTTTAATTAACATAAATTAGATTTATTATTAAATTATAATTAATATATAATTAACTTAATAAATTTAGAAGTTAATTAAATTAATTAATAAATTAATTTATAATGAAATTATTTAAATTAATTTATAATAAAATTATTTAAATTAATTTATAATTAATTTAAATCTCCCCTTTTAATATTATAATAAAGTATTATAATATTATTCTGCTTGGGCCTCTTTATTGCTCTTTGAAACTCATCTGACCACCTAGAACCAAATCTGACCAACTGGAGGTGGACTTTCCTTTTGCACTGATTGCGGAACTACTTCTTGCACTGCTCACTGAAACTGACTTTTGACATCAATGACAACTCAATTACTCAAAATATCCAACAATCTCCCCCTTTGTCATTGATGGCAACCTGATTATATTTTCTAATTTCCTTAACCTTTTTCTATTCTGCTCCCCTTGTAAAACTGCTCCCCCTTACTCAATGCTCTCCCGTTAAATCACATATCTCCCCCTTACTCAAATCTCTCCCCCTTTGACATCAATGGCAAAGGGTCACCTTTGGGGCTTGGGGCTAAGAATGAGTCTCTTAGCTTAGCTCCTCCTCCACCTCCTCTTGAGGTGGCTAATTCTAGGGTGGGAGTATTTCTACTCCCATCATGCACTGATCTTTACCTTTGTCGACTTTCCTTCTCATTTGATCCTTCTAATTCATCTAACTGTTCTTGTTCCTGCTTATATCTAGAAATTCTACTCTACACCATTTTGTTGTATGTCCATCATTATTGCACTTGCAACACTTAATATTGTTATTCCTTGGAGGTGTAAATATCTTAGGACTTCTCCTGGTTAAGCCATATATATTCTTATCATGAATCCTACAATTCATTACCCTGTGATCAAACTGATTACATGAGTAGCAATACCTATGAAAAAGCTAAATGTTTCTTAAAAATCCATTTTCCTGTCTTTCATGTGTCTTGCACTGTGAAGCCTTGTGCCCATATTTGTGACATGAGAAACAACATCCATTGAAATTCCCTTGCCTTAACCTCCTTGGTCTCTTAGTATCTTTTACCATGTGATGGTTCCTGTTCCATATTTTCCTCCTTTGTGCATTGTTCCTTTCCTTGTTAAACTTTCTGTTGTCCAAATTATCCTCAGAAGTCTCACTTTCTCTTACATTGTCTTCTTCTGAATTTTCTTCTTCTTTAGAACTTGAGGTTGACTCCTCTTCTTGTTTCTTTTGTACATGTTCAAAACCAAGACCTATTTTTTTTGTTGACCTTCTTTGTACCTTGATCATCTTATCTACGATATTTGAGCTCTTTCCAAACCTATGCAACCTACACTTAGACTCTTTTATTTCTCCCCTTAGTAGAACCACTTCATTTTCTAACTTTTCACATTCTAAGACCTTTGATTCTAACTTATCCTTGAACTTATTTGTCTTAGCCATTGACTTATTTAGATCCTCTATAAGCTCTCATTTTTCTTCATCACATTCTTGAAACTGAAGCTTAAGTTATGAATTTTGCTTTCTTATCTTCTTTAATGTGTTAAGAGCATAAATAATCTCTTCCTCAAGATCAAATTCTCCTTTCTCTAAGTCTTCCTCTATTTGTTTACCTTTGAAAACATCTTCATTATTTTTTGACTTATCTTATATAGGATCACCTCCTTTTTCTTCTAGTGCCATTAGAATATTCTCTTCTGGTCCTTCAAGTGTATCTTCATATTCATCATCACTAAAATTGAAACCACTATTTATACAACTATCTTCAAGATGTCCAAGTTACCTCATCTAAAACACTTGAGAATTATTGGTGATATTTTCTTAACTTCTTAGTTTTCTTCTATCAGAAATAGAACTTCATATTTATCATTATCTAAGAAACTATTATCACTATCACTTGAGTACTTACTTGCCTTTTCTGCATAGTAACTCCTCTTATGTCTTTGAAAGAACTTCTTTCCTTGTTTGCCTTGTCCATCCTTGCCTTTATTTTGGTACTTGTATTTTTTTTATTCCCTATTCTTGTGATCCTATTTTTCTTCATCATTGCTATTTCTAGCTTATTGAAAATCAGTTGGATAGTGACCATAATTTTCATAATTGAAACATCTAATAGATTTCACATATTTAAATCTTCTTGGATCCTTTTTCCTTTTGCCATAATTTTCTTCTTCGTCATTCTTCATTCTTAATTCTTCAAATTGTCCCTTATTTCATATCTTTACCCTTTTGACATTTTTATCTCCTTCATAAATGCTTTGCAACTTATCCCAAATTCCTTTTGCTAATTTGAAATGCATAACCTTTATGAAATTTGTTCTATGTAAATATTTAAAAATTGTATTAATTGCTTTTGAATTATAATGATGTAGAAGCTTATCATATTTATCTATAGGTGGAGTATTTGGTGGTGTGTATCCATTTTAAACTGCTTTCTATATTTCATTGCCAAGTGCCATAAGGTGAATATTCATTCTCATACTCAAAAATACATAATTGCTTTCATCAAATACTGATGTTGAATTATCTGAGGATCCACTCTTATAATCCATTGTTTTCTTGTAATATTTTCCTTCAAGCTATTAAACTCTTCTGAAGGAATCCACTTTGATACCAATTGAAGAATACAAGGTTATACTGAGAGGGAGGGTGAACAGTATAAGACCACTTTTTACTTTTCTTTCCCAATAAATATTATGCTATGTATCAATAGCAATATCAATAAAAGTAATCAAAGCAATGAATAAATCACCACACACAATAGAGATACCAATTTAACGTGGTTCACCCAATGTGAAGTAATCAAAGCAATGAATAAATCACCACACACAATAGAGATACCAATTTAACGTGGTTCACCCAATGTGGCCTACTCCACAGAGAAAATATTTCACTAAAATTTTCTCAACAATAATCTTGGGAAACCTTTACCTATTATAATGTTTATGGAACTCTGTCCAAAGGAGACACTAATCCCCTAATCAAGTTTATGGATCTCTATCCACAAGAGAACTCCTTTATCCTTTGCTCTGGTTGGTGATATTCTAGAAGAACCGTTGCCTCCACTGCACTAGTTTATCAATCTATATCCACTGAATATTTATATCCTCACTTAGAAGACCTATCCTCACTACCCTAGCTAATGGATCACTATCCACTAGAGACTGCCATCATCTATACTCTGTCACCTCCAAAGCTTACTCTCAGCTCTATCTCAAATCTACACTAAAAACAATCCTTCGGTCTAGTACAAATATGCTCAATATTTGTCTCTGGTTTGGCACAAACCTATCCTTAAATCTACACCAAACTCTATCCTCAAATTTGCACTAAAAATAGTCCTTAAATTTAGCACAAATTTGCTCTCAATATCTATCCTCAATCCTTAACATAAAACTTGACTTAATCATAAATCAACTCTGCTAGATATGCCCCAAACCTTAACTCAAGGTTTGAATAAATCAATCAACCAACTCTGCTCACAAGTCTTCTCAAAGACTTATCTCAAATCTGCCTTGTAAGCTTCCACAAAATCTCACACTAATCTATCCACAAGTTCTCTCTAGAAATTGTCCAAACTGCTAAAAAAGTCTTTAACAAGACTTGTCCAATCTGCTCAACAAGTCCTCACTAGAACTTGTCCAATATCACAAAAACATATAGAGAATTTTTAGAGACTCAATATGCTTCACACTCACAACAATGCTCAAATACTTTCATTCTCTCTCCTTTTATCACATAAATATATAGAATTGTTAGAGACTCAATATGTTTCACACTCACAAACACTCAATCTCTTTCTCAAATCAATTCATAATATGGAACAATTTGTTTCACAGAACTAGAACTATCATTTCAACACTTCCACTTGACTAGGTTCAACCAACTCTACTCAACCAATCACTCAATGAAACAATCCTTGCTCACAAACCCTAGTCCAATAATATGAACACTCACTCAATTATTTCCAATTAATTCTCATCAAACAATCTCACATAACAATGATACTCATGTTCTTTCACAAACCCTAGTTTAAGATAGTTCACAACTTCATATAAAAATGATACTCATGTTCTTTACAAAAACCCTAGTTCAAGCATATGAAATCTTTACTCAGTATTTCCAACAATGCTTATCAAACAAGGTTTCTATAATCAACTTTCATTCCAGAAAAAACCAAACTCAACAATGCTTATCAAACAACCCTTTTCACTCCAACTTAGCATTCACAACATCCAACAATTACTTACTATGAAGATGTGCCCATACCTTTTTTTTGATGAAGAAGTGCCCTTAAAACCTATCTCAAACACAATTTTCTTATTTACCAATTTCAATGGTTAGATGACAAAATATCACACTAACACTCTCTCAAAAATATTTCTCAATTACAAAAAATATCAAACTCAAATACGCCTTATTACTCCTTTAAAATTAGCAATCATCAAAGCATACATAAAAATTAATTACTCAATTACTTCTTATAATCTCCAATCTTTAATTAACAACCTCCAAAAATCAAATCGTTAAAAATAATGTTGCCTATCCTTTTATCTCCCTCAAATACTCAATAATCAAATTTAAAAATAAACTTTATAACCCTCCAAAATATTTAATTTTCATTCAACCTTAGGAAATCCAAAATACCTCATGCAACCTTGGCAAATATTAATGAATACCTTTTATCTCAAGCAAAAGGTCTCGACGGGTTTTGAACACGAGACCACTCCCAGCCGAGTGCCTTATCGAGGTGCTAGCCCACCATGTGGGCTACAAGCCTACACATGAAGGGGAAGGCTCAAGCCTTCCTCTTATTCCTTTCCAATCGACGCAACATAAAACAAAACTCCCTCTTCTCTTGAAAAATGAACTTGATGGATTTCAATCCCTGCTCTCCCACCATGTCTTAGCACCACCTGCTATTGCCAACTGTGCTACATAGCACTATTTAAAGATAAAGGAGCCCTGATCCTATTTGTCTTATCCTCTACCGCTGAAAGCTTTTTAAAACACATGAAAACTTGTCTCTTCCTACACACAAATCTTTGGAGTTTTCAATCGATAATTACATGGTGGTTTTTGACTAAGGTTTTTGCCCTGTTTTATACATGAAGGCCAATGTCTTAGAGATGTCGATGCCTTATTCGAATTTCAAATTCGAATAAATAAATAAATTATAATTAATCTACAATTAACTTAATAACTTTAGAAGTTAATTAAATTAATTAATTAATTAATTTATAATTAAGTTAAATCTCTTCTTTTAATATTATAGTATTGTTTTTTGTTACGTTATTATGATAAATCTCTATGACCGATGCACAGGGCTAAGCAGTCTCCTCCCAACCATGACCCCTCGTACAGTCAAGAGCTATATTTATCAATAGAGAAATTAACACAAAGCCATCACACTCGCATCCTCACACACTCACCCCATGCCACGGTTTGAACCTTGAAACTCCTGAAAAAGAGCTATAATATTATTTTGCTTGGGTCTCTTCATTGCTCTTTAAAACTCATCTAACCACCTAGAACCGGATCTGACCATTGGAGGTGGAATTTCCTTTTGCACTGATTGTGGAACTGCTTATTCTTGCAATGCTCACTGAAACTAACTTTTGACATCAATAAAAACTCAATTACTCAAAATATCCAACACACCAATATTATTCCTTAAGGAAAGAACCACTCTATAATATCTCCCAAAATGATATTTGTTCCAAGAGCTAAGACTATTACAAGAGAATACTTGATATGATTGATGATAACTACAATGACAATATCCTTTCTTTATATACCATATTCTAATGCTACTTTAGGGATCCAAGTCCAAAATACTTATCCCTCATTATTATAATATAATCAATTTTGGGTTATGTGTGGCCCATTCCAACTATCCATAATACCCATATATAATATAATATCATATCTCTATATTCCTATCCCTAGGTATCATAACAATGGTGTATTCAAATACTTACCATTGCTTGATGATACAGTTGTTTTTTATATTTAGAGGATATATTTTGGTTGCTATATTGTATGTTGACAATATTATCACATGAAGCCCAACTATCCATAACACCCACCTCTAGAAGGTGGAGTCATAACTAATTTTAATCTAATTTTTGTACATTTGAAAAGAGAAGATAGAAATAATTATTGGCTCTTTCAAAAATTAATTAGGGGGGAGATGTACCATTTTGAATATCTTCTCTCTTTTGCCCTTCAACATAGATTATGAAAGGTATTAAAATATTTATAATATGACATTATTTAGACAAGGATAATAGTGATGATGTGTGTATGGATGCTTTTGATGTAGCCTATGCACAACTACTATGTGAGCATTTAAGCATATTTATGTAATTCTATAGGAATTTTTAATGTATTCACCTTTAGAAATATGGGTTAAAAAATCTCTATGGTTGACCATGATTAAAATATTTAATACATTTACTATAATTTAACCTTCAAGTCAGGTTATGTTGGCTTGAGGTTAGTATTTAATTAGGTATTATGTAACACTATAAAACCCACCTCTTATTTTTATTTTAGTTATTTTCTCTAATTGCTCTCTTTATTTCATCTAAGATATGATTGTTTGTATGTTATACTATATAAATTTTACTCATATAACAAATGACAGTTAAAAGAATCATCTATAAAATTATAGATGAATTAGCTTAAATAGATCATTCTTTTTTGCTTTAATAATTTTTTTTTATGAATTGTACATACTACAATACACCTCGTGGCTATACTTTACTCATACAAACATAAAATTGATTTTACAAGGCTAGAGAAATTTAGGCTCATCCAAAAATTACAAGGCTCTTGAGTTGATTTAAGATTATCACACTTATTTTATAAATTATTTAAGGACTTTTAATTCACATACATATTTTTTCTAAAACTTATTCTTTTTTATAATAAAAATTAATTCTAAAATTATTTATAGATTAAGACATGTTTCAAGTGAAATATTAGCACTAACAATATATGAGACAAGTGTAAATAGAAATTAAAATTAAACATAGTAAGCATGAAGTGTAAACAAATTGTATGTAGGAAGAGATATTCATTTTTTGACTTTAGATTTTAAGCCTAGATGAGAGAAAATGATAGATGGATCTCAAGTGGAGAAGTAAGTTATCAAAGAGAATTCATTTAAGAGATCCCTAGTTGAAAGAAAAATGCTTCAGCTAAAAAAATAAACAATTTGATAGGAAAGGACAATTAAAAGAAGAAATATAAAAAAATATCAAGGTAGGTGATTCTTTGAAAAAGAGTATCAAATATAAGGTGATTGAGAGTGATAAAATTATTCTTAATAGTGAGGCTCAATATGTAGATTCAATGGCCTTTGTTAAATTTTTATGACTATTCAAACATGGAGTAAAAAGAAACAAAGATCGAATTCTTAGTATTGTAGGAATTTTCTTCCAAAAAAAACGTTCACATAATCTTATCTTATTAGAGTACGAGGATGAAGTGATGAGTGGTGGTTCATGGATGATGGAGAGGAATAACTTGTCTTTCATACCATGGATTAAAATTGTTTAATAAAATTGAATATCTATAAAAAGGTTCCTATATGATTCAATTTGTTTTGACATCTATATGATCTTATCAAGAACAAGGCTCTAAAAAACATTAATAACATCCTAGGGAAATTCGTGCAATTTCTACCAATTTCTATACAAAAATATCTAAGTATGTGTACACATATGTATTGTTGTAGATCAATAAGAGGACTTAAGAATATTGTATTTGGATATCATATATGACATGGAATTTAATACATGAAAAAGTATTACAAAATGAAAATGATTGAGAAACATGTAAAAGGATATGCTCATAAAACAAACACATACAACAACAACAAAAATATGTTAAATCAAAGTGTTTCAATATCAACAAAGAAAAAGAAATAATTGATGCATTGATATAAATATTTTAAATATATAAACTTTATACCAAAGCATTGACATAAAGCTTTTTTTTATTTATGAAAACATCCGAGAAGGATGTCACTTTTGGGTAATACCCAAGGAGGTAGGGGTATCTATTCCACCAAAAATGCCCAGGACTCACACCTAGCCACCTAATTATTTTCATCATGCAATCCTTCATGTTCCCTCTCTTCAACAAACTATGTGTTCATAATAATTGTTTGCATTTGACCATCCTCATCATCTGCATGCTCGTCCTTGGAGAGAATTTCAAAGGTGTGAGGAGAAATAATTGTTTTCTCTTTTGTTGCTAATTTTTTTGTATTTTTTTGTTTACGGATTTGAAACCTGCCAAGTCCCCATACTCTTTCTCTTTGGCTAGATGACCATATTCAATATTTGGCTAGATGATCATATTCATGACAAATTCTACATCTAAATGGAATATTTTCATAATTTATTACTTGGTCAAATCAATCAAAACACAAATCCTTGCATAAATCATATGCTCTAAGTGTTGGGTACAGAAGTCATCATGTAAACTCCTAAAGAATTTCTTATTATTTCGAATATCTTTGGATTCAAGGAGATCAAATAAACGAACCTAAACCAAACAAGGGCAATTGATGACATCTCTTCCTAAGCTTTGAACTTGATATATCAGGGCTTCATGAAGATCCTTTCCCTACCAAAAAACCATGCCCCCCTTGAAAAATGTTCTCTCTATCTTGTTCATTTTCAAAAAAAAAAATAAGAAAGTAGCCATTAGGGTATGTAAAAATTTGGAACTTACCTTTAGTGCTCCAATTCTTGGCAGCCCATTGCTTCAAGGTAGCAATAGTACGATCGAAAACCCATTAATTGACAAATTAGGCTTTTCCTCTCAATCGCATCTATTCTTTTCTAAACATTCGTTATTGAAATCCCATGAATTGACAAATTAGGCTTTTCCTCTCAATCGCATCTATTCCTTTCTAAACATCCGTTATAGGAATCCCATGAATTGAAAATTAGGTTTTTCCTCTCAATCGCATCTATTCCTTTCTAAACATCCATTATTTCCAAATTCACTACTGGGGATCCATTAGTTTCTTTCATGCAACCCATCTCTATTTTCCTTGGATTGACCTTTGGCATCCTCAATGGTTTCCTTGGTAATGGTTGATTGTGTTCCCCTCCTATTGATCCTCCATGGATTGCTTCTCTAAAATTCATTTTTCACTTAATGCATACATCTTTGTTGAAACCCTCCATCCCAATATCCAAAAGATGAAATTGCATAAAATCCTAAATTTTCACTATAAACCCTAATGCAGTGGCCTTCACCCTCAAACCGTTTTTCTATAAGAAGAATTATAAATCCATAATATACCTTTTTGATTCCCTAAGCTTCAACAAAATCCGTTGTCCACCATTTCGTCACCCCCAGGACCGCACAGTTTGTGTCGTCCAGTTGTTGTCCTCTTTGGGAGAGTATGAATGAAAGGTTTTATGATGAGACTACAAATCCATTTAGGAAAGTCCATTGACATAAAGCTTTTATATTTGTTTTAATAAAAGCATTTAATTTATTTAAAATAAAAAATTAATATATATTTTATAAAATTTATATGACTATCTTAATAAAAATTATGAGTTCATGTATTAAATAAACCAAATTAAAATCTTAATATTTTATATTATAATTTAAATAAAACTTATTTCAATTTTATATAACCATTTTAAAATAAAATAACTACGCACCACACCACATGCGTGGTTGGTATATATAAATTGATATATGTTACACCGAAAACACCGAATAGATATATAAATTATTCTTTTAAATTTGATACAAAAGACAAAAGAGCTATGTTTTCGAAAAGAGTTAAAACTTCATCTGAATCATAGACATAACAACCCGCATGGATAACATCTTTAAAAACATAAATATTTCAACGATCATTTGCTTTGCGGTTGAGGAAACAGCCCCCAGTATTTAATGTAGAGAATCTACTTAAATACTTATTCTTGCAGCTCAAATAAAAGTTGAGAAAGCTTAACATAAATTTGCTTTTATTTGAGGGCAAACCTAATTGCACTTTCTTGCTATCTTTTCAGATTTGAAGAGTTTTTCATTCTCTTTCTTCATGATTTTGCCCCGACGGTCAAAATTAAAAATTGTGATGTTCTGTCTGCATCATTTCTCCTCCATTTATAGGATCAAACTTGCACCTATGGAAGCTGCACGCCAAAAAAAAGTACAACATATAAATCAAATCCAAGTATTATATGTACAACAAAAGAAAAAACAATCATAGAATTAGCCTAGAAGAATATTATAATGGGGAGTAATACCTTCCATTCAACCCAACAATAGCAATGGTATTTTCTGCTTCAAAGCCCACGAGAAACCTTGTTTTCTCATCCAGATGGAATTTTGCAAAAGACTTCTCTGGGATAAAATATTTTCTCAAAGCGTCTGCAAAATTGACATCAAGTCATTAAATTGAAACCAAATTATTATCACAGGACAGAGTGAAGTGATCAAGCCTAGCTACCCACCTTTCATTAACTCCAGTGAAGAGCTAGGGCATGGGTTTGGGTTTGCTTCACTATAACCAACACATAATTGTTTGAAAGCATTCTTATTCGCTGCGTTTGGAACTTCACCTGCAGATCCTCCCTGCAGTTTTAGGGCAAACACATGGATTGTGCCTTTGTCACTAGACACTGCAAGCCACTTAGCCCTAGAAGAGAAAGCTATGCTATATACCTCAGCTCTTTCTGATCCTCTGCGAAACTGCACAGAATACACCACAACATATCAATTAATATATACTGTATAGTATAAAACTTAACACGCAGAGGAACTATCTCCTAACCAAATAGATAAACCCAATAAGCCAAAAGCATCTTTCTATCAAATATATAATCTAAACCCCCAGAGTCCATCTTCTAACTTAATAGATAAAGCATAAAAAATTAAACACTCGTAACAATCTTCTTCTAATTAACTAAATAAACTTAGAATCCTCTAACCAAATAAATTTCGCCAGTACTTTTTTTTTCTCAGGTCTTCAGTATATATGTATCTACGTATCTGTAACATGAGAGAAAAACTCTGAATTCATTTTCTTAACCCTCTAATCTCAGAATTCATCTTCTAACCTAAAAAATACATTAGAAAGGGAAACAATTAAAAACCCTACTTTTTCACCCATACAACCTTGCTTTAATTCTATTTCATAAAACACATCTTCTAACAACTCAGGTAAACTATCCAAACTGCCACCATACCTCTCGCACACATGTTCCGTCCAGGGTGTTGAAGATGCGAATCACAGTCCCCTTTGAGCTCGCAGTTGCCAAAAGCTCCCCATTCAAAGTAAGCGCTAAACAAGCAATATCTGAATTATGAGCAGATATGACCATTGTTTTCTTCAGACAATAGTTCTTCACACAAACATACCCATGTTGTGTATCAGGGCATGCCAAGACAAATGAGTCTGAATGATGAGAAACAACACAAAGACCTTTAGGGTTTGCAGGAGTCTCCAGCACATGAAGAACCTTGAAATTTGGGAAGCTATATATGCATATCCTATCCTCCAAAACCACCACCAAAGCATCCAATCTTAATTTCACTGCTCTAACACCGGAATCAAATGCCAACTTGCGAACACATCGACCCTCATAACCATCCCAAATTAAAAAAACTTTATTAGGAGGATATTCAGAATTTTTGTCACTTCCAACAAAGGCAAAAATATTGGTGCCGTTGGATAACATGTCCACTATGCCAATTTTTACATTGTTTAGTTCGGTTCTGAAAGAATTTAGAGAAGGATAAGACTTGTGGATGGTGTATCCTTGATCTGTTGCACTAACGAACCAGCGAAAGTCTTTATTGAAGGATATGGTGCGCAAGGTGATTTCTGAATTCCTTGATTGAGCACAAGGCTTTATGCCAAGAATTTTAGAGAGTTTTGCCCAGAGAAAAGTTGTGGATGTCGCTGCCATTGTGTTTTTTCTCTTGCAAATATACAAAGACATGCGCTTGCACCTAATTGTTATATTCTCGAGTATGAAAGGTATAGCTCAATCCTTGGTTTATACACAAATGTTCAAGTTTAGATAAAGGCCTGAACACTTAAATGACCGACGTAACAGACCTATTGGAGTATGTGTATAAATTGTAGTGCGATTGTCACTGCTTTTTTTATTTATTTGGGCACTTTGGATTGATTTTTATTTTTATTTTACATAAGTTCACTGTATGATTTTAGTTTGAATCAAAGTCTGTAAAAAAGGTCGAACCGTAGACTGATTTTTTATTTCTGCAGTTTACTAAAAATAATAGCCACTCTCCAAAGTTTGAAGACAAACCGTTTACATGCATATCTTCTTCGAAGACGGGTTAAAATCTTAAAAATAAACATTTCTCTTAAAATAGACGTATATTAATTTTAGCGGTCTAGATTAAATTTTATTTTATTGTAGATTACAAATATACTGATACAAGAGCTTTAATGTTGGAGTACGAGGGAAATCTTAAGCAAGCAGGGTATGTATACTTTGTTGGATATCACAACCTATAATGGTCTCAAATACTTAATAGTGTTAAGCATCATTGTGGGAATATTATAGATAGGAATTGTTTACGTTTCATTTTTTTTATTTTTTTTAATCATTCAAGGTTTAAATTTTAGAACTGTTAACAATCTGCATGATTGAATTTAGGGGTTTGGGATTGGAACCACTATTGTGGAGATGACACACTCAACTGAGTTAGGTCAGTCTACTACCTTTACCTCAAACAAACAAGGCTAGCATCCAAAATTTGAACTTAAGTCTCTAAGCACCCATAACTTACCAATCCACCCAACCCTTGAAACTATAGATGCATATTATATTAAAAAGTATATATATATATATTGTGTAGTGTTGCAATTGAGTTAATTGGTATGGAAGAGATAGAAATAGACCACCTATTTTATTCTTATTGTGTACTGATAGTAAATTAACAAATAATATTATAGTATTAAAAATATATATTTTTAAGTTAGCAAGTTTAATTTTTTTTGGATGGAAAAAAAGGGATTGTTCTTGCTCTCCCATATTTAATAAATCATAACTCTATGCTTTAGATTATGAGAGTTTACAAATAGATTTAATTTTCGTCTTAATTGAATTGCTATAGCTAAATACCTATATTTTTTTCATAATAAGTCTTTTTTTTTCCTTCAATTTTTTTTGTAAATACAAATGTTCTAAAATTCAACATCATTTTTCTTGATATTTTCCTTTAACAACCTTCACAATACCAAAAATCCAACTTTACTATCTATGCACTATATTTTAGTAGAGTAATATTTCTACAACTTTATGTTATCATAGTTTGCTTTACTAGATCTAGATAGTTATTTTTCTTCTTGAAGCATAAATGTAACCACAAGAACTATAATCACTAGTGTATATGAAAACATATTAATATTATAAAATACAACAAATTTTACCAATGGAAACATTAACATAAATATTAATCATTATTTGATTCAAAGAGAATATTTTCTTGCCAGCTTCATCTAAACTTACTACTTCCTCTAACCATAGAAAATAAAACTTAACTACACATTTATTAAAACCCACCTATTGGCTAACCTATCTATACATTTGTTCCTTTCCCTTAATGTATGTGTAAACCTAATTTATTTCAACATTGTAGCAATTTTATGTATTTCCACAATGATATCGTGTATGTTCCATGGAGCCTTTGCTTTTCCCAAAATTGTATTTATACTATTAGTGAATTACCTTCCACCCATACTTTATTCAATTTCATTTGTATGCATATATTTAAATCTTCCAAAGACTACCCGGGCTTTAGCTTCATTATTGGTCTTAAATACACCTTTTTGTGAAAGAATTTAAAAATATATATTAAATAAAGATTAATTACAAGTTGGGACAAAAATCCTTCCAACCTTATCCAATAAGAGTACTCATTCCACCTTTTAACTTTTCAATAAACTTTCATAACTCTAGAGCCCAAGATCCTAATAACTAACCATTTTTAGTTATAACACAGAGCCAAATCTCCTAAACCATATATTTGCAATGATTATCCACATTAGTTAAACACCATATTTACTTACCAAACTACATAAATCTATCATCTTTAATAACTATACTATTGTGCCACTTAATCCCTACCTCCTTCTCGATACATGTCTTAGCCAATAAGTATGCCAATGTATTTAGATCTCTACCCACATAATCAAGAATACATCATCCAATTCCCTCCATACCTTCCTAAGTTGGTTGAAAACAATCCTCAACATCTATGTCTCCAAAGCAAATTTCCTCATATAATTTAGAGCTCCTACAAGATTTGAGAATCTTATTCTATGACTATCCTCTTGTTTGTCATGAATCTGCCTAAGTAAAAAAATTAATTTATGCGCCTTAGACTCGGCCAACATTGAAAGGCCAAAGGAAAGATATGTCATTGGGACCAATCTCCAGAGAGGGCTAGCTCCCGTACTAAAACTACTTATCGGTGTAAATATTAGGGTAACAAAAAATATATGGGAAATATAGCTATAAGTTAGAATTATAAGGTGGGGATAAACTTAACAACAAAAATTTACAACAAGCATGGATTAGAATATAACAGAAATCCAGGCACAAAACCACTCACATTTTTGTAGAGATGACTTCCAAAAAAACATTCCAGTATTCACTCCCTCATAAGCAATAATTAAATCCGGATGTAGAATTTAAAATCAGAAAATAGAGGACATGAACTTAATAAAAAATGATAAACAAAAAGAGATTGAAGACAATACTGCTCAAGGAACCAAAAGCTAAATGTCTTTCTATTTATGCAAAAAACTTAAACTATTTTTCTACATAGTGTCTATCTTCTTCTATTACATCAAAATACTTAGTATTTATAGAGGATTTTGCCTCTTTCATTAAATACACAATACAACAAAATGTCATCTGGTCAAAAATCAACAGTAGCAATTTCTTCCTTGGTAATGGAGATGCTCGAATCATATTATTCTTCAAAGGATAGCGATACAGTTTTCATGAATTTTTCTTTGAAAATCAACAAAAATGGGTTATGGAAAGAACGTTCTAAGCATCAATGCATCTGGACTTAGCAACGTTACATGGAAAATAGTAACTTAAACATTAAACTCTAGGTACCATTACATTCTCTCCTACCTTGGAATCTTATCCTTACCAGTTGAAATCAATAAAATCAAAGTCTACTTCAAAAAGGAACAAGATCCATAGAGGGAACATCAAAAATCATCGTGATCGCATCAAATTTGAGGACGTAGAATTTAATCGTGACAAATTTTTAGCAAAATTTTTGGATCATTGCTCTTGCTACCCCAAGCATTAAATTTTATCAATATTTGTACTTTCTTGAAAAGATCTGCTATTATGGCACTTCTTAGAGAAAAAAATAATACTATGTTTATAGTTCCCTTCGAAGCTAGAATTTTACCTTTTATTTTAATTAATTTCACCCCTCATATTTTCTTGTTTGAATGACATGCATGGAAATGGGCATTTCACCCTCAACGTACTTTCGTCCCTTTCCTGGGTGATTTCACCCAAAAAATGGTAAAGAACATCCTCTGGAATGAAAGGAGGTATGAATAACTGATTTTACCTCTTGGAGGGGTGACAATGATTTTTGCCCTAGTCCAGGGCGACGTCGACTTTGACCAGTAGACACAATGCTTTTTAGGGACTTTTGCCTCAAAATATTTCCTCTTGGAATTTCACCCCAAAGAGGGACAAAAAGGATTTTCACCCCTTCCCGAGGGTGACATTGGCTTTGACTTACCTATCATTGTTTGGACGATGTCATCTTCCTATTTGTGCTCTAAAATTACCTTTTTCTAGGATTTCACCCCTGAGAGGGGTGAAATTGATTTTTGTTCCTATTGAGGGGTAATTTTGACTTTGACTACACCCAACATGTTCTCCTTTCTATTTTTGGCCCAAAAAAGCTCTAATTTGGATTTTCACCCTTGAGAGTGATGATACTAGGTCTCACCTTCTTCCAAGGAAGCCTTTGACTTTGACCCATCTACATTGTAAAATTTTATGTCTTCTCTTTTCTTCGAGCAAAATCATTCATGAAGGTAGTTTCACCCTAAAAAAAGGGGTGCAAAGGATTTTTGCCCCTCCATGGGGCAAAACCATCTTTCCTTCGTTACTTAAACAAAAACTACAAAAACCTTGATCGATCTTCCATCAATATTGCAATATTGAAACGTCCATGGTTATAAAATTCTCCCTTCACGAATTTTCATGAATTTTTACTGGTAAAATTACTGTGCATCTCCAAAAACAAAATCAGCCCTTTATTTAATGAAATTGCTTACAAGAAAGGAAAATACTAAAATAATAAAAATAACACAACTGCATTATTTTCATATCAAAATTTTTATTCTTTTTCTTTTTAGAATTTTTACAACAAAATTCAGTGTGGTGAAATTGCCAATACTTTTGGCAGCTTTCAGGTTATTCAGTTATTCTAAATGTAATCGACCCCAAGCCTTCATCCATTGGGCTTACCTATCAATGCCACTAGCTACATCAGATATGCCGACTGTACTATATGGTATGTTTGATTCTACATCTTCCTTCTTATCTCTTTCCTCCTACACTTACTTCTCCTATCCTTCTACTACTTGTTACTCTACTTCTACTTGTACTCATGCTTCATGCTTGGTGAGACTCTTGCTTGTAGTTTCATACATGATAACTACCTCAACCCGTGATTCATCTATAAATGCTAAGAATGTGCTTAATGAATCTATGACAAAGCATAGCATCTCAAATTGATCCATGTTGATGTGGTTAGCTCTCTACTGAAGTTCCAGTAAGGAATATTTGATGCGAGTGAGTCTCTCCATGCAGGGTAGTGCTTGTTCCTCTATTATTGGCTCCTACCAACTATTAATCTCTAAAGTATCTTCTATGAAATATTTCCAAGTCATTTTCAATTTCTTTATTGGCAATAGCTCACCCTACTCATCAACAAAGGTAAAAAATCTAGCATCAGATAGAACCTCAAAATAAATGAGCAAAATGCAATGTTCCTACTCAAACATAGTCATCAGCTTTCGGGCTTCTCTTGCTATATCCAACTGAGCAAAATAGTCATGCAATATCATTCTGGACTTAGACCAACTATGATGCATCCCACTCATAGGCCTAACCTAGAAATCAGAGTTCACCAATAACAAAATATTTAGTGCCATTTCCAGTTGTGGTTCTAGCCTCTCTTTAGCATATTCCAAAGTTTTCTCTCCAATAAAAATCACTATTCGAACCTCATGAATATAAAGCAAAAACTTGAGTGCATCCATTGTCAAAGTCACACAATCTTTCAAAAAATGGTAGTGAATATCTTTGATTTTTTCCTTGGAGAAGCTTGCTGATTATGTGGCTTTCTCAGCCAGCTATTTTTGTACAACCTCAAGTTGGGTTGTTAATTATTGTGCCTACTTTTCTGCTCCTGCCCAAGATATTTGGTAGCCCTTGGCTTATTTCTCCCATTATTTTACCTTTTTCTTCCAGTGCTCTACCTCTGATTTTGTTGTTTCCAATTGATATTTACTTTTAGCTAGAGCATTATTCAACTCAATGATCTTTACCTCAGCCTCAAATTAGCTCTTCTTGTAATGTTCATCGTGCAGGTAAAGAGAGATCATATCCACCTGCATATCCCCCAACTTCTCTATGGTTTCAATATTTATTTGGTCTTTTGTAACGAATTCACAAGTGTAATCACTTGAATTCATTTATCTTTGAAGCTTATAGACCTAGGGAATCATTTTCATAGTATGCAACTCCATGTTTTTAGGATCAAAAGTGATCTTCTTTAATGCCTTCTCTGGAGCCTCAACTTCTTTTCTCTTATGAATCTTCAGCCATTGTGATACACTTAATCAATATAGGCTCATCTTCACCACAAAAAGATGCTCTGGTACAATATCTATCTCTACCTTTGTCAGCATCTACAACTCAATAAAAGAAGCAGGAGGAAAGCGAGCCTATTGAAAATTTTTTTCGGGAAGGGAAGTGGAAATGGGAATGGTTGATGTAATGGAAGTAGTTAAGGGGATGAAAGTAAGAATTTTAGCTGCACTTAAACTCACTCAAATCAGAGCTTGCATAATTATAGCCATAATGGAAATTTACTAGAATTGAGGATGAAGGGATCAAAAATAGGTTGGGACCAGATACGAAAGAATTGAAAGAAAGAGAAATAGTAGAAGTGGGAATAGAAGAAGAGGGAGCATCAATGACTAGGGATTGAGAAACACGAAGTAAAATGGAGGTGGTAGGTATACCAAATGGAGGTGATATGAAAGCAACAACTACAAAAATGGGTACAACAGTCACGAAATGCTCAAGAGAAAGGGAATAAGGTATATAAAATGTACCTTTAGGATCATGCATCTTCTGAGCTAGTTATGAGGGTGATTGTGGGATGTACCACCCTTGTTTTACTCCTACTCTGCCTCCTTCTCCAAATCTATGACTTCCATGTGTTGGTCAAGTTGTTATGCCTGAACCAAAGGAGGATCTTTTGAAATGTTAGCTTGTGTGGCTTCATCAATAGGAGGAGGGTTCGCCCCTAAAGGAACTGTACCTATTCTAATTTTTTTGGATATCTTCTGGAAAGGGAGCATCTCTTGATTATTCTTCTTCTTCTACTGGAGTTGCACATCTAGCAATTATTGTTTTTATTCTTCCACAAGTGGAACCTATTCAACCACATGTTGGTCATGTTTAGCCACAATCTCTTTGCTATTAGATCTTTGAAAAGTATAAGGTATAATCTTGGTGAAATATATTTGATGATAACCATCATAGTACTCATCATAGATGTCCAAATATATCTCATCCATTACCAGACCATAAGTTGACCCGGTTTTTCCTCTATGGGCCCTCATAACCCACCAATTGGTAATTGTTTCATAAAACCAAGCTGGTAGGTGTTCTTTCATCCTTCCAAACAAACCCGAGGGAGGAATATAATGCTTGTAAACTATGGGGTTGTACTCAGCCTCCATATCATAAAAATTATGTCATAGTAGAAGAGATATCATTTTCTCAACATGCCACTCGAGATCATACCCTTATGAATTATTTTTATACTGTTGAATATCAAGTTTGGGATAGAAATGAAATTTTTTGGCATTAATAAAATCTACGAATCAATCCAAAGGGTCTTAATTCCACTGATTAGGTAACTCCACCATGTCCATATCCAATAGTTCTTCATTAAGTAATTTATTCTAACCGACTTAATCAACTTCAATGCCATCGAAGTAAAATGGCATGGTGCATGTAGTCTTCTTACCTCATCTTGTCCCATAAATTTTGTTGATAAAGTCGGTTTGTCAGATGACTTCCATTGCAAAGAGGCACTCGATAGTAAAATAAGGAAGGATAAATGGCTTACCAATGAAGCTAAAAATTTGCACCATGATGCCCTACGTCAACAAGAAAATATTTCCTTTCTTCTCAGTGATAACTTCTTCCTGCATTACCCTCAACACTCTTTCACTTGTGCAAAAAATAAGTTCAAGGGTGGGGTTTAATAACATGTGGTAAAAATTATATAATGACTCCCCCCTTGACAAGCTCAAAGTCCATGATAATACTAGCAACTTATCTGCCTCATTTGCTTGTTTTACTACAATAAAAGAAAACCATTGTTGCATGTGAAAGAAGAAATACCAAGTCAAAAATGAAGTGTATCTAAAAAAATTGCTTCTTCACTTTGAATTCTTTCCAACTAGGTGTGCATTTCTTAGGCTACATAATCTACCCAGTTAAAGAAGATGGAATTTGTGCTTCCTTACAAAGCTGTAGGGACTTAAAATTCTACTTGCAAAAAGCATTGCACCATCGTTGCTTACCATTTGTACAATGTGGTATTGGTAGGAAGATCGTACATCCAATCCAACATAGAATACATATTCAGGATTTTAAAATCTATCAAGGTTTTTTATAGAGTTGGTAACTCTTTGGACTGGGATGCCTTTATTAGCTAGTTCTCCATAAACTAGCGCAATATTACAATTGGTTGATACCTTTTCTCTTGCTCCTTAAGATTCATTTTTCTGAACATGATGTCTGAGGAAGGCTTCAACCTGTAAGTATATGCCTCCTTGATTTCACCAGGCAAAGTGGTGAACAATTTTTCTCCCTTTGTGTTTCGGATGGTCCTAGTTACAAGCTGATAAAAGTTTACAATTATTATTACTAGCTCAGGGTAAGGATGCACAAGTGTACATAGGTATCAAGAAATTTGTGCATGATAATCAACTATTAACAGGATTTTCAGTGTAAGTTCTTGCCTTACTACATTCTCCACATCCAAGTGAATTTTGTGTACACCTTTGTTTGAAATAGAACAATCTCCAACACTGGACATCATATCAGAAAAAGGGTCAAGCTCAGTATTTTCATGCCTCCTAGTGTTTTTACCACCCTATGCATTTTTGGATTTAAATATTTCTTTGGATAATTTATCTTCTTTTCCATCTTCACACCATAGCTCCCACTGGAAAAATCTATCAAACCTGCAACAAAGCAACAACTCGAGCAAACTCAAAAAAATAAAAAGCTTCAACTTTCTTAATCCACAAGATTTTGATTTACTCCTTTTATAAATTTCACCCTCTGACTACTATATTAAATGCAGGTGTTGTACCTAAGGAATTTGGGCTAATGTGCACCTTGATTCTCTCACCCAACACATTTTTTAATGAAAAATTAATTGCCCTAAAACTACCAATAATGCCCTTGCACTATGAATCTTCCTTGGATGTTGAACTCAGTAAATTTTTTACCTTAAAGGGCGTAATATGAATTTTAACATATCACCTCAAGAAAAGCAAGCACCATGTGTGAGAAAAGAGGGCAAAATAATTAATTTTGCTGTATTAAAATAATGAAACATCTTCTAGAATATTTTGCGGGTGAAATCAATGTCATTGCATAAAATATTTCTTGAAATTAGCACCATGGATCAAAAATGTTGAGGGGGCGCACCTGCCTAGCCAAAAATATATCAGGGTGAAAATCTTCTCACCACTTGCACTCTGAAGTTATTTCTTCTACCTGCTTTGCAAAATTACATGCACCTCAATCCCTTTTAAAATATTTCTTTTCTAATTTCACCCCAAAAAAGTAGCTTTAACTAAAAGTGCTTTGCATCAAAGGTGGGGCAAAATTAATTTCACTTTATTCCTTGCCGAACTTAGTGCCATCAATTGGAGTTTGGAAAAAACATACATTTTTTAAATCTTTTTCTTGGGAACTTCTCTCTGAAAATACCTGCTTGAGGGGCGCCATGCTATTTTTCCTTGAAAAAAGAAAAAACAAGATAAATTTACTTTGGGGGGGAAATGCAAGTTTTAATCTTTTTATTTTTGCCTTTTTTATTTGTTTTGGTCATTAAAAAAATGGGCTGCCCCTTTTCTTTTTTAAGGCTTTAATTTTCTTTTTCTTCTCCCCTTTTTATATTTAAAATATTTTATTTCCTATGAAAAAATAGGAGCACTCTTAAAACCAAAAATCTGAAATCCTTTCATGATTTCTCACCAAAAATATCCTACTTATCTTTCGATCCCTTCCATCCAAAAAAATAACAGAAAAGTATTTTAAAACATCTTTTGGGAGAAAATGATTTTTATTTTGCTAGTGGCAAGATGCTTCAAGGTGAAATCACCTATCTTGGGGTGAAAATGATTTTTTGGCAAAAATGTCCTTTATAAAAAAAATATAACCAATTGAAAATAGAATAACACAACTTATATACACATATACATACTTGATCTCATCAGAAAACTGTTACTGATGATAGACTTCAAATGAAGGACATTTATGGGAATCACCAGCTCATGACCATCCATATCCTACAAATAAAATTAATTAATTTGATTGACCCCTGAAATCTTGAATGGGCCCTCCCATATTGCTTCAAACTTGTGGTGCTTGTTGGGCTTAGACTTGTTTTCTTTCTGCTTTAGCACTAGATCACCCACCTCAAATGTCTTCTCAAAATTTTTCTTTCCAAACTATTTATGCATCATCCAAGTATGCTCCAAAAATATATTTTAATATTTATCCCTCTCCTCTTCCAACTATAAAACTTGTGCAAACATCATGCTCATGGGATCGGATTCATCATCATCTTTACCATACAATGAGTTCCAAGACTACAAAGCTAGTAATTCAATATGAATGGGTAACACTACTTCTTTATCATAAACTAAAGAGTAAGGAGATATTTTAATGGATTTATTCATGGAGATACGGTTGACCCATAATGCTTGATATAGGAGCAAATGCCAACTACACTTATTTTCACCTAAGGTTCTCTTTAGAATTCTCAGCAAGTTCTTGTTCATGGACTCAACCAAGTCATTCCCCTATGGATAGTAGTTAGATGATGTCTTCAAGTAAATTTTATACTTACCCACAAATTCTATGATTTGGGTATCGATGAAAGGAGTCCCATTGTTTGTTATTATTGCCTCCAATATGCCAAAATGGGTGATTAAACTTTCAAGGAAAGCAATAACTATTGCTTGATCCACCTTCTTAGTTTGAATTGCTTCTTACCATCAGGTAAAATAATCAATTGCAGTCATGATATATTTATGTTCGAAAGAGAAATTGGGATCAATAACCCCAATAAATTCTAGATCTCATTGTTGTAATGGTGCTTCCACTTGAATCGGATGAAGGGGTAATTATGTGTTCTTGCTTTTGCCAATATACCTCTAACATTTATCACAATTTTGAATGATATTGAAGGTATCCATAAAGAGAGTAGGCCAAAAATATCCTAATTTGATAATATTTAATGCCATTGGCCTCCCTACATAATGGTCTCTTGATAGACCAGAGTGAAACTCCTCTAGGACTCTTTGTTTCTCTAATTCTCAGACACACCTGAGAAGCACTCCATCAATGTTTTTATGGAAAATCCTAGTTTGCAGTATTATGTATCTAAGGGCCTAGAGTCTGAATATATTTATTTTTGAGGCATTAATGTGTGGAGGATATATTTCTGATTGGAAGTATTCGACAAGGTCATTTGTCCAATCTTGACCACCTACAAAGAAATTAGAAAAATTGCTTTTTCTTGCTGGATTTTCAAGCTGGCAAACCATGGATTTTGATGCAGCACATTTTGAAATCTCCTGACATAGTGCTCAACCTCAAAATATCTTAGTTGAATGAATTTAAACATCACATTCTTAAATTTTGGAGATTCATCCTTCCCTCTTGTCACCAAGCTCTCCTTGAATGATGAAACTCTAAATATTTTGGGTCGACCACATAAACTATTGTATTGCTTTGAGAAACAAAATATTAGAACTTCTTCAAGGATTTCATGATCGCATATGCTTTATTTTCAATGAAATTATATTTTTTTTCATGTGGTTGGATGACTTGACTCAAAAAATTGATCGATCACTCATATACATCATATCCTTTTTGTGTGAGCACTGCTACATAGCTTTATTGCTCACCAACAACATATAGGATAAAATCCTTTGAGTAATTTGGGTTTATGAGAATTGGATCTTGAGCAATTCTCTCTTTTATCTCCTTGAACACTTCCCTCCTTGACTTGGTCCATTTGAATTCCACATTCTTCTTTAAAAATTTAGTCATTGGCTTCACCAGTTGGGTGAAATCTGCAATAAACTTTCAAATAAAATTTATTTACCCAAATAATGATTGTAAGTCCTTCTTGTTGGCTGGTATTGGAATCTTCAAGAGAGCTTCAGATCTAACTGGGTCAATCACAAAATCTTCTTCTGAAATAACATGTCCTAGTATCTTTCCTTATTTTACCACGAATATGAACTTCTTTGAGTTGATTGATATTCCAAAATCCTGATACTTTTTGAACACTTATCTTAGATGTAGACTATGTTCTTCACTGTTGTGAGAAAAAATGGTCATGTCATCAGGTAAATAACAATAATACAATTTTGCAACTCATCAAAGGCTACTTCCATTGCTCTCTAGAAAGTTGCACTAGCATTTGAAAGATCAAATGACATTCGTTGATAAGCAAAAGTTACCCATTTTGTGGTGAACGTTGTTTTGTGATGGTCTTCATCCTTGACCTAGATTTTATTATAGCCAAAGAATTTGTCTAATAAATAAAATCTCTAGGTGTTGGATACCACATGAAGAATCTAATCAATTTGTAGAAGTGGATAGTGATCCTTCAAAGATGTCTGGTTCAAATTTTAAAAATCCATGCACAAGTGGATATCTCCATTCTTTTTTATCATAGGAACTAGGTTTGCTACCTATGTAGATTTCTTGATCGAGTAGATGATTTTAGCTTCAAGCATATTTAGCAGTTTTACTTTCATTAAAGTCTCAATCTTGGGATTGATCAATGTCTACTTTTTTTTGAAGGGTTTCACTCCTTCTTGTAGCTCAATGGTATGCTAGATTATATATTTGTTGTAGCCTTTTAGGTCTTTGTAGCTCCAAGAAATGATGTTTGGGTACTCATGACATAATTCTTTAATCTTCTTTAGCTCATATTGAGTGTAATATCTGCTGACTTTGATAAACTTCTTGGATCTCAGATACAGTTTAGTGCACTCATTTTTATCCACCTTGATATTATGATTTTTAGCTCTATCATTTTGATTAAAGAGGCTCTCAATTTTAATCAACCCCTTTGGGATATGATTATTGTATAGCTGGATCAAATCATTGGCTTATTACTCATCAAGTGTTCTTTCTTTCACATTACTATATTCTCTTAACAATAAATTAACAATCTGCTCATCACTTTTGAATACTTTCCAATGGATATTTATGTTAGGTATTGAAGGTTTATAAATTAGCCTCATAGTATTGGGCTTTCTCACCACATGCTCCACTAGGAAAAAACTAGCACCAAGGGATACCAAGAGATTGGCATGCTTGTTTTCCTCCCACGAGATAGCTTTGACATTTAGCACTGTATAAGCTTCGAAAAGGTTCAAAATTTTATTTCAATATGCCTTCAAGTAATGTTTCATGGAAACACATTTACTAGTTACTTGGTGGATGATTAGCTTGAAATCTCTAAAGATCTACAATTGCTTGATCCCAAATTTTTCTATCGTTTTAAAATCTAGATAGAGTACTTTGTATTCGACAATATTATTCGTGCAGCTCCAATTCAATCGATAAGAGTATATTTTTTGTATGTTGGAAGAAGAAATGAGAATAATTATAGCTCTTGTACCATTCTTACACCTTGCACCATCAAAGTACAACTTTCGTAATTGATCTGGAGTAGGAACTTCATCATTAGGTACTTTCACTTCAATTTTTTTAGGTTTAGTGAAGGTGTAGTAGCTGATTCCAGTCTCCATAATGACATTAAAATTGAGCATTGAAAACTCATCTTCTGTCTAAATCTCATCCAAAACTTCTTCCATCAGGTCTAACTCCTTCAATTATTTGGTCATCAAATTGAATTGTCCCCATGTTATCTGACATGTGATTGTCCCCATTAGTATTTGTGGTATTTCCAAGCAGCATCCACCAAGACTGACAGCTTGGATAATTTTTATTGTGAGTCCATTTCAAAAAAGAGACGGGAATACTCATAGCCTTCGAACTTACAGTGCCTTCCCTGTTGGTAAATTTGATTATCATTCTTGGTATTCTTTTTGAATAAGCTCCTCTACTTTGCTCAGGATACCATGTTCCCATTTTAAAAGTTCATCACTATCGACACCCAAAGTGGCCAGCTTATCAACAACTTTGTTAGCTTCCCAAAATACATGTTGGGCTTTTTTGTCATGTCTTCCTTGGAAAAGGATCCTAGCCTAAAATTGTTTTAATCCTCCAAGGAGATGTTTTCCAATTATTGAGGAGATTAACATGCATAGAGTCTCCTTCTACGATCAAATTGCCTTCTAAGTCTTGAGTCATTTGAAGGCCTCTCCACATAGCTCTAGCTTCAGCTTCATTGTTCAACCTTGTTTCCAAATATTCAAAAAATGCAAGCATCATATTCCCATTATGATCTCACACAATACTGCTAGTTCCTACTCTGCTAGGATTTTTCTTAGCCGCTCCATCAAAATTAAGATTAAACCAACCCATATGAGGTGGGGACCACTTAACATTGGCTCTGGGGTTGACTACCCTAGGCACAGACTCATCTAACAAGGTTAAGCTTAAATATTGAGCAATTGTGGTCTCCTTTAGATGAGGTTTATGGCTACAAAAAGGGATAAGGTTCACATTATCATTGGCAAAGGATAGGATCTTGGCAATGATAGTTTTATGATCATGGATAGACTCATTAAAGACTTTATGGTTCCTTTATAACCACACCTGGCAAATATAGTGATTGAAACAAATTTTGCACATGTATCTATGTCTTTGTATTGAAAATGAGCAAGGCCACTAGACGAATAAATCAAGTACAGTGGCTATTTTAACCCAAGAAATATTGAAGGCCTGAAAAACCCCACTTAGGACAGTCAAGGAAAAAGGGCACTCAAGGAAAATGTGATAAATGGTCTCCCAATTATCCCTACACAGATAATAGTGATTAGTGATACAAATACCTTTACACATCATATTATCAATGGTTAAAATTCTTCCTTGGATAACCAGCCATGAAAAGATTGCAATTTTTAGAATTAATTTTTTTATCCAAACTAAGTCCTTTTGGAGGACAAAATCCTCGTCATCAAGCAAAAGCTTGTAAGATGATTTAACAATGAACTGCCCATTTTCCATAGGATCCCAGGTCACTTGATCTTTCTTAGGTCTCATGGGGATAAAATGTTGCCCGAGAATTTTACAAAGATCATTTGATTCCGCTTGAAATCCCTGAATCCTTATTTGTTTCCACTTCATTATGCCTCTATCCTCAACCATATAATCATATACTTTTCCGCCAATGAGTTCTTTCATGATATCTCTAATTCATGCTAAGTTATGATATTGTTTCAGTGGTTCATCCTTATCCCACCTGTCATTCCATAAATTTATCCTCTCACCATTGCCTAAAACCCATCTTAAACATTTTTTGATGATTTCCTTACAATTGAGAATTGCTTTCCAAAAAGCAGAACCTTTGATTGGAACTAAGTCACTTATAAATTCCATATTTTGAAGATACTTTCATTTGATGATAGTTGTCCATTCATTTTCTTCACCAGAAATGAGGCACCATGAATGCTTAGCTAGTAAAGCTAAATTCATATGAGCAATTCTACTCAGACCTAAGCCCCCATTTTCCCTGGGTCTACACACTTTGGTCCATCCTACAAGGTGTATCCTTTTTTTCTCCTCTGATCCAGTCCATATAAATTCTTCTTGGAGTTTATCATTTTTTTGGAAAACCTTCATAGGGGCTTTGAAAACAGAGAGGAAATAGACTAGAATGCTCTGAAGAGAGGCCTTAGTGAGGATCAGATTTCCTACTTGAGATAGAAGATGACATTTCCATCTAGCAAGTTTTTTTTTTAATTATTTCAATAACCCTGTCCCACATTGACTCTCTCATAGAACCAATGAAAAGAGGGAGACCAAGATACGAAGTGGGGAGGTTTGCTATATCACACCCTAAAAATTTTTGCAATCCTTCCTTATCTCTGGATGGGGGTGTTCAAGAAATATAACTTGCTTTTACTAAAATTAACTTTCTAACCAACAGCATCTTCGTATAGTTGCAGGATGTATTTAATTATTTTGGCCTCAACCACCGATGCCTTAGTCAATAGAAGGGTATCATCAATGAATTATTGGTGAGAAACAACCCTAGTGAGATATGTTGCCTTGATTCCCGATATTAGCCTTGAACTGCAAGCATTTTTTATGGTTTTGCCTAAATATTCTGCCATAATGATGAATAACATGGGGCTGATAGGGTCCCCCTGCCGAATTCCTCTATGACTTTGAAAGTAACCAACAGTTGTTCCATTAACTAGAATTGAGAACCATGCTTTAGAAATTCATTCTTTGATCAAATTAACCCATTGGTGGTGAAAACCAAACTTAAGGAGGATATCAATTAGAAAGTCCCAATTTAGCTTATCAAATGCTTTGTTCATATCAAGCTTGAGGTCAAAAACAGACCTATTAGTCTTATGAGCAGAGTGCAGAGCTTCATGAACTATGATAACTCCATCCAAGATTGACCTGCCCTGGATAGAGCTTCCCTAGCATGGATCTATGATGCGGTGCAGAACATCTCTCATTTTATTTGCAAAGGCTTTAGTTAGGATCTTGTAAGAAACATTGGACAAACTTATTGGCCTGAAGTTAGCCATAGATTTAGTGGTTTGCTTCTTAGGAATTAGAGAAATAAAATTAGAGTTGAGACATTTTGGGATATGATTGCTTGCTTGGAATTCTCTAACAGCATAAATTACATCCTCACTTACGATGTCCCAAAAATCTTGATAAAAACAAGGGGGAAATCCATCGGGTCCCAAGGCTTTGTCTGGATCCATGCTAAACAAGGCTTCCTTAATTTCCTCATCAAAAAAGGGAGCTAGAAGCTTAAGGTTTATATCCTCATTTATTATGATAGGAATAGATTGGAAGAGAATATCTTTGGCCTCCTCATTGCACTACGATTCTTGACCAAGGATATAATTGAAATAAGTTACTACCTCCTTTCTGATTTCTGTTAAGTCCTGAGTAATAGAACCATCTGCTTTTTTTTAATTTTTATCTTGTTATTGCTTTTGTTTATAAGCGTGGTGATGTGAAAAAACTTGGAATTTGAATCTTCATATTTCAACCAAAGAGCCCTTGATTATTATGTACCCCTTTAGTTGTCAAGTTTGAAATCGTATTCGAATTCAACACTTTTGAAGTTAAAAATATATTCGACATTTTAAAATTTTGAAATAAAATGACATAAAATTCGATATATTATAAATATACATATATCCCTATTTGGGTAGTCAGATGCAAAGCAATGTGCCAAGATGACGTCGATTTGGTATCAATTTATAGGCACATATGTAACTCCGGTCACAACCATAACCAATATCTAATTAATGTCATTCGGTTAGTTACAACACCCAATTAGTTTGGGTTGTTCCTCTACTAAAACAGTGAAATCATGTGCTAAAACAGTGCTCACATAGTAACCTGCATCACAAAACCTCAACAGCAATAAAGAATTGGCTAAACATGTAGCAATAGGATAGGTTTTTTAGATAGGCATTAAGATAGTCCACATTACAATCATTTAGCTATTTAAACTGTATTTTTTTTGCTTAATTTAATCGGATTGACATTATAATTAAAATTATTCATGCATCCAAGCTCCCATATTCATTTATCTTATGCGTGCGTCCGCTCATTGCACCCCATATGAATTCATTTTCATACATTTTAAACCACGACGAACATCCAAAATAAAAAAATATATTCCTGCCGTGAAACATTAGAAATGGAAACTCTCGGAATGGTCATCGCCATCAGAGAAGGGACTGTGAACTGAGATGGAGTTGTGTGTTGTGAAGAGAAAGGGAGAGGGCGAGAGGGTGAAATGGATTGCATCTTTGGATGAATGCACCCGTCACCAAGTTACAGCACCCAATTAATGTCATTCGGTTAGTTACAACACCTTTCTTCCATGTTGCACTTAGTCTGATAGTTTGCACTGCCTTGCAACTTAAAACATCTAGATGGCCACATGTAGAACTAGAAAAAGGAAAATTCATAAATATCAAATCTGTTTTCTACAAAAAAAAATTCCAAACCAAATTTAAGGTTTGTTTAGAGAATTTATTAGCAATGGTTTTAAATTCGACGAATTTCGAATTTTATCACAAAAATTCGACGAATTTGATAACTAAGTGTACCCCTAATGATTTGAAGTTAAAATTTAAAAAATAAATCTCGTTCAAATATAATATTGGATTATTTTCTTACCTCAATTGAAATATATATCAAAATTTGCTTTTTAGAAAAAATATAATTTGAAAAAGCATCACTATCTTGTTTTAGATAGTTGACTTCATAGGGTCATACCTCCTTCAATACTATTTGTATTTCTTAATATTACCACTTTATTTGAAGCTCTTCAACTTAAAAAAAATGATATAATAATAATCTAAATCAGATAAATTTTACAAAGATATGACTCTAAAATATGAGACATTTTCTTTAAAAATAACCAAAAATTTATAATTCACAAAACATTCTCACTTTACCAATATTGTTGCTCTGTTACCATTTGTTATGAACCTTTTCTTATCATAAATATAAATGTATATATATACTAAATATTAAATAAAATAACCACAATAGTTAATCCACGCAAGACAAGATGTGATAATATTTTTCATGTATGGCAACAACAATGTTATTCCTTAAGGAAAGAATAGCTCCATAATATCTCCTAAAATAAGATTTGTTCCAATATCCAAGACTATTACAAGAGAATACTCGATATGATTGATGATAATTACAATGACAATATCCTTTATTTATATACCCATCTTCTAATGCTACTTTAATTCATAAAACCTTATCCCATTGTTGGTGTAATATCTACCTAAAATACAAACATGCATTTGTGGGCCCTAGACATGGCCAACATTGAAATGTCGAAGGAAATAAATGTCCTTCGTACCAATCTCCAAAGAGGGTTGTCTCCCTTACTAATACTACATTGGTTTAAGACTAGAGTTGCAGTAAAGAATTTGGAAATAACAGAAAGAAATGAGAAATATGACCATAGACCGAATGTGTAGGATTGGGGATAGACTAGCGGTAGGAATTCCAACCAAGTGTTGTAATAGCATAAAATAGAAATGAGGCAAGAGAATTCACTTACAGTTCTCTGGAGACAACTTCTAGAATTGAATTCTAGTACTCACACTTACACCAGTAATTCCTAAATCTAGATGCAGAATTTGAACTTAACAACATATATCAAACATAAATATAAAACAGAAATGCATGAACAAAAATAAATCGCAAAGAAATTGCTTGCAAAATCAAAAGCCAGAACTTATTCTATTATGTATAGAACTTGAATAGTTTTTCTACAGAATGTCCATCCTCCTTTTACAATAGAAATTGAGTAGTATTTATAGAGGAATTTTACCTCTATAATTTAATGTACAAAAGACAAAATGTTCCTGGATCAGGAACATGTGTGAAGAAATTCCTCCTTGAAGTCCTTGAAAATCTTTCACAATCCAGTTTTTAAGATAGAATATCTAGGAAATCAACATATTTGGGTGTCGGTCCATAGAAAATTACAAATATTGGTTGTTGACTTGGCTCATTTGTTGCACCTTGGAAATCCACCCCAGTTTTGAATGTCTTGGAATTCATGAAAATCGCCCTATGATTTTAATACTGCGACTCTTTTCAGCACAAAATAAACAATAGTAGTCAATATTCACCCCAATCATTAAATTTCCTTTATTCATTTGTCCTGAAAACCTTTCAAAAATTTTGTTGGCATTGAAAGTAAAATTTACCTAAAATTGAGCAAGGAGCAAATGTACCTCCTTCAATTCCTAGCACTTGCTCCTTAATCACACTCCCTAGTGGAGAGGGTGCCTCTTGCATTTATTTCCTTATCATAACAACAATCCATGGGCAAAAATAACTTAATACTTTGAGCCATTTTTTTTTCTCACCCTAGAAGGGACAATTCAAAGTCTTCCTTTATTTCAGAGTAAACGTCCCTCATAAGACGTTCTCCTTTTCCTAAAATATACGTTCATACCTAGAATGGGTGAAATACTATGTCATATTTAATCTTGGGTGAACATAATTTTAACTTTTCAATGCCCAATCCTTCCACATTCACCCAAAACCAACATAAAACCTTGGACACATTGTTGGATCATTTCCCTGTAGCTTCTCCTCAAGGAGGGGCGAATGGGGATTTCACCCCTTACCCGGGGTGAAAGCGCATTCCTTTTAATCTTCTCAATGCACACTGAAGTGGGGTCCACTCATTATATTTTATATGTATGTGTTCACCCAAAAGGAAGGGCAAAATGTGCATTCACCCTTCTCTTGGGGTGAATGTATATTTAACTTTTCCACACCATCCTGGCACCTTACTATGTTACTTACTTTCACCTGAATGTGCAATTTTACTATGCTTTTGCTGTAAGGAGGGGCGAATGGGACTTTTGACCCTCTTTCATGGTGAACATGCCTTTGACTAGTCAACACATTGGTTAGGCACATCGTTTTAAAATTTTGAAGACATTCACCCCTAAGTGGGGCAAACAATGCTTTTGCCCCAACTTTGGGGCAAATGCATCTTTTAATATCACCATTGCATTTAATTCTTGGGTCCACTTCAAATTTAATATTTTAAATGTGTTTTTACCCCTGATAGGGATGAAAGGGACTTTCACCCCAATCTTGGGGTGAACGCACCTTGTCATTTTAACACCCCTTTTTTAATTTTTTAATTTCCACATTTGTCCTAGAGAGGGGCGAACACGATTTTAACCCTTAGTAAGGCACTTAGTTACACAGGCACCATCTTTGCAAATATCTTTAAGTGATTTCAACTGATGTCACCAACCAATTCTCCCAACCATTTTTCCTTACAACACCCATTATTTTCAAGGAAGAATCACATGAAAAACAAAGAAGGATATTAACACACAAAAAACTGCAACATATTATATCGGCCAAAATACTGGAATCATAAATTAATATATATACCACTTTTACAATCATAAATATTTCAAAAAAATTTGATTAAAATTTTAATGTGGCATTATGCAAAACTACCAATATTTTTGGCAGCTCTTGAGGTATTTAGCTCACATGGATGCAATTGATCCCAGGCCTTTATCCATTGGGTTCCTTATTATATTTTCTTACCAGTAGCTTTGGCTGATGCATCTGGTTTAGATGCTTCTTTCTGTACCTGTTCAACTCCTAATTTTTTTGCTTTCTCTACCTCTGTAGCTACCCTTAGTACCTCTACCCACTCTGCTTTGAATGTTGCTTACTCTGCTACCACTCACTCTACTTTAGCTTGCTCCTCCTACTCCTTCAAGCTTTTGCAGGTAATTTCATAGACTGTAATTGTCTCTACCCAAGAATGCATGGTGAACATGAAGGGAACACTAAGTAATTCATATATAAACCGCAAGAATTCAACATCCTCTAGGCTAATATGTTTGGCTCATTGGGCCAACTCGAATAAGGATAGCTCCATACGGGTGTACTTTTTCATAAGTAGCAACACCTGCTCCTTTATGATCGGCTCCTCCCATTTATTGATTTTGGATGTGTCCTCCACAAAATTCTTCGATGGTGCTTCTAACTACTCTTTTGGAAGAGGCTCGCCATGTTCATCAATGAATATTGGAAATCCAATATCAAAAAGAGCATCAAAATGGAACATTAAAATAGTATGCTCTCACTCCATCATGTTGAGGAGCTTTCTGCCCTCTCTCACCAGGTCCAACTATTTAAAGCAGCTACATAGTATGATTTTGGCAATTGACCAGGCATGGTCCATATCACTCATGGGACAAATGCACATGTTGGACTAAGTGAGGGCTTGGATTTTCATAGCCATTTCTAGGTGAGGCTCCAACATCTTCTCAATACATACTATTATCTATTGGTTTAGTTGAATTTGAATTCAAGCCTCGTAGAGATATTGTAACACCTGGACTACTCTAGCTACCAAATTTTCATAGCTTTAAGCCAAGCGAAGGTAAGCCTCCTTAACTATCTTATAGGAAAAGCCTACAACTTGTGTGGCTTTCTCCCCTAGCTGATTCTGTATGGATTCAAGCTGCACCTTCAATGTTTGCACCTACTACTCTGCTACGTCCTTATCCTTTCGATGCACCCGTTCCTATTAATGCAAGTGCTCAAATTTTTTTGTCATCTTCTCTTGTTTTGCTTTAATTTTTTCCAAGGCATCCTCACGTTTGGAAATTTTTATTTTGATGTCATAATATATTTGCTTGTAATACTCATTGTGTAGGTAGACCAAACTCATATCAACCTATATATTCCCAATTTTCTCAGTTGGATCTTGTTAGAATATTGTAATGTGCACTATGTCTTCTTTAGGTTTGACATTTATCATGTTCTCTTGACAGTTGTCATATTTTCATATAGGTATCCTGCATATATATTATAACTCATTTCTTGTATAATATATCTCATCTTTCCATTCCCAACATTTCCCTACACCCATGAACCATCTTGAGACTACAACCTTAAGTGTATAAGGGAATAGTCTTCATTTTTGCTCATCCGTGGTGTAAAAGTAATCCTGGTGCACCATTTCAAATTCAAAAAGGAAAGCATTGGGATCCTCATGTGGTTTCCCATCGAAAGTAGGTAAAACAACAACAGAGATTGGTTTTGGTTCTCTTGTTAGCCTATATTTGGGAGAAGGAATTGGAAAGGTAAAAATCTTTATTTGTCCACCCCCTCTTTAAAATTTTTACTTCTCCTTGATTCATTGTTATTTACCTTTTGTTTCTATTTACTTCCACTTGTTCACTACCTTGATCAGCCATGACTAAATATAGAATTTCAAGAATTGGACCAGGTATAGGGTCGATAAAGATAGACAAGGGATCGATATGATCGTCAAACTCTAGTTTGGGTAGCAAATATGTTTTGGGATCTTGTTCTAGAATTCTAATTTGTTTGGTTGATATAGAATCTAAAGATGTAGTTTTAGTTTATTTTCACTCAAAGGTTCTAGATTTCTTACTATGGTTTTCTTGGTGATCTACTTCTGGTTTACTAATTTTAATAAATCTACCCTTTGAATCTCTAGGTATGTACATGAAATTTTAAAACAAATATTATTCTTCCTATAAAAACCTATGAATATCATTGATAGGTTTAAGTTGTTCATGAGTCATATAATGCTCTTCATTAAATATAAATTATTTTGTTACTACAGTAATTAATTGGGTAATAAAAGCATGTTTTACAATTGGATTAGGGTTCTCGAACTACAATTTGTAACACAAGTCTTGACACAGTTCTCTAAAGAGCACTACTCTTGGTGCCCTATGATATCTCTAATAATATTCTAGGTTTACTTCCCTATACTCTATTTTTTCTATGAAACTATGGATGGTAAGGGAATATTTGAAATGTTGATCCCATGGTTCGGTTACAGCGTTTACTGTTGCTCTTCTATTCCCTAACCACCGTTCACAACTCCTAATAATTTCAAGGTAGGGTGAATGATAGTCTGGCCATAGAATTTGAGCTATGTTTATCCTCTGGATTTGACTCAATTTATTTGATCTGTATTTTATGGTATCAAGATTTTTACACAGGTGTTCTCAATCTTCCCCAGATGTTTGGTGTAGTTTTTCAAAAATAAGGTTAACTTCTTGCTCTATAAGTAATTTTCTAAGGTTAATGGACACATAATGTTTATTGTTTTCCACCATATCGCAACTTCTACTTCTCTATATATTATTTTTGGTTCTGTTTTGTTTTTTGTTCTATTTTTTCCTTTTCTAAAACAGTTCCTACTATACTGAAACTAAACAGATTGGCTAGATAATTTCAGCATAATAAGAAAAAGTAAAACTATCTTAAAGTAGGTCTTACTGACTGAAATCAAACAGATTGGCTAGGTGATCTTAGGTCAATAAGGGAAAATAAAGCAAATATTATTATAATGAAATCAAATGGACTAGCTAGGTGATCTTAGTATAAAAAGTAAAACTATTCAAGAGTAAATTTTACTGTGGCTAAAATAAAACGGATTGGCCAGATGATCTTAGGATTATAAGGAAAAGTAAAACCATTCTAGAGGAAATGTTACTGTGGCTAAAATAAAATGTATTGGCCAGATGATATTAGGACAATAAGGAAAACATATCTTACTATAGCAAAAATCAAATGGATTGGCTAGGTGATCTTAGTATAATAAGTAAAAGTGTTGTTACCATTTTACCTCTAAGGTATGTTTTTACTGTGGGTCACACCTACTTTCTATACTACATTGGATTTCTATAGGCCAAAGAGTCTTATATTTAAAGCAGCAACAACCACACATGTGTAGGAAAATAAATTATTGAAATGAAAATTGCTGAAAATTAAATTGTTGAAAAGTAAATGCTTGAAAAATAAATGTTGGAAAATAAATACTAGAAAATAAATGACTAAATTCTAGGAAAGCAATAAAATCTAATTTTAAGAAAATTGGAACCTAGTCCACCTAAGGTGGAGGATGCTTGGTGTGCATGTGCATTGATCACTACTTGCACCACCCTCCACATGCAACTCTATATGTGCATTGATCACTACTTATGCCACCCTCCATAGATAGACCTACACATGCATTTATCACTACTTGCGCTACCCTCCACATGTAGGTAAGCTTCCTTCCTTATGTGTTATAACAACTTACAGATCAATGTAATGGCACAATTCTCCCCAGCAATGATGCCAAAAACATCTATCTTGGAGGGCTAATAATTTAATTATCAATATAGGTCAAAATGATTTAAAGAACAGACAATCCCATATAGATTATTCCATGACATTAACCAGTTCACTTGATTCAATTCCTTAAGATCAGGTTACAGAAAAGATAGAATATTTTAAATGTGATTCTTTTTAATATGAAATTAACTTAATAAATGTGAAATTAACTAAATGAATGAATGTGTGTGGATCCACATGTAGCTAATGATGTTTTAACTATTTTACTTTTGAAATAAATGATGCAGATTAATTTATACTAATTCTATTTATACTAATCTAATCCTATTCTAATGCATAAGTAGGAGAATAGGGACTGGTATTTTAGAGGTGGGCCCTACCTTAGAAAATGTCAGTATATTTCTCCTCTCCTATATGTTATTTTACTTCATAAACTACTTATTTCATTTAACCTATTATAACTATTAACTATTATTTGATTGCATAAAAAATAAAGATTTATAGAATAAAATAAATCATTGCAAAATACAAAATAACATTGCAAAATATATGGAGAAATAATGCTAATTTATTGATGAGATTCGATCATGTACATTGTTGGAACTGACAACTACATGAGCGACTTCTTCAACTTTTCTTTCAAAATGCAATCATCGGAGCATAAGAGCGAGGACCTTTTTAAAAGCCTTGTCATTGTAATTTATACAATAATGTTTAATGAATTATTTTGTAACACTCTATATTTTTCCAACTAACAAATCTAAATCCTAACCTTCATACTGACAATTTTCCTAAACAAATATAGTTTCATAACAAGACGGATCTTGGACTAATCAATGCGATCCCAAGTGCTAAACAACTTATTCTAAAAAAATACATCTTTATAACAAATAAAACTTGGACTAATCAATGTAAGCACAAGTGGAAACCACTTTAACAACTTCTAAATTTAAGGAATAACAAGAATAATATTTTACCCTATTCTCAAGGAAAGAGAATATGAGTTGGCAGAATAAATCAATAGTTTGGATCCTTTCCAACTTTAATATAACTTTACAACCTTTATTAATAATAATCAAATATGCCAAATATTCTTTTGTCCACGTTGTCAATCAAATGGCTAACTGTGTATAATATGTTCATGCTAGATGTAACGTGGCAACAAATTTTGGTCAACTTTGACTCAAATATTTCGTAGCACTCCTTTCGATAGACGCTTGCAATAGTGTCGTTCTATAGAACTTTGTACACAATGCTTTCAAATATGTCATACATCCATCCAATCTATGTACACCTCTGGTTCAGTAGCCATGGATATTATCCAGCTTCATACATATTTGTCTAACAACATAATAAATTACACAAAATTCGTGTAAAATATATGCATAAATAGCGTTTATAATAATTAATCATATTGATGCATAAATGACAATATTAAAGTGAAAAAGTAATAAAAA
Source organism: Wollemia nobilis (assembly GCA_028583015.1). Taxonomy (NCBI): domain Eukaryota; kingdom Viridiplantae; phylum Streptophyta; class Pinopsida; order Araucariales; family Araucariaceae; genus Wollemia; species Wollemia nobilis. The sequence continues at coordinate 2,556,756 of JAQPPZ010000375.1, read as the reverse complement.
GCATTCATATTCATTAATTTGCAAAGGAACTGAAGAACACAAGCTTATACTGAGAGGAGGGGTGAACAGTATAAGACCGCTTTTTAATTTTTCCTTCGATTCAAACTTGCAGTTTAATATTATGCAGTGTAAAGAAAACAGTATCAATAGCAGTAAACAAAGCAATGCACAAAAACCACCATTCACAAAAGAGACACAGCAATTTACGTGGTTCACCCAACGTGGGCTACTCCATGGATAAAATTTTCACTAAATTTTATCAACTCAGAATCTGGGAAAACCTTTCCCGATTACAATGTTTATGGGCACCAACCCAAAGGAGATACCTTCCCCTAGCTCTACTCTAACTAGTGATCCTCTAGAAGACCTCTACCTCTGCTACCCTTAGCAAGTGGAACTCTATCCATAGAAGACACCTGTCTTCCATGCTCTGGCTGGAAACATTTGTCCTTAACTCTTTCACCTCTAAAGCTGGTCCTCTTATCTACACCAAACACAGTCCTTCGATCTGGCACTTATGTCCTCAAAATTTGCACCTCTGTACAATTATAGCACTCGATCAAACATCCACTCATGCACCTCTATGCAATCACAGTAGCACTGTCTTCGCACACTCTGCTCTTCGACGATCGAACTTCTCCCCGCACTCTACTTCAACGAAAGTCACACTTCGAACGCACACTTCGATCGATCATCAAACTCTTCAAATAGCCCTCCTCTTATACTAAAACTTTCTAGATCAACACTTTGATCCTAGTCGGCTGCACAACCCTAAACAACGTCGGTTGCAAAACCCTAAGCTGCGTCGACCCAGATTTAACTATGTCGGCTTTACTGCCTCTGCAACTCTCCTGTAGCTTCTACCGTGAAACTACAACATGTCACGATATCATGACACCTTTGCCTGTTGTACACCTTCTTTTGCCTGCTGTCGCGATATCATGACACTTTTGCTTCTTTTGACTTCCTTTTTGTTTTTGTCGTGATATCGTGACACTTTCTGCTTCTGCTGACGTCATCTTCTCTTCTGTCACGAAATCGTGACCCTTCTGTCTTCATGGCCTTCTTCTCTGCTTTTGTCGTGAAATCGTGACACTTTCTCCTCTGTTGACGTCATTTCCAATCCTATCGTGAAATCATGACCCTTCTATCTTCATGGCCTTCCTCTCATCTTTTGTCATGAAATCGCGACACTTCCACTGCCTTGAGCTTCTTTCTGCATTGCACCCACGAAACTGGAACATGTTGCGAAATCATGATGCTTTTCTCTTCATAGCCTTTCTTTCTGCTATTGTCGTGAAATCATGACACTTCTCCTATAGAATACTTGCTTCTAGTTTCTATCGTGAAATCATGACACTTTCTCCATCTGCATGCTTTTCTTTCATCCTATCGTGAAATCGTGACACTTTCTGCATCCAAACTTCTTTGAAGCCTGTCACGAAATCACGACACTCCTTATTTCAGACTCTTCCTTTTATTGCATGTCACGAAATCACGATAGTTCTCACTTCGAGCTTTTCAGCATGTCACGAAATCATGATAGTTCTCACTTCGAGCTTTTCAACATGTTGCAAAATCATGACAGTCCTCACTTATTCTTCTGTAGCATGTCGCGAAATCGTGACTCTTTTCATGTAACTTTCTCTCTCTTCTAACTTGTCACGAAATCACGACAGTTCACACTACGGACTCTATTTTTTGCATTATGTCACAAAATCGTGACACATTTTCATCTGTATAACTTTCCTGGCAATGTGTCGTGAAATCGTGACACTTTTCGTTCTCTGCCTTCCTACACTTTTCTAGACACAAAAATGCGACATGTTACGAAATCGTGACACTTTCCATCTTGCTCTCCTTCTCTGCCTACATGTCACAAAATCGTGACAGTTTTGCCAGCACTTTCTCTCTCCTCAAACATGTCCCGAAATCGTGACAGTTTTGCCAGCACTTTCTCTCTCCTCAAACATGTCGCGAAATCGCGACAGTTTTTCTATTCGACTGCATACTTTTTCTTACTTGTCTTTTTCTTGATCTTTTGCAAATGGGCTACTAAGAACTTCCTGGAAACTCACTGATCATGCTCTGAATAATCTTTATCAAAACAAGTTCCTTGACATCAAATCAAATTGCTTCAAGAACTTCTTGACATCAATGACAACATCTATACTTGAGCAAAGGCAATGTACCCAAGGTACCCAAAATTGCCAATAATCTCCCCCTTTGTCATTGATGGCAAACCTTTACTGAAACACATCTTAGGAGCTAAAACTGAAACCAACTGTGCTAACAGCTGAGAATCTCCTTTTGAAGTTTTGCTCTCCTTGACTTGAAGCTTTCCTCTTCACATTAAAACTCTCCCCCTTACTCAAATCTCTCCCCCTTTGTCATCAATGGCAAAGGGTCACCTTTGGGGCTTGGGACTAAGAATGAGCCTCTTAGCTTAGTCCCTCCCCCACCTCCTGATGAGGTGATTAAAATAGGGGTGGGAGTAAAACTCCCATTAGGCACTGATCATCATCAACGTCTAAAACTTCCTTGTCGGGCCTTCTCTTGAATTTTTTGTCAATATTTCTATTCTTGTCACTGTTCTTGTTCTTGTTCTCATCCCTGTTCTTGTCCACACCTTGATCCTTGGATCTATTTATACTACTATTCATGTTCCTATTCCTGTACTTTGAAATATCAGCTCTGCACTATCTAGCTGTGTGACCATCATTGTTGCACTTATAACAAGTAACACTGTTATTTCTGTTCGGCATACCTATTTTTTGAATCTGCCTGTTATGACTAACCATGTTCCTGTAATTAGTCATGCAAAAAATTACCTTATGCCCGAACTGTTTACAAGAGTAGCAATACCCTTGAAAAAAATTACGGCCCCTGAAACTATCATTTACCTTCCTTATTCGAGTCATGCAATGCGAAGCCTTGTGGCCAAACCTGTGACACGCAAAACATTTGCCATTAAACTTTCCTGTAAATGACCTTCTAGGTCCGTTAAACTTCTTCTTTGCATTCAGAATTCTATTTTCTATTTCTACACATCTATCACTCACGAACTCTTGATCTAAAGTACTTTCTACATCAGAACTCTCTTCCTTTTGAAATCTCTTGCTAGATTCCCCAACCTGTTTCTTGTGCGGCTCAACAAAATCGAGACTTGTTTTATCTATTGGTTTTCTTTGACCTTTTATGAGAGACTTAACCCTTTTGGAGCTATCTTGAAACCTGTACAACTTATCCTTGTACTCTTTAGTTTCTACTTCCAAAGAAGCCATTTTTTGTTCCAACTCATTATACTCAAGAATATTAGACTCTAACTCATCCTTGAGTTCCTGTGTTTTAGCTATAGAGAAGTCAAGACTTTCTATGAGATCGTCTCTCTCCATACAACATTCATCTAACTTATCCTTGAGTCTATCATTCTTCTTTCTTTCCTTTTTCAAAACACTAAGAACATTATTAAGTTCACTTTCAAGATCTTTTATTTGTTTGCTTTCTAAATCCTCAAGGCCTTTTCCAGATTTCTTATCACTAGAGGTGCTACTTTTTCAAAAACCATACAAGCATATTCTTGATAGTTTTCTGAAACATACTTATATATACTGGAAACCAAATCATTATTTGTACAATCATCCTCAAGGTGACCAAAATTTCCACATCTAAGACATTTCATAATAATGAATCTATGTTTCGGTTCTTCCTCTTTTTCTGATATGAACAACATCTCATTTTCCTCATCACTTGAAGAGCTTTCACTATCACTACTAGAACACTTACTTGCTTTGTCTAGGTAGAAACTCTTCTTGTTCTTGTGTGAATACCTCTTTCCTTGATTGCTATGCTCATATTTGTTCTTTCTGTAATACCTGTGCTTTTCAAATCCTTGCTCTTAACATCCTGTATATCTTCATCACTTTCATTCTTGGAAATAGTACAGTCAGTAGCATAATGACCAAAATTTCCACAGTTGAAACATCTTATATTTTTCTTGCTTTTGTGATTTCTAGAGAACTTGCCTTTCTTGCTGTAATATGCCTCTTCATCACTAGAAGACTCATCACTCTCTTGAATCTACTTGCCCTTTGATTTCTTGGTAGCTTTGAAAGCTGCCTCTTTCTTGACATCAACTTTCACTTGAGTTCTTAGCTCAAATGCTACAAGAATACTATGGAGCTCATCTTTTTTCAACTTATCTAAATCTTTAGCTTCCTCAATAGCAAAAATATTTTCACTAAATCTATTAGGAAGAGATCTTAAAATCTTATCACACATCATTTTCAGCAAGCTCAAGACCTAAGTCTTTCATGGAGTTAACAACCTCATCCATACGAAGCATGTAGTCACTAATTTTTTCATCATCATTCATCTTGAGTTGTTCAAACATACCTTTGAAATGTCTCAACTTTGCCTTTCTGATATTTGCATCACCTGTGTGAACCACCTGCAGTTGTTTCCACATTTCACTAGTTGTCTTGCAGTGAATCACCTTGGTAATATCTGCTTTCTGTAAGCCTTTTAGGATTACATTCATAGCTTTTGAATTGTTGTGATGTAGGAGCCTATCTTCTTTAGTGTATGGACCATTTATAGGGATAGTGTACCCATCTTCAATTACTTCCCATACCTCATTACCAAGTGCCATTAGATAAACCTTCATTCTAGCACTCCATAGACCAAAATCTGATCCATCAAGGATAGGTGCTACATTGCCACTTGAATAATCCATTGTGTTCTTAATCAGTTCTTCCTTAAAGCTGTTAAACCTTTCCGAAGGAACCCGCTCTGATACCAATTGAAGAACACAAGCTTATACTGAGATGGGGGAGTGAACAGTATAAGACCGCTTTTTAATTTTTCCTTCGATTCAAACTTGTAGTTCAATATTATGCAGTGTAAAGAAAATAGTATCAATAGCAGTAAACAAAGCAATGAACAAAAACCACCATTCACAAAAGAGACACAGCAATTTACGTGGTTCACCCAACGCATGCTACTCCACGGATAAAATTTTCACTAAATTTTATCAACTCAGAATCTGGGAAAACCTTTCCCGATTACAATGTTTATGGGCACCAACCCAAAGGAGATACCTTCCCCTAGCTCTACTCTAACTGGTGATCCTCTAGAAGACCTCTGCCTCTACTGCCATTAGCAAGTGGAACTCTATCCATAGAAGACACCTGTCTTCCCTGCTCTGGCTAGAAACCTCTGTCCTCAACTCTTTCACCTCTAAAGTTGGTCCTCTTATCTGCACCAAACACAGTCCTTCGGTCTGGCACTTATGTCCTCGAAATTTGCACCTCTGCACAATTACAGCACTCGATCAAACATCCACTTATGCACCTCTATGCAATCACAGCAACACTGTCTTCGCACACTCTGCTCTTTGACGATTGAACTTCTCCCCGCACTCTGCTTCAGGGAAAGTCACAATTCGAACGCACACTTTGATCGATCATCAAACTCTTCAAATAGCCCTCCTCTTATACTAAAACTTTCTAGATCAACACTTTGATCTTGGTTGACTGCACAACCCTAAACAATGTCGGCTGCAAAACCCTAAGCTGCGTCGACCCAGATTTAACTCTGTTGGCTTTACTGCCTCTGCAACTCTCCTATAGCTTCTACCATGAAACTACAACATGTCACGATATCACAACACCTTTTCCTGCCGTACACCTTCTTTTTCCTGCTATCGCGATATCATGACACTTTTGCTTCTTTTGACTTTGTTTTTGTTTTTGTCGCGATATCGCGACACTTTCTACTTCTGCTGATGTCATCTTCTCTTCTGTCATAAAATCGTGACCCTTCTATCTTCATGGCCTTCTTCTCGACTTTTCTCGTGAAATCACGACACTTTCTCCTCTGCTGAGATCATCTTCAATCCTATCACGAAATCATGACCCTTCTGTCTTCATGGCCTTCCTCTCAACTTTTTTCATGAAATCGTGACACTTCTACTACCTTGATATTCTTCCTGCATTGCACCCATGAAACTGGAACATGTCGCAAAATCACGACATTTTTGTCTTCATAGCTTTTCTTTCTGCTACTGTCACAAAATCATGACACTTCTCCTATAGAAGACCTGCTTCTAGTTTCTGTCACGAAATCGTGACACTTTCTCCATCCGCATGCTTTTCTTTCATCTTGTCATGAAATCGTGACACTTTTTGCATCTGAACAACTTATTTGAAGCATGTCGTGAAATCGCGACACTCCTTATTTCGGACTCTTCCTTTTGCTGCATGTCACAAAATCATGACAGTTCTCACTTCGAGCTTTTCAGCATGTCACAAAATCGTGACAGTTCTCACTTTAAGCTTTTCAGCATGTCGCGAAATCGTGACAGTCCTCACTTATTCTTCTGTAGCATGTCACAAAATCATGACTCTTTTCATGTAACTTTCTCTCTCTTCTAACTTGTCACGAAATCACGACAGTTCACACTGCGGACTCTCTTTTCTGCATTATGTCACGAAATCGCGACACCTTTTCGTCCGTACAACTTTCTTGGCAATGTATCGCAAAATCGTGACACTTTTCCTTCTTTGCCTTCTTGCACTTTCTGATATGCAAAAATGCGACATGTCGTGAAATCACGACACTTTCCATCTTGCTCTCCTTCTCTGCCTACATGTCACGAAATCATGACAGTTTTGCCAGCACTTTCTCTCTCCTCAAACATGTCGTGAAATCGCGACAGTTTTGCCAGCACTTTCTCTCTCCCCAAATATGTCGTGAAATCACGATAGTTTTGCCAACACTTTCTCTCTCCTCAAACATGTCACAAAATCGCAACAATTTTTCCATCAGGTTGCATACTTTTTCTTACTTGTCTTTTTCTTGATCTTTTGCAAATGGGCTACTAAGAACTTCTTGGAAACTCACTGATCATGCTCTGAATAATTTTTATCAAAACAAGTTCCTTGACATCAAATCAAATTGCTTCAAGAACTTCTTGACATCAATGACGACATCTATACTTGAGCTAAGGCAATGTACCCAAGGTACCCAAAATTGCCAACAAGAATATATAGGTAAATTAGATACATATACTGTAACACTTTGACACTCATCACTCATCCTTTTGGTCCATATCAATGAGAGCCTTGTTGAATTTTGGTATGTTTGTCACCTCGTGAAGAATTCCCTCCATAGGATCCAAATCCATGCATATTGTGGGGGCTTCTGGTGTGTGCTCTTCTACCAACTTGTCCCATTGTTGATCCTCCCATATTCTCTAATTATCTTGAGTTTTCCTTACCATAGAGTAAACTTTAGTAAGTCTTCTTCTGTAACCTGTACAAGAACCGGATTAGTCAAGAATTATGGTAAGGGATTATAGGAGACAAGGATAGGGTGTGGTTTTAGAATGAACTCACAGACTTTCTTAGTTGTCTTAGGTTGGGTAATGAGGGGGACGACTTGATGAGTTGAGTCTGATCTGGTTGATACTAGGGTGAGCTAGACAAGGGTTCCTTTTTTGGTGGAGATTACAATGGTAGGGGAGTTTTAGTGGAGGGATTGGCTGGTGGGGGTGGTGGACACTCTAGTGACTTCTTAGGTGATGAATGCTTGGGATGGGGAGGCATCATTCTAGCTATGGTGGGTATCATCTCAAAAAACTATGTTTGAGACATGGTGGGGGAATCCTCTATCGTCTATAGTGATGGGGTCTTCTGGGGAGATGGTGTCCGTGAGTCCACCTCCTCCACTACAATCTACTCTTGAGCCACCTTCGACACCTCCCTTGAGGCCACTTACTTCTTCTGAAATTTTCTCAAGGCCACCATTCTTTCTATCTTTGGTACCCTCAGCACCAACTCTTTTCCTCCATCCATCACTTGTTGTGACTATATTAGATCAGGGCTCGGGATACCTTTTTGCTTCTTGCTAGATTGGGTCTTTTGAGACAAGGAGTCTTGGGGATTTTAGGGTTATTCTCCACCAAATTTGTATGACCAGGTCACCCTAACTTCCATTGAGGGACCTATGGATGGTATATCTTGTCTGCTTGTTCTTACTCTTGATGATCTTGCTAGTGTTTGGCTACTGCTCTAAAATTTTTACTCTTCATCATCTTATGAATACCCTTGGCTCAACCTAGAACTAGGGGTATCCTCATTTTTTGCAACTTCATGGGTGAGGTCTTCTACCTCCTTGTCCTTCTTCTTTGGTGGCTCATATCTGTCATTGTACTTAGTGGAGAAATCCACATCAAACCTTTCAAGGAATACCTCCTTGGTATCATCCCACTCACACTGCATGATCCACCATTGTTCAATATTGTATTTTGACCACTTCCTCTTATTGATTAAGTATTGAAATAGAGATCCTCTTATCATCTAATATGGGTCATTCTTGGGATTGAATACCTTTTTATATGGATATTCGGCCCTCCACACTGGCCAACTGTGCATGCCAATTGTGGTGAAGGGAATAACCTAATATTCTAGAATATTCCTATAGCCCAACACCATTTTGTTACCTTCATTGTCATGGTGCTTGAACTACCATAGTCTATTATTTTTTGTAAGCTTACCTTACAAAATATGATCAAGTTTGTAGTGCAATCTGGATGGCACTTGGGGAAGCTCCAGAACAGATAAATTTTGATCTAATTGTTGAAAAAGAACCCAGTCCTTCCTGGATAGAAGGATGGGCTTGAAAAATATGGCCTATGGCAAAATTACTCTTTTCTTGGCCACATTCCCCCATTTCTCTTCAATGTAACAAATTTTTTGACATACCTCCATGCCAAAGACCCTGTCTGTAATGTAGAAAGAGAGAAAATAGGGGAAGTTTGAGAAGTCGTACAACCTTATGCATGTTCCTTCCTACATGAAGTAGTAATCCCAAATATCCTAAGAGCTAGTCCTAAAAAAACACTTTGCTTTCTTAGAAAGGCATGGGCAATATTGAAAAATGTATATAAGAGTGGGTCCCAAAAATTGCTTGTTGAAATCCATGTATGAATTGCCCTTTCTGAGTGCATGCGTCCAATCCACCACTGGGTGTATTTTCCCCTTTCATTATTCTCATGAATCTGCACAGAGTTTCTATCATTGGGTATGCAATGAAATAATATCCAAGGCAAATGTGATGCATATATAAATTTCTTACTTGCTCCGCTTTGATACTCTATTAGTTGCTTTCACATGTTTTGGGCCAAAACTCCTACCCAATTAAACCTGATGGTCTTATGAACCCAAGAGATAGCATGGCCCATTGCCATTTGACATGGTTGCACCTCCTCATCTGATGGAAGGCCTAACATGGTGGCAAAAACAGATAAAATGGGTTGGTCTTCTTCTTTGAATTCCTTCATTGGTCAAAAAATATCCATATAGCCCTCTGGTAACCCACCAAGAGCAAGATCCACCAATTGCCTCTTCTTCTCATCTTAACTTACATTAACCATCCTTGGTCTGGCATTTCCTTGAGGTTCCTAGAGTATGGTAGCCTTAATAAAAAATGTTTCCTGAATGACGCTAGCAATAATAGTGAACAACACTCATCCTTAAGCATATTGGATTAGTAGTCAATTCATAGAATATTGCCACCGCATGCACTAGCTCTAGGTAGGGATAGATATAAAATGACATGAAAGGTCTCAGGTGGCTTCTCCAAGACACTATCACTAGTCTACAATTAGACTAGTTCACCACCAAGACTATTGTAGGTTACCTCACGATATTGATTTTGCCTCTGATCATTATCTTCGTGTCTCTGAGCTCCTCATAAGATTCCTCTAGTTTTTTCTCCACTTTCAACTTCCCTATTTTAGATATTTTTCCTGAGAAACTGTGGAGCTATCGAGAGCCAACATTTTTTGACACTTTATAGATTTTGAATCAAGCCCTACTATTACTACTAGCTATATATCAAAAATTTAGACAAGATCAGAAGAAGTTGGTTGGCCTCTTCACCTTTTAATTTATAACATGTTATTGGGATTGCATGCGAGGTTGCGACAAGACTGTTGGAAGGATTTTGCTTGGACCAAAGCAAATATCTTGGAATGAATTCTTTTTAATGGTTGGCATTCTTTAATTCCTTTTGGTATATGAGCTAATAACCAATGAAATGGTAGCATTTATCACCTTGTCAACTTGGAGCGGTAGGGATCGGACGTCCTTCTAAATTAGGTTTTCCTTGTATACTGTGTCATCGTACTTTACCATCACCTCATTGGTTATGAGTGATTAAGGCCCAAGATGTGTTGGGCATGTCAGCCAACAACCCACCTAGAGGAGCATACTTTCCTTTTGCAATGCCTTAAATGCTTGTGTTGGGATGTGTACCCATAATCTGCCCACTCAGCTAGCCTTCATATTTTCTAACTATCATTTTGTTGGTGATCTTGGGGTGTGTTCTGATGCATGCATTCAGTGGTGATCAGGGCCTTTGTTGTGGGTATCATGACCATGAACACTCCCATGCTTCTCATTAATGATACCAATCCTTAGTTGGAATGTGTGAAGGTGCTCCTATTATTGTATTGGCACGTAGAAATTTTGGGTCAGTGTTTCATTCCAAAAGAATGGGATAGTTGTACCCCAATATTACTAGGTGTAAATCTTTGTGGTGGGACTTGAGGTCTTTTGGGATAGCGGGTCATGATTTAACTATCCGCCCATCTTCGAGAGAGGATGGTTTTTGTCAAAATTTTCTTCCTTTTGTTACACATTTCTACCCCACCTCACTACCATTTTTTCATTAGGGCAGGACTTTTGAGTTCCACCTTGGCTCTAAGCCTCTTCTTTTCTCCATCCAAAGTGGGTGGGTCTTTTGACTCAGTGGATTACATGGTTCTTTTACCACTCTTCACCTCATCAGACCCTTTTAGTCTCTATCCCATCCTTTTTTATCTATCCTAATGATCATCCACTACTACAGTTGTAACTTGGCTGAGATCATGATTTTATAGGCTAGGCATAGGCTTGGGTCAAAATATTTACTAGGCCACCTAAATGCTTTAAAAAGAATAAAACATAGAGATATACAAGATTATTTACATATGTACACTCTTGGGCATGGCTAAGATCAAGCATAGTGCTTGAGATACTGACCATTTATAGGAATGGGTAGTAGCCTCCCCTCCAAATCCTATAACTGGTATGCATTTGAATGTTTGTAGCTCTGGATAAGATATGGGCCTAACTAGAATGAATCAAATTTGTCATGGGCCCTCAATTTTTCCCATTTAACATCCCATTTTAGGACCAGGTCTCCTTCATAGAATGCTCTAGGTGTGGCTTTTTTGTCAAACCAACACTTGACTATGCTTTGATGATGACACAGGTTATCATATGCTATGTTCCATTCTTCCTCCAATTGGAATAGTTGGGCTAACCTTTTTTCAATAGCAGGGAAGTCCTCCACCTCCATATCGCTCATGAACCTCAGAGTTGGGAGTTCTATGTTGATTGGAAGAATTGCCTCCCTCCCATATACCAGTGCATAGGGAGATGTCTTTAATGCTTTCTTAGGTGTAATCCTGTCCACCCACAGTGCCTGATCAAGCAGAAGATGCCATGTTCTGGGATTACACTCTATATTGTACTTGATTATCTTCAAGAGATTTTTGTTGGTAGATTCACCAAGACCATTTCCTTATGGATAATAATTTGAAGATGCACTCCAATAGATACCATATTTTCTAGTGAAATCCAAGGTTTTGGTTCCTATAAAATGAGTACCATTATTGGATACAATGGTGGAAGGGATGCCAAACCTGGTTATCAATATTTCTAGGAAGTCTATCACTATTTGTTGGTCAGCATGTTTAGTGGCTTCTACTTCAGTCCACTTCGTGAAGTAGTCAGTATCCGTAAGAACATACTTATGGCTAACTGATGAGTTTGGGTTGATTTCACCAATGAAATCCAATCCCCACTGTTGGAACGGTTCCTCTACTACTATTGGTTGTAGAGGCATAGCAACATGCTTATATTTTCCAGCAAACCTTTGATACTTGTCACATGACTGAACCCATTTGAATGCATCCAAGAACACGATTGGCCAATAAAATCTAGCTCTCAAAATTTTGGTGGTAGTGGTTTGTCCTGAATAATATCCCCTCGAGAATCCACCATGATATTCTTCCAGGACCTCCTTGGTTCTGTGTGGTGGTACACACCTAAGGAGTATACCATAAAAGTTCCACCGGTAGAGGATATCATCGAATAATACATAGTTTCTTGATTGTAATTTGTATCTCCTCCTCTGTGAGGCTATCAATCCTTCTAGGTATTTTCTAGAATCAAAATAGTGCACCAATTCATCCATCCATGTCATAGGTACTTCTTGAATTCCCTCATGCTTTGTAGGGCTATCTTCTTCTATGAATGCATTTGAATGCTCAACAATAGAGTAAGCTAGATGTTGACAAAGAGCCCTTCCTCTTACCAGTTTTGTTGGTTTGATTTCCACATCAAACTCCTAAATATTTGAAGTCTAGCCTACCCTTCCCTCACCTAATTCTCCTTGTATGATGAAATTTCTAACATCTGGATGCACCACATACACAAAGATTTTGCTTTGAGATAGAAAATACCTAAATTTCTTGAGGGATTTCATGATGGCATATACCTATATTTCAATGAAATTATATTTCTCTTCATGTTGTTGTAAGGTTTGACTGAGGAAGGCAATTGGTCTTTTGTTATCGTCTTCCCCCTTTTGAGTAAGCACCATGGCATAGCTTTCTTCTACCCCGAATGCATACAAGATGAAATCTTTAGAGTAATCTAGATTGATTAAAACTAGGGCTCTTGAAATTACCTCTTTTATACCTTTGAAAGCCTCCCATCGAACTTCTATCCATTCAAAGTCTACATTCTTTTTTAGCATTTCAGTCATGGGCTTGATTATCTGAGCAAAGTCGAAAACAAATTTTTGCACAAAGTTGATTTACCCAAAGAAGGATTGAAGTCCTTTCTTGTTCATGGGAAGGGGTAATTCCAATATGGATTTTACCCTATCAGGATCAATGGCAAGCCCTTGTTTTGACACAATGTGCCCTAATAGCTTACCTTCTTGAACAACAAACATTGATTTCTTTGGATTCAGTGATATTCTAAATTCTCTACATTTCTCAAAAACCTGAGCAAGGTGTTTCACATGCTCCTCCTTCTTGTGGGAGAACACTGTCATATCATCTAAGTAGATAACAATCACTTTATTGACCAGTTCACCAAATGCTATATCCATTGCTCTTTGGAAAGTAGCTCCCACATTAGATAATTTGAATGGCATGCGTTGATAGGTGAAGGTTCCCCATTTGGTAGTGAAGGTCATTTTGTATTGATCCTCATCTCTTTGATTGAAACCTAAGAAGCCATCTAGTAGAGAGAACCTCTCTGCTCCTACTACCATGTGCAGTATTTGGTCAATTTGAGGCAAAGGGTAGTGATCCTTTAGAGAGACTTTGTTTAAGCTTCGAAATTCAACACAAAGCCTGATGTCCCCATTCTTTTTTCTAACGAGACCAGATTTGCCACCCAAGTTGAGTGCTTAATGGGATAAATTATTTTGGCATTAAGCAATTTCAGGAGCTCTTGTTTCATTAGAGCTTCAATTTTTGGGTTAACCGACCTTTGTTTCTATTTGATTGGCTTTGAATCTGGCTCTAGCTCAATGGTATGTTGAATGGTATTCTTATCATAGACCTTTAGGTCATCATATGTCTAGGCTATAATGTCATCATACCTCCTATACAACTTCTTGGATTGAATTTAATTCCTCTTTAGAGCAGTCTGTACTCACTTTCAAACATTTTCCTAGGGCTATTGAGATTTCCTTGGATCCTTTAGCATCAATTTTGATCATGCGGTCTACTGAATGATCATTATTGTCAAACAGGATTTCTAGAGTGATTAATCCTTTTGGGATGTGATTATTTTTCAACTGTAGGAATCCTTCCTCTTCTTCTTGATCTTCATCTTTCATATGTTCAGCAGAGCAATTCATCTCCTAGATTAAAAAATCCACTATCTGCTCATCATTTTTGAACACCTACCAAAAGGTGTCTTTATCTAGTACCAAAGGCCGGTATATGAACCTCACTACTTTAGGTTTGTATATGACATTTGATAGAGGGCAATAATTAGCTCCTATGGCTTCCAGGGTATCAGCGTGAGTATTATGGTCTTTGGGAATAACTTTGATATTCAGAGCTTCAAAAGCCTCCAGTAGATCCCATACTCGGTTTCTATATGCCTTAAGATAGTTCTGCTTACTCACACACTTCTCAGTAACCTGATTGACTACTAGCTCATAGTCACCAAATATTTGTAGTTGCTTAGCTCCCAACTTTTTAGCCTTCCTTAAATCCAAGAAGAAGGCTTCATATTCTACTCCATTATTTGTGCATCTCCAGGTTAACCTATAAGAGAAGGTCTTTTGATCCCTTGTTGGTGCGATCAATACCACTCTTGCTCTTGCACCATTCTTACATCTAGCCCCATAAAAATACAACTTCCACGGCTGATTCCATGCATGCGTTGAATTCTTTTTTTACTTCTTAGCATTCAACTTTTGAATAGAATAGGTACCAATTCTTGTTTCTATCATGGCATTAAAATCCTTCAAGGAAAACTGGTCCTCAAACTAAAGTTCTTCCAGGACTTCTTCCATCAGGTCTTCCTCCTCAGTGATAATTCCCACTATTTTTACCTGTTGATCTTCTTCCTCCAACCTCTCTATATGAAATGAAGAGGGCTTTTTTGAGAAAATTTTTATCCTTCTACCTTTGAAAGGTATCTCCATGTGGGAATAATCCAAATACAGGTATCCTCCTAGCTTAGCAGTAAACTCCCTGGACAAACACATCCCAAAGTATGGCTCTAGATCCACCACAATAATCTCTTGTATCATAGTAACTTGAGGTAGCCTGTGTAACACCATGGGGATATCCTTGATCACTCCTATAATTTTGATTGGAGTGCCATCCAGCTATAGGACTCTAGGGTAGCTTCTTGTATACTCCATACCCATGATATCACATACCACTTTAGGCATTACCATGGTAGCAGCACCTAAGTCTATCATGCAATTGTGCACCACCCATCCTTCCATTTCTAGGGATAGATAAAATGGAGAAGGTCTATTCTTACCCACCCCCATAATAGGGGTGTCTTGAACCAAATTCTGCTTAGTGGATGGCTTGTGTTGAGCTTTTATTAGTTGTAGTGTCACCTAAAGTAAGTTAATCTATCCTGGGATCATCAGGGCATCAAACATGCTAACCTTTGAAGGGGTCTTCTTTAATTCTTCAACTATATTAAAGGTGAAAGTAGCAAGTTGTCTCTATTTATCCTTCTGGTAATATTCATATCTATTTTGATATTCTTGGGTAGCTTCTATCTACTACCTCTTTATCAAGGAAGGGTATTTCAATTTGTCCCTGGCCTCCTCCTGTGTCTGCATTACCTTATGTTGACTTGCATTGGGTATACTTTCCCTCCTTTGAATAGGTAATTTCTAGGTAGGAGCTGTCTAAGGGATTTTCCTCCCAACCTCTTCCTTTTCTTTCTTGTCATTAGGTACCTTTAGGGGGTTGAGGTCCTCAGGGCCCACTAGTAGTGGTTTCTTTCTAGACCTGGTTAGGACGGAGATTTGTTCATCCAAAGACATCATGAAGTTGTGCTCGCTTTCTCGAATCATATTAACATGACCCTTCTGTGCTCACTCCATCCTTTTCACTGCTACTTTTTGCACATAGTGTTGGTGCATCATGCATGTATTTTCTGCATGGGGATCATTGCACGTAGAGCACCAATAGTCTGACTAGGAAGTAGAAGAGGAGGGCTCCCCTTCTTCATTTGTGAGAATAGTACTTGTTCTTTTAGGGGGTTTACTGGTAGAAGCAGCTTGATCCCAAGATACATACGGGAATCTTCTAGGTTGAAAATTTCTTTCTACCTCTCTTCTTTTCATAAGAGTCATCTCATTGTTGAGATTCTTCACAGAGTTTTGGAAATCCATGTTAAGATTTTTCATAGAGTTTTGTAGGTCCAAAAGGATGGCCATTTGAGGATCTGGTGTAGGGAGTGTTGGCACCATAGGAGGGGCTGGAAGAGCTGGAAACATGGGTATTGCTAGGGGAGTGGGTGTTGTAATAGTAGTAGGCCATTATGGGATATTCATTGGGAGAGCATTCATAGGGTAGAGTGGTAGTGAAGACACATACTACAACTAATTTTGGGCTAGCTCAAAAAAAATAGTATAGTAGGCTTAGGAGGTAGCCGACCAATGGCTATCAGGAGCTTTTCAAATTTCATGGCTTCTTAAAATATCTAGGAAAAATTTAGGATGTTGGCTTACCTTATCATCAAACTCAAATCTGGACTAAAGGCTCTTAGATAATAATACACAACCTGTTCATTGGTTGGCCTGAGACCCTCGGGGACCCTATGCCAGGAATGACTGAATCTGATATTAAAATCACTTATCTCTTCCTAAGGATGTTTTTGTATAGTGGTGAACTAAGTAAGTGAGGAGAAGGGATCAACTTGCTCATTGAACTCAACAACCAACCTTCTCGCCAGGTCTTCCCATGAGGTGATACTTCCATTAGGGAGGGTTCTATACCAGTACATGACATCCACATCACTAATATTGTAAACATTGGCTAGGGTTTCTACATCCTAGCAATGCTCAAATGTAGTCTTTCCAGTGTCATCATATGTAGGTAATACTTTTAGGGATGCAAAGGGAATGGCCATTTTTAAGCCGTCGATGACGTCGGGATGAAATCATCCCTATTTCGTTGAAATTGTCTCTAGATCGTCGATTTCGTCTGAGAGCGAAATCGACAAACTAGGGGTGATCTCATCCAACAAGGGGCGATCCCCAAGTTGTGAAATAGGATATGATTTCATCCAAGAAAGGACTATTTTGCCCAATTTAGGATGATATCATCCAATAGTGAACAATATCATCATTTTAAAGAAATTAAGATTGATTAAAATGTATTTAATTTGATTTTAATGATTGGTTTATTAATGAATTTTATTTTTTTATTGTTTGTTTTGCAGAAGGGATTACTAAAGAGTCGAGAGTGGAAATACTGCAGGCTGAGAGACAACATAGCCGTGCTTTTCCAGGCAGAGTGCAACCCACTAGCACAGGTCAGTTTATAGCATATGGCAGAGATGCCACAAGTATCGACAGACATGGGGCTACTGACAGCCCTAGCAGAGAGGTGGTATCTGAGGTCGTCCTACTTCCAGTTACTAATAGAGGAGATGGCTCCCACACTAGAGGATGTATGGAGGATCTTGAGGATCCCCATACAAGGATGGTTGATGACTCTTGTATCCAATCAGGGCTAGGCAATGATGAGGCTGAGCGAAGACCCGAGCTTCACCCTGGAGAAGGGCAGAGTGAACATCGAGTCTCTCAGGCAGATGCCTGGGGCATCTAGGATGACTCAAGTTTTGGTAGGGGTGGTGGGTGGCTTGCTGCTGTGCCACCAGAGTGGGTGCAGATTACCCAGGCTCCTCTCAGATGTGGTATGTGACATGTGATACCACGGATATAGATATTCATGGGGCATCTTTGTATGATTTCACTTGTATAGGATCCTGCATGGGGTCGTATACAAGGGAGGCCGATGTCTAGTTGTGACATCACTGCTATAGGTTTGGTGCTGGGACCACATCACATTGCGGAGGCCGATAGGACTCCCACTGACAGGGGTTGACCGAGAGAGGCCCCAGGTTTACTACTAGTGGTTACAGAGGGGGTCATAGTGTCAGATAGATATGTCGATGTCACAGAGGTTACTGGATGACCTCATCCCAGACCAGATCACCTGGAGGCCATGGAGAGAGCATCTAGGGTGGGCCGATGATGGGTAGGAGTTGGCTCACATAAGGCGAGTCTACTGGCTGAGGATGGAGTGGGGAGAGGTAGAGCTCCACTTCTATGATCGGGTTCTATGATAGTTCGGTCTACAGTAGGGGATCCCTTCTCTTAGGGATTACGAGTACTCTTGGACTGTCTGGGATAGTACTACACTGAGCGGGGCTCCAAACATGTAGCAGTTCTAGAGTCAAGATACGGATGATGCCCCTATCCAGCTAGTGGATGGAGACAATGTTGGGGTTGCTAACGAATATGATGCCTAGTACGTAGGCATCTACTCTCCTCGAATGAAAAGGGCATATGGTCCAATGCATGCGATTGTGCGACGAATGGGGAGGCATTGCCAGGAGCTATTGAGGCAGCACAGGGTCACGGTGGGAGAGAGCAGTGACGGTTTCCATAAGAGAGATGCTAGAGGGTGGCACGGGCTCCATAGAGGCCGTAGCAAATAGGGAGGATGGAGGAGATATTTCATTCTCAATAGGGGGAGAGGCCACCATCGCCCGATAAGGGCAAGGGTGTCGAGGTAGGGGAGAGCAACGAGATGATGGCTCTCCGAGCTGAGGTTTCCCGCCTTTGGGCTCAGGTGTAGACACTACAGGATGAGGCTACATGGTTCAAGGCTTTAAGTGGAGGGGCAAGCACTCGGGATCTGGCACGGTCTATTGCTCAAACCACATTCTACTAGGAGTTATACTATCACGTGGTCCTAGAGGGACATAGGGTACCATTGCCAGCCCCCATTGTAGAGTCGGTCATGATGGTATCGTCGATGACATCCTCATGATCAACGATGAGGACTCGGGACATATCCCGGACCTCTATGGGACCACCTCCTCCACCTCAGGGCGGGGGAGGTGATGAGGGTGAGAGCTTGAGGGCTTCTCGAGGCTAGCTGCTACACAGTGTAGATTGTATTATTAGTACTTTTTTGATGGGATTGAGTATGCCAGGGTTTTGATTGTGGCATACCAATCTAGATGATGTACATAATTGATTGAGATATATAGATTGTCTTTTTGATGATATGACTTGTGTATATGTTGTATGATGCTTTAATTTTTTATTTTGTTGATTTTTTATTCATGTAATTATGTCGTTGGAAATAAATTATAATGTTATGTCATGGCATAAAATTGTAAATGAAATAATCTGATGTGAATAAATTGGTTGTTTTGTGGTGAGATTTGATGAAAATAAAAGAGACTTCTAACAATAATTTCAAAGAACATTGTCATTGTTATAGACTATTTCATGGAGTCGCCGCTTGCTAGGTCGTCAAGCTAATCCTATTATAGAAATATTGCTAAAAGTAAAAGAGTGCTTAAGAGACTGTCTTAAGACTTTGTGTTGTGATGATGGAAATGATGATGGTGATGATTTGTTTTTAGATTTTCATAAAAAATATTATGCATGACATATTAAAGAAATATGATTTTTGCTAGGCATAAATTCCTAAGTGTGATAATTTTTTTTGAATAAGTCCCTAGGAACTATACCATCATTGCAAAATTGAATGTTGACATAATGACATAAAATAGAATAAGTGTTCGTTCATTTTAAAACTCAATTGTGTAACATAATGATGTAAGTCATATGTTTTTATAAATTAAAATATATGGGAAAATAAAATTAGAGCAATGGTTTATGCTAGGCATAGAATTATAGGTATAGACTTATACCATCATCGCGAAATCCAAAGAAGAAATTGATATTTTAGTTTTATTGCATGATTTGATTTTTGATTTTGAGATAAACAAAAAATAATAATATATAACTTGACTTTATTTACTAGATTTTGTAATATGTTGTTTGAAAGAATTTTGTGATTTGTGAAAACAATGTATGTAATTGTTTTTATACTAAACAGATATTATGAAATAAGAAGAAAAAACTATTCCAAAAGAGTTGCAGAAATATTTTAAATTATCTCAAAGACAAATGTAGATTTATAAGGAACCCTCATGTGCAAATGTGAGTTCATTACCGATCTTGATTTTATCATAATGATACAAAATCTCTCAAATACAAATGTGTGTGCAATTGTATTGTTCATTCACCAATTTTGAGCAAGAAAGTTTGATACAAGTAATTTTACTTAACCAAATAAGGGTTCATTGACCATGATTTATATGCATGTAATCGTACTAGACTACTATGTAAGTCGGGTCAGTAAGAGCTAGCTGATCCATAAGCAGATATAGGTCTGTACAAAAGAAGGTCGCTAATGTGACAGACATATCACCACGCTAGGAATTACTCAAGGCCAGATGGGTTGGGCACAAACCACCTGTTATGGGGCTTACCTCATAGTTTTCAAATAATTGAGAATTCCAAGGATTCAAGCTCATTCACCATTCTTTTCTTTTCAAGGCGTAGGGAAAGGGATTTTATTTGTTGTTTGCTTTTTCTTTTTCTTTGTCTCCTCTCTTTTTTTTTTTTTTTTTGTATCTTTGCTTGGAAATTGAGATAATGCTAAAATATTGTTGATATGGTACAAAATATTTTTCATTTTCTCATTTTCTTTGACTTTTCTTTTTCTTCCTATACTAGGGATACTTGCTCGGATTGGCTGTAGAGCAAGGGATTTTTATTTTGGGCAGGGGTGAGCTTGTCCTTTTGTCAATTCTCAAAGATTCTAGACCATGTGCATGATAGGATAGCAAGGGAAACTTTTTTCTCAAGAAACCACTTCTACTATGTAGCATCATATCGAATTTGCAATGAAATCATTTTAATGTGAAGAGATGTACTTGGTTTAAGGAAATAACAAGATCAATTCTGCTATGCTCAAAACTTTATGTAATTCAACTGTGGACTTTGATATAAGAGAGATTAATAATCATACCAAATAAAATAAAGATATTTATTCATGTGAGTGTGAAAGTGCGGGATTCCAAATAAATATTAATTTATCCAAAACAACTAAAAATATAATTGCAATACTTCAAGAATTGACAGGTGCAAAAATAAAAGATGTTTTTTGAATATTTTGATGATTTTGATGTTTTTTATATTTTGATTTTGATTGATGAATTGAGAAGATACATAATGTGATTGTTTTTTATTTTTATTTTTATTTTTATATAAATGACTACAATGAAACAAAATGCAAAATACAATATATACAAATGATGAAATGACCAAATGTTATGTATAATAACGCTTAAGATGCATAATGTTCATAGGTTCTTTAAGATCTTTACCATCTAAGGTAGCTAATTGGTATGCTCCCGATCCAAATTTAGCAGTGATGATATACGGTCTAAGCCAGTTGGGCTTAAATTTACCTTTAAGGTCTTTAGTTGCATTAGTATTTTTTTTTTTTTTTTAAGACAAGGTCGCCGATCTCAAAGGATCGATGATGAACTTTCTTGAGATATGCTCGTTTAAGCTTGTTTTGGTAGGCACGAAGATGCTCCAAAGCATTGATGCACTTTTCATCTAGGAGTTCTAGCTGACTAAGTCTGCCAGCACGATATTCATCTCCTACTTTAGTATCTTTAAGTAGTAGAGCCAAAGAAGGAACTTCTAATTCAAAGGGAAAAACAAATTCAGTGCCATAAACCAAAACAAAATGTGAAGTACCTATGGGGGTGCGAACGCTAGTTCGATAAGCCCACAAAGCAGGATATAGTTGGATGTGCCAATCTCGACCAGATTTATTGACCAATATTTTGAGGATTTTGATTAATGTTTTATTAGATGCTTTGGCTTGGCCATTACCCTGAGGATAATAGGGAGTGGATCAACGATGTTGAATTTTATATTTTTGACATAATTTCTTGACATATTTATTTTTGAAACAAGTTCTATTATCTGAGATAATATTTGTAGGAATGTCGAACCTACAAATAATTTGATTAAAAATAAACTTGGAAACTTGGTTTCCAATGCAAGAAGCTAAGGGCATAGCTTCAACCCACTTCATGAAATACTCGATGGCGGTTATGATAAATTTGTGTCCATCATATGACACAGGGTTGATTTTTCTGATGATGTCTAAGCCCATTTTTGAAAAGGGCCAAGGATATGAAATAGCCTGCAGTTCTTGTGCAGGCGCATGGACAAGGTCAGCATGTTTTTGGCACTTGTCGCAATGGCGCACATAATCATGTGCATCATTTTCCATGGTAGGCCAAAAATATCCTATCCTAAGGAGTTTCTTAGCAATGGCACTACCACTAAAATGCCCCCCACAAGATCCATTGTGGGCTTCACTCAAAGCTGATCTAGATTCTTCTAGATTCAAACATCTTAGTAGGATGCCTTCAAAAGATATCCTATACAAGGTATTACCAATAATTACGAAGCGACATGCTCGTCTACGTAACAACCGACACTGGTTGCTATTACAACCTTTAGGAAAGGTCGCATTTTGAAGAAAATTAAATATATTCATGTACCATGGTTCAGGAGTAGTTTCATTGATTATAAACACATCCAAAGGTTCTAAGCATGATTTGCTTGAAGTGGGTTCCTAAAGTCAATTAATAATGATGGTAGCATATTCATCATATAACTCCAAGGGCAAAAGAGATGCAGTTGTAGCCATAGCGTCAGCCGCACGGTTGCTAGTTCGAGGAATAGATTCCAAGGTAACTTGATCAAATAAAGCTAATAATTGTAGGACATATGTTTTATATGGGCATAATTTATCATCTCTGGTATGATAAACATCATTGATTTGATTTAAGACAAGTTGAGAATAACTAAAAACCAATAAATTTTTAATTTGCAATGCCAAGGCGGCTCGTAATCCAAGGATTAGAGCCTCATATTCAGTAGTATTATTAGTGCAATAAAATGTTAGTTTGAAGGACAGAGATATAAGATGTTTCTGCAAAGATATTAAAATAATACCTACACTAGCCCCACTCACGCATCGGGCTCTGTCAAAGTATAGGGACCATTGCTCTGGATGGTCTGCCTCTAGTTTAAGGCATTCATCAGGAAAATCAATGATGAGGGGATGGGTAGACTCTAAGGGTGCAACAACTAATTTATCTACTATAATTTGACACTTAACAAACTTCTGTTCTATAAATGCGAGTTCAAACTCGCTTAGCGCAATAACCCGCTTGGCTGTGCGACCAGATAAATAAGGTCGACTCGAGATATCGCAAAGGATCGAATTTAACAATAACATATATTTTCTTACTGAGCATATAATGGCATAATTTTTGTGTAGAAAATATGACTACGAGACACAACTTCTCTAATACTATATAGCGAGTTTCATAACTTATTAAAGTTTTGCTAATGTAATAATTAGCACGTTATTTCTTCTCATTGTCAAGTTGAGCTAACATAGCTCCTAAGGCAAAATCTGAAGCAAAAATGTACAAGATAAATGTGCGATCAGATCTAGGTGGTGAAAGCACCGATGGTTTAAGAAGATATTTTTTGAGGAGTTCAAATGCTTCCTGACATTCATCGTCCCAATGAAAAGAGACATCTTTCTTAAGAAGCTTAAGAAAGGGTTCGGTTTTGTCTGCCAACTTATCGATGAAGCAGCGAATAGCTTGAATTTTACCTTGTAGACTTCGTAATTCAGATATATTTGTGGGTGCGAGCATATCAATGATAGATGCGATCTTGAGAGGGTCAATTTTGATGCCACATAAAGAAACTATAACCCCAAATAATTTACCGGACTTGACTCCGAATATACATTTAGCTGGATTCAGTCGGATAAAATATTACCTTAACCGATCAAAGACTTTTATCAAGTCATCTAAATGATCATCTTCTTTGATGGAACGAGCTATAATATCGTCTACATAATCATGTAGAATATCATGCATCATATCCTCAAAGATATAAGTCATAGCTCATTGATAGGTTGCACCTTCATTCTTCAAACCGAATGGCATCACTTTACAATAAAAGGTTCCCCAAGAGGTAATAAAGGTTGTTTTAGCCTGATCTTCAGGAGCTATCCTGATCTGATTATAACCATATAATCCATCCATTAGGGATATCATTCCACTCCTAGCAGTAAAATCAATGATCTGATCCATGTTGGGAAGAGGAAAATTGTCTTTAGGGCATGCATCATTAATATCTCTGAAGTCTGTCCAAACCCTAACCTTGGTAGCTTCTTTCTTAGTTACCAGAACTATATTTGAGATCCATTCAGCATAATCAATGGCTTGTATAAAAATAACCTTCAAGAGTTTTTCTAATTCCCCTTTGACTAGTAAGGCCACTTTAGGGTGCATTTTTCTAAGTTTCTGTTTAACAGGTTTAGCATCCGTATGGACTACTAGGTGATGCATAACTACATAAGGGTCTAATCCTGGAATATCTTCATATGTCCAAGCAAATATGTCTTCATATTTTTTAAGAAATGCAATGTATTTATCTTATTTTTCTTGACTCAATTCTGATCCAATGTTGATTATGTGAGGGTTACCTTCGGTTCCAATGTTAATTTTTATGACATTCTCTACTTCCATGTGTAGATATCTTTCAAAATTATGCGGGGCGGGTGAAATGCCCAATTATTGTAATTCTTCTAAGGTTAGATTGGATAATTCATCTTGAGGAGTCGTGGCCTCAAGCTGGGCTATACTAGGTATAGAGCCATCGAAATAAAATCCATTATATAAAAATTCCTCAATAGAGACGTCATGGAAAATATCCCCCTCCAACTCATCGTTGGATTCAACAATCATCTCAGGGTAAGCTATGGATAACATATTACATGTAAATGGGTTATTCCTTAAACGCAAAGCATCGCATTCCTCCAAATAATCTTGGTAAGATATGAGATGGTCATCATCCTCAAATGGGAAGGGCTGACCTTTACTAGGAAATAGGCCCACACCACATCGGGTAGGCCATGGTTCTACCTCAAAAGGTTCTTTCATACCATTCGGGAAGGTCCCAAACCTTTCCCTTTATATCCCAATTTAAGCATTATAGGCTTAGATTTAACATACTCATTAGCAAAATAACATCGAGCATACCCATCATAATGAGTCTTGATGTTTCTAGGTATTCTTCCCTAGTCATATCCCTTATAAATAAAAGCACAGCTCCCAACTTGTTAGATACTTCCCATAGGCTGTGGGAGGTCCAAGGTACGAGGAGAGGGTGGCAATTTATTTAAAATATGGGAATCTTGAATAACAACGTTTATTTTTTTTGATACAAGAATTTTAGATAAATTGGGTAAGAGCTCATCAGTAAGAGTGTAAGAGGTAGAAGGATCATTTCCTATGTTTTCGGATGTAGAAAGAATGCCTTTGATAGGTGTAGACATTGTAGAGATGTCTATGGATGGATCTATAGGTATGGAAGTTATAGGAGTAAAACAAGAAGCATTGGTTGTGGGCTTAGGATCTTTTTGAGGTCCTAAGGTGGTTTGTTCGGAAGATGGTTGAACTATATGTAGCGGTGTAGTTGGTGGAGTAGAAGTAGATGATGTTATTAGTGTGTGTTTCACACATTTGGGTGGATGATTAGAATTAGGATGTGTGGATGATAGAGTAGGGTAAAATTGAACTCCAACAGGTTTTGCCAAAGCACACATATCAAAGTGTCTAGGATCACCATGAATGGTAACCAACTGATTTTTAAATTCGAATTTAACACACTAATGTAAAGTTGAGGGAATAGCTCGCATCGCGTTGATCCAAGGGCGACCCAAAAGTATATTGTACGATGCAGTGCAATGTATAATAAATATGGTTGTGTCTAAGGTTCTTGGGCCAAATTGCAATGGGATAGTAATAACTCCACACGTTTCTTGTGTTTCGTCATTGAAGGCTTTTATGATCATATCAGTTCTTTTCATTTCATCACTTCTAAACCCAAATCTTTGGTAGAAGTCAAAAGTGCAAATGTTTAAATATGAACCATTATCAATCAAGACTCGTTTAACTGCTACATCTCCAATTAGGGCAGTAATATATAAGGGGTTATCCTTATGTAAACTATGTTGTGGTATATCTCTATCCCAAAAGTCAATACAATTGACTTCTTGAGTTATGATAGTATTGGACATGGCTTCAGGTTGAATATTTTGTGGTACCATCATTTGTCTTAATGTGAGCATTAATTCATCCCTATGTGTAGGAGAAGATCTTAAAAGGTCCAAAAGGGAAATTCTAGATGTAGTATTTGATAATTGTTCATTAATATTATAAGGAGGTTTAGGTTGAACATTAGGGGCATGATTCCCTTTATTAGTAATTTTCAAAACAAATGGAGCTAATCCATCGTTCTGAGTCTGATCTTGTTGAGATTTTTGAGCCTGTTGTCGAGTAACAGCTTCGATGGTACCTACAATATTATTTTGCAGATGATGAATGGGTCTTGGTCTAGCATTTATGGCTTGTTCATTAGAAAGTAATTGGTGATACGATGGTCGAGTAGTGACTCTTTTTGGAAATGGTTCTTCCGGAACCATAGAACTTGTGATAGGTTGAATAGGATCTGATTCATCTTTAGAACTATTTGATTGATTTGAGGTGATTTCCATGTCACTTTCAGTCTCGTATTCGGTATCACTAAGATCAGGTGTCCAAATATTATATAGAGGTCTGGTCGTAACCATGGATAAAGTTGTGTCAAATACTTCCACATCATGAGTAGGTGAATGTCCACTAATAGTTCCTACATATCGGGTAGGAGGGGGAACATTATGGTTCTCAATTTGATTAGCCACTTCTTTACCATGCTTTGGTAAAGGATGTTGAAATATGTCTAGTGATTTATTGGCATTCTATTTCTGATTTTGAGGGATGTTCTTTTGAGCATTATTAGGAGGATTTTGTTTAGGTTGAAAGGCTTGCACCTCCATCTCATTGTTATCAATCAGGTCTTGTATTTTATGTTTTAATATTTTACAAGAGTTGGTAGCGTGTCCAGGTCCTCTATGGAAATCACAGTGTAAATCAGATCTGTATCTGAGTATAGTTGGATCAGGTTCCAGGATATTTGGTAATTGGATCAAACCTCGTGCTAGTAATTGTAGGAGAATGGTTGATAAAGGTTGATTTAACCTAGTAAATTCTTGGTGTGGTTTATCAGGAGGTTTCAGTATAAATTTCTCTATTGTTTTCATAGCATTAACAGTAGTGATATTTCTAGTATTAGTGACTCCATCACCCACAACTTGATTATTTTTATATTGATTTTTGGATGTTTTCTCATCATCTTTCTTTTTAAGTTGACCTCTCCTAATAAGAGCATCTTCCACTCTTCGAGCTAAATCTATAGGTTTATCGAAGGTGGTCAAGGTAGCAGTTTATAACTCATAGGATAGTTGTTCTTGCAAATTATTGATGAAAATATCTAGAATTTCTTGATAAGGTAACACAAAGTGCAATTTTCCTATCAACTGTCTCCATCGAGCTAGGAAATCAGCAAAGCATTCATCTTTGTCTTGTTTTAGGTTGTATAAATCTTTAATGGTTACATGTCTTTCAATGTAGGCACTAAATTGATGCACAAAAGACTTGGCAGTTTCTTTAAAATTCCTCAAAGAATGAGTGGGTAGTTGATAATACCATTCCAATGCCATTCCTCCTAAACTTTTTGGGAACATTTTTAGTAATAACAAGTCATCATGTGATATATCATGACAGGCTATCCTAAAAATATGAAGATGCTTTATGGGATCTTCGGTTCCTTTGTATATAGGTAGGACAAGCATAGGAAAGTGTTTAGGGTATGGTTGTGCTACAACTTTAGGATCTAGAGGCTGACTGCACATCTCTCTATAATTGTACAAGGGATGGCAGGGATCTATCTGGTCCATGTGAGAGACTAATTATTTCACCATGGATTCCAGATTACCAGTTTGTCCACCATATTGGTTCGGTGTTATTTGAGTGTATGATGGCGTGACGTAAGGATTAGATGCCATATTGTTGTTATGCAAATGATAGGTAGGAAGAGTATTATGAAGAAGGTTTGTTATAGCATTATGTTGTATCCTAGATTGTTGGAAATTGGTGTTAGGTTTTGTTTTGGGATTTTGTTGATTTGAGGTATGTTGATCAATAACTTGGTGAAATAGAGCAGTGAATGATGGTTTCTTTTGTGTGGGAATAACCCTAGGCTTGGTAATAGGCACTTTAGATGGTTGGGTAACCTGTTGTTGTTGCATGTTCTGGATTATAACGGCCATATCCAAATTGGATGTTCTAGCTTGATCACTTTCTTGATCAACGAAGGACAATGGATTAGTGCATGTGTGATATATGTCTTCTAGGGTTGCTTGAGTATCACTAATTTGATCCTTGTTCATATGGACTACTCTATTATGAGTGCCAATATTAGTATTGAGGAACTTCCAGAAATGTTCCATATTCTCAAAAGTGACAGCTCCTTTCGGAGATATTTTAGGAGATGAGGATCCTTCATCTCTAACAATTTTTCTTTGTTCATTTCCTTCAGAAAATTCTTCTTCTTGTTGGTCTAGGGTTCCTTCTTCCTGAATTGGGTCTTCAGGAAGGACATCTGGTTTATTTACTGGTTTTCCTAACCAATCTTCTTCTACTTCAGTCTGTTTTCCATTCCTAAGTCTAGTCATTATGCTTAAATTTAGATTTTAGCAAATATATATTGATATATATATATATATATATATATATATATATATATTTGCAACAAATTTGGGAGGTATATATTTTAATTATATACCTACTACAATACTTAAAAGAAAATGTTTTGATTTTTGTTATTATTTTTGTTTTGTTTTTTTTTTGGTTTTTTATGATTATAAAGACAACAAAAAACACACAAAATGAAAGAACTCATAATAAAATAATGGCTTAGTTTTCTATAAATATTTTATAGATTTCATTGATGGGATCAAGTTCATCAAGATTCATGAAATGCTCCTCTTCAAATTGGAAATGGTTTTTCATGAATTTGACAAAGTGTGCTATGGTGATGTTATCTACTTTTGACTCTGACTTGTAAAAATAGAGCTCATGGCAATACTCTCGATATAACACAGCTCTAGGAACTCTATTCCATCTCTTTCTATCCATAAGGACGACCTCTTGATCCTCTATACGAGATAGAAATTTATGTACTACAACTACATTGTCGAGGTATTCCTCAAAGGTGTACAACTCGGAAGACACAAGGGCTCTTTTATCTGCTAACCACCTATGGCAAGCTCTCTGAAGTTCATGATACAAGGTCACTTGATCAGGATCCAAGATTCTATCTAGGACAAACCTCTTGATTTGCCTAAGTTCGGTTGATCTAGATTCAATGATATTCAATCTCCTATTAAGTTCGTCCCATAAAGGTTGAACCCTATTTGTTTGAGGTACTCTAAGTACAGAAGTAATATCTATAGCTGCTAATTGATTCTCAACATTAATGGTGACAACTCGTCTTTTATTATAATATACCATCTAAATATGATATACAATATTTGATTCTAAATGCATTTATGTTTTTTTGTTTTTTTTTGGATTGTTTTCAAAAGGTTTTAGTTTTTGACGTCGGGTTCACCAAAATGTATCACTCCAATTTTTTTGTATCCTCACCTTCAGGCTATAGGATCCATTCCCGAAATGGGGATGCGAGAAGGATGGGACAATACCTCAGACTGAGAGGCCCTTTGAAGGTCCCGCCTCTCGGGGGATGGGTATAAGGGTGAATTTTCGATGGATGGTGGGTTCACCAGGAAACTTTTGAGTGGCAGTTTCCATGCCTAGGTTGAGAGTATGTTTGATCTGTTCATTTTGCACTTTAATCATTCAATCCTAGGTTTGGCCAAGATGAATCTAAGCTATTCTATATATCAATGTTGATTTTCACAAATACAGAAAACATGCATAAATGCTAAACACAGAAAGTACGCTAAATAGAATAGAACATACCTGATTTCGGATGTCTAATGAAGATTCTGAGTTTTGTAGAAGTCCAAATTGTCTCAAATTGTACGTAATCATCTGGAATTGCATAGAATCATCTTAGATCTCAGTCAGTCATCTAAGATAAGACAAGATCGTCGTCGATCTAACGAATTCGTCAGAAACCTGCAATCACAGAAACAGATACAAAATACCAAAAATGCAACTACAAAAGCAAGGGGAAAAGATAGAAATAATAGTAAACTTTCCCAAATGATAAATCCAGATAGCAATTAAAAGGAAATGCATCAATTTAACAATTTATTTTGACTTTATCATGCATCTATATTAAATGAGGTGAACTCCAAGATGCATAAATATAATAACTAAGATAATGCATAAAGAAATGCAGAGAAATGATAAGAAAACACAAAATCTGGGCTCTGATTGCCCCCAATCTAGACTACAGTCAAGATCACCTCCAATCATACGAGATTGTCATCGATCTGTGACAAGATCATCCAAAATCGTCTGGAATCGCCTGCGACGACCCAAGATTGCTCTAGCTGAAGAACAATAAGATTCCTACAAGAAAATTTGAAATATGCAATGCAAAAAAAAGTATGAAGGTGTTCTAAGGCACAAGGAACTAAATTTGTAGGGAAATCCATCAGCTAGGGGGTTCAAGGGTACAAACTAAGAAAGTCCCAGTTTATATAGGATTAGGGAGAGGTTAGGAGGTTGGAGATCATCCCAATTTGGGAGATATCCAATGGGGGAGACTCTAACTGTGCAGACACACTTTTTGCCCAGGTTAGAGAAGTTGTTGAAACATAGGCTAATTATGAAAATTTGGTTTTGGGACGAAATCGTCTGGACGTTCTGTTCCAGACGAATTCGTCAGATCTAGGACGATTTCGTCTGATCTACGATGATATCATCCAACAGTCAAAACAAATCCTAAAAATGGCATGGAAAACAAGGGAAGCGGGTAACAGGAGGTTAACGGGCAGTTTGGAGTTTAAAATTCAAATTTTTATCTTTTTACTAAGGTTTAACTGTGCCAATTTTAGGGTGCTACAGGATCTTACCCCTTTTACCTCCTTGGACGATAGTTGACTGGACAGGTAAGTTTGACTTGGACGATAGCTGACTGGGCAGGATTGGATGACAAGGGCATCAAGGTGAACCAACTCAATTTCCTTTTTCCCTTTCCTCCCTATTTATTCTATTTCCCTAACTTCCCTATATTCCCTAAGTTCGGTTAATACTACGAGTATATATTCCAATGTAACTGAGGTTTTCAAAGGTTGAATATAATATTGATTATCTAATTTTCACTCCTAACTTCTCTCAAATCACATATGGTATCAGATCCGAAGGTGAGGGAGACCTAAGGACCAAGAGAAGAAGTCATGGATAGCATGAGAATCGAGGTGAATGAAACTCGAGGATTGAAGTGAGAGAAACCTATAGAGCACAGCTTGTATCTAGACCAAGGTGGGGCCCATAGCTCAAAGCTCAAGGCCAAATAATCTCGAAGGCATGCAGATCAAGGTAAACATCGAAGTAGGCTAGCACAACAGCCAGTAGAGATAAGAGCGACTTAGAAGTACCGATCACAGAGCAACATGTGGCGACAGGAGGACAAGTCAAGAGCTAACACGGACAAACAATGAGGCACAAGGAGCTGACGTGGACATGCACATGGTATGCAAAGGGAGGAACAACATGGAGGATAAAGGTGGGCAAACAGAAGGCAAAAGGGGTGATCGAGCGATTACCCTAAGGCAATCGATAAGCATACTACTTTTCTATGCTTTTAAAGCACAAAATCCCCTTCGCATAGTGGATGTGGGATTATTTTTTTTTTTAAGTTGTTTGTGCGGTCGACGAGATAAAGGAGGCAAGCCTCCTTTGGATTCTCGTCGGGCCACGCAGCTCGACTGGCTCAAGGAGCCAGCCATAAGTTGCCCGACCCCCTACAGGTCACGGGTTCAAAACCTAGTGAGAGTGAAATTCTTTTTTGTTTGAAATTACCACAAAAATCCATAATAAATATATGATCTTCCTCCTCCATACCCAGCCATGGGTGTAGCTCGATCGGTGAAGGTGGATTGTTTGTGAATCGCATGTCCCGGGTTCGAATCCCGCGAGGACAAGTTTTATTAGTTTTTTTTTTAAAAGCTAAAAAGGGTTTGAATTAGGCTTTATAAGGAAGTTGGACTTCCTTAGCTCACGGCAGGTGAGCTACTGTCATGGCAAACACACATGTTGTAAGTCCCAAGGCCATCATATGTCAAGGGTTCAAAACCCTTTGCCCTCATTTCTATAGTTGAACTTTTTTTTAAATTATTATATTAAAAATATTTATATTATATTTAATAAATTAAAACTTAATTGTTTAAAAAAAAAAATTAAAAGCAATTATTTTATTTTTATTAAATAAGAAATATAATTTTTTTTATTATAAAAAAAAAGGGACATTGCCTAGGAGGCAATTCATTGTAAAAGCAAAGTTTTTTTATTCAAGGAATCATAAAGAGTGTGTAATAAGCCTAAGAGGCTTAGTTTTTTTTTGTAAAAGAGACAGAGGATCAAATTGTAAAATTGTAACAAGGCATTGATGATAAGACCAAATGGTTGTTATCATGCCTTATGTGCAATTTTAGCACGAGAAGGTGCAAAGAGTTTTGATAACAAAGTCAGAGGTTATGGACTCAACATTGTGTTTAGTCAACTTCAAAATGCAATGATAGCACATCAAAGGCATCCTGACTCAGGGTATGAGGCAGACTTTGAAGATAACTCATTCAAGAGTGAATTTGAACAATCAGAATTAGTACAAGCTGAAGCACAAGAATCAGAGTATACACACTATAGTAATTCAGTAGAAATCCTAGAACCAGAATCACCAAAAATCATATAAATAAGTGACGACCAAGAAGAAGTGGTAGATAACTTTGTAACTCAAGGGATCATATCCCCACATCAAGAGGACCAAGCAGTCCATGATAGATTAGAACAAGTAAAATTTGACTTAAATTTGTAATATCTTTCTTCTTCCTTCTTCTTATTTCCTTCTTTCAACAAAAAATACTTTATTGTAACCTGAAATAAAGAGAATTTTTTGGTAACTATGGCCTCACACAATAGCTTACCTATACCAAAATTTAACGGTTATGACTATAAGTATTGGTCTATAAATATGAAGACCTTACTCATAGGTAAAGGTTTGTGGGACATCATAGAAGAGGGCTACATAGAACCTTCAGACTGGACAACACAAAGTGCCGCAGATAAGAAAACACAAAAAGAAGAAAAAAAGAGCAACTCTTCTGCTCTTTCTCATCTCCAAGCTGCATTGGAGAAAAGCATATTTTCTAGAATTGCTTCCTGTACGACTGCCAAGCTACATGGAAAGCATTGAGTGATGGATTACAAGGTAGTAATCAAGTGAAGCGGTAAGGCTTCAAACATTGAAGCGAGATTTTGAAAATCTTCGAATGAAAGATAATGAAAAAGTTGGTGATTATTGTGTTAGAGTAAAAGCAATTGTAGATAAAATGGTTATACTAGGTGAATAAATCAAGCCTGATGTAATTGTAACAAAAGTGTTGAGAACACTTACACAAAAATGGAACCATATTGCCATAATAATGGAAGAATCCAAAGATATTTTCCTTTTAACATTCGATGCATTGATCAAATCATAAATGTCACATGAAGAGAGGTTTTTTGAAACTCCTTCAACTAGCTATGGAGGCGATGATAAGGCCTTCACTTCTAATGAAAATAATGGAAGAGGACGGGGAAGAGGTCAAGGTCGAGGAAAGCAAAGAGGTAGAGGTAGAGGCACCTATAGAGGAGGCAATTCCAATAGAGGAGGCAACCAGAATAGAGGAGGCAATTCCAATAGAGGAGGCAACTCATACAGAGGAGGCAACCAAAAAAGATGTGGAAATCATAATCAAGGTGCAAATAAAGTACAAAGTGGCAATCAAGGGTGAGGAAGTGACAAGTCCAAATCATCTTGTTTCAACTATGGCAAGCTAGGTCACTTCGCTCGTGACTGCTGGTCAAAATCTTCACAAGACAACAATAGTAAATATGGAAATTATGGAGAAGAAGATGATGCTTCTAATATTTTTCTATCATATAGACAATCAGATCAGAATTTAAATGACACATGGATTCTAGATATTGGTTGCTCAAACCATATGATTGGCAAAGAAAAACTATTTTCTACTCTAGATTCCACTTATAAATCCCAAATCAAATTAGGGAATAACAAATCATTGCAAGTAGATGGCATTGGAGCCATGGCGGTTCCAACCAAAGAAAGACTAAATAAATTGAGTGACATCTATTTCACTCCAAAGCTCTAACACAATTTTCTCAGCATTGGACAAATTATGGAGAACAATTACAAGCTTGTCTTTGATGAAGGACAATGCATTATTTTTGATAAAATTAATTGTAATAGTGTCATCACCCAAGTCCCCATGACCAAGAATAGGTTATTCCCTCTCAAATTTGGTGAGCCAGGGGGAAATCAACTTGCAAATGTAGTAATAACAAATCCAAGTGTGTTGTGGCACTTGCGATATGGTCACCTTAATTCCACTAGCTTGAAATTGCTCACTTCTCAAGCTATGGTGACAGGACTTCCAAAAATCAATGATCAACAGGAGGTCTGTGAAGGATGTGCTTTGGGAAAGCACTCCAAATCAAATTTTCTAAGAGGACAAGCATGGAGATCCAACTATCCACTTCAATTAGTACATTCAAACATACATGGTCCGATGCAAACACAGATTCTCGAAAACAATTATTATTTTCTCACTTTCATAGATGAATTCTCTAGGATGTGTTGGATTTATTTCTTAAAGCACAAATATGAAGCATTTGATTGCTTCATAGATTTTAGAAAAAATGTAGAGAATCAAAGTGGGAATTATGTAAAATGTCTTCGGATAGATTGAGGAGGTGAATACTCCTCAAAATAATTTTTAAACTATTGTAAAGCAAGTGGGATCAAAAGGCAATTCACCATAGCCTATACCCCATAACAGAATGGTGTGGCCGAAAGAAAGAACCGCACCCTAGTTGAGATGGTGATATCGATGCTTCAGACAAAGCATCTCACTAATATGTACTGGGTTGATGCTGTAAAAACAAGTGTATATATTCTAAATAGAAGTCCAACTTCTAGTTTAGATGGCATCACTCCTTATGAGGCATGGTATGCAAAGAAAACAAATGTAAAGAACTTCAAAATTTTTGGTTCTTTAGAATATGCTCACATTCCTGATGAGAAAAGGAGGAAGCTTGATCCAAAAAGTCAAGCTTGTATATTTTTTGGGTATTGTGAGTCTACAAAAGCATATAGGATCTACAATCCCAAGACTCATAAAATTGTACTCTCCAGGGATGTAATTTTTGATGAAGGGGGAGAATGGGGTCATCAAAGAATTTTTGTTGATGATGAGTCCCAAGATGTAAATTCTTCACAGGTATAGTAGGTGTCTCCAAAAAACAGGAAAGGCACACCACCCCCTCCAAGATCAAGCAGTTCAAATAATTCAACCGCCACTCCAAGTCCTTCTCCACAGAGATCAGTAAGTTCTTCACCAATGGACATTGACTCTCCATAAAGAGGCATAAGAACTTTACAACATCATCCATACTTTCAGATGCTGGATCAAAATTTCCAGAGAAGATTCAGTAGAAGCCAAGCTAGTGAAATGAATACAGTTTTGCAGCAACTTGAAAATTTGTAATTGTATGAGGATGATGACTCCCAATAACCTAGAGGATATGAATTCAATTATGCTTTATTGACTAATGCACGGCTAGAGCCAGCTAGCTATGAGAAGGCATGTACTTAAAATATATGGCAATAAGCCATGAAAGAGGAAATAACCTCTATAAAAAATAATGATACATGGGAGCTAGTAAAGCTACCCAAAGGGAAAAAATATGTTGGATGTAAATGGGTCTACAAGACTAAGTACAATGCTGATGGAAGCATTGAGAGTCATAAGGCGAGACTAGTAGCAAATGGTTTTACTCATAAATATGGCATTGACTATGAGGAAACCTTTGCTTCTGTTGCAATACAAGAGACAATCATATCAGTTATTTCCTTAGCAGCCTATAAAGGATGGAATGTTCAACACATGGATGTAAAGAGTGCTATTATGAATGGATACTTGATAGAAGGGATGTATGTTCAACAACCTCAATATTTCCAAGAATAGGAAAAGAGAACCTTGTTTACAAATTGAAGAAAGCACTTTATGGCCTCAAGCAAGCACCAAGAGCTTGGTACTCATGCATTGATGGCTATTTCAGCGAGTATGGATTCACAAGAAGAAAAAGTGAACCAAATTTTTACTACCTAAATCATGGAGTAGACATTCTCATAGTTTGTTTGTATGTGGATGATCTAATATTTATGGGTAGTAACAATAAAATGAATATAGAGTTCAAAAACTCCATGATGAAGCAGTTCGAGATAAAATATTTTGGTCTAATACGATACTTCCTAGGCATGGAAGTGCATCAATCAAACAAAAGGATCTTCATATGTCAACACAAGTATGCTCGAGACATGATCAAGAAATTTGCCATGGAGCAGTGCAAATCAGTTGCAACTCCAACTGGACATGGGATCCAATTGAGCAAGGATGACGAGCATCAAAGGTTGACATGACCACTTACAGAATCATGGTTGGGAGTTTGGTGTTTCTCACCAACACAAGGCCCGATGTTCAATATGCTATTTCTCTAGTCTCAAGGTTTATGGCTAGTTCTTTTGAGCTGCATCTACAAGAAACTAAAAGAATGTTGAAATATGTAAAAGGTACATTGGATTTTGGAATCCATTACCAAAAATGTAAGTCTGTAAAATTAGTTGGCTTCAGTGACATTGATTGGGGCAGCGGTATAGATGACAAAAAATCTACATCAAGGAATTGTTTTAGTCTAGGATCAGGACTAATTACATGGAGTTCCAAGAAATAAACTATTGAAGCATTGTCATCAACTGAGGTTGAGTATATAGCCATCACACATGCTAGTACTCAAGCCCTATGGTTGAGAACATTTCTTGAAGAGATTGGAGAAAGTCAAAGTGGTCCAACTTGACTGTATTGTGATAACATAAGTGTCATTCAGTTGGTATACAATCCAGTCCACCATAGAAGATCAAAGCATTTCGATATGAAGTATCACTTCATTCAAGATATGGTGGAACAACAAATAGTTGAGCTTCAACATTGTAACACTTTGGATAATATTGCAGACATCTTCACCAAAGGTATAGCTAAAGCTCTATATATAAAGCTGAGAAACTGTATAGTTAGTCCTCTCAACTTTAAGGGGGAGAATTTTGGAAATAAAGCTAGTAAAAAGACCAAAAAGGAGTAAAAATATGTAAAAATTTATTTCAACTATAAGCTTTGGATCTTACCCCTTTTACCTCCTTGGATGGCAGTTGACTGGATAGGTAAGTTTGACTTGGATGGCAGCTGACTAGGCAGGATTGGATGACAAGGGCATCAAGGTGAACCAACTCAATTTCATTTTTCCCTTTCCTCCCTATTTCTTCTATTTACCTAACTTACCTATATTCCCTAACTTAGGTTAATACTACGAGTATATATTCAAATGTAACTGAGGTTTTTGAAGGTTGAATATAATATTGATTAACTAATTTTCGCTCCTAACTTCTCTCAAATCACATGGAAAAGGTTTTTGAAGACCTCAAGAAATTCAAATTATTGAGGAATAATATAGTGAAGGAGATCAAATTTGAAGTTATAATTCGACAAGAATATTGAGAGAGAAGAGAATATTGAAGAGCCCATAATTTTGGTAAATTTAAGGATAACCACATTATTTTTTAAGGCTGATTTGATAGGAGAATTTTGCAGATTTTTGAAGAAGAAAATGAAGGGTTGAAGGATAGTAAATTGAATAAGGTATTGAGCTACATATTTGGAAATCTTCGGTAGTTTTTTGAGTGCCCTTGAATAGGATATTGAAGAAGGTTAAGATGGAAAAAGAAGGTAAAATTTTGAAGATATTCATTTCAGGTTTTGTATAATGAAATAGAGGAAGAGTTGATTGAAGAGTTGCAGAATTTCTAATAGTATTTGGGCAACATTAATAGCTACAAGTTTTAGAGTTTGAATACATAGGTTTTGGAGGATATTTGGAGCCACAAAAATAGATTTTGTGGGCAACATTAGAAGAAGGAAAGAGATGTGATTTTGGAGAGCTTCGATACATATTTGAGAAAAAATTTTGGCAATAAGAAAGTTGGAATTTTAGTAGCAATTAGAGCTGCAAATTTGGTAAGTTTTGGAACAATAAAGTGAAGGAGAGTAAAGGTGCAAAATTTACAAAATCAAGGTTGCTAAAGGGTGAATCAAATCACCAAAGAAACTAGTTGAAAATAAGATAAAAAATGTGATATTGTTGCAACATAAATTTATTGAGGTATTTAAATTAGGTTTATATTAAGCATTTGAGAGCACCATATTACTTTTATTAATCTAAAGAAGGAAGCTAAAAGGAGTTGACAATATTTGCATCTTAAGATCTGCAAGATTAAAACAACAATATCTAAGTAAACTTTATTTATAAAAGAGAAATAAGAAGGATATAACATTATTATTGAATGCTATTTTCTAGCCCATAATAGTGCAAATATATTCTAAGTTATAGTAGTGAAGAGAAAGGCTAAATAGTGCTCAAATTTAAGGGCTGACTTAAGGTGTCTAAAGACACCAAGATGAGTACCAAATTTATAGAATACGTTGGTGAAGAAGAGCCATCAAAAAGTGTTGTAGATCCATAAAATAAAAGCATCATCGGATAGCAAGTCTAAGCATCATAAAAGCACATGGGGGTTAGCATCTAAACCATGTAGAATTATTAGAGTAAAGAGAATAAACAAAGAGCATTTGTCTACCTAAGTTAAATATTGATCAAGGATTAAAAAATATAGATTATTTTAGTGTCTAAAAACACTAAGTAGGCAGGAGCCAAAGGAAGAGTGTAAGCATTCATTGGAGTGGAGATCTCCACTATTGAAGTGTAAGCATCCATTGGAGTAGAGAGGGCCATGGTTACTAAAGGGAAGAGCCATAACATCATATAAGAAAGTTCCACCATAGTCAAAGAAGGCATAGTGACTATCATTCTAAGGAGATCCACCATCATCTAGGGAAGAGCTACTATCATTTGAGGAAGAGCCACCACCATCTAAAGAAGACCCACCATCAAAAAATTTGATAAAACCATTGAGTTTTCCCCAAGAAGTCTAAACTAATATATTCTCCATGAAAGAGTGTAAAATATAAGTAAAGAAGATAGAGGGACTGAATATTAGGCTAAATCACAAGTGTTAAGGTTTGGTTGATATGTTACATGCCACAAACACATGTTATAGAAGACAAAGGAAAAGGAAACAAATATTTCAGGTTTTGAATATGCACCAAGGTTGACATAAAGCATTAGATGTTATCTAGAAGCAAGACACTTGGTGATAGTAATGGCCATATTGTCATATTATCGTTCACTCAAGAAAAATACATTATATGAGCTTAAGGGGAATATAAAAGATGATTTTAAAGAATTGAAAGAGTTTGAGTGCCATATGACACATATAACTTAGGAGGTAAACAGGTTTGAAGGATCTCAAGTGCCCATCTCAAGGAGAGAACATGTTTTTTGAGAGGGAAAGACTAAAGGTGAAGCACATATATTTGTAGATATGCATTGGAAACATAAGTAGGCATAAGTGGAGTCATGAATTGGATTTTTAGTGAGAGTAAGTAGTGATACACCACTTGGAATAATAGGAGGAATATGCAAGCCACGTAGGGAGTCAAACAATAAAGTATTGGATATGATGTAAAAGGTTGAAAAATATTGAATTTACTTGGCCAATCAAAAGGGAGATAGAATCATATAAATGCACGCCAAAGCATAGCCATAGGTTTCATAGAAAGGAGAGAGCCCATGTGGATATGGTCAACCACTATTAACCACAACAAATTACCACATTCAAGTCTAAATGTAATTCGTTATTTCAAATCTACTTATAAGAAAAGAATAGGAGGTATAAGGGAGAGATAAAGAAATAAGTTTAAAAGTTTTTTAATTTTATTATTTAAATTTACAAAACATTTTTGAAATATTTACAATATGATTTGAATGGAGAAATAAGGTTTTCTACATCAAATTAAATTTATAAAATTTGCAAATATTCTTTTATGGAATTTATAAGTTTATATGTTTGGATTTATAAGGTATTCAACACCAACATTGGATTAATAAATTTAGAATAATTTATATTCTTGAGATTAGGGAGTCAATATCAAAAGTTTTAGAATTTTGTAAAATTGCATTCAAATTTTTTTTTGATTTACTACTTAAATATTTGGGAGCTATAAAGAAGTGTTGAGTGGTATTTTCACCCGATTGTGAAAACACACTCTCCGATAGGATTTGGGTTCTAAATCCTCTCTTGCAAAGAAATTAAACATGTAACTTCTCCAAGGTTCCTGTTATGTTAGCATTTTGCATCTGTGTATTAATAATCTCAAATAAAGATATTCAATTAAAATGCTTGGAACACCTTAGTGGTTGCAAGTAACTGAAAACAAGGGGCAATGTTGGTTTATTTTACTGTGAAACTTTAATGATTGTTCATTGAACCCGAATAAAGCAAATGTGATTTGATCCCTTTATGACTATACTGTAACTTCAAAATGAAAATTGATGAAATGTCATAAACATAAACCCTTTAATGAAAATGGAATTTTATGAAGGGAATTTCATCATCTGCTCATGAATGAAAAACAAAACTGAAAAATGAAACTCTGGCCTTGAAATGGAAATTTTCTATTTTCT
Source organism: Wollemia nobilis (assembly GCA_028583015.1). Classification (NCBI taxonomy): domain Eukaryota; kingdom Viridiplantae; phylum Streptophyta; class Pinopsida; order Araucariales; family Araucariaceae; genus Wollemia; species Wollemia nobilis. Next base: position 2,516,107 of record JAQPPZ010000375.1, on the reverse strand, counting down.
GACTTTGGAATTTTTTAGTTTTTTTAATTTTTATTTTAATGCCTGTAAATAAAATAAAATGCAGAAAAAAAATGAAAATAAAATGTGAAAGAAAAATAAAAAGTGCATTCAGTATGATGCTATCCTCTTTGACAAAACCGAAGCTAATGAGGTTTTCTGCATACAACCTAACCTATTGAACCTGCAAACTCGCACAATCCAGGTAAGTTAGGTGCTGGTTTCCGGGGTTTAAACTGTAATTTTCAGATTTAGACATTCGCATGAAGCAACCAAGAGAACTTGCATTAAACTTCACCTATAAGCCTAGAAATCCGAAAAGGGGAAAGATAAACATTTAATCCTCGCATGCAGAAAATAACTCCTTCTTTCTTGCCAATGAGGTGCAACTCTCTGAATTTTCTGTATTAAAAATTGGTCATTATACAACAACAGAATCTCCGGTTTCCCAAACCCAGTCTATGGAAGAAAACAACCTCAAAGCAAGCCCAGAATGGCCCTCTGGCCTTCAGCACTGCAACTCTGCTTACAACAATTTCCTACCCAGTCCAATGTAAAGGAATATCCAGACAAAGTGGAAGAAAAACACCACAAAAGCAGGCCCATAATGGCTTATTGCCTTTGGCTCTGCAACTCTGCTCGTAGTGGTTTTTCGACCCTCGTACCAATCTGTGCCTCTGATTTTATACTTCTTGATGCGGTTCTTTGTTTCGCCCTGCGGCGCTTCGTTTCACCTCCCAGAATGCATCGTTTCAAATTCCCCGCCTTTTCGTTGCTTTTGACCTTATGTTCGATGCCGAAACGTTCGATATTCTCTGTTAAAATGTAACGCTTCTGTAACCCTGACACCTGTATGCCACGTGTTTCACACTTTTCTGCATGTTTCGTAACTGCCCCCTTGTAAATCATGACAAAAATAGCATGTCGCGCTATCACGACGTTTTTATGCATGCAACTCTGCTCCTCTACTTTCACCACGAAAACGTGACATGTCGCGATATCGCGACATTTTCCTGCCAACAGCCTTGTCTGCCTTCATGTGCCGCGAAAATGAGACATGTCACGAAATCGTGACATTTTTATGCTATCGGGCCCTATGGCTGCAACCTGTCATGAAATCGCGACGCTTTTCCTCTCCGTACGCCTTGGCTGCTTCCTGTCGCGAAATCGCGACGCTTTTCATCTCCGTACGCCTCGACTGCAACCTGTCACGAAATCGTGACGCTTTTCATCTCCGTACGCCTCGGCTTCTGTCATGAAATCGCGAATTTTCATTTAGCTGATGTCACGAAATCGTGATGCTTTTCATCTTCGTACACCTTGGCTGCTTCCTGTCGTGAAATCATGACGCCTTTTCATTTGGAGCTGTCTTCCGGCTTTCTGTCGTGAAATCATGACAATTTTTGTTTCGTACCATTTTGCCAGTCGTGAAATCATGACGCTTTTCTATTTCGGGCTGCTCTTGCTGTATTTGGCCGCGAAAACATGACATGTCATGAAATCGTGACATATTTTCCTTCCGTACCACTTCGCTGCTTGGAGCCGCGAAAACATGACCTGTCATGATATCGCGACGTTTTTCTGCTTCGTGCCCCTTTGCTGCTTCCTGTCGCGAAATCGCGACGCTTTTAGTGCCTTGCCCTGTTTGACTGGTTTGACCATGATTTTGTGACATGTCACGATTTCATGACAATTTTCCATTCTATCTTTCTCTCTCCTCTCTGGACCACGATTTCACAACACGTCACGAAATCGTGACAATTTTCGATCAATGCCTCTTCCTAGATAGAGCGACATGTCGCGATATCGCGACATTTTTTCATTTCGCGCGACGGAGCAACATGTCGCGATATCGCGACAACTTTTCTTTTTTGGCAGCGACGGAGCGACATGTCGCGATATCGCGACACTTTTTCATTTTTGTGCAATTTTGCCCTTTTCTTGATTTTTAGCATCTGGGTCACTGAGATCTTCTTTGAAAGCATGCAAAAAGGGTGGGTCCCCAATTTTGGGGTGTGTTGTGGATCAGCCACAACAAATGGCGACTCTGCTGTCAAATGCTCCTGAGCATTTTAGTGAGAACCCTACCTGGAAGTATACAAACTCGAAAACATGTGTTAGCACATAAGAAATATAAACCAATGCCCAAAGATCAGAAATATATGAATCATCAGAATCATCAAGTATTAGCTCGGTGTGTGCAATGTATTTCATTCCCTATCGTTTGAAATTGATCAACATTCCATTGTCAGTTTTACATGAATGCATATGTGAGATTGTGAATGATTTGTGTAACCTCGATAACTATGCTTAGAGATTTTGCTCTTGTAAAGGCCTAAACTTTCTAGTATCATGCACAAACATTCAAGATTACCAAACCCTCTTAGGATCCACTAATGAATTGCTTTATTATATCCCAAAGTTGGTTATGAGTCCCTACTATCTTGAACCCATGTGCAAGTGAACGTGAAATCAGAACTTTGGGGAATCAGACTCCCAACCTAACCGAGATGGGAGTTTAACCCTATCCTTACTATTCTAATTTGGAATTCATTACCTCACTTTGAGCAAAATAATTTAACCAATTATGGAAGAAATGGTCATGCTAGTCTAACCCTTTGGACAATCAGTGGTCTTGTTTTTTAGACAAGACATGTTGCCATGCATGGGCATACTTAACCCCATAATCCAAGACTTATCTTCATTTCTTTGGACCTTGGGGATGACTACCCATCCTTTGCAAGAGGACAAGTAGTACGATCCTTCCAATCCAATATAAAGATGAGATGGGAAAAATTAATTTTTTACTTCTTGGACCTTGGGGATGACTACCCATCCTTGCTAGGGACATGTAGTACGATCCTTCCAATCCAAGCTTTGGATGAAAATGGAGAATATTAATTTTATTGCTTGGACCTTGGGGATGACTACCCATCCTTTGCAGAGGACAAGTAGTACGATCCTTCCAATCCAAGATTTATCATGAAATGAGACATAGGAGCTTTGGGGAATCGGATTCTCAACCTAAGCGAGATGAGAATTTATGCCCTATCCTTACTACTCCATGTAGGTCAAATCAAAGCTTTGGGGAGTTGGATCCTCAACCTAAGTTCGATGAGGATTTAGCCCTATCCTTACTACTCTGATTTTAGGCTTTAAGCTTTATGGAAGTGGTCAAAACCACTTTTTAAGGATCATGTTGCATAATAGGATAGACATGAAATACTTCTTTCGCCCAACCTTTTCTTCCAAGCAAGGTTTTGATCATTTTGCTCAAGATCCTTTTTAATGTGTATAAAATGTGCTTGGTTCTAGATATCTCAAGACTCAGTTCCCAACCTTAGGATTTTCTTCTTATTTATGTGATAGCATAACCCTAAGAGGATTTGACACACTTTAATGATTTGTATTTGAAATGCATATGCAACTAAGATGGCATGCATGTGCAAAGTGAGATGTAATATGAATGCATTGTCTTTTGAATTGCAGATGAAATATTGCCATATAAAACTGACTACTTCATGCATCACAAGTTTCAAACGATACTATTAAACTGTTTGTATTTCTTGCGGAGCTTTCTACCACATAATTCCAATGTTCCATATTTCCCCGATCTAGAACATAAGTTAGCATCTCAAGGCAACTTTTTCATCATTTTTTTTTTTTATATAGACAAACAAAACATGTCAAATAAACACACAACTTTAAATTAAAACTTATTCAATCCAAAACCAAACTGCAATCCCAAAAATGAAAATTTGAAAACACAAACCAAAACCCAAAAAACCAAAATCTATATACAAATGTACAATATAATACAAGATGATGCAAAGCTTGGATTATCACTTTCCTGGATCCCAAACATGATTAGAACATTTCAACAAAAATATAACGTGATATGCATGCCAAATGTTGTGGGAATCCCACAAAAACAAGACTAGACCAAACAATGCAACAAATTTCCACTTGCCATGCTCACCATACCAATTTGATTTAGTTCCAATAATACTCCCATAGGTGAGCATCAAATTACTAGAATGATTAGACAATAAATGATTTTCAATTTTATCATGTCTATTCTTTAAAATGTAAACTTCATAATTCCCTCCTTGATTTAGAATTAGGCTATCTTTTTCAAATATGCAATTTTGTAAGTAGGAGCCTATTTCTACAAATTTCAAAGCCAAATCATTTTCCAAATTTGTAGGCCAATCAAATTTGTGTAACAATTTACAAGCATCTAGGATATTTACTAAATTAGGATCATTAAAAGTTTTTACCCTAGATTCAATTAGTAATTGTTGATGAATTTGGTTTAACAATTCAAGTGCATCAACTTCTTTTTCATTCATTGAAACAATGTTATCAAAGGTGTAATTAGAAATCATACCCTGTTTTTCATTCACCTTTAACGACATTTCATCATAAACATCAATCAAATTCAAAACATGGTCATGCAAATTTTCAACCCTCAAATGTTTTTGGTCAAAGTGTATGTCCCATGACTCATCTTGATGATCCTTCATTTGAGTTGCTTCCAATTGATCAATCTCTTTATCATTTGGTTCTAATTCTTTGTTCACTATCCATGGTATCTCTTCATGTGAGGTGGAAGTTTCCATATCTTGCATATCAAGTGAGATATGAGTTTCATCTATAGAGATGTGAGAAAAGAATGCATCATCATATCTCCCCCAACCATTGTAAAAATCGTCATCCAAATCCATAGAATGAAATTCCATGATGTTTGTGACATGATCTCTTGATTCATTCGTCAATTCTTTTTCTTCTTTGTCCTTGGTAATAGAATCATCATGATCTTTCAAAATTTGATGAGATTTGAAACTTTCTTCCAAAACATCCTCAAATTGTACAGGAGTTGTAAAGTCTTCCTTTGAGTAGGCGATTATGTTGTCCTGTATATCAATGGGCACACAAGTTTCATTAGTAGTTTTGGAATGAGTGAAATCTTCCCACTTCTTCCAAGCATCATAATAATCATCTTTCAAAATCAAGTGGTGACGTTCAACTACTTCTTCAACATCTTCCAATTCATCAATGTGCTTCTCATCAAATTCATCTTCACCTTCCTTAGATGGTTCAATTATTTCCAAAAGTGGGTTATTTCTTGAATTCAAATTTATAAGGCTATCATCGTCCAAATTAGTAACCCATGATTCATTATCATAATTTGGAGGGTGAAGAATTTCTTGATCCTTAATTTTACACATCTCATCAATAGTATCTTCCAAGAACAAGTGGTGAAACTCTATCATGTCTTCAAATTCATTTATTGGTTTTCTCCCAATTTCACTTTCAACCACTTCATTCAATTCTATGGTAGGTTCCATCCTATCACATATTTCAAACATTGTTGAATTTAGAACCCCTTCATCCGAATAATCGTGTATCTCTATGAATGAGATCATTTCTGCATAATCCTCACTAGCGGATGTTGGCTTAGCAATTTGCACCTCCCCGTGGACTACATCTAAGGTGGTTGTAAGATTTGGATATTCAAATTCATCCCCTTGATCATTTACCTTAGATATCATTGGAGTGGAGGGTGCTATATTTGATGGTTGGTGTAGGTTGGCATCAATATCTTTAGAAGGACAATCTCTTATGTGAGCATGTTGTGCCTTTTCTTCTTCAAGACCTTGTCGTTCTATCTCTTCTAAGATCTCATGGATTTTCTCTAGAGACAAACCACCCAGTTTTTCCTCAATGAGTGAAGCAAGTGTGGGGTGTATGGCTCCTAGGTATACTTCCATGGCTTCCTCTTCTAATGTGTTAAAATTTTCCCACATTTGGGAGTGCAACTCATGAAATCTTCCATTGAATTGACTCAAGGATTCATTAGGCTCCTTACATATGGAGGTAAACTGATTTTTCAAGATTTCTAAGTCAACCTGATTACCAAAATGATAAAGATAGGTTGCTTCTAGTTGTATCCAAGAAGTCCTAACCTCCATGGGTAGTTGGCTGTACCAAAAGAATGGTTTATCATCCAAAATGTATGCAAATAACCTACAAGCTACCTCCTCATAGAACACCTGGAATTGACATAATGTATTCTTGTAGACATGCAGTTTTTGCAAGTATCCTAGTGGCACCTCTTGATTAAAACACCGTAAAAAATCCAATAACATTGTAGGAATTTGATAGGGTACCACAGGTATAGACAAACCCTTATAATGATCCTCTATCATTGATACCATTCTCTCTCTTAGAGACACTATTTCAGCTCTCAGGGATACCATTTGCTCCTCAAGTGTTGCCATTAGTGAAACTTAAAATGTAATTTTAGAACCAAATCTGTTGAATATTCAACTTGCAATATATGAAAAAAAATCAAGTTAGCATCAACCAAGAGATGTACTATTAAAATCAAATGAAAGTAATTGCATGAAACAACACTTTGTTAGTCAAGACCAAAATTTTCAAAGTTAAATCAAATCACATTATTTCTGTATGAACAATCAAAAAAGTGTTAGAATAATATACAGCATACCTGAATTGCTTAAAATAGAACAAGTAAATAAATTCAGGCCGTCCTTTTTACAATCTACTGAGTGTTAGAGGACTAAAGCATAAAAAATTTAAATTTAAATAACACTAAAATAAACCCGTTCGGCCCTCCTAGCACCAATCTGTTGAGTGGTGTTAGAGGAGGCCGAAGATGCTAATCAAATGGACTTGAAATATTTAGCAATGTAAAGCTCTTAAACAATTATAAACCCGTAGCATCTAAAATCATGATAAAATAAACCTTTTCATGCCCTCCTTCTAGCGCCAATCTGTTGAGTGGTGTTAGAAGGCTAAAGATAACAATCAGTACGGCATGAAATATACAAAAATTTTAAATCTCACTAAAATAAACCCATCCAACCCTCCTTCTAGCGCCAATCTGTTGAGTGGTATTTTCACCCAGTTGTGAAAACACACTCTCCGATAGGATTTGGGTTCTAAATCCTCTCTTGCAAAGAAATTAAACAAGTAACTTCTCCAAGGTTCCTGTTATGTTAGCATTTTGCATCCGTGCATTAATAATCTCAAATAAAGATATTCAATTAAAATGCTTGGAACACCTTAGTGGTTGCAAGTAACCGAAAACAAGGGGCATTGTTGGTTTATTTTATCGTGAAACTTTAATGATTGTTCATTGAACCCGAATAAAGCAAATGTGATTTGATCCCTTTAAATAACTCAACTTGATGAACTGTCTCAAACATGAAACTTTAATGAAAATGCCATAAACATGAAGGGAATTATTTATGGATTTTGGAATTTTTTTAATTTTTATATTTTATTTTAATGCTTGAAAAATAAAATTGGAACTTCGAAAAATAAAGTGCAGCAAAAAGAAAATAAAATGCAAAATAAAAAAGAAATTAAAAGTGCATTCGGTTTGATGCTATCCTCGTTGAGCAAAACCGAAGCTGATGAGGTTTCCATGCATACAACCTAACCTATTGAACCCGCAAACTCGCACAATCCTGGTAAGTTAGGTGCTCGGTTCAAAGGGTTTTAAATAAAATTCAGATTTAGACATTCGCCTGATGCAACCCAGAGAACTTGCATTAAACATCACCTATAAGCCTAGAAATCCGAAAAAGGGGAAAGATAAACATTAAATCCTAGCATGCATAGAAGATAACTCCTTCTTTCTTGCCCACGAGGTGCAACTCTCTCGAACACTCCTGCATTAAAAATTGGTCATTATACAACAACAGAAGCTCTGGTTTCCCAAACCCAGTCTATGGAAGAAAACAGCCTCAAAGCAGGCCCGAGAATGGCCCTCTAGCCTTCAACATCGCAACTCTGCTTACAACAATTTCCTACCCAGTCCAATGCAAAGGAATATCCAGAAAAGGTCAGAAAACCACTACGGGCAGGGTTGCAGAGCCAAAGGCAATAAGCCATTCTGGGCCTGCTTTTGTGGTGTTTTTCTTCCACTTTGTTTGGATATTCCTTTACATTGGATTGGGTCGGAAATTGCTGTAAGCAGAGTTGCAGTGCTGTCGAAGGCCAGAGGGCCATTTTGGGCCTATTTTGAGGCTGTTTTCTTCCGTAGACTGGGTTTGGAAAACCAGAGATTTTGCTATTGTAACATGATTTATTTTTAATGTAGGAGTGTTCAAAAATTTGCATCTTGTGGGCAAGAAAGAAGGAGATCTTCTATGCATGCTATAGATTTAATGTTTATTCTTTCATTTTTCAGATTTTGGATTTATAGATAATGTTAAATGCCACTTTTGTGGGTTGCATTAGGCGAATGTTCGAAATTTAAATTTTATTTCAAAACCCTTTGAATCAGCACTTAGCTTATCAAGATTGTGCATGTTTGCAGGTCCAATAGGTTAGGTTGCATGCATGGAAACCTCACATCTTCGGTTTTTCCAGAACGAGATAGCATCAAACTGAATGCAATTTTAATTTCTTTTTTCTTTTGCATTTTATTTTCTTTTTGCTGCACTTTATTTTTCAGAAGTTCCAATTTTATTTTTCAAGCATTAAAATAAAATATAAAAATTAAAAAACTTCAAAATCCATAAATAATTCCTTCATTTTATGGCATTTCATTAAATTTCATTTTGAAGTTACAGCATGGTTATTTAAGGACCAAATCAAATTTGCTTTATTCGGGTTCAATGAACAATCATTAAAGTTTCACGAAGAAATAAACCACAGTGCCCCTTGTTTTCAGTTACTTGCAACCACTAAGGTGTTCCAAGCATTTTAATTGAATATCTTTATTTGAGATTATTAATACACGGATGCAAAATTCTAACATAACAGGAACCTTGGAGAAGTTACATGTTTAATTTCTTTGCAAGCAGAGGATTTAGAACCCAAATCCTATCGGAGAGTGTGTTTTCACAACTGGGTGAAAATACCACTCAACAAGAAGTATATAAATGTTAATCATAACAACTCATAAATTCTTTCTTTCAGAATCTCAACTACTTAAGGGTCCTAATTATACCTCATGGAAAAATAAATTGAGATCTATATTGATAGTAGAAAAACTTTGGGAGATAGTTAAAGGAGTAAAAACTAAATCTACTAAAGATGCTAGGGAGATTTAGAAAATAAAAAAATATGAAGCAAAAGCACTCATGATAATAAATTTTGCAATTACAGATGAGATACATCCATATATTAGTTCAGCATAAACTTCTCTAGAAGCATGGAATACTTTATCTAAAGTATTTGAAGGAAAGAATAAAGCCACCACTTTAAATATTTAGACTCAATTACACTCTCTAAAGGTTAACAATGGTGAAAGTATAGAGTTATTTTTAAGAAAAGTGGTAGATATAAAGGGAAATTTATTAACTCTAGGAGAGAAGGTAGAAGATAAATTTCTTGTTACAAGACATTCTACGAACACTTCCTAAAAATTACAAGCACTTGGTTACATCTTTATAAATATTGAGTAAACATACATCATTTGATGAATTGTTTAATATACTACAAGAATATGAAGTGGAGAATGAATGAATTGGTTAATATACTAATCATTTGCTTGATAAAAATACTAACAAGGATTAGATTGAAGAAAATAGAAAAGAAGAGCACAAGCTTGAAAAAAAGGACAAAGACCATATTGAAGACTAAATTCTTGAATAACCAAATATTGTAATACAAGGAGGTGTTAGAATATATTACATTATTTGGTACATCCTTAGATTATTCTGATGGATGGGTCAGAATAATCGAGTGCGGAGGGCTGGCAAATGGAATCCGCATCCTCCGGGAGTGCTGAAAATTAATACGGATGGATCTTCCCGGGGTAATCCGGGTAATGTTGGTATTGGTGGTGTGGGGCGGGATAGTAGTGGTACTATCCAATTTTTTTCTCTTGCTTTAAGGGACATCATTCTAATAACTTCATGGAAGCACTTGCAATTTTATATGCTTTGGAGCAAGGGTATGCTTTGGGTTGGCGTCGGATTGTTTGTGAATCTGATTCTCAGATTGTTATAAATTTGTTAAATTCTGGAGATAGTCTTCATGGTTGTTGGCGGTTGAGTTGGGTTGCTCGGCAAATTATTAATATCTCTGCTCACTTGGAATTCATTTCTTTTGTGCATATTCCTCGGGAGTGGAATAGGGTAGCGGATTTGTTAGCTAAATGGGCTTCTAAGTTTCAAGATGGTTGGGATGTTCAAAATTGGTCTCAACTTTCTTCTGATTGCTCTCAATCTCTCTCTTCTTTATTGAGAGCTGATATGTCTGAATAGCTTCTGCTTTTTCTTTGTATCATGAATGTTTTGCTGAGTTAATAAATTTTTACCCTCTTTTAAAAAAAAAAAGATTATGAAAGAGAGTGTTCTAGAATAGAAGTTATGATTTACTTTATGCAATACAATAAATGCACAAGTATTATTAAAGTGTGCAAAGTATTTTGGTATTGTAAATGTGCATAGTTGTCCATTTCCACATGTGTCCATAGAATAGGAAGTGGAAGAGTCTCTAGAAGAGTGAAGGCCAAGAGTGCTCTATATGAAGTGTCACATTACGTTATATATGTAATGTATGTGAATATGTAAGATGATATGACTCAACACCTATTTGATACTTTCAGAGCTATTGCACCATTTTTGTGAGCATTTATTAATGGCAAGTTTATGAGTGTTTGTTGAAATTATTTCCAAGTTTTATGATTCTATAATATTACCATTATCATATATATAATATTTTAACTGTATTATTGATCTTTTGATGAATTTTATCGTAAGTATTCAGCTTCAAAAGGTAACATCCCATAGAATCTACACCCAAAGATAAGGCTATTGCTTCTAGTTCCTTGAACTCTTACAAGTAAGAATCCCCTATGAGTCACCAAACTATATGTTGAGCTAAGTGTGGCACTGAGAGGGGGGGTGAATCAGTGTGCATTAAAAATTTAATCCAACTACGAAATCAAATCAAAACAAGAAATCACACAAACATGCATCACATAACACCATATTTATAGTGGAAACCCGATGTGGGAAAACCATTGTGCTAATGGACTGTTTGGACTCCCATACAAATCCAGCCTCAAAAATGTTTGGTATTTACAATATTTTTTCAGCACCAACTATAGGGAATGGCACCCACCAACCTGGACTTTAACATCACCAACTGCAAGGAGCATCGACCCTTGTTGCCAAGCACCGACCCAGTAAATTTAAAAAGCTCTGATAAAAGTTTTAAATCTCATAAAAATACCATGAGTGGTCTAGCTCACAAATATTCTCCTCTAAAATATTTTGTCTAACCTTTTAAATCTTCTTAACTCTACACATTTATTATCTCACACCTTGCACAATTTTTCAATCAAAATTCCAAAGTAAGAAAATTCTTCACAACATGCACCGGTAGTCCTTTCTCTCAAAAAAACTCCTTCTCCATTTTATTTTAAAATATATATATGCTTCAAATTAAAAACTGTAGCTCCTTTTTCTTAGTTACACAAAAGTACCACTCAACCATTATATTCTTAGAAACTGCCAAAATTGCCAAAAAGAGCTAACAAGGCTTTTTGTAACAGTCATAACTTCCTCCTCAAATTTACAAATGGGAAAAAAATTTAAACATATATTCTTGGATAAACCAAATACCTTCAGTTTAAATTCATATTTTAACTCTTTATGAATTATTCATAGTACCTCCAACAGAGTAACCTTTGACACTGATTTTACACCTGTCACATAAACTAAAAAAAGTGCTCTAGATCCATTTTGTAACGCTCACCGTTTCTTCTTTCGAACTCCGTTTTAGCAAAAATTTAAAACTCAAGCTCTCAGTATATCCATATACCTCCAGTAAAATATTTGAGGTCCAATTCCTCATGGATTTCTTAATATTCCTCCTCCAAAGTGACCTCCGATGCATATTTTACACCTATCACATAAAGCATGAAACTGACCAACAATGCATCGGAGAAGCAACCGGTTGTTCCAACACTGCAACCACACTTGCTAATGATAAAAAACCTTCCAAATAGTATCTTGGTTTGTCCAACACATTCCATTGACGTTGTTGCAACTTTGATAATTTTTGCAACTATGACAATTTTGCTACTTTGATAACTTCCTGATGATTTTTGCAACTTTTACAAATTTGCACGAACAACCTATAAAAACTTCACCCAAACATCAAAAACATACTCATAAGAATTGAACACCATTGTACATACTCTGAACAACCTTCGAACAACTATCCACTGCATCAACCTATCCATCTAAGTGTGTTGACAACAATGACAATACTATCGTTGCACCTTGCTCAACAATCTCTCCCTTTGGAATTATTTACAACACATGCATAATTTCCTATAACTCTTCCCCCTATGAAAACAAGACCAAAGGGCTATTGCAAACTCCCCCTGAGTCCATGCACAAAATTCTCAAGAAAAAATTATTACACTTAGCAAGAATCACAAACATGAGCAAAAAGATAAACAAAGACACAAATGCTCCTCTTGAGAATGTGGCCCCGATAGCTAGTCAATGCTTGGGAAGTGTGACCACTCCCAATTTCTTGTGAAGGTACTCAAATACTTCTTTGGACAATGGTTTGGTGAAGATATCCACTAATTGCTCTATTGTTGGAACAAAATCCAACTTAACCTCACCTTCCACAACTTTCTCCTTCAAAAAATGGTATCGGATAATAATATGTTTTGTGCGAGAATGCATAACCAGATTCTTTGAGATATTGATTGCACTTGTATTGTCACACATGATCAATATGGGCTTACTAAAATTTATTCCAAGATCCTTCAAAGTTTGTTTCATCCAAATTACCTATGTACAACATGATGTCGCTAAAATATACTCTATCTCTACTGTGGATAATGAGACTGACTCCTGCTTTTTACTATGCCACGAAACAAGATTATCACCAAGATAGAATGCACCTCCACTGGTACTCTTCTTGTCATCTACACATCCTACCCAATCTGCATCTGAATACATAATAAGGGTGAAGTCCTTACCTTTCGGATACCATAACCCATACTCCATAGTACCCTTAAGGTACCAAAAAATCCTCTTCACTGTTGTCACATGAGTCTCCTTGGGACTAGCCTAAAATCATGCTACCATGCATACTGCTTGTAAAATATTTGGTCTAGTAGCTGTCAAGTACAGTAAGCTCCCAATCATGGATCTTACATAGTTTGATCAACAAGTGGAGATTTTTCATCCTTGCTCAACTTGCAACCTATCATCATGGGAGTGCTAACTGGCTTGCAATCCTCCATTGTGAACTTTTTCAGAATCTCTTTCACATATTTAATTTGAGAAATAAATATACCCTTATCATTTTGATTAACTTGCAATCTGAGAAAATACGAAATTTCATAAATCATTGATATTTCAAACTCTTTCTGCATCTTATTTGCTAAATATTTACACAACTCATCTTTGTTGTTGCCAAATATGATATCATATACATATATAACAACAACAATATGATGACCATTTTCTATTTGGACATACAAATTACTGTCTACCATACCTTTCTTGAATCCTTTCTAAGTAAGATAATTTTCTAGCCTTGCATACCATGCTCGAGGTGCATGTTTTAAGCCATATAACGCTTTATTCAACTTGCAAACCAATATTGGGATCATCACCAAGCTAAAAATCATCTAGTTGCTCAATATAAACCTCTTATTCAAGTTTCCCATTCAAAAATGCTGATTTTACATCCATTTGATAAAATTTGAAATTCTTGTAAAATTCTAAAGCAAGAAATATTCTAATTGCCTCTAGCCTGGCCACAGGTGCAAAGGTTTCCTCGAAGTCAATACCTTCAACTTGTGCATACCCTTTCCATACCAATATTGCTTTGTTCTTAACTACCTATCCATATTCATTCAATTTGTTCCAAAAGACCCATTTAGTACCTATTAGATTTTTATTTGTGGGTCTTGGTACTAACTCCCAAGTCTTGTTTTTCTCGATCTGATCTAATTCCTCATTTATTGCCTTTACCAAAATTTCATCTTTGCTTGCTTTGGCAACATTTTTGGGCTCAATTCTAGATAGTAAATAGTAGTTACTAATCTTCTTCTTGTCTGAACATCAACTGTGGGGTCTCCAATTATTTGCTCTTTAGGATGATATTTCTGCCAGCTACCTGTTTTGAATTTCTTGTTTTCTTCCAATTTTAAATCACTTTTCGAATCCTCCGAGTCAATTCTTAGTTTCTTTTCCATTTCCTCTTCCTCGTATCCTTCAATGACATCTTCATAAATTGGGTAGTTCTCTTCATAGCTAATTACTTGTTCCCTTCCTTCATCAACTTTAACATCGATAATTTCCATAATTTTTCTTAGCCTCTTGTTGTAACATTTGTAAGATTTGCTTTTTGATGAATATCCAAGAAAAATACCTTCATCCGCTCTATATTCAAACTTACCAAAGTTTTCTTTAGTTCTTTTGATGTAACACTTACTGCCAAAAACTTTAAAATATATTGTTGTTACATTTTTACCGAACCACAAATCATAAGGAGTTTTGCTTTCATTCATCCTCAACATGCACCTATTTTGGATGTATACTGTAGTATGGACTACCTATTTCTAAAATCTATCTACTACTTTGCTCTCAGTAAACATAATCCATGCCATTTCCTGCATTATCTTATTCTTTCTTTCTACCACACCATTCTGTTGAGGTGTCCTGGCTACTGAAAACTATATCCTGATGCCATATTTTTCACAATACTCTGTGAAATCCTCTAAAATGAACTCTCCTCCTTTGTCTGACCTTAAACATTTAATCCTTTTTCTTTTTTTATTCTCAAATTGATTTTTGAAAACCTTGAACATCTCAAAAGCTTATGATTTATGCTTAAAAAAAAATACCCATGTCATATGGAAATAGTCATCTATACACAACATGAAATATTTGTCACCGTTTATGCTTTGCATTCTCATGGGTTCACATAAATCAGTATATACTAGTTCTAAAGGTTTACTCGTGTAGTACTCTTTTGTTTTAAATTAGACTCTAGTTTGCTTCCTTTTTTGACATGAAGCACAAATGCTATTTGATGGTTTGTCAATGGTGGGAATATCTCTCACTGCTTTCTTTGAACTGCTTTTTACTAGGTTGTCAAAACTAATGTGATCGAACCTCTTGTACCAAAGCCAATTCTCTTATTCCTTTCCAATAAAGCAAGCTCCTTCTAAAGTCTCTGAGAGAGTGTACAGGTTCCTAGATGTCCTTGATCCAGTTGCTATCAACTTCCCACTATTTACCTTTCTAATTTCACAGCCTTGCTTCTTAAATATCACATCATGACCTCTATCACAAATATGAATTACGCTCAACAAGTTATGCTTTATACCAACCACAAATAAGAATTATTTTGACCTGATTTTTTTGTCACTGATCTTAACTGAACCTCTACCAAATATCTTAGCTCCACCATTTTTTTGAATTTCACTGAACAACCTTCATATTGCTGCAACTTCTCAAATTTTTTTTTATCATCTATCATATGACTAGAGCATCCACTATCAAGTATCCATGGTGCGGATTTATTCTATGCTTTAAATTTCATCTGTACTATCAAGGATTCCTTTTATTCCTTAGGTTTCTTTTTTTATTTCCACTATAGTTTGATTACAGTTTTGGGCTCTTGTTTTGGCTTTTCTTTTTTAGTAGCTTGTGCATGTTTTTTGAGAAATTTTCTATTATGTCTTATTCCATTTGGCTGAAATTTTATTTCTTGAAATTGATTTTATGCAAATGTACTTCTATAATTTCTTGCAATACGCCCAAATTTATGACAAATATAAAATTCTACTGCATAATCCATCAAAGGTAAAAAATTATTTCTACTGGAAAAATTCCTTGGTCCTACATTATACTTGTAATATGAAATCTTATGTCCATAACCATTGCATTTAAAATAGTAACCAGAAATGGGATTATTGAACCTGGGTGGTGGTCTTTACCATGTTATTGTAGGAGCCATAAATATTCTTCTTTGATGTGTGACATTGTTGAAACCATCATTGTCAATTCTCCTTTCATGCCTTGCATTATTGCTTTCCTTTGCATGATTCATTTTTGCTTGATTAATTTTATGGCCTTTGATCCATTTTATGATCCTTCGTCATCAAAAACCAAACCAAATTTGATGAATGTAGTCTTCTGGTTATTTATGATCTTATCCAGCTTCATAGAACTCTCTTTACGTTTGTGATAAAAGCTAATTTTCTAATTCATCTCTTCTAGCTGCATCCTTAAACCAACAATCTCTTCTTATAACTTGTTGTAATAATATATTTTCATGGTTATTTTCAATTCAAGATCTTCGAATATCTTCTTGGATTCTTATATTTGCACTTTTAAACTTGTTATGATTTCGTTTGCATCCTCAAGATTTCTTAAAATTTTCTTATTCCTTTTTCTTTCTATCTTCAATTCATCTAGAGCTGTAATTAATTCCTCTTCCAAATTCACTTCTGCATCAATTTCTTCTTCATCATATTCTTGTTATTTTTTTGGTTTTTCTTCTTCGAATGCCATTAAAATAGCTTCACCTTTTTCTTTTTTAGAATCCTCATTGGAGCTATCTTCTAATGAACTAACCTTGGAGATGAAACTTTTCTTCTTGAAGTTACCTTTTTTGAAATTTGATTTTTTCTTCCAGTCACTTCTTTCTCTATGTGATCCTTCATCACTTTTGTTCTTCTCATTAAGTGGACATTTAGCTATGAAATTCCCAATGCCTCCACAGTTGAAACATTTAAGCATTAACTTTCCTTTGTATTTTCCTTTTCCCCTTTTTAGTTTTCAAACAAAGTTTAATTCCATTTCATATGATGTCTCTTCTTCCTTGGATTCTTTCTTTGCTTTCATATTTTTCTAGGCTTTAAAAGCAGCTTCTCTATCTATGGGTTTAGATTTTCCTATTCTCATATCATATGCAGTCAAATAACCATGCATCTCATCCACACTAAAATAATTCAGATCTTTAGCTTCTTCTATAGATGAACCTTTAAAATCAAATATTTGGGGAAGGGACTGTAATACCTTTTTCACGATGACAAAATATTCGATTTCCTCGCCGAGTCCTCTAATTGTATTAATGACTTCATTAACTCTCAACATATATGCCTCTATATTCTCCTCCTCATTCATATTTAATCCTTTGAACTGAGCTCTATGTGTTTGTAACTTGGCCTCATTAATCTTAACGTCTCCTTCATGAATGCTCTTCAGTTTGTCCCATATTTTCTTTGTCATTTTACAACCCATAATATTTACCAGCTCACTGTCCACTAATCCACACATGATAATATTCTTTGCTTTTGAGTCATTCTCAAATAGTTTCTTACTAGTAGCATCGGTTGGAGAAGTGGTGGGTATTGTGTATCCACTATTTATTGAATTCCAAATGTCATATCCCAAAGCAAAAAGATATGTCTGCATCCTAAGTCTCCAAAATACGTAATTAGTTCCATAAAATAATGGTGCTTTATTTGATGAGAAGCCTTCACCACTTGCCATTATGTCACTTCCAAGATCATCCTAGTCAGTTAAGCCTATTTAGGAACTTGACTCTGATACCAATTGTTGAACTAAGTGTGACACTGATATGGAGGTGAATTAGTGTGTATTAAAAATTTAATCCAACTATGAAATCAAATCAAAATAAGCAATAACACAAACATCCATCACATAACACCAGATTTATAGTGGAAACCCGATGTGGGAAAACCACTATACCAATGGACTGTTTGGACTCCCATACAAATCCAACCTTGAAAATATTTGGTATTTACAATATTTTTGCATCACCAACTGTAGGTAATAGCACCAACCAACCTGGACTTTAGCAGCACCAACTACAAGGAGCACATACCCCTATTGCCAAGCATCGACCCGAAAATTTTAAAAAGCTATGATAAAAGTTTTAAATCTCATAAAAATACCCTAAGTGGTCTAGGTTACAAATATTCTCCTCTAAAATATTTAGTGCAACCTTTTCAATCTTCTCAAATCTACACATTGATTATCTTACAGCTTGCACATTTTTCAATCAAAATGCCATAGAAATAAAATTCTTCACAACATGCACCAACAGTCCTTTCTAAAAAAAAAACTCCTTCTCCCTTTTCTTTTAAAATATATATATGCTTCACATTAAAAAATACAGATCCTTTTTTTTTAGTTACACAAAAGTATCACTCAACCGTTATATTCTTGGAAACTACCAAAATTGCCAAAAAGAGCTGACAGGGCTTTTTGTAACAGTCATAATTTCCTCCTCAAATTTCCAAATGGGCTAAAAATTCAAATGTATATTCTTGGATAAACCAGATACCTTCAGTTTAAATTTTATATTTTAACTCTTTATTGATTATTCGTAGTACCTCCAACAAAGTGGCCTATGACACTAATTTTAGACCTGTCACATAAACTAGAAAAAGTGCTCTAGAGCCATTTTGCAACGCTCACAGTTTCTTCTTCCAAAATCCGTTTGGGCTGAAATTTAAGATCTCAGTATATCCAGCTACCTTCATTAAATAATTTTAGGTCCAACTCCTCATGGATTTCTTAATATTCTTCCCGTAAAGTGACCTTCGACATAGATTTTACACCTATCACATAAAGCATGAAATTGACCAACAATGCATCGACGAAGCAACAAATCATTCAAAAAATGCAACCACACTTGATAATGATAAAAAAACATCCAAATAGTATCTTGGTCTGTACAAAATATTCCATTGACGTTGTTGCAACTTTGACGATTTTTGCAACTTTGACAATTTTGTTACTTTGACAACTTCCTGACGATTTTTGCAACTTTTACAAATTTGCATGAAAAACCTATAACAAATTCATTCGAACATCAAAAACATCCTCATAATAATTGAACACCATTGTACATACTCCGAAAAACCTCTGAACAACTGTCCACTGCATCAACCTGTCCATCTGAGTGTGTTGACAACAATGACAATACTGTCGATGCACCTTGCTCAACACTATAGTGAAAAATTCACTATAGAGGGGGAGAGGTAAATGTATAGCCAAAGGAATAGGATGAAAAAGACCACCATCCAAATTTAAGCATATGAGGGACTCTAAAGCTCCTTCTACATATCAAGTAGCTAATTTGAAAAAGACACCTACAAGGGGTAGACTGTGTTAGATACTACTAGCATGTTCAAAGCTCCTAATACCATGAGGCAATACCATTCACCTGGATCAAACTAATAAAGGATAATAGCATTTTCAATGGTTCCTAAGCCATAACCCACCATCAACTAAAATGCCAAAACCTTTTTTTATGATAACTAAAAGGGTTCCATTGATTGTAAGGCCTATTTTCCAACTTGGAAGATAGGCCCCAAAGCCAAGTTACCCTCTTTTTGTAATTGGGTTGTAGAAATCCATATACATAGGTATAGTTGCTCAATGGAAAAAGCAACATACCCATAAGTAAATGCCTAAGGATATTAGAGTGAATAAGAGATAAGGATGGGATAAATCAATAAATAATTTGTCACAATTGCCAAATCTTATTAATCCACATACAAATCCCCAAGAAGAATAATGGAAAGAGGGGTGAGAAGAGCATGCCAAAGGCACGCCAAATTGAAAGCATAACCATTAAACAAGGTCCATTGGGACCTCACACAAAGCATTTTTTAGACGACCAACAACCTAGAGGAATAGGGAAACATAGCATCAATAGGGTTGGGAGGCCAACCAAAAACTAAAAAAAATAATACCAGAGCAATCACATCATCAGAGGAAAGTTTTATGACTAAGATATTATCAAAAATTAGTGGACCAACATAAAAATGGGAGAAACATACCAATATGGGCTAGAAAACAAGGATAGAACCACAACCAGTAAGGTAAGGCTCCATCAAAAAATACACCAACTGAGATTGAGTTTCCATGAGAGAATATAAGTTCATTAATGATACCCCTACAAGGAGGTTATCCCTCCTATGGAAGAATTTATGGCAATTTGACCCTAAAATGCAACTCAGTTCCTATGATATAGCAACCAGGATTGACATAGGTGGTCCCATCCATAACCTTTTTGGAGGGAATTTTGAATTTTGAATTTTGATGTAAATGTTATAAATAGCCATATTTACGGCCAAGTAGAGGAGGCTAAATTATTGTCATGTCTAGAATCTAACCTTGAGCAATTTTTCCTCCTCCTTTATTTTGTATATCACTTTGGAATAAAGCCTTGAGTCATTGCATGTATAGGTTGCTAAACCTCTTCCAATTATATATGAATGTAATGTACTTTTGAATATAAATACAAGGAGCTATGGCCATTGTAAATTTTATCATGGTATATATATTCATATATATTTTATGGGGATTGTGACTAGTATTTGTCTTAGTTATCATGGGAGATTCTTTTGTTTGTAGCCGTATGTGGTTGGGACCATATTCAATTTCAAATATCACGTTTTGATGCATGAATTCACTAATGCCACTGGTATGCAATATGGAATCTATAATATTTGGTGCATCAGCACCCATAGCTTAGGCTAGTTAGTCTAGTTAGATTTTCCCACTTTCTTTATTTTCTCTTTTTCTTGGTAAGAACCTGGTAGGTTAGGATATCATAGGAGGAGAGCATGAAATATTGCACCCAAACAAGGAGATAACCTTGGTTAAAAACTCCAAATTTCATCCAAATGAGCCACGTCCCACACTCCTATACTTCCCAAACTCATGCTCCATGCGAGATGTAGGCACTAAATGCACCTAGAAAGAACTACATTATGGGGAGTCACATCATCTAGAGTGTAAAGACCATTTTTTATCCCCAACACTTACATTACACATACTTTTTGGCTTACATAAAGATTATCCATAAACACTTAAACATTGTTGACCTTGGACAATAAAGTCATAATACTAATATTCTAACAAATACTACTATGTAATCATGATGTGATACAAGTGGAGCCCATTTCATATATAACCAAATTAAAAAATACACCACAAGATTATTATTTTTTCAATGAGTTTACACAAGTTTTTATGAGGGGTCTCGGTCCCCTCATATTGAGTGGGGTTTGAACCTTGAACCTCTTAAAGAGAGGACAAAGCCCTTACCACTATAGTAAGCTTGTATATTTCAATGAGTTTACACAAGTTTTAATGAGGGGCCCCAATCCCCTCATACTAAGTGGGGTTTGAACCTTGAACATCTCAAAGGGAGGGAAATCCTTTACCATTGCAGTAAGTTTGTAGTTGTTACAAATTTATTATTAGTAATTTTATGGGTTCTAATACTTAGCATATATACATGTTTTATAATTATTAATTTGATGAATTAAATATTAAAAACTATTTTTTTAAGTAATTGGTAATATTAGTTTGAAACTTATAAACAAAAATTTTAAGTAATTATATGCATATTTTTATTTATTTTCCTAAGATTGATTATATCATAGCCACATATGGTTTTACAATAACTTTTTTAATCTAGAACTTGGATTATTAAATCATTTTAAAATGTGTACTTGGATCTTCTCCTTAAAAGTTGAGGTATTTAATGTATTAAGCTCATATCATTTAGTATAAATATGCATATATTAATTGTTATATAATATTCCATCACTAGTGAGAGAATAAATAATATTATTCTTAGGGTTAAATCATTGAGATACTAACGTTATAAAAAACACATAAAACTGAAGTTCAATTATAAAATTACTTATCTTCTTTATACCACAACATTTTTTCTTTGTCTTACAACTTAACCATAGCCTTATCCACCTTAAATAATTTTATAGATTTCTTAAATTGTTACACAGGATTGAAGTCCCATACATATTACATCATGAAATATCATCCACATTTCAAATATATTTTATATTACATCAACTTCATCCATGTGCCAACAAATTATTCTATTAAATCATAATTGCTTCAACATAGTGTTATAACATCTTGGAAATTATGTATAAATAATTTGCAAGGATTTGAACCCTAGTTTCTGCTTTAAAATTTGATATATTTAACCAAAGATTTGGTAACCACATAGTGGTATTACAATTGATAGTTATGAATTTATTTCTCATTAGAATTTATACTTATATATTTCTATTGAATTCTTTTTTGTCATAAAGAATTTATGAATCAACAGAGCTAGAGAATTAAAACATAAACAACTCATCTTTCAGGAGCCACATATTTGCATACAATTATCCAATTAAAATGATTCTTGTGCTATTTTGTGAACATTTTGAAGAAATTTGAAATGAGCGGTATAAAAAAATTCAAGTAGTATTAATGGAGATATGACCATGTGAAGATAACCATCAAGAACTAGGGCTTGGTTAGGGAAAATTTATCTAGAAAATATCTCATATTTTAGGAGCAATATCTTTGCAAAGGGGTGTCTAATGTAGATGATTATTAGACCAATTTATACATAATTTAAAGATTTTCAAAAGCAGTGATCATATGAAGGAATTCAAGTAGTATTGAGAGAGATGCTACCCTATGAAATCAGCCATCTTAAAGTCATGGAAAAAAAAATTATAAATATTTTTTAATCAAGGTTTAGATTATGGAAGGAAAAATGGAGGGCTAGGGCATTGACAAG
Organism: Wollemia nobilis; assembly: GCA_028583015.1. Lineage (NCBI taxonomy): Eukaryota > Viridiplantae > Streptophyta > Pinopsida > Araucariales > Araucariaceae > Wollemia > Wollemia nobilis. Next base: position 2,493,487 of record JAQPPZ010000375.1, on the reverse strand, counting down.
GTAGGATATTCTATCTAAGTGTAGAAATTTTCAGCTAAGTTTATTTTATCCTTTCATTATCGTAGACATTTTGCATGTAGATTTTTGTAGGTTTATTTTTTTAGCTTTTGAAGCTATAAATATAAAGGAAATGCAACTGAAAGTAATGAAATACACATGCAATATTATAGCTATGATAATGGCTAACTAATAAGCATGAAAATATGATGAGATATTTTTGAAAATACTCAAGAAATAGCTATTAATGAAATCTCACCAAAATATACAATGATATTCATTGGATATCTCTAACACTCCATATTGCAAAAATGTATTACATTGTAACTACTACTACTTTACATCATGCACTCCAAAATGCCACACTTTCTTGTACTCTAATAAGGCCTATTTGTAGTGATACATGACTCTTGGCCTTCCATATTCCTATGAAACCTCACTATTCTATTCTTAGAACTCATGTACATGTGGACTACATGCACATTTACATCATTTCACATTCTAATAATACTTGTGCATTTATTACATTGCTTTAAGAAAATACTTAAATCCTAATCTAAACATGTACCCATGATGGTACATTAGCAAGCACCAAATAATGTAATATATTCCAACACCCCCATGTATTATATTATTTGGGTATTTGTTAAGTTTTGGAGCCTTAAACATATAGGAAATACATTCACAAGTACAAAAATAAATATGCAATGATACAAATATGGTAATAGCAAAAAAACATGCATGAAAATATGATAGAAGACTTGATACAATGCTCTAGAAATGCTCATATAGAAAGCTCACGAAAATTACAATGCTTCTCTCATGGAGTTTGTAACTCCTCCATGATATAAAAATGGAGCTACATTGTGCCTACTACTACTCACACCTTTTTAGTACTTCCACACTCTCTCACAATCACTCACAATGAGGCATTTATATAGAAAGATAGGCTACTTGCCTCTTACTCAAAACTAAGACTCATGTACATGTGGACTACATGCACATTTACATCATTGCACATTCTAACACTTGTGCATTTATTCTATTACACTAATAAAGCAATAACTCCTAATATAACCAAATGATGTAATAGCCATTTTTTTCCAACACCCCCCTGTATTACATTATTTGGTTTCAAGACATTGGTCTTAATTATAGATCTTTGACTCTTTATGTGGTTTCTTACTATTATTTTTAGTTTACCTTGCATTGTATTCCTCCTTGATCTAATGCCTCTTCTTCTTCTTCTTTCTTGTTGTTGGTTCCAGTTATTGAAATTTCATATGTGGTTGCACAACAAAATTTTCATTTTGCCTTTGTATTTTTTGCTACTATCCTTGCTAAGTATAGAAACTTTTGAACACACATCATGATAAAATTTTGTGTTAGTAGAACTTGAAGTATTAGTACTACATGATGCTTGAAATATTTTCTCTAGGAATGATTCATCTATCTTTGTTTTTACTTTGAGTAGATCAATCAATTATTTTTTCTTTACAACCACTTCTTTGTGAATTTTCAGTGAGAGTAATGCCATGTAAATAATGCTTCCAAATACTAAGGGTATTGGAATATATTTCTTTTCATTCTCAATTGCTTAAATAAGTCTAGCATGAAGGTAAAATTCCATAGTAGTGAAATGTTAGACGGAAGGTAAGATTAACAAATAATTAATCTAATGCTCATTAACCTTAGCTTTAGAATAGCTTTAGGTTTAAATAGATTACAAAATAGGTATTTCAACCATATAGCTAATCTAACGCTAACTAACGCGTATCCTAGAATAGGGGATAGCGTAAAGTTAGGATAGAGTTAGAATAGGATATTCTAACCTAAGGTAAACATAAATTAACCTGTAGATATTTTAGGAAGAAAAATATCTACATGGTAAATAGTCAAAGTAGATGTAATAATCTAACTAATGTAGTATAATGCAATATACTACCTCATTTTACCCTAACATCCCCCCTTTATTACATTACTTTGATATACAAAGTTTACTCCGAAACAGTTGAAATTTGACACGTCCAAGTGCCTTTGTAAAAATGTCTGCAACCTGTTCGTCGGTGGGAATGTGTTGGAGCTGAATTCTGTGTTTAGGAACTTCATCACGAATAAAATGACAATCTGTATCAATATGCTTAGTTCGTTCATGATGTACTGGATTCTTGACCAAGTTCAAAACACCTGAGTTGTCGCAAAACATGTGAATAGGAAGATTCTTTGGTAGGCCCATGGTAGCCAAGATGCGACTTAGCCATATCGCTTCACACACAGCTCCACGTGCAGCACGATATTCTGCCTCAGTTGAAGATAAAGCAACAACCTGTTGCTTTTTACTATGCCATGAGACAGGACCGGATCCAAGATGAAAAACATAGCCTGAGGTTGATTTTCTGTCATCTATGGAGCCAGCATAGTCAGAGTCAGTGTAACTCTGTAAGAAGAATGAGTTATTCTTCTTATACTCTAGACCATAATCTGCACTACCCTGAATGTAGTGTAAGACTCTTTTAGCTGCTTTCCAATGGGAGACCTTTGGTTCTTGCATGAACCGAGAAAGATAGTTTACAACAAAAGTAATATCTGGTCTAGTATTAGTCAGATAGATGAGGCTTCCAATCATTTGTCTCGTAAAGTGTTCCATCTACCTGTGGTGAGTCTTCATATCGTGATAACTGTAACCCTGATTCCATCGGTGTTGCTTTGGGTTTACAATCAGTCATACGATATTTTTCTACTAAAGTCTTAGCATACTTTTTCTGGGTCACCCTTAGATGATTCTTTTTCTGTTCTATTTCAAGGCCAAGACAATAGTGGAGAAGTCCTAGGTCTGTCATATCAAATGACTTTTTCAAGTCATCCTTCACGGCTTTAATCAAATTCTCTCGAATTGCCAAGTGATGATCAGATCATCTACATATAACACAAGAATCACTATCTCGAGAACCCGTGTTCTTGATATAGAGATTTGCGTCTGATGGACTTCTCTTAAATCCGTGTTGCAATAGGTGACTATCCATCTTTATGTACCATGCTCTTGGGGCTTGTTTTAGCCCGTATAATGATTTTACCAATTTGCAAACATGTTGCTCATGGCCTTCCTTTGCAAATCCAGGAGGTTGAGTCATGTATACTTCTTCTTTTAAGTCACCATTAAGAAAGGCACTTTTTACATCCATCTGATGTAACTTCCATCCGAACTGTGCTGCCATAGCACAAAGTACTCGAATGGTGGTCATCCTTGCTGTAGGAGCAAAGGTTTCCTCATAGTCAAGTCCTTCCTTTTGAGCATAGCCCTTTGCCACAAGACGGGCTTTATGCTTATCTATAGTGCCATCTGCCTTATATTTTATTTTGTAGACCCATTTGCAACCTATGGGTTTCTTACCTTTAGGCAAATTCACTAGCTTCCATGTTTTATTTTTAATGAGGGAGTTATATTCTGCATCCATAGCTGTCTTCCACTGAGGCAGTCTAAGTGCTTCATCAACTGTAGAAGGTTCATTCTCATCACATGCTGATAAGTAAACCCTCTCCTCATCTATCTCCATCTCATCTTCCCTTGGTAACTCTCTATCTACATAAAGGTCTTGAAAATCTGCACAAAGATCATCAACTGAAGTGGATGCTTTACCCTTGTCTTTCTGTGACATGCTTCTTGTCTTTGGACGATTGAGAGTAAGATCTGGTGGGGAAGTGAGTTTAGAGTCTTTCAATGTGCTTGTATACCATTTGGGTGGCTTTTTCTGTTGTGAAGAAGGAGGTTGATGTTCCTCCTCATCATCTAGGTATACTGATGTAGTGTTGGATGTGAAAGCTTCATCAAACACTACATCTCTACTTATATATATCTTCTTGGTAAATGGGTCTATCAAACGATAGCCTTTTGAAAATTCATCATAACCAAGAAATATACAAGGTAGAGATTTCTCATCTAATTTCTTTCTTTTCTCCTTAGGTATATGCATAAATGCCTTACACCCAAATACCCTTAGATGAGTTATGGAGGGTTTCCTACCACTCCATGATTCCTGAGGAGTCATACCTTCAAGTGCCCTTGTGGGAGCCCTATTCAGAAGATATACCGTAGTTTGAACAGCTTCAGCCAAGTAAGTTTGCTCAAGGTTGGCCCCCTTAAGCATACATCGAACCATTTCCATTATGGACCGATTTCTTCTCTCAGCAACCCCATTGGATTGAGGAGTGTAGGCTGTTGTTAACTGTCTTTTTATCCCATGTGTCTGTAAGAATGAGGAAAATTCTTTTGATGTGTATTCCCCCCTCGATCCGAACGGAGGGTCTTAATAAAGCATCCCGATTCCTTCTCAACAAGAGTTTTAAACTGCTGAAAATAGGAAAATGCTTCAGACTTCAACTGCAAGAAGAAGACCCACATTTTGCGTGAATGATCATCAACAAACAATTGAAAATACCGTTTTCCTCCACAACTTGTAGACATAGGACCACACAAATCTGTGTGAACTAACTCCAAAGGTGCTTTAGCCCGAAAAGAGCTAGGCTCAAAAGGTACTCTATGTTGCTTGCCTGACAAGCAATCAGAGCACACTGGCAAAATAGATGAAAGGGGAGGAAGTCCTTTCACCATTTGATATTTACTCAGCTCTAGTAAATATCCCGAACTCAAATGCCCAAATCTCTTATGCCAAAGAGAAGTGGCCTCCTTTGTGGTCACTGCGAGTGCAGTATGAGTGGAGGTAAGTGCATCTAAGACAAACAAACCATGTTTGTATGAGCCTGTTGCTATCGGTTTTCCCTTTTTGGTGATGAAGCAACGTTTCTTGTCTTTGTCCACAGTAAAATTGACATTCATGTTATTGTCCAGGATTTGTGGAACTGACAAGAGATTATTTTTTAATCCTGGAACATAAAGAACTTTTTCAATATTACATTCTCCATCTGGAAGGGAGACTGAAACACTGCCTTCGCCCTGAACTCTATAGGTCTGATCATCAGCAATGGTGACCGGTCTACCTTCTCGAGCTTCAAAAGTAGCAAACCATGATTTATCGCCAGTCATATGTTTACTAGCGCCTGAATCTATGTACCACAAAGAATCCTTGTGGGAGGAATCTATATGGGTCATGAGCACTTTGTGTGCTCGTTCAGAATCGGAACTAGAATCTTCAGCTGCTATGTGACCTTGTTGTTGTTTGTTCTGGTTCTTAGGTTTGCCTTTGCCCTTCTTATTTCTTTGTTCATTGGGCGGTTTGTTCTTAAACCAACATCGTTTGGTTTCATGAGTGTCTGTGTCACAAATTTTACAATGTTGTTTCTTCTTCGAAACCTCTTTGGCTTTACCCTTGTCTTGTCTAGAAGAAGAACCCTTCTATTGATTCCACTTTTTCTTACCACCTTGTCGTTGTGAAAAAAGGGCATTGTTAGATGCCTCATCTCTCTGGAGTTGGGTAGCCTCTTCTGTTTGAAGCATATTTACCAACTCGACAAAAGTTACTGTCCTACCAAAAACTTGTAAGGAGGTGATCAACATTCTGTAGGAGTCAGGAAGAGCTCTCAAAATGATTGAGTTTAAGACTTGGTCTTCCAACTTTTCTCCTAAGGATTGCAGCTTTGTTTTTAATTCTACGACTCTGCAGAGGAATAGCTCTACTGTTTCTCCTGATTTCATATGTAATGTATGAAGTTGTGTTTGAAGGTTAAGAATCGTTGATTGATTCTTGCCCTCAAAAATGGTACTTAAGGCATCCCAAGCTGCCTTACCAGTTGTAGCTTCACTGATATGAGGTTGGATATCATCAATAATAGCAAGCAAGATCATTAAGGAAAGTTTCTTATCCTTTTTATCAAAGTCTATTTGATCTTGTCCAGAGGATTGAGGTCTAGTGACACTTCCATCCACTATTGACCACAAGTCCTCTACAGTTAAGATAGCCTTCATCTTAGTCTTCCATGCTGAGTAATTTGAACCTTTGAGCAGTTGGCTCTCAGTGAGATACTTGTGTATCATGGCCATGGTTTAGGTTTCAAATTTTTGGAGAGGACTAATATGATGCTATCTTGCACTATACCCTAAGAAAAGGTATAGAGAAGTTGTTTCAATTTGCTTTCTATAAGATATTTAATGGCACTCGCCTTAACACCCTTAGCAAGGGATGAAAAGTTGGAGGAATATTGAGCCAAACAAAATAGAGCAAATGAAACAAGGGAAGGTTTGTCAAACTTTTGATATTTGCTCTCTAAGATATTTAATGGCACCTGCTTTTAACACCTTTGTAAGAAGGATGAAAAAATTTGAGGTTTATTTAAGCCAAACAAAAGAGAGTCTTATCAAGGTGATTGAAATTTTTGACCTTTTGATGGGGAGTAATTACTTGTGTGAACCTATGCAAAGTTTAGCATGGTGTTTGAGTGAAGTTTGGGTGTTTGGTGAAAGGCTCCTTGTAATGTTTTATTTTTGACCTTGTAATTGCAAAAAAAATGTTTTTAGTGCAATAATCAAAAAACATAAGAGCACCCAAATTTGTATCACTCTAGGTGTCGGATTCCACCGAAAATGCACCTAGTACAAGCAATTTTTGAAGAGAAGGTGTCGAGTAAAATCGAGAATGCACCTTTCTTTAAACTGAAATAGCCCCCCTTTATCTTTACAATTTTGCAAACTATAGAATTCTAAAAAAAATTCTATCCCCCCTTAATGTTTACAAAATGTAGAATTTAGAGCATATCTTTCAAGACAAGTCGACACACGACAAGCATTTGAAAGACCATCCAGAACCAATCGACACACGACTTGGTTTTCTATCTCCCGTAATTATTCAATACTCAAAAATAGGAGGTGCATCAGGATTAAAGGGTTCTCTAATCCTCATGGGACCATAACTACGATCCAAACCCTTCCAAGGATCAGTGTAAGTATTGAAACGGGGTAAGCTCCTTCTATGCTCTCTAAGCATACGACGAAAATGAGATCTTGTCGTCTGGCGTCTAAGTTCGTTCCTCTTTCGAATAACTCTTAGACGACGAAGGGCTTTTGTGATCCAAAGCTTTTTCTTCATGAGACAAAAATTTTGTTCTCTCAAAACAATTGATTAGAAAATTTTGGAGAATTTAAAAAATTATTAGAAGTCTCAAAGCTGCAAAAGAAATTTGTTTCAATGATTGTCTCTTGTCTCCCTCTGTTTGATTAGGAGAAAACAACACAAAACTTTTGCCTTTTTTTTTTTTTAATTTATTATTTCAATGCAAAAAATTTAACTTAATTTAGTATAATTTAATTAATAAAAAAATTCTATAAAAAAAATCACTTAATGTTTTAAAAAAATGATTTTATTTAACAGAAATGATAATTTATTAATTAAAAAACTAAAAAAAATTTAAAAAAATGCAAAAAAAAAAAAAAAAAATAATTACCTGTCCGCGGCTGGGGATCGATCCTGCGACCCCGCGACAAGAGATCGGCCGACTGGCGCTCCTGCCAGTCGGTCTACACCGCCCGACGGGAAGGGAAGGGAAAACCTTCCCGTTATTCCCTCCCGCGGCGAGAAAATGCCAAAAAAAATTGGCGTCGTGGGGGATGGATCTCCCGACCCCGCGGGTTCGGCCCTAGCACTGGCTGTGCTTTGCCAGTCGGGCTACCTTGGCTGATCCGTCAGCCAAGGTTGGCCCCGTGCTTATCAAGCACAATCGGGCCGAACAATTTTTTTTTAAAATTCGTGGGATATATCCCACATGCGCCCTGCGGGCGCAATCAACCAGTTTAAAAACCAAATCTCGCACTATAGCCTTTGATTGCCTGTGGGCAATCGGCAGGCTCCAGAGAACCTTTTTGCCACGTGCCGCGCGCAGGAGTGCCACATCATCGGACCACCTCGGGCCGCGTGTTGGAGTGCCACGTCACCAGATCGGACCGCCTCGGGCCGCGTGCTGCCACGTCAATAGATCGCCTCGGGCCACGTGTCGCCACGTCAATAGATCGGACCACCTCGGGCCGCGTGCAGGTCACCTCAAGAACCGAGCCGATCAACTCTTGCAAGCCACCTCGGGAAGCGAGCCGATCAACCTGCGGGCCACCTCAAAAAGGTGCCAGATCCGGATCGCGGGCCGCCTCGAAGCGTGCAGTGCCTCGATGCCAATGGAAGATGCACGAAAGGTAAGATTAACAAATAATAATCTAATGCTCATTAACCTTAGCTTTAGAATAGCTTTAGGTTTAAATAGATTACAAAATAGGTAATTCAACCATATAGCTAATCTAACGCTAACTAACGCGTATCCTAGAATAGGGGATAGCGTAAAGTTAGGATAGAGTTAGAATAGGATATTCTAACCTTAGGTAAATATAAATTAACCTGTAGATATTTTAGGAAGAAAAATATCTACATGGTAAATAGTCAAAGTAGATGTAATAATCTAACTAATGTAGTATAATGCAATATACTACCTCATTTTACCCTAACATTTTGAACAAAGATCTAAGTTCTTGGTTTTATTCAGAAGATTCTTGATTCCTGGTTTAATAACATTAATATTTACCTTCTAATGGTGTTGTTCATGCTATTGTTTATTTTATTCTTTGAGGTTGACATCTTTATTTTTCCATTTTTTATTGGGTCTTGTAGTATTAACCTTTGTAGTAGTCTTCCTTATAACTCCCTATTAATGATATATACTATAAATATGATTCAACTCTATCACTTGCAATCAATTACTTGTAGAAATCTATTAGAAATGCAATATTAAATAATATGGATTCAAAACTTGATGCAATGATAGGTTCTAAACTTCTATAAATTCAATTTGAAGTAGGATTCCTTATGTCTCCCTAATTAGAAGTTTTAGAAATATTAAATTTTTGCAAACTAATTTTTGTTTACTACTCATTATATCTCCCTATGTTAAGAGTTTGCAACTATTCTTTAGAAGCAATGGAAATTATATAAATGCTTCTAGTTTTACTCTACGTCTTATAAAACCAATATTATGTTCTAGAGATATTTTTAA